>CM024333.1:16613394-17813394 GCA_014170255.2 Drosophila triauraria
ACAAATAAATATTTTGCCAATTTTGACATATTTTATGAACCCCGACCTTCTTAAATTTTGAAAATCAAAAAAAATTTCTGATATTTTTCAATATTTTGGTTTTAAATGCTTGCAATTTTAATGACGAATCCGAAAATACACGGCTTTTGCTATCACTCCCTTTTGGCAATAAGAGGAGCTTGAGAAAACCTTACATTTTCACAATAATTTTTTTTAAACATGAACATTTCTTGGAAAATCGAAGACAAAAATAGTCATAACTAAGCTAAAACAGGCTTAATTTCAATTCGGAAAGCAGTTCTATGTTAGGTTTTATGAAAACAATAAATCTGCATACTCAGTTTAAAAATTTAAACAAATAAATATTTTTCCAATTTCTGACATATTTTATGAACCCCGACCTTCTTAAATTTTGAAAATCAAAAAAAAATTTCTGATATTTTTCAATATTTTGGTTTTAAATGCTTGCAATTTTAATGACGAATCCGAAAATACACGGCTTTTGCTATCACTCCCTTTTGGCAATAAGAGGAGCTTGAGAAAACCTTAAATTTTCACAATAATTTCTTTTTTAAACATGAACATTTCTTGGAAAAATCGAAGACAAAAATAGTCATAACTAAGCTAAAACAGGCTTAATTTCAATTCGGAAAGCAGTTCTATGTTAGGTTTTATGAAAACAATAAATCTGCATACTCAGTTTAAAAATTTAAACAAATAAATATTTTTCCAATTTCTGACATATTTTATGAACCCCGACCTTCTTAAATTTTGAAAAATCAAAAAAAATTTCTGATATTTTTCAATATTTTGGTTTTAAATGCTTGCAATTTTAATGACGAATCCGAAAATACACGGCTTTTGCTATCACTCCCTTTTGGCAATAAGAGGAGCTTGAGAAAACCTTAAATTTTCACAATAATTTTTTTTTTAATATAAACATTTCTTGGGAAAATCGAAAACAAAATAGTCATAACTAAGCTAAAACAGGCTTAATTTCAATTCGGAAAGCAGTTCTATGTTAGGTTTTATGAAAACAATAAATCTGCATACTCAGTTTAAAAATTTAAACAAATAAATATTTTGCCAATTTTGACAAATTTTATGAACCCCGACCTTCTAAAATTAAGGAAAAATAAAAAAAAAAATTTCTGATACTGTTCAATATTTTGGTTTTAAATAGTTGCAATTTTAATGACGAATCCGAAAATACACGCCTTTTGCTATCACTCCCTTTTGGCTAGAAGAGGAGCTTGAGAAAACCTTAAATTTTCACAATAATTTATTTTATTTTTAATGAAAATTTTTTCGAAAAATCTAAGACAAATATAGTCATAACTAAGCTAAAACAGCCTTAATTTCAATTCGGCAAGCTGTTCTATGTTTGGTTTTATGAAAACAATAAATCTGCATACTCAGTTTAAAAATTTAAACAAATAAATATTTTGCCAATTTTTGACAAATTTTATGAACCCCGACCTTCTAAAATAATGAAAAATTAAAAAAAATTTTTCTGATACTTTTCAATATTTTGGTTTTAAATAGTTGCAATTTTAATGACGAATCCGAAAATACACGCCTTTTGCTATCACTCCCTTTTGGCTAGAAGAGGAGCTTGAGAAAACCTTAAATTTTCACAATAATTTATTTTATTTTTAATGATAATTTTTGGAAAAATCTAAGACAAATATAGTCTTACTAAGCTAAAACAGCTTTAATTTCAATTCGGAAAGCTGTTCTATGTTAGGTTTTATGAAAACAATAAATCTGCATACTCAGTTTAAAAATTTAAACAAATAAATATTTTGCCAATTTTGACAAATTTTATGAACCCCGACCTTCTAAAATTATGAAAAATCAAAAAAAAATTTCTGATACTTTTCAATATTTTGGTTTTAAATAGTTGCAATTTTAATGACGAATCCGAACCTACACGCCTTTTTGCTATCACTCCCTTTTTGGCTAGAAGAGGAGCTTGAGAAAACTTGAAATTTTCACAATAATTTTTTTTTTTTTAAATATAAACATTTCTTGGAAAAATCGAAGACAAAAATAGTCATAACTAAGCTAAAACAGCCTTGATTTCAATTCGGAAAGCTGTTCTATGTTTGGTTTTATGAAAACAATAAATCTGCATACTCGGATTCGGATTTCGGATTCGTCATTAAAATTGCAACCATTTAAAACCAAAATATTGAAAAATAAAACAAACTTGATCTGCGTGCAACAGATTCCAATGTTGTCACCAAATTTGGTAACTCTAGCTTTTATAGTCTCTGAGATCTGTTGTTTCACACGGACAGAAAGACATTCTCGATTGGCATTAACTTATAATACCCTTGTACCCTATGGGTACCGGGTATAAATAGCTCAGAATAGCTATCCAAATAGAAATATATGCAATTTTGGCTTAGTTATGCCTTTTAAAATCAGCAAACTGCAAGGGTATTTAAACTTCGGCTTTCCTTAATTGTTAAGTTTGCAATATAGAGCTGTAAAACTATCAATGATGCTATCGATATCGCTATATGGCAAAAAAAAAGTTTATTGAAAGCAGGAATGCATTTAGGACAAGGCTAATCTTTTTAAAGCCCTTTAATCCTAGAGATTCTCTTTTTTATATTTCTTCAACCCACAAAGGGAAAAAAATATTAATATACACTTAGAAATATATATTCAAGGGATAGAATATATATTTCTAAGTGTATATTAATATTTTGAAACCCAAACCCAATTAAAAACTGTCTGTTTGCGGTTAAAAAAATATACGTACATAACATTTAATAAAATTTTCCACGTTTTGTACTTAAAATATACAAGAAAAAAAAGAGAAGTAATATTAATATTAATAAAGAAAGGTACACATAACAATGGAAGAAATTCGCTTTGGGCTCCCTACGTTTTTCTAGATACTAGAAGATAATTGACGAACAGAATAATGGCTACAATGGTTATATATGCGAACATTATGCGTAGAAATGGCACTAAGAACTAATCAAAAAAATTGTTTCTTTGTTTTTTTTTTTGTTTTTTTGGAGAGGGACTGAGGACTGAGGACATCATGGAGAGGGATCATGGAATAATTTAAATATCCTTGGTGGCTAAAGCTAGAGTTATTTTGTGCCCGGGCGGAGAGGCGTTGGAGCTGCTGGCCAACCAGCAGGCACTGCCTCAGACGGACTTGATGAGGCGATCCTGCCGCTCGAAGAGCTTCGCCTTGTTGGCCAGCGTCTCGGCGGCGGTGGCAATAACGCCGCTGGTGGCCGCCACGGCGGCGCTGGTGGCACTGGTCAGACGATCCTGCATGAGGGTGGTAAGGCACTCGCGGAACGCGAGCAGAAACTCATCGGCGTTCTCCCGGCTGAAGCACATCGGCGGCTTTAGCTTGATCACGTTGTCGTTCGGACCATCGGAGGAGACAAGGACGCGGTGCAGCTGCTTCATCCGATTGACCACCCAGTGGGCGGCCTTCTTGTCCGGACTGCGCTCCGCCCGCTCCCGGACCAGCTCAATGCCCACGAAGAGTCCGGCGCCGCGCACATCGCCGATGCACTCAAAGTCCTGCTTGAGGCGATTGCACTCGCGCAGCAGGTAATCGCCCAGGACGAGGGCGTTCTGCTGCAAGCCCTCCTGCTCGATCACCCGCATCACGGCATTGGCGATCGCACAGGACACCGGATTGCCGCCGTACGTATTGAAGTAGGCCACTCCGGTGGCATGGAAGGCCTGGGCGATCTCCGGCGTGGTAACCACCGCTCCCACGGGATGGCCATTGCCCATGGGCTTGGCCACGCACACGATGTCGGGCACGACGTTCTGGGTCTCGAAGGCCCAGTAGTGGCTGCCCACGCGACCGAAGCCCACCTGCACCTCGTCGGCGATGCAAACGCCGCCGGCGGAGCGCACGGCCTCGTAGACGGCCTGGAAGTAGCCGGCGGGCGGCAGGATCTGACCACCGCAGCTCTGCAGGCTCTCGGCTATGAAGGCGGCCACGCCCTGGCCCTTGGCCATCTGCCTCTGGCATATCTCCTCAATGGGCCGTGCATACATGGCCGCCATGTCGGCGTCCGGGTACATCTTGTCCGTGAACTGGCCGCCGTACACATCCGGGCAGGGGGCCACGTGCACGTAGTCAGGCTTCACCTCGCCGCCCGGCTGGTTGAACTTGTACGGCGACACCTCCATCACGGACTGCAAGTGGCCATGGTAGGCACTGCAAAGAAAAAGAGGGGAGATTGGGGTTCAGTAAGGAATAAGGCCCAGAGAGCGTAGAAGGAGGTACTTACTGGTCCAAGGTGATCACGTCCTGGCGCTTGGTGAAGTTACGGGCCAGGCGCAGGGCCAGGTCGTTGGCCTCCGAGCCAGAGTTGACGAAGAAGCACACGGACAGGGGCTCCGGCATCTTGCCGGTCAGCGTCCGGGCGCACTGCACCAGCTCGTCGTGCAGGAAGCGATTGTTGGTCGAAATGGTGGCCATCTGCAGGGCACCGGCTCGCACCACCTCCGGATGGCAGTGACCAACTGGAAAGGGAAAGGGAAACTTAAATTATTATGTGCCTTACTTTGGGATTTTCTTAAAGACTAAATTACACAACATTTATTCATTGGGATATGGAGGATAAAAAATTCGAGCTAAACACTCAAATCTTTATAATAAAAGAGTACTAATGAGAAAGAGTGACTCCCTTCCCACAACAGCTTTATATCTTACAATTTTATGCCATGTCTTGGGGTCTCTCTTAGTTTAAATGACAAAAGATTGGAGTTAAAAATATTATTATTATATTTTTCGATGAGTGATACTTCTGTGACTGATACTTCTATTAAGTATATATCATTAAATTATACTTCTGTCTTAAATGATACTTCTTTAAATGATACTTCTATGATTAATGATACATTTATACTTCTATTAATGATATTTCTATTAAAGACCAAAGTAGGCCAACTCATAGCCACAGAAGACCCAAAAGACAGAACCATTTAGAAAGGCCATTAACCAGTCTCAATGCTGGTAAGCAACCCGAAAATAGAACCTTTGTTCGTGGCCACCAGCACTTGACCATATCGATATTCCCATCTTGAAGAGATTAGCCACTAATAATATTATTTATAGATCTATCAAGTTCCGATTAGCCTGGGGCAAACTTTACCCACTTCGACACTCTTGCGCCCCAAAAACCCGAGCCTAAAAATAACCGAGACGCGCACGTGATTTCCCTCTGTCCGAGGTCTGTCCGTGTGTCCAAAATCCACCTTGGAAGCCTTATCACAGCGTTTGCGCATCGCGAGATGCTGAAAATGTGAGACACCGCCACCGCCACCGCCTCCGCCTCCGAAAACACACACATTTTACAGACAGGCCCGGGTCCAAGTGGAGCGGCGTCGTCGCCACTCATCATCAGCCCATCAGCGGCAGTAGGCCCCGGCGGATGGGCGATAAGCAACGGGGGCTGGCAGCTGCCGGGCCCGGATCACTCCGCTCCCGTCGACAGATTGCGTCGTTTGGGGGTCAACTACTCGACGGTTCCGATTGTGCTTCTAATTCTGTCACGGATTCTTATTTGTATTTGGATTCGCGCCTCTTGATAACCGAGTGCGGATCACGTGAAGTGCACGCGATGCCTTCACGTTTGTAGTTTCTGTGCCCGCCCGGTGTCCGCCGTCCTCCTCCTGATATCAGACAGAGTCTCGGTAGTGAGTGTGTCCGCTGCTGATTAGGCACTTTGCACTGGGGCGTGACCATGGGGGAGTCTCGTCTCTCTCCGACGGCGATTGGTTTCTTTTAGAAGCAAATAAACTTCTTTTATTTATTTTTTTCTAATTTGATCGAATGGAATGGAGTACAGTTGAGCTGGGAGCAACTATGTTGACTAAGGCGGTGGCTGGGAAGACACTTGGCTTGAAGTCGAAAGCATAATTATATATGAAAACAGTAGTGCCCACAGCCCTGACGCGGGGTCAGCTAACTTTCCTTCACACACAGAATGTAAACCAAGCACCAGGGCGTTCCAATTTTAGTTTAGTGACTTAATCGTCACAGATACATAAAATCTATACTCTTGAGTGCTAAAAATTGCTTAATAAGATGCTTATTAATTTGATACTACGAAAGCATAAATTTAATTCTAATCTGCATCAAGTCTTGAGAAAAATTACTAACGCGACAAACAGAAAAGCACTAAATTCCAGCTAACGCTTTGTGTTATCGAATTTTTGATGTAGGTTCGTATTAAAATAATACTAGAAAATATACAATTGAAACTATCGAGTATTAAGACTATACTATTGAGTATACACTTGATATTATGAAGTATTAAATCTATATACTAAAATTAACTCATTATATAGCTTGAGTATATTTTAAAGACAACGCGTAGAAGGTTAAGCTCTTGTTATTTTTTTTTGTGTACAGCTTTTTTAGTCACATCTTTTTTTACGCAATATTACTAAGATATTACCTATTTTTTCTCATAATTGTTCTATTTCCCACTCACTCAAAGTCAATTCTAAAATTGTATTATTCGAAAAACCATCTGAAATCCCCCGAGAAACGTGCTAATAATATTCCCCTATTTTCGCGACATCATCACCCACAAGTTGACATGCTTTCCACTTTCCACTTCCCTCTTGCCACTCTCTGTTTTGTCCGACTTTTCACAGCTCCCAGATGTGTTTGTGCCCCGTTCTCAGTTGTTTTTCCCCTTATCTGAACAGAATTTTCCACTCGCAATGAGTGTGTGGCACAGCTGATTGCTCAGATCCCCGATCCCGTTCCCTCCACAAATATTGGAACAGGGACAGACTGTACGCTCTCCGGGGATCGTGCTTAGAGGAGCCTATCTCGAGTACATTTCCATTCGGCACGAGACGTTCACATGTTGCCCCCTCCGCTGAAGGCGCTGAAGGCGATAAGCCCTGGACTGGCCTGGACTGGGACTGGGACTGACATGGAGTGGCGTGTGGAGTGGAAAAAGTAGCACGAGATTACACGGAACGTGGTTCCATTTCATAACATAATACCCGCGGCGACGCGCCAATAGAAACAACATGTTGTTCAGATCGCCGATCGTCCAACACGTGCACCGTCCCCGCCTTATCACGTTTTTATTTTTCCACTTCTGCTTTCCGAGTTCCCTACATTGTCATGTTATTGATTGTAAAGTGTAACATATATATGGTCAGAGGGCATTACATAAAGGTCTGGGAACTATCAATCAATGGCGTGATCCAAGCGAGGTTGATGAGTGCGCCTTGCGAATGCCAAAGTGGGTCAGTAAGGGGTAGTGGAGGATTAGATCCAATGGAAACCCATCGTTAGAGTCCCTTCCTTGATCTAAGCAGGGCTTATAAGCAAGGATAAAGCTCTATCTTTATCTGAGTTAGCTTTCTTGATCTAAGAAGGGGAGTTATTAATTTCTTAAGTATCAGTGGTTATTTCTATTTAAAGAACCTTCTAAATTATTGATTTAATTAACCTTCAAAAGCTTTTAAATAAGTTCAAGCTATTTTCGCCTAATAATTATTACAATCTCTTAATCGAACTCAAAGGCACCTCAAAGGGTGCATTCTGATAGCCCCTAGAAAGGTGCCAACTATAAATAGCGATCGCTCTACAATTTCACCATTTGCCCCCTGGGAATTATCAGGCCCCAGTACAATTAGTACATACGTGGGACTAGGATTGGCCCCCGTTTTAGGCGGCGGCAGCAGAAGCTAATGCTGCTTTATTAATAAACAAATAGTAGAGCGCGTTATCACTCATCCGTCCCCATTGGATTTCCATTTCTATTCCATGATTTCTCATTAGATTCGCAATGCCAATGGCCTCAGCTTATCAGCTAGCATAATTTCAAAGCAAAAACAGTATTTAATAAATAAGAATAAGTCGTATAAAATTAGAATAATATTTTCAATAAATATAATTTGAGTTTTTAATGTTTTTTAATATTTAAAATTAAAGCAACAGAAACAAATCAGAAAAGAAGTTTAAGAAACCTTTTTTTAAGCAAATAATTCAAGACTAAATTTGGGTTAAAAAAGGTTAAACAAAATTACTTATATTAATAAAATGTAATTAATAATGTAAAGATAATTAAATAAGTGAATACTCAATTAGAATAATATTGTAAATAAATATAATTAAACTTTAATTTAAGTTAAAGAAAAAGAAATTCCGAAAATTGTAAGAAAATCAAAACAGAAGGAAGAATAACCTTCCTAACCTTTCTAATGAAATAATTAAAGACTAAACCTGGTTTAAATAAGTTAAACAAAATTACTAATATTAAAAAAAATTTAATTAATAATATAAAGATAATTAAATAAGCGAATACTCAATTAGAATAATATTATAAATTAATATAATTTAAACTTTAATTGCTTCAATATTAAAAGTTGCAACCTAAATAAATTGCAAACATTTTAAGAAAATCAGAAAAGAAGATACCTTTCTAAATAAATAAATAAAGACTAAACCTGACTTAATTTATATTTTAAATTTTATTTAAACAAATTTAATGAATAATGTCTTCATAATTTTAAAATAATGAAAAACATCAACATTAAAGTCCCATAAAGTAAAACTCTTCAATTAGTTTTCCTTGAACTGAAGAGTCTTCAGCAATTAAATCCCTTATACACATAACAAATTTATATAAATATTATTTAATATATTTAAAGATACCCATTTACGATCCAGAGCGGCTTAGGTAACTTACCCCCAAGTAGCATCTTTAATTCTTATATATATTTATATTTTTTTTTTGTTACAGAGATGAATGTAAACGGAAAATTCCGTTGTAGGAAGCGTGTGTTTTGGGGAAAAATATAAAATAAATCCCAGCAAATTGGCAAATTGGACCCCGACGACGACGACGACGTCAAACCCTCCTCCCTGTTTTTGTTATTATTATTACCCAGAACCTACGTTGATAAGTTGATATGGTTTTAGTCTGGATTTGACTGGCGACTGACGACCGGCAACTGGCAACTGGCGACCCCCCGTCGGTCCGGGCGATGATATATGTTTGTTATGCACGTAATACCTCTCCCTGTGTGTATATATTTTATACGCAAATGCTGTTGTTATTATTGTTATTGCTGTTATTGTTATTATGAGCCAGTGAGTGATTGTTTTAATCACCAGTTATTGCTCTGGGAGACTCTCGTGTCGGGGCCCGAAATCCGAAATCAGAGCCAAGTGTCCACTCCCGCGCCCCTGACGCGTCCGAGTCCGATTCCGATTCCGATTCTGATTCTGATTCCGGCAGGCAGCATCTAAAATTGCCATTTACCTACCGGCTGGTCGGTCGGTCGCTGGTCGCTGTGATAAGGCTGACTCAGTCAGCAGTCGCAGTCGCAGTCGCAGTTGGTTCCCCAATCGGGGCCTGAACATGCCGCCGCCGTCTGGCAGTTGCCCCAGCTACCGCACCGTGCCGTACCGCCTATATCTATATGGGCCTTGAACTTGTTGCCAAACTGCGAAAGTCCGGCCCCCCCTAGAGCCACCATCACCTCGCTCGCTCGCCCGCCACTTGCACTTTGCATCCGGCGGGCGGGCGTGTGCCGCCTCTGCCGCTAAGCTAATCAGCATAAACAGAAATAGGATCTACCCTGGGTGTCGACGGCCGGACGGGGGTCCAGCCCAGCGTAGTCGCTGGTCGTCATCAGGCCCCGGTTCCAAAATTGAGGCGAACCTAGCAACTACCTAGGCGAAGTACAATTTATTTAATATAAATTGGTCTTTCAAATATATCGGTTTTCATAGCTTATCGATAATCGAGATTTGTTAGATGTTTATCGGATTTTATATTGCTAAGAAATTTTATTTTATTTCCTAATTAATTTGACCTATTTTAATATTTTTCGGAATAAAATGCAAATCATTATGACAATTGTAGATTTCATATAAAGTTAATAGGCATATTTTTTAAGAAATACTCTTCTGGCATATTTTATGGAACTTATCGATTTTTCTTATCGTTTTTTGATAGGTTTGTAGTTTCAATATAATATTTAATCGATTTGTTGTTAGAATTACAATTAATTTGAGAAGTAATCTAAAGTTTCCGCCTCTCTAAATTCATTTTGGTCTCTAACTAAAATTTGACCTAAATAAAAAGACGCAATAAATGATGTAAAAAGTGGAAAACAACACCTAGAAACGCTTGCAGCCCCATATATTGCGTTTTACTGGGAATTTAAATCCCAATTCTTATAAAACTAATTCTTTTTCTACCAACTTAAGATCAAATTCAACAAAAAGAAGGACTTACCATGAGCCACATTGTTGATGCAGTCCAAGTACCGGGTGCCCTCCTCGTCGAACATGTACTGACCTTGGCCGCGTACAATTTTCAGGGGGTCAGACCGATAGAATAGCTGGCAGGCTTGTCTGGAATTAGGAATTACATATTTAAAAACAATTAAAAGAGACACCAGAGACACCATAAAGCCAAAGCTAAGCCTGCAGCCCGCCCTGCACTCAGATTACAATGTAAGGGAAGGCAATAAGGCAATGACGTAGGCACACACTCCATAAACCGGGGCCTACTCGCTGCGATTACGTCCGATCCCTCGCACTCTACGATCCACCCAATCTAATGGTTATTGCATTTGTTGTTTGCCAGACAAAAACAAGGCGTTGGGTCTTGCGATGTTTGATAAACATTTTACGGTTAACTCAGGGGAGGAGGTGTACCGGGAGGAGGTTAAGTATACCTTCTAGGGTGCACAAAAGAAATGCACTTTGGTTTTAATAATAATTTTGGGGGGATATTTGTGATTAAGAAGGGGAATTCCTATGAAATAACACTTTAAATATATGAAATATATGATTTACTTGACAAATACAAGTCTAAGGTAATAGGTTTTCCAGAAACAAGGTTTTCCTCAGTGATATTTAATGGAAAATTGTTGAGGACATTTCCTAAGACTCCCGCAGTTTTGAAAAATATTCCATAAAACGTCTTTGTTTGAAGATTAAGTGTACTTTATAGTGGCTAAAACAATTTAATTTATTCTCAATTAAAAATATATTATATCCCGCGTCAAGCCTAGCAAAAGAGGAAACCAAAAACAAGCTGACTAACTAACTATTTAAGAATTGGATCAAACCCGTGGCAGCTATTTTTAAATTGGGAATATATGTCATTAAATGTTCTTAGAGATTTATCTAATGATAAATGTATCTAGAATCTACAAGAAAGATACAGTAAAGGCACCCAAAAAGAATATTTTAATTAGAATTTACAAAGGAATAAATAAATAAATATTACTTTAAATAAAGCCAAAACTTTAGCAAATTTTCCACAGATTTTCAAAGAAAATTCACAAAGCTAATTGAGGTAATTTGTTACGCCCTTAAAAGAGGCCTTTTAAGGGGCTCTGTAGCCAGGCTAATGGAAGTTACATTACCTTTGTTGGCCCCCTTTTTTTTTCTCGTTTTAAACGGAATAATCAATAGGGCCCAAAAATACGTAAATAGAGGCGGAGACGGCGACGGCGACGGGCCAATTTTTGGCGCTCGCAAGTCTGTTTCTCTCTCGCTTTCATCATTCTTTTTTGGGGAGGAGGCAGATGCGGTGGCGGCGACTGCAGGCAGGTGGCAACAGTGCCAAGAATATAGAATAAAGAGGAGGTGGCTGGGGCAGGCAGGCTATGAGTGGGCTGTGTTTGGGGATGCCGCCGCTTGACCTTGACAGCCAAAGCGAATTCAAGGCAAGGTCGCAGGCTCTTAGATGGGAAGGGGATTACGCGTATGTGCGGCGAACGAATGGAAGGATGCAAGGAGGCAAGGAAGTAAGGAAGGATAATGCTCACCCGATGTGTTGGTTGCGCAGCTTGATGGTCTCCGTCTTGGTCAGCTGTTCGCTGGCCACCAGATTCAGTTGCTCGTGGGCGAAAGGCATTTTGATTCTCAACTTTTAATAACTTTAACTGCAAACTTGGAATTTAAAAAAAACTCAGCGCGCACTTTTCAACTTTGAAACTCGATGCGTGTCCTGGTCCTGCAAAGGGATCTCTGCAAGCTGTGACTGTTGCTAATGCTGTGACTGTGTCTGGATTTCCGGCAAGGATTTGCTGGACTTTGGCAGGCACGGACGCCTTTCTCGTCTTTTGGGCGCTTTGAAATTGTCGCCGAAGCAAGTTTCTTTCTCGCTTATAAACACACAGTATCGAATATGTTCGCCCGCCTATCGATACTTGGGCATGTCTATCGCCGGGGGTATCGATTAGCGCGCTGCCTATCAGCAGCTGGAGTTCTGTAGCACGTAGCTTGTGAAATGTGGCAATGGGCGGTGGAATTTGAAAAGGGATCCAAGCGAGTGAACTGGCACTCGTCGGTGTCTTAAACCGTTACTTGAGGGTTTAGCTTGGTTTGGTACGCAGACAGTCGAACAGCGTTTCTAAGCAGTGAGAGAGAGCGAGAGGTCAATAGTCGGGAAACACTTTTTAACAGCGCTGTACGGTACGCAGATGAACGAACAAAATACCGTAAAAATACCAGCTGGCTCGAGGGAAGACTTTTGGTATTTCCAGAGCGGAGTGACGAACAGAATAAAAAATTTATTAAAACGACCTGTTCTCAACTATTGGGCTCTCACTCTCTCTTACCGTTTCTTCACACATTTCAAATATATAGATCCCGCCAAGTACACTAATTTACACAAAATCGGAGTCCAGGAGTTTAGAAGAGATAAAGTTGAAGTTATTAAATTGGTAGAGGCAAATTTAATAATACGGGATTTCGGTAGTATAAAATATTTTCATAAATAAAGGTCTGGAGGGAAATTGCTCCCTCGATATCATATTTGGTTATGACTTTGGTGAGCACGGTGAGATGTCACGCTCGGTTGGACAAATCCTTCATTACCGAGCTGGAGAGGGACATGTACAGCGCACCTCCTGGTGTACAATGAGAGTAACTTTGAATCATTCCACCAGTAAAACAGGAGTAGCTACGGCAACCTCCCAGGTGGTGGTGAAATTCCATTTGGTACAAACAGCCCGTAGAGCAGCCCTTGTCCTCGTTGTCGATCCAGGAAAGAATGTTGGATAATAAGTAGGGGGAAAAAGAGGCGGTACATGATCGAGAGAATCTGGGCCACGGCGCAGATGAAATATTCCAAAACGAAGCTGCACATCTGTGCAACTGCCTTGTCTTTCGAAAGGATTATATTGTTAACAAACATAAAACAGCTTATTTTAAATATGTATGACTGCATCATTTACCTTCCAAAAATGCTGAAGAGCGTTTTAAGAAGCGGTCACACTGGAAAAAGATTTAATCTTTTTGGGGTTGCGAACTCTTTTACTGTCTGCGTACTAAGCTTTTGAACCAAAATTTACTTTATTTTAAAGTTTATATTTCTTCTAAATTCATTTTTATTTCGAACCCCTTGCCCGAAGTAAGAAAAACTCTTGGCTTTTATGTTTTTTCTGGTTTCTTGTTTTGTTTTTTTTGGGTATTTTTTCCCGTTTTATTTTCATTGTTTTAAAATGTGTTCATTTTTATGTTTCTCCTTTTGCTGTGTATATTTTAATTTTTCTCGTTCTTGTTTTATTTGTATTTAAGTTTTTTTGTTTTCTTTTGGTTTTTAATATAGTAGATATATTGCATATTAAATTAGTTAATAATAATGCGCGTCTCTAGCCTTCTCTCTCTTGCAACCACCACAACTCGATCCTGCCTCTCGCTGCTGCTATTCGCTTCTTTAGCTCTTCTGTCGCTTCGTGAAAACTATTAAAATTCGAAAAGGATTTCTTCAATTTCTTTACATCGTGGTTAAAAATCATTCATATACATATATATACTATATACATATGTGATGTATGCATATTTCTGTTTATAATCTGTGGTTCATATATATAATTTAGTTCATTTAATGGTCATTTGTTTTTGTTATGTTACTTGTTGTATGTTCGAATATATAAAATAAGCTTTTGTTTTTATTTTTTAATCTTCCGCTTCCGTTTCCGTTCGTTTGTTTTTGAGTTAATGCTTGTAAATTTATTTGTTAGTTTCTGTATTATTGGATGTTTACAATTTGTTGCTATTTTTGTAAAGAATATTCTCGTTTTCCTTCATATTATTATTATCGCTTTTCATTTATGTTGTTTAATTAAGAGTAGCTTGTTTTTGGCAGAGTTTCTGTTGTTCGTCATCATCCATCGTCTGTTATTTGTTTTGTAAAAAGTTGGTAGCATTTTTTACCTAAGAGAAATGTATTTATTTACGTGTTTAAAGCACTTTAGCATCGCTGTGTGTGTGGTGTGTCAGGTGTGTGTTGTGTGGGTGGCAATGAATTAAAGCTTTGCATTGTTTTTGGGGATTTTGCGACCGAGAAAGGAAATCTGAAAACGAAAAAAAACGCGTGAGAAAAGTGTGTGTGTGGGTTTTTTCTTATTTGCTTTTTTATTTACAGCGATTGGTAAAAAAAAACTTCGGCTCCTCCTTCTCCATTGCCATTCAATTATTATTGAATTAAATATTTTTTCATCCTTTTTTTTTATCGATTTCTCTCTGATTTCTATTTAAGCCTTCAACATGCTCCGTTGCATTTCTGTGTATAAATATTTTTTCTTTCGCTTTTACTATTAGTTTCTATTTTCGCTTCTCGATTTATTAATGTTTTTTTTTTTGTATTTTTTTGTTTAGTTTTCGTTAAAAAGAACACTTTTGTAGCGTTTCTACGATTGGTTTTATTTTTTTTATTTTCCGATGTCGAATAAAACGCTAAAATACGCAATGTAAATAAGTATATATAATGTATATATATATATAGATATATATATAATTATATATATGTATGTATGTATATATTTTTGTTGTATATAATAGTTTTTGTTTTGGTTTTTCGCATGGTTGTTTCTGTAGGCGTATATATAAATAACGTCGCTTCATTGTATATATATATATATATATATATTTATGTATATATGTATATGTATGTATATATTTTTTATGATAAACTTTTTTGCGCGTTTTCCGTTGGTTTGTTTAAACTGTTTTTTGTTTTTTCTGTTAGCAAGCAATATATATATATTTATATATTTAATATTTTAGCTTTTAGTTTTTTTTACAGTGCAAAAATGTACAAAGAGCGAAGAACTCAACGAGTCCAGGGTTGCGGGGTGATCTCTCTCGTTAGTACATGGATTTCGTTTCGTAAATGATAGAATTTCATAAAGCCTAAGTTCGATTGCTACAAAAAAATGCCCTATATCTGTATATAATATATATATATCGTGTGTATATCGTATATATATATATATATTCCGAGTGTTTATCGTTCTACTTGTAACTGTTGTCGTCATAAGTATTTAAAGTATGAGGTAATGCTTTATTTCCGACTTATAACTAATATTATGTTATGTCCGCGTCAATATTCTAATTCTATTCTGTAAATCTGTAAATATATACGGCAAGCTCCGGCTCCGCCACTCTTCTCCTCCTCCTCCTCCGTGCTTATGACTATATACACGTCCTTATAGTGTGTGAAATCAATATATTGATTCTGATTCGGGGTCGCTTTCGCTTTCGCTTGAAGGAAATTAACTCTGAACATTGAAATACACATAGGTCTGAAAGAATATCAGTGGCAGTTAAATGATATATGGTTGTGTTTCCTCAAAAATCAGGGAATAGGATAGAGATCAAGAATCGGAGACCTTAGTTCATAGACTTTAATTCGAGAATACTTTGCTTCACCTCTGCTATCGAGTTCGAATTTGTTATCGAGCTCTAACTAGTTATCGATTTCGACCGTGTTTCGATTTCGAACATGACTTGACACTTTTTGCCTTATAAAAAATCCTTGCCACCACTCTGATCTCACTTTGAAAGAAAATATGTATTGAAATTTGTTAAAATTTCCTATTCTGCTATATTGTTATCTGTAAATTGGTTGGATTGTGTTTTGGGTTGGTTTGTGCGGCGTTTACTAATTTTAGTTCTTGGAATTGGTTCACTACGCTTGTGTAAAATATGCGCTAAATGTGATCTAAAGGCTAAATCGGCTACGTTAACATTATGTTTGCATTTATTATTATTATTTTATAAATTGTATATTTTTCTCGCTTCTCGCTTTTCACTTTTCGCCTCTGGCTTCTTGCTTTCTCGTTTTCGTCAGTTATTGTTGTCATTGTTGTGTGGCTCAAGTCATTGGGATAATGGTCATTATATGTATATATGGCTATTGATTCCTATCGCTCCTCCAATTCGTTCTCCGAGTTGTTTGCTAAATGGATTATTTTTACTGTATTTAATATTTTACAAAAATTGTTTGCGAACAAAGCGTGAATTTGTTGTCGTCTTTGCTAGGTTTTTCTTTGTTTCTTTTTTTTCATGGAAAAAGTCAACTATAATGTAATTTAAAAACATTTTTCGCTCGTTAATTGTAAGTGTAATTTACAGATTGCGTTTCGTTTACTATATATATATATTTATGTATATATCTATAGAATAGTTCTCGATTTTTTGTTTCTTATTTTGCTTTGCTTGGGGATTTCGGTTTCGTATAAAACTGGCGACTAAAAGTTTACAAATTACGCGATTGCTTACAGAACTCGTCGTCGAATCCGATCTCGGGACTCGATGTACGTCGTTAATAATACAAAAACACAAAGAGTTACAATATTTATATAAGACATCGACCATCCAATGCGTATATTTACACAACCTCTAAGCGGGGACTGAGACTGAGACCGGGGTTGGGACTGAGGTGTTCCGGGATCCGCGATCGTGTAAAAACTAACCATTATATTATTATATTTATATTATTCATGTAACATATTCAATGAATCCTCAAGATAGTGGCAGTTTCCTTTTATAGCTTTAATTGGGCATGAGGAATGGATGGAAATTATACATCTTAATGAAATAATGATGAAGAAGAAACCAAGTTCTGAAAAAGAAAACCAACTGAAGAAAAGTAAAACCAACATTGATTATTTTGAGTGTTTTTGTTTTTTGTTTCGTTTTTTTGTCGTTTTTTTGTTGTTTTGTTTTTGTTTTTTCTTTTTTTGTTTTTTTTTTTCATTTGCGTTTTGAAATAAATCCAAAAAACCATATTTATTCAAAACAGCAGTATTTTCTGTCTGTGTGTATATAAAAAAAATTATTTTGTTCATCTTTTTTTCATTTTCATTCTTTTCTTTTTTTTTTTTTTGTGTATAAATATAAAGAATTTATGGGTTTTAAAAATATATATTTATGTTTCATATAAGTAGGTAAAAAAAAAATTATAATTCAAAAATAAGAAAAATTTTTAAAAAGAAAAAAAAATTTTTTTTGCATTTGTTTTTTTATGTTTTAATTGTAAAAATAGAAACTCTGATGAAAAACTACTTTTCATATCTATAAAAAGTGTGTGTTTGGGTGTCTGTGTCAACATAATGAATGATTTACATAATCTAGTAGAATTCTGTTCAATTTGTTTCGGACAGAGAGAGGGGGACAAACCGGGGAAGAGTCAGTCGAAGTAGAAGAAATTCTTGCAGTTTGTCCAAACTATTAGCTATTTATGTAGGACAGCTTTAGAGCTTTATAGATCCTACACACATATCCCTTCTGAAGGAAACCATTTCGAAATTGCTTTACAATTGAGATATCTACGAAAAAGGTGTTGTTTTTTTGCTAATTAGAGGTCTTTCGTCGGCTGACGTAATTCGCATTCGCGATTAAAAAGCCTAAGATGGCAATCAGCAAAAAATTGTCTAGAAACAACGCATGTCTGTGCTTGTCTGTACATGTCCAGTTTCAGTCCTTTCCACGCTGGAATCCCCCGCGGAAATGCTTCATTTTAACGTCCAGGAATTTATGTTCCAGGCGAAATCAAGGCATTTCTAGGGGGGAAACTGGAAGAAAACGTTTGGACTTTCCACAGAAAATTCCTTTGTGGGAATTTCCCTCGAAAGCATTATTTTCCGAACTAAATTTGAAGGTTTCAAATTGCTTTTTCGTTTATACAATTGAATTATTAATTATTACGAATTGTTTTTGAGATCTTTTGCTAGCTAAAAATATTTTAAACAAACTGCTATCGTGTGTTGTGTGATGAGAACTTCTTCTGAATCGATTATGCATATAATGTGTGTCGTGTGTGTGATTGTCGATATAATTTTAAATTTGAAAATCCTAAAAAATTCGCTTAACCAGAATTACTAAATAAGTAAAATATGTATAATCGCTTTTCGCTTACACTAAATAATATAAATATAGATAGAAACAATGAATCAAAAGCAGTTAAGACTTAAAATCTAGAAAAGAATGAAGTTAAAAAAAACATAGGGTAGGGACAAGTAGGATATAGGGTAAGGTAAGGTAAGGGTAAGGTTAGTTGTAAGCAAATGTATAAGTCCGAGTTAATATTTATAGATAGATGTAGCTGTAGCTGTGTGGGTGTAAGATAACTATTTGATAGATCGCCTATATAAATACGTTAATTTTTAACTGAACACATCGTATTTCTGAAAAAATGATCGAAACACAGAGCGAATCTGCGACTCTCTGTAGGGTCTGTATGCGCGGTTTTGGGTGTGTGTGTGTGTGGGGGGGTTGGAGCTGGAAAAATATCGAAATTTATCGATGTTTTTCCAGCTCCAATGTGTAACTCGATTGTTGTTGTGTTTGCTGTTGTTGTTGGCAGATATTTCAGTCTAAAAAAAAGGGGACACACCGCGCACACACACACACACACGAAGAAGATTAAAAAATAATGTAAAAAATAATTATTAAAAAAAAAGTTTTCAAAATGTGAAACTCTAAATTTTAAATTTAACATGAACTAAGTGCGGTGGTGGTGGTTTTCATCCAAAATAGAGCG
Organism: Drosophila triauraria; assembly: GCA_014170255.2. Lineage (NCBI taxonomy): Eukaryota > Metazoa > Arthropoda > Insecta > Diptera > Drosophilidae > Drosophila > Drosophila triauraria. The sequence goes on from CM024333.1 coordinate 16,632,225, forward strand.
GGGAAGGGGGGTTTGGGTATGGGTGTCGCTCAGAGGAGCATCAGCAGCAGCAGCGGCAGGCCCAGGACCAGCAGCAGCATCAGCAACACCATCAACCAGAGCCAGAGCCAGAAGCCAACTCGGTCATCGCCGCCGCCGGCGTCGTCGTCGTCGTCGCCAGGCCTCGCATCCTCCTCCTCCTGCTCCATCCTCCGAGCATTGTGGCAAGGAGGACGACGACGGCGGCGTTGCAGGATCAGGAGCATGAAGCGCACCATCCGCTGGTAGCCCGACACGTTGTTAAAGTTGCTGATGGTAGTGGCTCAACGCCTGCAGCTGGTACTGATGCGGGTGGGGGTGTGGCTGTGGCTGAGGCTGAGAATGTGGATGCTGATGCTGCTGCTGGTGCTGATGCTGGTGCTGGTGCGGATGTGAGGCATGTGTCCGCGCCTGGCCGTGCATGTGCAGCTGCCGCGCTGTGCTGGGATAGTAGTTCGGCATCAGCGAGTGATGGTAGGCCATAGCTGCTACTGCTGCCGAACGACCATTGCCGTTGCTGCCGCCACTGTTGCTGTTGGAGTTGTTGATCGCGGCAAGCGGCGGTGCCCCTAGCAGCGGCGGACGTCGCTCTCCGCGCTCTGTTCGCTCGTAGCCCGTAACTGTGGCAGCTGTGACAGCCACTGATCCTCCTCCTCCTCCTAGTCCTCCTCCTCCCGCTGCTGCTGCCACTGCTGTTGCACCTGTGCCTTCCCCTGGCGTTTCCAGCAGATGATGATGCCTGTGGTGATGATGGTGATGATGATGATTGTGTCCGGCCACCGAGTCGCTGACGTTCTTGCTGTTGCTGCTGGCCAAGCTGTTAAGGTTGTGGTTTTGATTTGGGATGAGGCTGCTGATGCTGCTGCCGCCGCCGCTCATCGTCATCGTCATCGTCGTCGTTGATTTGCACTCTGCCGCCGCCGCCGCCGCCGCCTCGCTTGTGGTCACTACTGTTGTTGTTGCTGCTATTGCCGCCGCCGCTGCTGCTGCCGTTGCCAATGTTGCTGTCGCTGCCACTGCCGTCATCAGATTGCAGGAGTCAAGTCTTTGTCATTTGGAGTTGCTCTGCAAAGCCGCATTGATCTGTGTCCACAGCTCTTTCTTGCAGGATTTGGACCTATTTAAAACGAGCAAAAATCAGCTAAAGGAGTCTCTTTATAAACTCTCTCTCGCTAAGGAGCTCTTACCGCTTGATGGACTGCAGCCAGTCCTTGAACTGGGCACTGCCCTCGGGCGTTATCTGGAAGGCGGCGCGTGCGGCCACCACAATGCTGGCAAACTCCTCGTAGTCGCCCTGCGTCAGATGGTACAGCTTCTGGTGGATGCACTGGATGTACCTGCAAAACCCACTCATTAATCAAAGGTTCCAACCACATTCTTGGCCTGGGTTACTCACATTTGCTGGCACTTCTGCACGAGAGGAGTGAGCGCGGATCGCAGATGCTGCATCACCAGCTGGTGGTTGTTCCTGCCCAGATAGTGCGCCGACTCAATGGCCACGTCGTGCAGGACAAAGGGACTCACTATCGAGTTGACGGCACAGATGCAGAACTGATGCAGATACTGGGTGCCCAGCTTCTTGCTGATCCTCAGCAGCCACTTGACATCCTCGCCGTACGGCGGATTCCGGGCATACTTGGCCTGCGGTCGATCGTCGTGGACGCGTCGGGCCAAAGTCTCCATGGCCAGCATGCCCACGTTGTAGGCGGCCAGCAGATATCGCAGCTGGGTGGGTCTGAGGAGGCAAATGAAGGGAATTTCTATAAGGAATCTCTAGGGAATATGTACTCCTGGCTACTCACGTGAACTGGTGAGGCTGTCGCTGTCGCACTGGCGGCTGGGAGGGCGGCGCCTGCTGCTGCTGTTGCTGCGGCGGCGGCGGCGCCTGCTGCATGAACGGATACACGGGATGCTGGTGCTGGTGCTGACGCATGGGCATCACGCCCACACCCACTCCGGGTGGTCCGTTTGGCGGCGGTGGCGGCGGCGGGCCGTAGTAGCCCTGCGGCGGCCCCATGGGCGGTCCTGGGGGACCTCCTTGGAGCGCTTGATAGGCCTGCGGCGGCATAGGCTGGAAAGCTCCCGGCGGCGGCTGCGGCTGGAAGGCAGAGGGCGGCTGTCCCGGATGCCCAGGCTGGCCGGGATGACCCGGCGGCGCCTGGCCACCCATCTGGACCTGCTGTTGCTGCACCTGCTGCTGCTGCTGCTGCTGCACGACCTGCTGCTGCTGCTGTTGCTGCTGCGGATTGGGCGGCTGCTGGGGCGGCGCCTGCTGGTAACCGCCGTAGGCCTGTGGCGGCGGCGGCGGTCCAGCCGAAATGTACATCTGCATCTGACCGGGCGGGTAGCTCAGGTTGTGGTGGGCGTGCGCGTACAGGCCCTGGCAGAAGCTGTACGGCGGATACGGAGCCAGGCCGAGGGGAGCCAAAGCTGCCACGCCAACGGGCTGGAACTGACCCTGCGGGTTGGGCAGGGCGGAGCCAACGACGGGCGGTGGCACGGCCACAGGAAGACCGGGTCCGGGACCACCGCCGCCGACGCCTGGCACACCGGGATTGGGCATGCCCAGCTGCTGCTGCTGTTGCTGCTGCACCTGCTGCTGCACCGCTTGCTGCTGCTGCTGTTGCTGCACCTGCTGCTGCACGGCCTGTTGCTGCTGCTGCTGCTGGAGCTCGTGCTGCTGCTGCGACTCGATCAGCGCACTCAGGCTCACCGCCGAGTGGTCCATGGTGTCGTCGTGGGGCTCGTGCTCGCTGTTGTTCGGCGTGTTCCGCATGTACAGCTCGTACCAGTAGCGGGCCACCTGGAACAGCACCTCCGGATAGACGCCGCCGCCCTTGGCAGCCGTTTCCACGGTGAGACAGGCCCGCTCCAGCATCAGATCGCTCTGCTCCTTGCACTGCAGGATCGCACGCTGGATCTCGTTCGGATTGAGGGCTGCCGCGTGCGGGAGAACGGAGAGCGCTAGCTCCGCCGCCGGATAGACCATGTTGCTGTCCCAGCCGCGCGATGCCCGGTCCGCCATGCCAGCTGCTTCGGGAGGCGTGAGATGCGCCTCCCAGGTGTCGATCAGGAAGCTTATCGCCGGCGCTCCAATCTCCATGGCCTGGCCCAGGATCCAGGAGACGTGCGAGGAGTACGTCCGCGACAGCCAGTTGGGACTGACGCAGTTGTGCAGGCCGAGGGCATAGAGTCCCAGCTGGAAGGCGCACATGTGGAGGGCACGATGCGGTCCATGGTGATTCTGGCTGGTGCTCGCCTGGGTGAAGAGCGAGGTGGAGCTGTTGCCGCCGGCCTTGGTCAGCACACTCTTGGCCAGCTCGAACATGAAGTGGGCGCTGGCCTCCGAGGGCTGGTTGGGTATCGAGGGGTAAGCCCGCTTGCCCTTGTACCGGCTCTCCTTGCTGCGGCTGCTGCTGGAGCTGCCGCCGTTGCCTCCATTTCCGTTGCCTCCTCCTCCTCCTCCTCCGCTGGGATTGTTGCCACCCGGATTCTGGCCTCCACTGGCCGTGGTGCTGCCCGAGTTGGGTGTCCCTGTGGTTCCTCCGCCGGCCGCATTCGGTGTGGGCACCATGCCCTGCCCCTGTCCCGACTGGCTGCCACTGCTGGCCATGCTCAGGGCGCACATGCTCAGCTCCAGCTCGGCGCTCGTCGAGCTGTGCGGGCGACTGTTGCCGCCGACACTGCCATAGTCCGCCGGCAGGAGCTCGCACAGATTGGCCACGCTGGGATTGCAGTTGGAGGAGGGACAGCCGGCGGAGCCACCGCCACCGCCGTACTCGTGATGCTCCTCCCTGCGCGTCGGCTGATTGCTCGGCGTCCTCACCGGCGGATTGCTCGAGTAGTAGGCGGGCAGGAGCGGCGCCTTCAGCAGCGTGTGTATGTCCCTGTCCAGCAGCTTCTCCATGATCTTGGCTATCTTGCGCGGCTCGTCCTTGTAGTGGGACAGCAGCGTCAGGGCGAGATCCCCGCGCTGACGCCGCGTGCCCTCGCAGAGCAGCGGATGCTCCGCCTCCGAGACATTGGCCTTGAGCCCCAGAGCTGCCACAGCCGCATCGAATCCCAGATTCTCATCGCTGTGCGGCTTGTAGAAGAGCAACCTTCCGCCGGCCGTGACCAGGGCCTTGCCAGCCGCCCCTGCTCCGGCTCCGGCTCCCACTCCCGCTCCGCTGGAGGAGGCGACTCCTCCCGGACCCGACGAAGATCCGCCCACGGGACTGAGGGTAACCAGGGCGTCGAATATGAACGTGGCCAGGTTGATCGGCAGCAGGGCCTCGCCGCGCGTCTTGAACGTTCCGCTGCGCAGCTGCTCGGCTCGCTCGCGGATCACCTGCAGCTCTGCGGAGCCCAGGGGTAGGCGCTTAAGCAGCGCCAGAATGTCAGCCTCCTGGTTGGCCAGCTTCACCTCCAGCGGCTTGGTGCTGGCCGGCGGCCGTGGCATCTCCAACGCGAACAGGCATATCCGGAAGCCAATGTGATAGTGCTCCGAGTTCTCCGACAGCACCGTGCAGAGAAAGGCGCACTTGGACAGCGTGGCGGAGGCCACGACGGTCAGCTGGTGCGAGATGGGATTCACGTTCTGCTTCTTGCCCTTGCGCTTGGGCGCCGGCGGCAGTTCCAGCAGCAGATTGGGCGGATTGGCCAGCATTTGCTCGGCCAGGCGCACGGCCAGGATGCAGGCCTCGCTCCCATGGCCATGGGCATGCAGGCCCTCGGCTCGGGCCAGGAGTATGTCCCAGGCATCCTCGGTGGGCCGGACATTGGAGAAGACGTGCGGCTTGTCGCTGCAGGCGGCCACAGCGGCTGCCCGTGCCGCGGCCAACGAGGCTGAGGAGCTGCCGGCGCCGGGCTGATCCAGCGATGCAGCACCCAATCCCAGCACTGCCAACCCTCCAGCGGCGCTGGCCGACGTCAGGTGCGGTGTGCTGGGCATCAGCGCTGGCATTGCGGAGGAGCCACCAGCCAAGGCAGCTCGGGCTGCCGCTGAAGTGCTGGGCACGGGCGTGAGATCTCCGTTGGGTGGTGATCCTACTCCTCCTGCTCCTCCTGCCAGTCCTGCTTCAGCTGCTTCTCTGCCGCCTGCCTCTCCTCCCGCTCCTCCGCCAACTCCTTGGTTGAACTCGTCGCTGCTGCTGCTGAAGGACTCGTCCTTGCTCAGGCGCCGCGGCGTTTGCTGCACAGAACCGACTCCGACTCCAACTGCCACTGCGGCCGCTGCCAGCTCTTGGCCGGCCATCAGCATCGAGGAAGTCGAACTGTTGGAGCTTCCCGAGGCCGTCGAGGCGGACGAGGAAGCCGAGGAGGCGGACGAAGTGTCCGAGGTGGAGCAGGCCTGCTCCACGCCCACTGCTACGCCGACGCCCACTGGCTGCTCATCCTTGCTCTGCTGCGAGACGGCATCGAAGCTGCTCTGCGAGTCCGACTCGGTGAGCGCGGAGGATTTCTGGCCGCCGGGCACAGTCGCCGCCTGTCCGGGCGGACAGTAGTTATGGCTGCTGCTGGTGTCGCCGCCGAAATCGTCGTTCTCACAGAAGCCCTCGCTGCTGGCGCTCGACCGATTGCCATCGGCTCCGGCCCCGGCCCCTCCTCCGCCTCCTCCTCCTACCTTGGAGTTGGCCACAGAGGCGTTGACACCGGCCTCCTGATGCTGAGCGGCATGATTCGCATCGCCGGAGGCAGACGCTGCTCCCACAGCGACGCTTAGTCCGCCGCCCATTTGAGCCACAGCTCCTGCCATGCCTCCTCCGCCCACAGACCCACCGCCACCCAGACCCGAGGGCAGCTGCCTGCTGCCGGACACAGCCGAGCTCTCCAGATCCCCCAGGTTGTTGTAGAAGCGCGACTCGCGGAAGGGTCGCTCCAGCCTCTGCTTGAAGGCGCCCGCATGCAGGCCATGGTCGCTGGAGGCGCTGAAGTAGTTGTAGTGCTTGTTGTTCGTCATCACCGCCTGGGTGGCGTTCAGCTGGCCGGGGTTGGCCGACTCGCCGGACTTGGGATCCGTGTGCTTGAAGCAGGTGAAGGGCGAATAGTAGATGGGATTCGTGTCGTGGGTGTGCGTGACGCCCGCAATGGGATAGTCCTCCCAGTCCAGGTAGCACGCCTCGATGGCCGGCTTGAAGCCGATGAAGAGTTCCGTGTCGGAGCGCGAGTTCTGCTGGTGCTTGTTCGTGTACGACGACGGCATCATCCGGCTCTTGACCACGCGATCGAGGATCTTCAGGTGCCAGGCCGTGAACTGGGCGTGCAGCATGTCGCGCTCGTCCGGCGCCAGGCCGGGATTCAGGGCCGCCAAACGCCACAGAGCCACAATCTCGTCGCACAACGAACTGCAGGCATGCTGCAGCGCCGTCGAGTTGGAGTGCGTGTTCGAGTGCTTGCCGCCGGAGTGGCCGTGGGAGCCCATCATCAGGGCCAGCTTGGTCTGGAACCACCAGATCAGGATCTGGTCGCAGGCCATGCACTCTTCCGTGATGATCTCCAGCAGACGCACCGCATTCCGGTCGCAGCGTCTGTACATCTCGCGCACGATCGACAGCAGGTTCCACATGCCCTCCGGCTCCCGTCCCCTCAGCGGTCGCAGCAGCGAGCTCCACTCGGCCGCCGCCGGCGGTGCTGAGTTGGTCAGATAGTTGACATCGCTAAGGGTAGGAATTAAGGGATATTACTTTGATATTTAGACTTCCTTTCGGGCTCCTTACCTAAACACTATCGGGGCGGGCAGACAGAACTTGATGAGTATCCGCTTGATGTTGTTGTGCAGCGTCTTCTCGTCCAGATACCAGCTGGTCTGGTCATTGATCGAGGCCCCGGCCGTGGGATCGGGTGCACCGCACACCGTATTTATGGCCGTCGGCTGGGCGCTGAGCAGCTCGTCCAGCAGGCGCTGGGCCGTCGGCAGGATCTGCTGGGGCAGCTCGCTGATCAGATACTGGGCGAACTTTTGCAGCTGGTCGCGTTGCAGGCGAGTCAGCGACTCGGACACCGGTGCTCGCAGGCACACCTCCTGGGGCTGTGTAATTTTAGGAGTTCGTTATTCAAGGAGTTCTCTAACCTAATCCTGGAGTACTCACGCAATGAATGCGATGCAGGCATACGGCCACCACGTGGGAGCACCAGTAGGCGGACGAGGTGCAGGTGCAGTTGCAGGAAGAGATGCGGCGTCGGTCAAAGGTCACGGCCACATTGAAGTAGGCCCGCGGCGTCTGATTAACCACGCTGGCCGACAGGTGAAAGCCTGAAAGGGTTTCCAAGGGATTAAACATCAAGTTTCTTTGGACTCAGAGCCCGGAACCTTACCTATCTGCAGCGGATCCTTGACCGCTCGCATCCGGAACAGCTGATCGCCGCGATTAAACTCATCCGCCGAGCTATTAGCCAGACACGAGTACAGCCGTATGTCCTCCTCGTTGTCCGGAAAGCTCCAGAACGCAATGCGCAGCTGCAGCTGCTCGGGCACCGGCGGATACACATGCTCCACCAGCTCGAAGGGGATGTAGGAGGCCACACAGCGGGCAGCTAGCTCGGCCAAGGTGGAAACTTCTGGGGAATAATAGGAGAGAAAGTATGCAGAATTTAATAAATTATCGATAATATTCCTTGGAAAATGAGTTTACGAGAGTAAGACCCAGGAGAAATCTCGTAAACACCTCACCCAACGCATCAACACCTTAATTTATTTAAAAAGCAGACGCCAAATGACTAATTCCATATTTCAAGTACAATAATTAAGCACAAACAAAGCGCGGAACACACAGAGAATATACACAAGAATATACACATGGGCATTTCGTTAATTAAAGAACTTTTTCGTGCGGGGAACGAACCGAGGAACGAACGGCCATTGACCAGAGCAGGAGAGGTCACCAGCTAGCTAAGTTTTCAGTACTTGTTGTTCGTTTGTTCGTTTGTTGGCTGTCGCACACAGAGATATATCTGTGATAACTATATCGTCCAGCCAGCACTCTCAATTCTCTCCATTTAAATAAACTTCCTCAAGTTGTAGAGCGTCGCAAGTTGCTCTAAATTGATTAAGCTTTAGATTAAATGGGAGAACATAATAGAGGCGGTCTCAAGTGAAGCTAGAAATCGTCGGATATCAAAATGGAATGTAGAGAGAGTCAGTTATCCTCTAAATAAACTTGCTAGAGTCTTTCGCTCTTAAATAACAAACTCTATCGGCATTTTTAGGCCTCAAATATCACCAATTTAAACAAGATATTGTTCCCACAGAAACATGAAACCTAGACACATCAGTCGTCTGAGCTTTTGCTTACTTGGATCGATAAACACATCGGTAGTTAAAATAATGAATATGTACATTAAAGCCTGGGAATCCTGGCTAAGCTAATTTTTCCTGCGTAAGCTCATGTTCCTATTGCTACGCAGTGAGTTGAGTGAATTGAGTTGTAGATAAACAGAAATCCAAGCGAATTGGCTTGCAAATAAACAAATGGCATTGGCGGCGAAGACCAAAGAGGAGAAGAGCAGTGGCCTGCATTTTAAAGGTCTCGTTCCCATTGCCTTTTTAAACGCGAAACGCAGAAAAGCAAACAAGCAAGCAAACCAAAGCAAAACAAAGAACATCGGGGCGCTATTATAATGTGGTTTATACGGTGTGGTGTGCGGTGTGTGTAATGTGTGTGGTGTTCCTGCTGATGATGCAGCAGCCGCGGAACATCCACAAACAAAAGGTTCAAGTTCACCCACGCGAATTGCTGTCGGAGAATCAAATATTCTCGCTTTAACCAGATATATCGAGGGGATTTCACTTTCAATATATGTATGTACCTGGAGGGATGGGATGTGAGTCATATAATTGATTAGAGACAAGAACTGAAGGATTCCAGGTTAGCTTGCTAAATTTTAATTCGAGATTTCCTTATTCTGGTGTGTTGCCAATCAATATTTTACTAAGTTAACTTCAAGTAGGTATTCCCGTCTTAAAATATGTAATTTGGTTAGGTTTTGAAAGAGTTTTCTTAGAGATGGAAAGGAAAATGAGACGGAAAGAGGAAGCCGAGAGAGGAGAGAGGAATAGGAGAGAGGTAAAAGGAAAAGGAGCGAGAAAGAGGTGCACCTCATCAGTATTTAAAGTGGTTACCACTTGTTGACAGCTAGAACTTGTTGGGAATTATAGGGCGACGCAAGTGGAAGTGCGCCAATACAGAGGGTCACTTGCCTTAAAGAGAAGATAAGAGAGAAAGGGAAGAGAAGACATGAAAAGGAGAGAGGAAGAAAGGGGTTCCGCTCATCAGTACTCAGCGTAGTTAACACCTATTGACAGCTAGAACTCGTTGGGAACTATAAAGGGGCGATAAACTTTTGAGCTGTCTCTGTCTCCGCTCTCAAAAAGACCTGCTAGGAAGGGAAGCACTGGCAAAACTATCGTCCTCTAAGGAGGGCAGGCTCTCTCTATGAGACAACCTTATATAATTATTAATAATACTATAAAATCTAACTTTTAATTAGTTAAAATTTTCCCACTAACTATCTGCAAATTATTCGTAACAAAAACCAATCTGTTAAATTTTGTAATTTCATTTTTTGAAGGTTAATATTAAGTTTTTATATAATATTCCCAAACATTTTACGAATTAAAAGCAGCCATAAAAGAGCCAAATTATCAGCACTAAAAGAGAGAGGGGGGGGTGGAAAGCTCTCATTGTTTTGTTTGTTTGTTTGTTTTCTTTCGCTCGTTCGTCGGCTCGCTTGCTCGCTCTCATTCTTCAAACCCCTTCTCCTTCTCTCCACACCATCCACACTCTACCTCGCTGGCTCTTCCTCTCACTCTCCCCGGCTCATCGACGACGCCGTCGCTTAATTTTCAGACACTTTGGCACCATTTTTATTCAAAGTCATTTTCCGCAAGCGTTAACTTATTGCTCATGCCTGTCCCGTATGCATATATGTACACACGAATACAGCAGCGGTTACACAATTAGCCCCGGTAGCAGTTCAAGCGCGATTAATTTCATCAATTAATTATGGCAGGTTTGAGGTACGAGGTGGTCATCAATTTGTAACAGAAAAATAACTGGCTATTCAACGGAAGAGTATGTCCAGAATGCAACAACTCTGATTAGGATTTAAAATGAATATCAAGGGATTCCTCTGATAAATTTTGTCCCTTTACCTCTCTTTATTAATTAAAAATAGAAATAGTTATAGCATTATGACACTGTTTTAAAACCTTCATTAATTGTCGCATTAATTAGAGCAGTGGTCCGCACCACTACAGTCACATGCGATCATTGCATTACTATGAGTGCAAAATGAATTATCTATGGCTAGATATGAGAAAAAAGATAGCTAAAATGTTCAGTAATATGGGAAAAATATAGCTATAGCCTTTAAGGCTAGCTATTTAACTCTAAAAAACGCTAAATCTAGCCACACAGTAACAATTTGACAGCACTGATTCTTCTGTTCTCTTTTGTGCATACTGTGCATGAGAGGCAGCGACGCCGACTGAGAAATTTCCTATCCTGCGGGATAGGGCCGTGCCGACCCCTGAATTAGAGGCTTGACAGCAACCATAGGGTTTTGCCTAAGTGCGAGCAAGACGACTATACGGCACTTTCACATTCCAGAAATGAATAAATTGTGCACAGCGAATACCGGCCATTGTTATTGTTTACATCTTAAGTCAGTCTGACCGTAGTCGCATTACGAAAAAAATCCAAACCAAAAAAGACATATAGTTGTCTCTTTCAAGGTTCTAATGAAGTAGCTAATTAATGAAAACTTGTGCCCTGTTTCATAGCCGTATTAAGAATAGTCCGTAATTTGTTTCTGATCTCAATTGCAATATTCACAATTTCTTATCACAAGGCTTTACCTTTATAGTTCGTATGAAAGCTATAAGTTACAGGCCGAGACTATCTGCAACATAAATAATGCTTAGTATGCGAAAACATTCAACCATTAAAAGATTAGATTCGAGGAGTCACAACCTTATGTTTGTTTGTTTAAATTTTGAGAAACTGGGAAAGGCAATCGATGTTTATTTGTCTTTAAGGTACGCCTGAATCAATTCTATATAGCTGAGCTGACGGCGCCAGCAAAAAGGATAAACTAAACAATTATTTGCATATTTATCACATCAATATAGCCAATGATCCCCGGCATGACTCACATTGATTTGATTGAAGAAGAAGGTTTAATAACCGAACCGTGTGCAAGTATTATTTGTGTGTATATTCAAGGCTATTGCTTCCCCTTCAAACAGGTTTGCCGTTTCCTCTTTTGCTTTTCTTGAGCTTGGCCTGGGCCTGCTCCTCCTGCATTCCCATCTGATTCCCCTCCTTTTCGGCGCATTTTGTTTGCATTTTAATTTGTTTTCCATTTCCATGCATCGCACACGGGCCAGGCTTGTAACAATAAAGATGAGAATATATAACCCAAAGCCTCATGCTCCAGTTATTTTTGTTATTACTGAGCAAACTCGCCAAATGGCGTTGCGTTGAGCAAGAGAGGTGTCGCTGCCAAGTTGACGAGTTGTCGGAGTTGTCAGAGTTGCCGAACTCCTCTGCTCAGCAAATGCATTCGTCACACACTCTAATGTTATGTTCTCTGGCTGGTAAAATATGTTTTATGGCCTTACGGTGCTTATGCACCAACTTGGGCACCATGTGCAAAGAGCACCACAATTTACACATTCAGTAAATGTTCCAGGAACCAAATCTTCAGTTTATTATAGTCACCAAAATGTGTGAGGCTCAACATGTTCCTGACAACATTTTCCTGTGCCTTCCTCCATAAATAACTAGCATAACTAGACAATGTGATTTGTTTTTAAATATAAGACAAAGCTTAGAGTACCGGGTATTTCGAAGTCGGGCACATTCTTACTTGTTTCGTTATTCTTACATTTTTAAATGTACCCCTAAGGATTATTCGTCACAAAATGTTGTAAATAACTAGGAGGTGTTTTTCTTTGGTTAAATTTAGGGTTGGATATCCCAAACCCTATTTTGTTAGTAAGTTTTATATATGTATGAGCAACAGCTCCTGACCCCAAAATCATTCCTTTGTGCCTGTCTCACACTCCTATCACTACTTTGTACTTCCCTTTGACTCTGTCAACCTTTCGTAGGCGATAAAATGCGGAAAATTACCTTTACATTATGCCCTCATATTTCTGGATTTGTTCTTTGTGTTTTTAAAGCGACATTTTCAGGTTGGTCGGCATAAAAAGCTCGCTCAAAAGCGAAATAAACTGACACAAAAAAAGGGGTCAAAATGCCAACAAGCAGTTCTGCCCGTCTGTGTGTGGCATATGCTAGTGCAGTTGTTGCTTGGCCTGTGACAGCGACTGCGGAAGTGCATGGAAACTGATATGCAGGGCAAAAAATGAATGTATGGAAAATTAAATTGTGAGCCTGAGCCCCGTCGCTTCTGGTCGCAGTTTCACTTCGATATTGACACCGAGCAAGCCTCGACCCACTAATTAGATGATGACATGTGGCAACGCCGCCACCGACAGGCACTTAAAGCACACACACACAAACACACACCAGTGCACCTGCACCCCACGCACGCAAACTGGCGGAGAATTGCATTGTAAGCAGTGCAGCATGGCCATGTGACTATAACGGTTTATTCGGGGTCATTGCTTTGGGGGAGGTCTTGTAACTCCAAAGAGTGATATTTTCAATGATATTTGTTGGTTTAAGGGAGGGGTTTGATGATTAAATCTCCGTATTATTTATTGCCGATATACTACACAAAGGTTAAATGATATTTGGGCCTAATTAGGGCGCACAGGGTTGCTTTGATTAAATCAGTCGAAAGATGGTGGTCCTTCACGAGCCAGGCCAGTGACAAACCCAATTATTGTTAGCTTCCAGTTTATGGAAATCTTGCCCCAATTCGTACAATTATCCTAGGCTTACTTTGCGCAACATCTGCTGCGGCTAAGACAACGACAATCATTGCTGCGGATAAGGTAGCTCCTAGCTGATAGCTGCAAGGTGCGAAGAAAATAATGGATTCTCTCGTCCATGTCGTCGTCGGCTTTATTTTTATTACATCCCCCCTCGGGCAGGTTGTGGTGGCCTGGCGGAGATATCCTTGAAAAGGTTCTTCGACACAACAAAGCGGGGCTCTAGGAGGCGGCGGCGACGTCTGCGTCGTTCAGCTGGTGGCAGCGACATCGTTTTGAGGCTATATATTTTTTTTTGCGGTTATTATGTCTTTCGAGCATGAAAATGCAGCTGGCTTTGCCCTTGCACACTCACACAGAGGCTCACCTAGCCGCAGGGTTGAAACTTTAGCTATTTTCACGCCAAATTAAGAACTAGTTTAGTACATGGAAAATGTGGAGACTTTAAAATCAAGTAAGAAAGCAGAAAGATCTATCGATAAATTAATGGAAGTTGTCCTTCCACTGTCCCCTTCCCACCTACAAACATATGTGTATGTGTTTCCCATTCTTCCTTCAAGGCAACAAAGCAAAGACACAGCACGAATGCAGTGTGGATGGGGAAACGAGGGAGAAAAGGGAGAACAGCGAGCAGGAGAAGAGGACGAAACTGCGCAGTCGCAGCCAGATATTACAAGACGATAATGCTGCGACGCGTCGGCGCGCACAGGATACCGACCGAAAACCGTCGGCCGGACCGACCTGAGACGTGGAAAAAAAAATACGTTTCTTTCAGCGGGCCCAAAAACAATGCACTTACATACACAAACCAAAAGCAAAACGCAGAAAGACACGAGTAATAAGCCACAAAAAGACAAAGGAGAAGCAACAAAAAAAGAAGGAAAACGAGAACGTAGCCAACTAAAAGTCGTGATTTTGACTTTAACGATAAGCAGAGGATATCGAGGGAAGGGAAGGCAAGGCATAAAAAGAAAAGACAATTGCAGACAAAGCAACAACAATTACAGCACTGTTGTTGCTGGCTGCCCTTAAGCCAATTTTACAGAATTAACCAACAGCGAAAAGGTCATGCGTATAATTTCAGCCAGCACAAAGTTGCCAGATTGTCTTACTTAAGGCTAATCTACACGAAATTAATACAAAGAGCTACAGGATGCACTCTAGGAATTCAAGGTGGCTAGATATTGAGTCTTTTAAACAATAGAAGAGGCTTTAACACTTTAAAAACACTAAGTTTAAAAATAGTTAGGGGTGATTGAAGTTAAAATCGAATACATTTAAATAGTAAAATTATAAACTAACTTTTCAAGTTCATTTATTAAGCTAAAAACTTCATCCTTCACAGTAAAGTCCCTAAAAGACAATTACAGTTTTGAAAACTTTGAATAAAACTGGTTTTACAGTGTTAAGAGAAGGCGCAACCCACATTAAAAAGAAATACGTTTAATAAAACATTCTATTCCGGATATTGTTCACTCGATAGATTCTTGTAAAATGATTACTTCGGAGACTCACCATAATATCGACCGCAGGTGGATAGGGTTCCCATTGCCGCAGCACTGCCGCCCGTTGTACAGGATCCGGAGGCACCGGCTCCGTTCAGGCCCGCTGCCCCGAAGGCCGCGGCGATGCTTAGGCCATTTGCTCCTGATCCGACTCCGGCTCCAGTACTGCCTAAACCGCCGCCGGCAGCGGTGCCCGCAGCGTTGCTGGGTTTCTTCCAGCCTCGCCAGTTGTTGCACAGCGACTCCGGCTCGGAACTCCAGCTGCATAGCGAGTCCTCCTCGAAGCGGATCGAGTCGTCGAAGCTGAAACGATCCATCTCCTCCTGATTCCATTCGTTGGCTGCCGCACCGCCAGCGTTGCCGCCGCCGCCGCCACCTCCTCCGTTGCCGCCAGCAGCTCCTTCGGCGCCAGCGCCGACAGCAGCCGCTCCTCCGCCTCCGCCAGTATTGTTATTGTTGTTGTTGTTGTTGCTATTACGGGCAGCGGCGGCCACTGCCCCGCCCCCTCCGCCAGCTCCACCAGCGCCACCTGCGTCGCCTCCTCTGCTGTTGTTGCTGCCGTTGCGATTCGCCAGCGTGAGGCTGAGATTGTATGTGTCCGCGGTGTGTGTGTTTGTGGGACCGTGTTTACAGTTGCTCCTTCAGCTGCTTCCTCTTCTGCTCTCCTCCCGCTGTGTGTTTTGTTTATTTTCTCTGCTCAGCTCAGCTCGGCTCTGCTCTGCTCTTCACTCTCCCTCTCTTTTCGTTTTGGATGGATGTATAATGGATCTCTGGATGTGCCAACGCTCAATTTAAAATCGTGTAAAAGGCGAATTTCGTTGAGCGTTTCGCGATTTTCTCTCTTGCGTAGCTTACTCTCTTTCTGTCTCTCTGTTTTTCTCTCCGTCCTCCGTTCTCTGTTCTGTTCTTCGCTTCTTTTGTTATCTCCTGTTGTCTACTTGATTTGCTTTTGTTTAATTAGTTATTACTGTATATTTAAGCTTAAGGATTTCTTTTAAATTGATTTAAAAACTATTTTTATGTTTATGTACAAAATACGTTCAGTGCGCCACTGCCTCGGTCTCTGCCACTGCCACTGCTTCTGCCTCTGCCTGCGTCGACTGCGACGGCGACGGCGACTGCTATTGTTTGTTGTCGTTGTTGTTGCATGTGAACTTTTCGTACCCCCCACCGAATAAGAGAGAGCGAGATGCGACGACTGCCAAAAATAAGAGCGGGAGGGCAATGGCGATGGGGAATGTCGTTGGCGAGGGACAACCGGGATGGCCAATTTGTGTAGGGGACGACTCTGGCTTTTGCTTTTGGTTTTGCTGCTGCTGCTGCTGCTACTGCTACAGTTGTTGCTGCAACTGCTCCGCTTTGCCGTTCCGTTGCTCTGCGCCTGTCCGCTCCGCTCAGCCCCTCTTCCCTAGCTCTGCTCGGCGCTCTTCACTCGTCTTTTCTTTCGCCTGCTGGTGCCGCCGCTGGGCAACCTTTAATTATTTTTTCACTTTTATGCTTTGGCTCATCTTCGTCGTCGCTCCTGTTTTATCCTGCCTGCGCGGGCTCTATTCTCTGTTCTCTGCCGCACTCAACATCAATATATTGGATATATATCCACACTTTTCGCGTGTGTGTGTGTTTGTTTGTGTGTGCATGCGTGCGCTCGCTTGTCGATTTTCACTGCTGCCTTTTTGCCTTCTTTCTTTGTGTATATGCGCTGCGCGTTGCGTGTATTTGTTTGTATTTGGATCTGCGAATGTGTGTGTGTGTGCTGCACGAACGAAATGCGTTTAAGGCGAACGTTGAAAAAGACCTTTTTCCGTGGACACCGTTGACTAATCCGCGATTGCACGCTCGTCACCCAAGCTCCGGTGTTAGTTGGAGCCCAAGTAGCAATTTCTTTGATTTTATTCACGGTTTTCGACAGGTTTTACACGGGGCTTTGTTTTTCTACCCATTTCGATTTTTTTTTTTAATAAACTGCCTGTTTGTGCAGTGTGCCCGCAAGCTTTTTCGTGTATTTTGGCAAAATTCTTCGTAAAAGAGCGAATTATCCCTCGGGGGTAGCTGGTCATACTTAAATGTAATCAAACTACGTAGAGAACAAGCGTAATTAAACAAACACGTAATCTTCCAACCATTGGGAACAGCCAAATGCAAGTAAATCAAAAAAAATGCCATAAAAAGGCGAAGAAATAAATTTGATAAGAAAGGCTGGGGTAGCAGTGTACAAAAACGTAGCCTTGCGACGTAAGGAAATTTACCACAGTGTGACCAGAATAAACGAAAATGTAGATAACTGCGATACATCGATCTTTCTTTTTTTTATCGATAATGCCATCAATGGTTTGCCATCTCTATGCCGAAGTTTGTTTTCCTTTTTTATCCGCTTTGCTTTTCTTTTTTCCGATCTAAACCTAGTTGACTCACGTTTTCAGGCCGATTTCTGGTCTTGACTTGGAGATCTGCGCCCGCTGGACCCGACCGGCTTGTTCCCGGACCTGCTGACTGGCCAGGATGTCGCTGACCGGGCTGTGCATTGAGCTGCGTCCAAACTTGCGCAGCGGCGTGGTCTTCCTCCAGTTCGACCACAATATCGCCGATCGCAACGAAACCCGCCTCGTCATCCGGGAGCACAATGTTTACATAGCCGAGAAATCGCCGGACGGCGCCGCCAGCAACGTCAGCACCGAGAGTACCTCCAGTGATAGCGACAGTGAGACGGATGAGGATGAGGAGGAGGACGATGGTGCGGAGGTGGAATCGCTGGTCATCCGGCACGACTGCTTCGGCATGGACATCGGCTGCATTTCCATCTTCGTGGTCACCGGCAACCATATCAGCTTCCGCTTCAACTACACCCAAATCGATCTGGACGCCTTGGACGGCAGCGCTGTACAGGTGCCCATGGCGCCCCTGCTCCTCTCATGCCGCGAGAACGAGGCCATAACGCTGACCTGCCGCGACTGCCGTGCGGAGCTGGTGGAGGAGCGCACATACCGACGACTGCGCGAGTTCCCCAGCTGCGTGGTCGATCCCAGCGAGTTCTTTTGCCACAACCACGGCGGCACAGGATGCGGGAGCGAGGCCAAGGCGCCCACGCTTCCAAGTCTAGTGCCAGCACCCACGGACCTCTTCTACGGCCTCAACTATGTGGTGGTGAGCATTAATCGTGACCAAAATCCCAGCATCCTGAACCGCGACGATCACCTGTACTGCAAGCGCTGCATGCGCTACTTGGGCGTGGCCCTGTTCAATGGGGCGGCGGCTCGCCTCTGGGCCGATGCCGTGCGCTGGCTGCCAGGCCAGGAGGAAGGTGCCGGAGACGGAGGAGCAACTGCTGTTGTGCCGCGTCACTTCTTTCAGAGCTCCTCGATGACGCAGCTGGTCAAGCGGCTGCTCTACTCGCTGTGGCCACAGCCGCTGCCGCAGCTCTGCCTGAGCACCAGCCGCGCAGTGCTGGTTACCTCGCTGCCCAGCTGCCGCCGCCACCAGTACATGTTCATCCATGTGGTGGAGTCGCAGCTGCGCGTGCTGCGTCGCATCCAGCCGGACTCGCAGCAGCTGCGCTGCTACCGAGCCTGCAAGCTGTACTATGGAGTGTTTGGAGCCAGCAGCGAGCAGGAGCAGGAGCCACCGCTGCTGCAGCAGTGGCAGGCGCGGCAGACAGTGCCCCAGATGGAGATCTCGCCGGGCATGTTCCAGACGCTGCAGGAGCGTTTTGAGCTCAACACCCAGCTGATACCGTCCGCCTGGCGTCTGAACTCTGCCTCTGAGGGGTTGCAGCTCTCGTACTTCTTCTACGAGGATGAGGCGCAGCCCGAGGGCGTATTGAACGCTGATGATGAAGTGCCTTTCGCCACCCGGCTGGGCAAGATGCAGCTGCAGGAGGATCTGTACGAAACAGATGCCGGTCATGCCAGCAGCGAGAGCGAGAGCGACGACGAGCATTCGGATTCGGACGAGGGCGCCCACTCTGTGGAGAGGCGCACGCCAATCAAGCGCTGTCCCACACCGCTGCGCCACTGCCACAAACTGTCCACATCCACCTCGTCGGCTTCCTCGGAGGATAAGTAGTGGGTCGGTCGGTTGGTAGCCTTAATTTCCAAATTCTTGCGTTGTAAATAGTTATTGTCTTTCCGTCTCTATTTCCCGATATCCTATAGCCTCAGGGTTGCCACAGAAATCGCTGGGGTTCTTAAATCTCTCGGAAAAGGTGTCCAAAAGTATGCTATAGGTGACTTAAGGTCTAAAATACTTAGTTTTTAAGCGATATTTCCTTTAGTGGCATACTTTCGGACACCTTTTATATGAATTTCAAGTCTCCCGCGATTTCTGTGGCATCCCTGCTTGATTTCATAGTTCATTTGGAATCCAAAGACTTGTTAGCATACTTTTGGACAACTTTGAGGGATTTGAAATCTTTAGCTTTAGTGTTTAGTTATAAATAGTTTCCGAAAGGATATAGTGTTCCTTTAATGAAAAGCAGTTTGTTTTTTTTTTAGAAAAAAAATTAATTTAGTATATTTTTTGATTTTGGTAACGTTTTCTATGTTATATAGTTTTCTATATAATTTCCCCTTTTAATGAAAGGCAATTTTTCATATTTGCTTTTTGAGAAAAAAAATTTGATTTTATATATTTTTGATTTTGGTACAGTTTCCTATGGTTTGTCCCTGTACAAATCGCCAGGGACTTCAAATCACTTGAAAAGGCGTCCAAAAGTATGCAATAAAATGTTTAAAGTCCTTTAAAATCATTGTTAACTTTATGTAGACTGCTTCTGGGACATTTTTCAAGTGATTTTAAAACCATCTAACGTGGCCTGTGGCAGCCCTGACGAGTAAGTAACAAGTATTAGCTGGAATTCTGCCCTATGCTAGCCAGGAGGATATTACTCGATGGGAAACGCATTGCTTTTGTACACTTTTTTGTTTGTTTTTGTTTTTTTTTTATTTGGTTAAATTAGTAAAGAAAAATCAAAAGGAAGCCGGGATAATTGGAAAGCAAAAATACATTAAATATATTCTGAAAGCAATTGAAGTGTTAAAGTTGAAAAGAACTGACAAAAAATAAGTTTTCTTACCAAAAAAATTAAGAATAATTAAACAATGCAAGGAAAACTATCAAAAACTATATAGATATAGATATTATGAGGAAGAATCATGGTTCATTCACGATTAATTACTTCAACCGAACAATATTATTGTCAAACATTTTCAATTCAGTTTCTGAGATATTTCTAAATGAAGACAATGCCAGGGTAAATCCTTATAAGTAGCGGAATATTTTTGAAAACTCGAATTATTAATTACAAACTACATACATATTTATGTGTATATATGTATATTAACTATATAATTAGATAAAGTCAACGGGATGAATGTAAGGGAGGACATGCAGCGACATGCACTGTCCTGCACACTCGATAAATGTGATTGAAGAGACGCGCGTTTTGGGTTGTAATTCTCAACTTGTGTGTTTAGTTTTAAGCGAAACTCATGTGTTCGTTCAACTCCGAGCAAGGAGAGGCCAGGATCAGGCCATGATCAGGCGACGGAGATCGGCTAAGGGCAAGGATAACAATAATAAGAGTGAGAATAAAGTTTGAACGTGAATGGGAAACCCCGTGTACCTGGCTTTGACTTTCGCTTGAAACCCGAACACTTGCTCACTTGGCCAGGCGGCGCATCTGCTGGGTCTGCTCGCTCATGGAGATCTGGGCATTGTCCGCCTGATTTATCAGCGCATCCAGCTTGTCCAGCTGCGAGTCCATGCGCTTCTGCTTGGCCGCCTTGGCGGCGCTCACCTCGGCTGCCGTGGGCGGTGGCTTGGGCACTAGCGCGGGCGGGGGCTGACGCTCCTCCGGGCCAGCGCCACCTACGCCCGCCGTAAGATCCACTGACCCCGAGCTGGCTCGTGAGAATATATTGGTCAGACTGCCGCAGGCCGTCTGCTTGAAGCGATTCAGCTTCTGTTGAGTGCTGGACAGGATGCTATTGAGCTCGCCCAGCTTGCCGCCAACGGTGCCCAGCGATTCGCCCTGCTCCTCCAGGAGCTAAGACTCAAGGGAGGTTAATCGGGGGTACAGAGCACTAAAGGATTACTCACCACCGCCTCGGCGGCCTCCTGTTCGGCCATTTCGTGCTCCAGCCTCGCCTGGCGCCTCCGCTCGAACTCCGCCTCATCGGGTCGCTGGAGGCCCAGGAGCTCCGCCCGCTGGCACTCCGTCTCGTAGCTGTTGTTGCTGTCCGGCTGCTGCTCCGACATGCTTCTTCCTTCTACCGTCCACAACGACTGGCCTCTGGCATCGATTTTTTTCCAGCTTTTGGCCTTAATTCGTGGCCATGGGAGTGTGGGCAAGGCGCATGCGCCTCTCTTGGGTTTCAGCTGATGCTGCGTCCTAGTAATCCCTCCGCCAAACCAATTAAACACACACGCAAGTCTCCACTTAAATAATCAGTGATTGTATTCAACGGCATCCTCCTCGTAGTCGCACTCGACTACACTTAGAAGGTATTACTTGGGGAAAACACACAGCTAAAAGTACGCAGAATGTCTGAGATCACGACGAGGTGTCCTCGCAGCGCTCGTAGATCTGGATGTAGGACTCGGTGAGCGTGATCATTTGGGGTAGAATTTCGGTGACATGAAGGTCCTGCATCTCGTACCACTGACCGTTGGCCTTGTGCAGGATGTGGGCGCGATAGGTGCCCTTCTTGGGGTCGCCGTCGTGCACAATGTTGGCCACCAGATTGTATTTGGTGCCCTTGACATCCTTGTCCCGCTTTCGCATGCCCAGAATGTCGCCAAAGTCCACGTTTCTGCAAGAAAGATGGAATTTTGAATAATATTTGAATAACTTTGAATCCTGGCCCACCCTGAGCTGTCTCAGCAAAGTCAGCAAAAAGCACAAAACTCACTTGATGGGAAAATTGACAATCGTGGGATTCTTCTCCAGGAAGAACGTGTTCTTGGTGAAGCGCTTAATGTACAGAATGATAAACTGCGGCAGGCGGGTGATCTCGAAGCGCTTCATAAAGTTGTCCTTGTAGGTCTTGTACTCCTTCTCGGCGCTGCCATTGAACTTGCCCAGCAGCTGGTAGAGATTCACCTGCGGAATGATGTTCTCGCGGAACTCGTCGATAAACAGCGGCGGCGGCGGCAGATCGCAGGTGAGATAGATGAAGTTGGTGTGCTCCACCTGGTCCTTGTACTCCTCGGTGGCCAGCAGCTCCGCCTTGGCCGTGTCGTCCAGCTCAACGGGCGGTATCTTGCGCGTGTATATCTGCATTTCGCCCAAGAAGATCTTGTACAGGATGGACGAGTTCGGTTGCTTGTTGCCCTTCATGGCCCGATGCAGGGTGTTGAGGAACCAGGAGAGGAAATCGATGGGATCGCCCTGCTCGGTGATTTGGAAGCGCTTGCTGGACCACAGCACCACCGCCTGGAGCATTTCGTGGGGCGAGACGTGCGCCTTGAAGTTGCGCGGGTTCCACATCTTCCTCATGAGCTCGCCGAAGCGCTGGACAAGCGTGAACATGGAGTCGCCGGGTGGTCGCTTGATGTGCGCATAGTTCTGCTCCCGCAGGAAGTAATCCCGCAGCGGACCCACGTGGGACAGGGCGTGGAGCACCACATTGCAGTAGTCGTTCGCCTTGATGTTGTTCAGGCCGACAATGCCGGGCAGATAGAGCACACCGTCCACGGTGCGCGAGTGCTTCGGTTGCAGTTGGTCGAGCTTGGCGATCTCCTGGCGAAGGAACGTCGGATTCAGCACGTACTTGATGTCGTCCAGCGAGGAGTCGATGATCTCGTAGTTGTCTGGCAGGCAGTAGAAGCGCAGGGTGTGCAGGTTGAGGAACACGTGATGTGCCTCGCCCACGGAGTGCGTGTAGGCGTGGGTGTTGGTCCCCCGTCCTTGGAAGTACTTCCCGCACACCAGACACGCGTACACATTGATCCGGGTCAGAGAGATGGAGCACAGTTTCTCGAAATCAAAGTCCAGCATGTTCCGGTTGATGGTGTCCAGGTAGGGGCACACCCGGTACTTGGGATTAAACACGGAGGGGGTTTCTGTTGGGCGGGATATACGATTAGTCAACTTATTGACCTTTTAAATGCAATTTTCGGCTTATATTTACCATCTTCCTCGGCAAGATGCGCCGGCTTCTTCTCCAGCTTCACGCGCTTGGCTGCTAAATGGGGGATAAATTGGGCATTCTGATTAGTCCAACAACAGAGAGTACTAATTAAGCTGGTACCTACCTGTGGGTTGCATTTGCGCCATGTCTTTAAGTCGGTTTTAGTCAGCAATTCATTTAATAACACGAATTTGTTGACGGCGCCGCTTTTAGTCACTTAATTTAAGTGTGCCCACCAGTTTTTTCGTAATAATGCTAAGTTCGTTTGATAAAATAACGGATTTTCATTGTTACGATAGCTGGTCACACTTAAACAAAAACAAACCGATAGCACATTTGATAAATGTATTTATTCCCTCGATTGTAGGCGCCTTCAAGAATATATCCAAATAACCTTATTTCCAGGCTGTTTCTAGTTCAATTCCTTCGCTTTTAAATGAGGAGAGCCGACATTTGCGCTCTAATGAGAGAACTTCGGGCCAAGATCGTTTGCATTCATTATTCAACTTCAACTTCAACTGTCAACTTGCTAAATATTTAAAAATTAAAATGTTTCCATCTTGAAACTTTTCCATTTGTTTTAATTAAAGCTCTAATCTGCAGAGAATCCAGTTCAGCTCCCAAATCCGGATCCAATCTATTTATAGCTGATTGTTTATCATCTCCCTCTGTCTCCGCGGGAGAGCTGCGATCAAGAAACGACCTTAAACGCCCTAGCAAAGAGAGCCAAAGCTTCCGATTCTCAGACTCTTTACGATTCTACGATCTCCGAAGAAAGCTCCTGAGCAAGATTAGTGCCTTGATAAGAGGTAAACAATATAATTCCAGTTTAGTTCTGCCAGCGATCCCCATCGACTCGGAGCGGAACTTTCCACGGCCATCAACATCTATAATAAATAGTACATAGAATCAGCTACTATGTGGACCGATCTCGCTGGCAAGGTTATCCTGGTGACCGGTGCTGGTGCCGGCATCGGAAACGCTTTGGTTAAGCAGCTGGCCTGCTCTGGAGCCAACGTCATTGCGGTGGCCAGGCAGGAGGAGCAACTCAAGGAGCTGGTGGCCTTCAATTCGGAGCAGATCAAGCCGCTGCAGCTGGATCTTAATTGTTGGCAGAAAGTGCGTGAGACCCTGGCCAAGGTGCCTCTGCTAGATGGACTGGTGAACAATGCCGGCGTGGCCATCATCAAGCCATTTGAAGAGCTCACCGAGGAAGATTTTGACTCGTAAGTCGGGGGATGGGATTTGTCGTTGATCTTGGCAACATAAAAATATTAGAAAGGGGAAAAATATGATGAGAATGAGATCAGACCCTCCTGGCCAGGAATTCATTAATAATTAGGTGACTGACTTCCTTATCAAAGCATATTTATTTCCATATTTGAAGATCACGGATCTATATCACCGGATTCCTGGATTGTGATAAGAGTAACCACTATCAGATTATACAAAAACCATCTTTCAAATGACCTCAAAGAATGAAAGTTGCTAGAAAAGGTTTTCAAGCAGAAGAAGGCCTCTCCGACCCCATAAAGTATATATATATTTATTCAGCATTAACATGCCCCAACAGATCTCAGATTTGAGGGCATTTGGAAGAGAATCATAAGAGTTATTAAACAATAAAGTTTGTGTGCACCCTAAATTTGTTTCCCAACATGTTTCTAGCAACCTCTCCTTAGCAACACTTCCTTGTAATAATAAATAAATCACCTAATAACCCTTTCTTCCCTTGCAGCCACTTTAATGTCAACATCAAGGCCGTGTTCAATGTGACCCAGGCTCTCCTGCCCCGCCTCAAGGACGGTGCCTCCATTGTCAACGTTTCTTCGTTAGCGTCTAGTCGGTCCTTTGGCGGCCACACCGCCTACAGTGCCACCAAGGCGGCCGTCGATTCGCTGACGAAGTCGCTGGCCCTGGAACTGGGTCCGCGCAAGATACGCGTCAACTCGGTCAATCCCACCGTGGTGCTGACCAAAATGGGTCGCGACAACTGGTCGGATCCGGCCAAGAGCGGACCGCTGTTGGCCCACATACCGCTGAATCGCTTCTGCGAGGTGCACGAGGTGGTGGACGCCATGGGTTACCTTCTAAGCAGCAAGTCCAGCTTCGTCAATGGCCATCACATTCAGCTGGAGGGAGGCTACTCCGTTTCCTAACTATGAACTCGAAAAATATTTGGATTATTCTGTTACAAAGGCAAAATAAAAGCGAAGATTACATTTTTGAAAGGTTCTGGCTTTTATTTTTTGGTTTCTTTCGGTGGGAAGCTTTCCTTTAACTTCTATAAATAAAATATCCTTTAGTCCAGCATGTTCCGGTTGATGGTGTCCAGGTAGGGGCACATCCGGTGGTATTGAACACCCTCTGTGGGCGGGACATAAGATTAGTCAACTTATTGTCCTTTTAATTAGAATTTTCCGCAAATAAATCGATAGCACATTCGATAAGTTTATAACTTCGATTGTCAGCGAAGGCTGCTTCATGTTCAATTTCTAGCTTTTTAATCTTAGGCCCCATTTCCACTACAGTTGCTTTTTCCAATTCTGCTTTTTGCCCAAAAAACAGCTGTTTACCTGTGTATAAGGCAGTGGTCCGCACCACACAGTCACATGCGATCATTGCATTAGTATGAGTTCAAAATGAATTATCTATGGCTAGATATGAGAAAAAAGATAGCTAAAATGTTCAGTAATATGGGAAAAATATAGCTATAACTTAAAAACTAGGTATTTAACTCTAAAAAACGCTAAATCTAGCCACACAGTAACAATTTGATAGCACTGATTCTTCTGTTCTCTTTTGTGCGACGCCGACTGAGAAATTTCCTATCCCGCGGGATAGATTGGATCTGATTGGTCAATGAACAGACGACCATCTTAAGAGTGTTCCGTTAGTTGAGCCTAGAGATGAGAGCAAACAGCTGATCGATCGCAGTGCACTTGCTGCTGTTTTTTTGCTGGCTGTGTCTGTGCGCCTGGTATAAAAAAAACCACGAGGTGAAATGTGGGTGAATTTTGCATGCATCTTAATTCACTTAGTTCAAGCCGCTTGTGGGAATAAATTCCTCAAATCCGTGATTTGTGTACCCGGCGAGCCGAACACCAGAAAATTCAGCAAGCGGCTGCCAGCCGAAATAAAATCATTTGAAAGTAACGGCTCTCAGGAGAGAGAGGAGAACGTAAAGAGGGCTTCTGATTGGTCAATGGACAGACGACCATCTTAAGAGTGTTCCGTTAGTTGAGCCTAGAGATGAAGACCAGAAAATTCAGCAAGCGGTTGCCAGCCGAAATAAAATCATTTGAAAGTAACGGCTCTCAGCAGAGAAGGGAATTAAAGAAGGCTTCTGATTGGTCAATGAACAGACGACCATCTTAAGAGTGTTCCGTTAGTTGAACTTAGAGATGAGAGCAAACACCTGATCGATCGCAGTGCACTTGCTGCTGTTTTTTTGCTGGCTGTTTCGGTGCGCCTGGTATCAAAAAAACCACGAGGTGAAATGTGGGTGAATTTTGCATGCATCTTAATTCACTTAGTTCAAGCCACTGGTGGGAATAAATTCCTCAAATCCGTGATTTGTGTACCAGACGAGCCGAACACCAGAAAATTCAGCAAGCGGCTGCCAGCCGAAATAAAATAATTTTAAAGCAGTGGTCCGCACCACTACAGTCACATGCGATCATTGCATTAGTATGAGTGCAAAATGAATTATCTATGGCTAGATATGAGAAAAAGATAGCTAAAATGTTCAGTAATATGGGAAAAATATAGCTATAACTTAAAAACTAGCTATTTAACTCTAAAAACGCTAAATCTAGCCACACAGTAAAAATTTGACAGCACTGATTCTTCTGTTCTCTTTGTGCATACTGTGCATGAGAGGCAGCGACGCCGACTGAGAAATTTCCTATCCCGCGACTCCTGTTTTAAAGTAACGGCTCTCAGCAGAGAAGGGAATTAAAGAAGGCTTCTGATTGGTCAATGAACAGACGACCATCTTAAGAGTGTTCCGTTAGTTGAGCTTAGAGATGAGAGCAAACAGCTGATCGATCGCAGTGCACTTGCTGCTGATTTTTGCTGGCTGTGTCTGTGCGCCTGGTATCAAAAAAACCACGAGGTGAAATGTGGGTGAATTTTGCATGCATCTTAATGCACGTAGTTTAAGCCGCTTGTGGGAATAAATTCCTCAAATCCGTGATTTGTGTACCAGGCGAGCCGAACACCAGAAAATTCAGCAAGCGGCTGCCAGCCGAAATAAAATCATTTAAAGCAGTGGTCCGCACCACTACAGTCACATGCGATCATTGCATTAGTATGAGTTCAAAATGAATTATCTATGGCTAGATATGAGAAAAAAGATAGCTAAAATGTTCAGTAATATGGGAAAAATATAGTTATAACTTAAAAACTAGCTATTTAACTCTAAAAACGCTAAATCTAGCCACACAGTAACAATTTGACAGCACTGATTCTTCTGTTCTCTTTTGTGCATACTGTGCATGAGAGGCAGCGACGCCGACTGAGAAATTTCCTATCCCGCGACTCCTGTTTTAAAGTAACGGCTCTCAGCAGAGAAGGGAATTAAAGAAGGCTTCTGATTGGTCAATGAACAGACGACCATCTTAAGAGTGTTCCGTTAGTTGAGCTTAGAGATGAGAGCAAACAGCTGATCGATCGCAGTGCACTTGCTGCTGATTTTTGCTGGCTGTGTCTGTGCGCCTGGTAACAAAAAACCACGAGGTGAAATGTGGGTGAATTTTGCATGCATCTTAATGCACGTAGTTTAAGCCGCTTGTGGGAATAAATTCCTCAAATCCGTGATTTGTGTACCAGGCGAGCCGAACACCAGAAAATTCAGCAAGCGGCTGCCAGCCGAAATAAAATCATTTAAAGCAGTGGTCCGCACCACTACAGTCACATGCGATCATTGCATTAGTATGAGTTCAAAATGAATTATCTATGGCTAGATATGAGAAAAAGATAGCTAAAATGTTCAGTAATATGGGAAAAATATAGTTATAACTTAAAAACTAGCTATTTAACTCTAAAAACGCTAAATCTAGCCACACAGTAACAATTTGACAGCACTGATTCTTCTGTTCTCTTTTGTGCATACTGTGCATGAGAGGCAGCGACGCCGACTGAGAAATTTCCTATCCCGCGACTCCTGTTTTAAAGTAACGGCTCTCAGCAGAGAAGGGAATTAAAGAAGGCTTCTGATTGGTCAATGAACAGACGACCATCTTAAGAGTGTTCCGTTAGTTGAGCTTAGAGATGAGAGCAAACAGCTGATCGATCGCAGTGCACTTGCTGCTGATTTTTGCTGGCTGTGTCTGTGCGCCTGGTAACAAAAAACCACGAGGTGAAATGTGGGTGAATTTTGCATGCATCTTAATGCACGTAGTTTAAGCCGCTTGTGGGAATAAATTCCTCAAATCCGTGATTTGTGTACCAGGCGAGCCGAACACCAGAAAATTTAGCAAGCGGCTGCCAGCCGAAATAAAATCATTTAAAGGTGGTCCGCACCACTACAGTCACATGCGATCATTGCATTAGTATGAGTTCAAAATGAATTATCTATGGCTAGATATGAGAAAAAGATAGCTAAAATGTTCAGTAATATGGGAAAAATATAGCTATAACTTAAAAACTAGCTATTTAACTCTAAAAACGCTAAATCTAGCCACACAGTAACAATTTGACAGCACTGATTCTTCTGTTCTCTTTTGTGCATACTGTGCATGAGAGGCAGCGACGCCGACTGAGAAATTTCCTATCCCGCGACTCCTGTTTTAAAGTAACGGCTCTCAGCAGAGAAGGGAATTAAAGAAGGCTTCTGATTGGTCAATGAACAGACGACCATCTTAAGAGTGTTCCGTTAGTTGAGCTTAGAGATGAGAGCAAACAGCTGATCGATCGCAGTGCACTTGCTGCTGATTTTTGCTGGCTGTGTCTGTGCGCCTGGTAACAAAAAACCACGAGGTGAAATGTGGGTGAATTTTGCATGCATCTTAATGCACGTAGTTTAAGCCGCTTGTGGGAATAAATTCCTCAAATCCGTGATTTGTGTACCAGGCGAGCCGAACACC
Organism: Drosophila triauraria; assembly: GCA_014170255.2. Lineage (NCBI taxonomy): Eukaryota > Metazoa > Arthropoda > Insecta > Diptera > Drosophilidae > Drosophila > Drosophila triauraria. The sequence goes on from CM024333.1 coordinate 16,660,846, forward strand.
AGAAAATTCAGCAAGCAGCTGCCAGCCGAAATAAAATCATTTAAAGCAGTGGTCCGCACCACTACAGTCACATGCGATCATTGCATTAGTATGAGCTCAAAATGAATTATCTATGGCTAGATATGAGAAAAAGATAGCTAAAATGTTCAGTAATATGGGAAAAATATAGCTATAACTTAAAAACTAGCTATTTAACTCTAAAAAACGCTAAATCTAGCCAAACAGTAACAATTTGACAGCACTGATTCTTCTGTTCTCTTTTGTGCATACTGTGCATGAGAGGCAGCGACGCCGACTGAGAAATTTCCTATAACGCGGGATAGGGCCGTGCCGACACCTGGTATAAGGTATAGGAATCTAGTGGTGACAAAAATGATAAGAAAGTTGCATTTTCGTGGTTTAGTTCGATAATATCGATTCTTTCAGCCCTTTTCTGAATATCGATGTGTGATTTTGCCCAACTATCCAGCTGTTTTTTGAACAAATGACATTGGCTGGCGGAATAAATATTGAACAAATTCATGTTTTTCTCCATGTTTTGTAAACTAATAAGCAATTAATACATATTTCGTTTAGCGGCCTGTGGATTGAACTGGCTATTGCACTTCTGGACGATCCTAGCTGGCGTCCTAGCGTCCTCTCTTCCTAGGCGATCACTTTTTCTGCAGCTTCTCGCCTTTGTAAATCTACTTTGGCATTGAAATAGGCTTCTTCAGCTTGCAAGCCGACACCTTCAGATAGCTGAGCCCTGTGGACGGAAGAGCGTTGGTGCGCAGCAGTGGCGTTGGAGGCGGGGCACAGGGATCCTTTCACTTCTCCGAGTTCGCCTCTTCGCCATATTCTAACGAAAGCGGTGGCGAAGCCTGCAAAGGAGCGGGGCGCATACCCAAACTTATTCTTTTCCTCCGGGGGCAAGATCACCTCCACTTACTCCTCCTTGGGCAGGGCTTGGTGATGTGAATTTGGGATCATAAGAGACTTGCTTAAGAAGAGGAGGGTTGATGCGTCTGCATCCGAGTTGATTCAGGCTAAGAGCTTCCAGGGGACTGCAGTGGTTCCTTCAAGTCTTACGTCTCCAGTCAAGCGGCTGGCTGGCGGAACCACGTAAAATCGTCGTGAAATTGTTACTTAGACGCAAACAGAAAATAAAGTCTAGCTCTTTAATTTTTAATCTTAATTAACATTGGTTAGAATTTTGAATTGAATTTAATTTTCCGCCAAATCAAAACCTAAACAAAAAACAGCTGTTTCCGTTCAGGGAGTGCTAAAAAGCACTTTATCCTAGTAGAAACACCTCTTTTGCTTTTCGTGATTCTCGTGCGTTAGTTGGAAAAAGCAAACGTAGTGGAAAAGTACCCTTAGTGTTCAACTCGGAGAGCCCACGATTACGTTAAAATTACTTATGGGCAGCACTTGTGACCAAGATCATTGGCATTTATCTTTCAGAGATTGAAACTCCCCTTAATAAAAGATCCTTTAGTTATTGTTGCTTAGACACTGCATACATCTTATTAAATGTATTTTTACAAAACCTTATCTCTCGGTTTTAGCTTAATTACTCTTCTATCAACTACATTTTTAGCGTACTGGGAAGCAAAAAAAAAAGATATATTGTACAATATTGTATGCTTCCGCTTGCGTAGTGTTTCCCTTTGTCATTCGCATTATTTGCACTTATCCTGGGTAGGTATGGGTGGGGGAGAACTAGGCACAGAGCTTGCCCTGCTGCTGCTGGCTCTGCATTTGCTGCTGCTTCTTCTCGCGCTCGCGGCGCCGCAGCTTCTTGCGACGCCGATCGATGACGGCCAGCTCGCCCTTGATGGTGTTGTAGGCCTTGCGCAGGTCCTGGATCTGCTTGCGCAGGATGGTGATGCACTCATCGGAGCTGAGGGCGGGATCTGAAGGGGCAGAAGAGGATGAGGAGCGAACTAGGCGCAGGGATTCACAGGAAAAACTTACCCAGCTCCACGAGGAAGTTGTAGGGACAGGGACGCACGCCGGACTGGGTGCCCACCAGAGATTGCTGAAGCTGTTGCTGCTGCAGTTGCTGCTGCTGCTGCTGCTGCAGCTGGGCACTGGCCTGGGGCAGCAGCAGCTGATGGCGGGCACTCTGGCGCTGCTGGACCTGCTGCTGCTGCTGCTGTCCTGCGGTGGGCCCTATGTTGTCCGAGTTGTCGTCCGTATCGGAGCCAGCTAAGGCAGGCAGAGAAATTCCATTAATACCTGGTTATAATCTTCGAAATTCACCCCGAACTCACCTGTTGTTGCCGCTGTCTTCTGGCTGCGCATCCCCGACACTTGGCGACGCCGCTTGCCGAGGGACTGGAGCTGAGCGGCCACCGCTGCCTCCGCCTGAGCGCTCATGGGCATCTGTTTCCGAGTGCGCTTGCGCTTGCTCAGTCCCGGGGAGTCCTCGTGTTCATGCTCGTGCTCGGTGCTCTTCTTCTGCGTCTCCTCGCCGCTCTCATCCTCCTGGCTGGCCGAGTCCGGGGAACTGTTGGCGGCCAGCGAGGGATTCTCCGCCTCCGACTGTTGCTGGGCCAGCATTTGCTGAGGCTGCGTCTGGTGGACCATACCTCCTGCTGCTGCTGGCAGCGTGTCCGAGGGCAAGGGATTGATTCCAACAATAGCCAGCGCCGGGCCAATGGTGGCTGGCAATATTTGTTCGTCCTTGCCGCCATAGTTGGGCGCCGGACTGCCCGGGATGGTCTCCTCGCAGAGCAAGTTGATGGACTGATCGTTGTGGGGATCGCTAATCAGCGGCGAGCTGGCCGGAGCTGCCACATTGAAGATCTCCTTGCCGACGGCGTGCATCACAAAGGGACGCGCCACCACGGGTGAGCTGATGGGCACCTCTCCTGCGGTCTCCGTTTCCATCAAGTAGCTGCTGGAGATCTCTGGCGGGGCTTGGAGCACGCTGGCGGCCTGCTGCTGCTGCTGCTGCTGATGCTGGGCGTAGCTCGAGGGCACGACGGAGGCTGCCACTGTGGCAGTCACCACGCCAGCTCCGCCTGTAAAGGTTTTCAGGAGCAGTCCGCCGGCCGAGAGGTCGGCACCCACTTTAGGTGCTGCCTGGAAGGCCTTGGGTGAGATCAGGACGGGCGCGGAGGCACCTGCGGGTGAGTTGGACGTGGAGCCGGGACTGGGACGCATCACCGAGCCGGCCACGACCGAGGCGGAGGCCACCATGAGAGCCGGAGTGGCCACCACCACTGAGGCGGGGATCTCGGGCAGCACAATGGGAATGCCAAAGGAGCTGAGAGCGGTCGCCTTGGTCGCCTGGGCTCCTGCGAGCGCCTCCTCCTGCTGCTGCTGCTGGAGCTTGGCCAGTGGCGGCGGCGGCTGCTGCTGGTTGGTCACCACGGCGGCCAGCTTGCCGGCAAAGGAGCTGCCCTCGGTGAGCTTCAGGGGAATGGGGGCCTGGATGCCGCCGGGCAGGGCCTTGCCGCCGCCCAGTTCCAGCTTGACGGGCGCCGACACCGGCTGGGTGGCATTGCTGCTGCTGGTGGCCTCCGTCTCGGCGGAGGTGACTGCCGTCACCGTCGTGGTGGTGGTGGTGTTGGTGGTCTGACCCTCCTCCTGCGCCGAGCCCGGGCTCTTCTGCTCTCCGGTGGACGTGGTGGCCGTGTGCTCCTCCGCTATCACGTCCTCGATGACCAGCCGCTGCTCGGAATCGGTGCTGTCCATGGACTCGTCGTCGGAGAAGCCCGGCCCGGCGGTGGCCGTCGAGTTGGGAGTGTGTGCGGTGGGCGGTGTGCCGGCATTGGAGCTGGCCAGGGAGTGGGCGCCACCACCCACCGGGGTCTTGCGCTGCTGGATGGCGCACTCCAGCTTCTGGATGGTCTCGCTCAGCTCGCTGTTCTTGGCCGGCAGCGAGGACTCCAGAATGGACTTGGTCTCCGGACTGCTGGTCGCCGGTCCCGGCCTGTACAGCTCGCCCAGCAGCGGCCCCGTCTGGATCTTGAGGGGCTCGCCGAGGAGCTTCAGGGTGTCCAGCTTGATGGCCTGACTGCTGCTCGGCTCCAGCTTGGGCGGATGGATTTCCTCGGGCAGCGCAGCCTTGGCCTCCATCGCCATCGCCACTGCCTGTGGCTTGCTCTTGCTGTTCTCCACCTCCTCCTTCTTCTGGCTGATCGCCTTGAGCACCTTGTCCGCAATGGAGCTGGTCTTCTGCTCGTAGCTGCCGGCGTCCAGGTCAAAGGGTCCGGCTGCGCCGGCCAGCAGGATCTTGACGTTCTCCAGCTTCTCCAGCTTGTTGTCCTTGGACTCGCCGGAGCTGTAGCCGCTGCCCTCGTTGGAGGTGCTCAGCTCGAACACGTTCCGCGTCTCAATGAAGGGACTGCCCACGATGTGGGGAGCGGCCTGGACTGGCTTGGGCGCCTGCGGCGGTGTGCTCAGCTTGGGCGAGGCCGTCACAATGGCTGGCGGCGTGCTGGGACAGCTCAGGGCTGAGGCCTGAGGCATGGCCACCACTGCCGGCGACACGGGCGTCGTTGGTGGCGGCTGCAGGGCATCCGTGAGGGCGCGCGTGGTTTCCTGCACCGTCTGGGCCAGCTCCTCGTTCAGGGCGGTGATGTTGAGGTTGAAACTGGGCGACTTCCTTAGGGCATCGAAGGGCGTGGCATGGTGCGGGGCCAGCTGGGCGGGTAGGGTGGTGGTGGGCGTACTCAGGGCCAGACTGGCAGCTCCTGCTCCTGCTCCCGCTCCCGCTCCCGGTGGCGTGTGCATCTTGACGGGATTGGCCACGGCCGAGGGCGCCGACTGGGTTAGCTTCAAGCTGGGCGGCGTCAACTGCTGCGGCTTGGGCTCCACATGCTGCTGCTGCTGCTGCTGCTGCGGATGGACTTGCTCCTTGTCCAGCTTGAAGTTCTTGGCCTTGTCCAGGCCCAGAGCTGATTCCTTCAGTGGGGAACCCCTCTTCTTGGGCTTGGCGGCTGTCAGTCCAGTCAGGGCTGCACTCGAAACGGGTCCATAGCTGCGCTCTCGCTCGTGCCCGGCGGTGGCGGGTGGCTGGTGGAGCTGGTGCAGCTCCAGGCTGTGCTGCAGGGCGGTGGCCTTCAGGGCCAGCTTCCTGGCGGCCGAGCTGACCACCACAGTGGAGCCTGTGGAGGTGGGCGTGGCTGTAACCGGACCCGAACCCGATCCGGAGGGTCCGCCTGCCCCTGCTCCTGCCGGCAACACGGCAGTGATTACCGAGGCCACGCCCGGGTTAACTATGGCTCCTGGTGGTCCCACAGCTGCTCCCGTTGTGGCAGTTCCTCCCACCGAGGCCATGGGCGAGATGCGCTTCTCAAACTCAAAGGGTTCCGTGTCCTTGAACTCGTAGACATCCGAGGAGAGCAGCTTGCGCATGCTTAGACCCGAGCCTGCGGCTGCTCCTGCTCCAGCTCCTCCGCCACTGCTGCTATACTTGCTCTCCTTGGCGGCACTTGCTGGGTGTGGCGGTGCTCCTGGGGGCGCTCCTCCTGCTGCCGTGGTGCCACTGCTGATCTCCAGCTTGCTCATATCCGGCAGCGAGCGAGTGGCCGAGCTGGAACTGCCCGAGGCGCTGGAACAGAACGAGCTGGAGGAGGAGGAGGAGGACGAGGGCGAACAGGCGGCCGGCAGCTCCACCTTGAGGCTGGCCACCGGCTCAGCGAACTTCTTGGAGTCCTGGCTTCCCCCTGCTGCTGCTGCAGCCGCCTGCTTCTTGAGCAGCTCCGCCTTCTTCAGCGGCAGATGATGCTGCTGCTCCGCCGCCGCCGCCGACTTTTTGCCAATGGTCAGAGGCTTCTCCACAATCACCGAAGTGTACTTGGCCGTGGAGGAGCCGCTGCCGGCCGAGGAGGAAGCCGAGGTGTTCATAAACCTAGCGGGAGCTATCAGGGTGGTGGGCTTGATGTCCGCCCCGGACAAGAAGGGCGGCTTGCTCTTTGCCGTTGTCGTCGTCTCCTCCTCTGCCTTGGGCTCCGCCTTGGGTTCCAGCTTCAGCGGTGGTGCCTCCTCCTTGACCACCGTCAGCTCCCGCTTGGGTATGAGGTGATCCTGCTGCAGCTTCGAGGGCGTGGCCATCGGGGGCTCCCGCTTGCCGGCTCCCTTCGGCTGCTTGCGGTAGTCGGAGGACTGCGAATCCTCGTCCGCATAGGATTCCGTCTCCGATGACAGCTCCGTGGAGCTGCGACTCTTGGCCGAGGACTCCAGCTTGCTGGGCGGCTCCTTCTTGACCACGTCCTGCAGGGATGGATCGGCGGACGACTCCGTCTTGATGAGGGCCTCCTTCTTGCGGTCCTCGTTGGGCAGAGTGTTCGTGAGCAGCTGCGGCTGGAAGCCCTTCAGCTCCGATCGAATCTCGCTGAGATCGTAGTCGCGTCCCTTGGCGGAGGCGGCGCCACTGCTCATGGCTCGGTTGCCGCCAGCACGGGAGCCGCCACGCGAGGAGGAGGCCGACTGCAGCTGCTTCGGCGGCGGCGGCGCCTCCTCCTCCTCTTCGTCCTCGTCGGAATCATCGCTGGGATCCTCGCGAGGTGGAGCTGTGGAGGAGGCTGTGCTGGCCAGGCGGCCTTTGCCGGCGGGGACCTGCTGCTTGCCCGCCTGCTGCTTGGCGTCCTTGGCCAGCTGCTGCCTCTTGGGGCGGCGCACCGGCTCATCGGAGTCCGAGTCCGACTCGGAGGCCATCGAAGCGTCTGAAGTGCGGCGGGACGAGGAGGTGGTGGCTCCCGGCAAGAGGCGCGTGGGCCGCTTCTTCATCCCCTGCTGCTGCTGCTGGAGGTGCTGTTGCGAGGCGGCCGGGGACTTGGTGCGTCCTGCAGCGGAGACCCCCACCGAGGAGGGCGTGGTGGAGCGCGGCGGCATAGAGTCGCTGCGTCCGCGTCCACGCTTGGCTCCAGCCGTTGTCGGGGTCTTCCCTGCCGTGGAGGAGAGCAGCGAGGGCGTGGAGCTGGCCCCGCCCAGGGAACCGGGCAGCGGAGGAGCTCCCGGGCCAGCGGAGAGTCCCGCCGAGGGTGGAATCTTGGAGCCACCCTCCTTGCCGGACTGCTGCTGCTGCTGTTGCTGCTTCTCCGCCACTCCCGGCGGCTGGGTGCCCTGCACGGAGAGGGAGCCACCTCCGCCGCCACCGCTGCCGCTGTTGGCACTGCTCGTGCTTATGGTGCGGGTCTTCTGCTTGGAGCCCTTGGTCAGGTTCTCGGCAATCCGCTCGCGGGGCACCCACTCGTCGTAGCGATTGTTCCAGCCGGTGTAGTGGACCAGGTACATGGGCACGCCGCGCTGGACACTGATCTCGATGACCTTGGCCTCGTAGGTGCTGCCATGGGAGCTGGGCGACTTCTTCTCGTGGTAGTTCACCTTCAGCTTGTCCCCGATCCCGACCACAAAGTCGCCCGTGTCGATCTTCTCCACGCTTATCTTCTCCTTCTTGCGCTTGCCGCTGCCCGCCTGCTTCTCCTCCTTGTCCTTGTCTTTGTCCTTTTCCTTGTCTTTATCCTTCTCCTTATCCTTGTCCTTGTCCTTATCCTTGTCGGTCTGCTTGGCCCGCTGGTGCTTCTCCTTCTTGGTGGATGGCGGCGGCTGGGCGCTGACAGCTGCGGGAGCGGTTGAGCTGCTCGCCGGGACTGAAGGGGGTCCAACTGTGAGTGGAAAAGGGACGAGATGGGATCATTAAGGGAGACTTTCATGGTTCTAATGATTATATATTACAGGAAAAATGTATAAATATGCTGAGAAAGATGGTTGGCAGCATTCCGAAACAATTTAGACATTTAAATTGCTTATTTTATATATAATTCCCAAATAATTCTAGCATTTAACAACATAAGAAGCTGAGCAAGGCCAGGAATAGTTACCGAAAGTTAGATTCCTTTCATGGAATCCAAAAAAGATATCATGTTTTTCAAAATATTTTCGTACCCCAAAAATGAGCGAATTTGAGGTCTTCTTGGGAGCCTCTTATAGCCAAAAAGAAAGTGATAGCAAAAAGCTGTATATCATCTGATTTGCCATTAAAATCCAAATTATTTACAATTAAAATTTTGAAAAATATCAGAAAAAAATATTTTGTCAATTTTTCAAATTTTTTTAAGGGGTTACATCATTAAAATTGTCTAAAATTGTCAAAAATTGAGCAAAAATTAATTTTCTTAAATTTTCACACTTAAAATGCAGATTTTATAACCTAATAAAAACTGGCATAGAACAGCTTTCCGAATTGAAATTAAGGCGGTTTTGGCTTAGATATGATTATTTTAGGCTTTGATTTCTCAAAAAAAAATCCAGTTTCTGAGATATTTATATTTAATTCCTTCCAATAGTATTTATATCAGGTAATAAATAAGTATGAAAGGACTAGATCGAATAACTGTCATAGTTATCAATTTAGCTGTCATAGGAACCATAGGGAACGATAAATATTCGATAAATAAAAGGGAAATCTTTCCCAAGCTATCGAACCTCTGAATAAAAAACCCTTTTAAAATGCTCTCTCTCTCTCTCCCTTCCCCATTTAGAAAGAGAGGCAATTAGATTCGTTTAACATTTTCAATTCATATAAAAATAATGCAAAACAATTTACGGTTATGGCCAGGCCACTATATATATAGAAGATTAAAACATGTTTAGCCAGTTTTTTGTTTGTTTTTATATACACACACACTTGTGTGTAAATAAACCTGAGAAAATAATAATGAATGAGAGCGAGAGAGCAGACAGTGTAGTACGTTTTTCCTTATCACAATTAATACACACAACAAAAAGACACAGCAACAATTGTTTGTTTTGGCAAAGGCATTAATAGACAAGAACTCAAACCCACTTAAAAGAGCATTAATGAGTTAATTAACTTTTTTGGTAAATTACTTTTGCCGATAACACCCACACGCAGCATATAAACATATATAGGCGGCAGTTATCGATAGCAATATCGATAAGGCCCCGGCAAAACAGGTGTGACTCTCGTTCGTGCCAAACGAAGAAGAAGAAGAAAAAGAAAACATAAAAACAGGCCAGAATTTAGCGCCTTTCGAAGATTGCTTATCAATTAAACCAACGCCGAGCTGACTGGTGGGGGGCAGAGGGTGCCGGGGCCAATGTCGCCACTAAATAAACATCACATTTATCAATAGAAAGCCACGAAATCCAGACTCGAGCCCCCAGATTCGTGGCCGGCTAGAAGCAGAAGCGCAAGAAGCACAGAAGCAGCAAGCAGCAGCAACAGCTTGGGATTTCTCAGATTTCTCTGTCTTTGGTTTCGGCTGTTACATAACCATGCGGTTGCTGTGCCGCAGCTTGAGGGGATTAGTGCTCCACCAGAGGCCACATCATCGCTATCTGGCAAGAACCACCACCAGCGGGAGTAATGACCACCGGGAGCAGAGGCAACACAGATGGAGCTCACCCGGCAGCAAAACAGAGAGTCTCCTCTATGCCGCCTTTTGGGCAGGAGGCCTGGCCTTGGGCTACCACTGGCTAAGCGGCGGCAACACACCCGTGCTTGCAGAGGCAGAGGCAGAGCTCAGCGAGGACGAGCAGGAGGCCCGGGCTCGCCTCTGGCATGTAACAGTCAGAAAGGACCTGCCCTCGTACAAGACCGACCAAGTGGAGCAGCACAACAGCGCCGAAACGGGCATCTGGATCACCTATGGCCTGGGCGTGTACGATGTCACCGAGTTTGCGGACAATCATCCGGGCGGCAACAAGATCCTGATGGCCGCCGGCAGTGCCATCGACCCGTTCTGGGCCATCTATCAGCAGCACAACACCCTGGAGGTGCTGGAGCTGCTCGAGGGCTTTCGCATTGGCAACCTGGAGGGCGTGGATCTGGGCAGTTCTGTCGAGGATGAGCTGGGCTCGCCTTGGGGCCAGGAGCCGCAGCGCCATCCCCTGCTGAAGCCCGCCTCTAAGCGACCCTTCAACGCAGAGCCACCCATTGGACTCCTGGCCGAGCAGTTCCTTACGCCCAACGAGCTCTTCTATGTAAGGAACCACCTGCCCGTGCCAGTGATAAGTCCCGAGGAGTACGAGCTGGAAATCGAGAGTGGCGAGGAGTCGTCGCTGACTCTAGATCTCGAGGGGATCAAGGCCCTGCCCAAGCACTCTGTGACGGCGGCCATCATGTGCGGTGGCAATCGACGCTCCGAGATGACCAAAGTCAAGGCGGTAAAGGGTGAGTTTATAGCGAGAATCTCTGCCTTATAATCTCTCAAATCCTATCCTCAGGTCTTTCATGGGGCGCCGGCGCCGTGGGCAATGCCAAGTGGTCGGGAGCTCGTCTCTGCGACGTCCTAAGGGAGCTGGGCGTGCAGCCCGATGAGTCCAAGCACGTCATCTTCGAGGGCGCCGACCTGGATCCCACTTCCCATCCCTATGGGGCCTCGATACCCCTGGCCAAGGCCCTGGATCCCCGCGGGGATGTTATCCTGGCCTACGAAATGAACGATGAGCCCCTAAGCCGGGATCATGGCTATCCCATCAGGGTAATTGTGCCTGGCACCGTGGGAGCCCGCAATGTCAAGTGGCTGACGAGGATCGTGATCGCCGACAAGGAGTCGGACTCGCACTGGCAGCAAAACGACTACAAGGGCTTCAGTCCGAGCACGGACTGGGATACGGTGGACTTTAGCAAGTCGGATGCCATCCAGGCTATGCCGGTCACCTCGGCTATCTGCACGCCACAGCCGGGAGCCAGGGTCAAGGCGGACGACGACGAGGGTCACATCACGGTCAAGGGATACGCGTGGAGCGGCGGTGGCAGGAAAATAGTGCGTGTGGACCTCACCACCGACGCGGGAGAGAGCTGGCATGTGGCGGAGCTGGAGCAGGAGGATATGCCCGATGGCCGACACTACGGTTGGTCGCTGTGGACAGCTCGGATTCCCCTCTCCGAGGCGCAGCGAAAGGCTGGCGGGGAGGTGGAGATCTGGGCCAAGGCCGTTGACTCGGCGTACAACGTGCAGCCGGAGAAGTTTGAGCATATTTGGAACCTGCGAGGCGTTCTGGCCAATGCCTATCACAAGGTGAAGGTGAAGGTTGTCTAGCTCGGGAGATTCATTAGCGATAAGTTGGAAAAGACTCCTCGCACAGAGGCAAACTTAGCTGAAGACGCGTCTAATTTTTAGAAAATAAACGAAACTCCTATCCTTGGGGGGATTCCTCTGTGAAATCAATCAATTCTCCACTCACCTGAAGGCGAAACATCCCGACTGCGCTGCATCTCCGCTGAATTGGCCTTGCTGGAGGCGGAGGCACTACTGCCCGAGCTTATGTTCGTCTCCTTCTCCATGCTGTTGTTCCGGGTGGTGGCGGCCGCCGCTGCCGCTGCAGCTGCCTTGATCTTGGCCAGCGGCAGGTCCGATTCTTGGTCTTTGCTGAACGCTGGAGCTGCTCCCGCAGAAGCGGCAGAGGCTGAGGCTGAGGCGGCTGGTGTGGAGGCCACTCCCGAAGCCACAGCTGGCGTGGCCGAGACCGCAGACGCTGCGCTACTTCCTGAGCCTGCAGCTGCTCCTGCTCCTGCTCCAGACGCAGCCTGTGCTGCCGTCGATTTCTCCTCGTACTTCTCCACCAGGGTCTTGACCTTGCCCTGCTGATTGCTGCTGGCCGCCGAGCCCTTCCTCTGCTTCTTGGCGGGCACATCCACCACAACACTGGACTCGCTGGTGTCCTCCGACTCAACCTCGACTGGGGTAGCTCGGACAGGGGTAGCTACGGCTGCCGCTGCCGCTGCTGCTGCTGCAGAGCTTGAGCTGGCAGTCGAAGAAGGCGGCACCACCACGTTCGTTTGATTTGGCTGCGCCAACTTGCTGATGGTCTCCGTCTTCGTGGTCTCTGTGGGCTTCGGCGAGGCCACCGAATTGGCTCGCACCAGGCTCCGGCCCTTGCTGCGGTTGGAGTTCCGGGAGGTCATCAGCATGGAGCAGCCGAGCTTGCGGTGGAAGTCTCCGTACGGTTGCAGGAACTTCTTGTACGCCTGCTTCACCAGGTTCATCACACTCACCGTGCAAGGTGTGAAGCCCAGGCGGACGGCTATGAGCTTCCACTGATTCTGCGAGGTCACGCGGTTGTAGCCGCCACGCTTTTGCACCGCCCGAAAGAGACGATAGAGATCCACGTCGCGGCTCTGGATAGATGGCACCTTGTTTAGGGGCGTGCCCCTGTCATCCATGTACTTGTAGAGCTGCGCCACAAAGCGATCCTTCTCCTCGTGCGGCTCGTCGTCGGAGGAGTCCGAATCGATCTCGCCCTCGTCGTCGCTGGAGAGATTCGAGAGGCCGAACAGGGAGTCCCGGTCCCAGTGGGGCGGCAGGATACTGCTGTCGAGGAACTCGAGGGCCGCCTGCACAGCAGGCACGTCCTGTTTGCTGGCCACCTCGCGGGTGAACTCGGTGGCCTCCTTCTTGGGCACCGTATAGTAGCGGCCATCCTTGAACGAGCGCACCAGGTACTCGTCCTTTACGCGGATGCGGACCGTGGCCTGCCGAGAAAGTGGAGGAGGGAGAAGGAATCATTATTATTGGCTGCGATTTATGAATATTTTAGGCGCAATTAGGGCTTCATTTGATTTTTAAATTGATTTTTAGCTGCAATTTCCGCACTGCCCCTTGGCGGGCTATTACTTTTTCCTAAAATTGCCTCTGGTGGGTGTAATTTTGTGTAATTATGTTGAAAAAGAGGTTGCTTTTGATGGCTTTATAAGGGAATTGGACGAAAGGAAGGCTTAAAGATTAGTTATTCTTCTTTTAGACAGTTGAGGCTCCATTTACAGTAGAGGCTTTGAGTACAGTTGGTACGTATTTATGAATTATGGTGGAACTAAGGCTACATTTAGTAAATATCAAGTTTAGAGCGTTGTCAACGACCTTACTGGCCACCAAAAGAGCTTAATAAGCACACCTCAACGGAGAACACTCAACCAAAAGCCAAAATGAAGAGAAACCAAGGAAAACGGAAAAAACTGAGCAAATAATAGCTGTAATAACATTCCTCAAGCATAATTCCACACTCACCTGTGCTGTGGGCGCCACGACGAGGGCCGGGAACCATTTCTCCTTGTCCTTCTTCTTGGACTCGGTCTCCACGCACACCACCTTGCCGATATTCTCCTCCTTCTCGTTGACCACCTCCTTGGCATCGCTCTCGTCATCATCATCGGAACTATCCTCGTTTAGATGACCGCGACGCCGTCCCCGGCGACCGCCCACCACGGGATTGCCAAAGTGCTCCGGATGCGTCAGTGGCAGCTGGTCCAGGGTCTCGCTCTCGTTGAAATGCCGCCCGCTCTTGAGACACAGAGCCGTTCGTCTAAGCGTCGTGATATCCCCGTCATCAAAGACCACCGTATACTGCGAGCAATCCTGAATCTTGGTTATGGTTGCCTCCACGATCTCCTTGCGATCCGGATGACGGACCTCCACGACGGCGCCCACGCGTAGCTGGCCGGTTGGAGCCTTGATGGCATCGTCGGAGACAATGCCAGAGCCCAGGCCCTGCTTGTAGGCCACCTTTACCTTGATGTTGCGCACCACCTTGCTGACCTTGGCCTCGCAGAAGGCGCCCTTATACTTGGCACTCACCTCCGTGCCCACGGGCAGGGATGGCGGGTCATCCATTTGCTGGAATATTGGATGTCGAGAAAGGAAATACATTAGCTCTTCTTCCAGTGCGGGAATATTCCAGAACCGAACTAACGGTTTGAAAATGTTTTGTTTTGGTTTTTCTCACCCTGCCTACCTGCATCTTGTGTGTGAATTAATGCCTTCTCTTGTCCAATTGCCACTGTCCTTATGCTCTATTTCATGGGCATCTCTTGTTCGCTGCACTTTTTAATTGAGTTTTCCTGTTTTTCCACTGCGATTTAATGAAAATTTCGCTTTTCCTTCTTGTTGTTTATCAACTGTGGACTGTGCAGCGTTGCCGCTCTTCTTCTTGCTGTACTTCTGGCTCTTGCCCCTTTCTCTTTGCGGGCCGCCCGCCCCCTGGAATGGAAACGGCGCACCAAGCGATCTGTTCTCGCGGAACTCACTTTGTGGGCAGCAAGCAACTAGTCCAGCTGCCCCGATCTTAATTAATCGCTGAGAAGAGCCAGTTGGCTAATTTGTAGCACTTGAACGGTGTTAATTTGACAAAATTCACTTTAGTTTACGTTTTTGGCGCATGAAATTTTCGCTAGAGCTGTCAAAACATCGATGGCAGCCCCTATCGATAGTGTAGCTTATCGATGTTTTTACACTATCGCGATAGTAAGAGCTGGTCACCCTAGTTCCCGCCTTATCGATAATCGACGGACGCTGGCCCGCTCGCTGCCCAACACTGGCCAACAGACACAATTTTGACACTTCTGCTTCTTCGTCTTCGCGTTTTTTTTTATTGTGACACTGCAAGCGACGTTTATTGTGAATTAATTTTAGTTAAATTCGTTTTTAAGCATATAGTTTAATTATTTAATTTATTACGATGGCCGAATTTCTGGATTCCGAGGCCGAGGAATCGGAGGTAGGCCCGCACTCGCCGCTCAAATGCGGACTTTTCGCGTTGCGTTGCGTTCTGTTGTAGGCGCGCGTACTATGTGTATATGTGTGCGTGTGTATATGCTGAGTGCGCGATAAATATACACACACTATATAAATATATATATATTGCATTTTCCTTGGACTTTTTCTCTTTACAGGAGGAGGAAGAATTGGACGTGCACGAGCGCAAGAAGCTCAAAAAGTTGAAGGCCGCGGTCTCCGACAGCAGCGAGGAGGAAGAAGGTGCGTTCCTGTCCAGTGCCGCGCCGCCGACAATAACAAATTGTGTTGTCGCGCCGCTTTTTTCCCATGATCTTGCTGGGCCTTCCCGGCGGGATGTGTGTGTGTGTTCCAAAACTCTTATGCCGGACAATGTCCCATGCGCGGGAATGGGACAGTCCGTTTTGCCCCTCTCTCTTTTTTTTTTTTTTTTTTACAACTTTGAGGTTAGGTCTTGTGTTTTTACCGTGCTACCGTGGCCATGGGCCAGCGCCAACAACAATTAGCGCAGCGCACCGCTTGCGTATGTATGTGTGTGTTGGGGGGGCGAAATGCGGCGAATTGGCAGAGCAGCGAGCGCGGCTTTTCCAGAAATTGCATTCCAAATCATTTTTCTATTGCTGACTGCAGCCTCTGTTGGAATAATCAATGGAAGTGCTATGGCAGCCATCAATGAATGTATGCCACTTCCAGTATTTGCCACTACATTTCGGGCTTTGAGCTCTCTTGCGCTTCAATTCGCCCTTTTTAAGTCATACACACACTTAACGATTTTCACTTTCCAATAGAGGCCCCCTTTTTTGAGGCGAGTGCGTGCCAGGAGTATTTTGGCGAAAGACTAAAATCTCTCTGGCAAGCGTAAACCTTGACCAATTGTTGTGAAATTCGGTATGCAGGTAGAAATTACCAAAACAAACATTTTCTCCCTTACCTGAATTCTGTAATGCAAGAACTGCAGCCTCTACTTAAGATTTTTCAGATTTTCAATCAGATTTATGTAGTTCTTCCTTCTTTGTTCACTTTTACACTTTTAACCAAGACTAGCGATGATAGAAGATCAAAGTCTACTAGGGAATCGATGACAGGTTGAAGGAATTAGTGTTAGGTGAATACTCAGGGCTAGGTTTTTGACTTCTTCCAGCTCCTGACATTCTGGACAGCCTCCAACACTCGACATTTTGACATTCCTTTTGAGTCTTGACAGGAGTTTTTTCCTTTTTTCCGAGGAGTGACTAGATAAAGCTTGATTTTGATCGCAATGGGTTCCCCATATTCTGACTTTGTTATCTTCAATTTGCCGGCACAACTAGATGACGAGGAGCGGCTGCGCGAAGAGCTCAAGGATCTAATTGACGACAATCCCATCGAGGAGGATGACGGCAGTGGCGACGACTCAGACACTGGCAGCGGTGGCGATGACGAGGTTGGCGGCGGGAGCGGCAAGAAGCGTAAAAAGCATGAGGACGACGATCTGGATGATCGGCTGGAGGATGATGATTATGATTTGATTGAGGAGAATCTGGGCGTTAAGGTCGAGAGAAGGGTAAGTTTCCAACTGGGATTTTGACAGGAGAAAAAGCCTTTAAGGGAAGGGATTTTCTCCTGTCAACTGAGCCTTCTTAAAACCAGAAAAGAGTGAATTCCCTGCAGGATTCCTATGCCTTAGCCTTTCTTTCCTTTTCATTTATTAACTTCTTCTTTCCTCATCTGTTATTCCCTCTTTATAGAAGCGTTTCAAGCGTCTGCGTCGCATCCACGACAATGAGAGCGATGGCGAGGAGCAGCATGTGGACGAGGGCCTGGCCCGCGAACAGATCGCCGAGCAGCTGTTCGACGAGAACGATGAGGTTGGTACTCCACATAGCTACAGATCCCCTCAGCTCTGAATAACCCATGAAACCCATCCCCTAGAGCGTTGAACATCGCAGCGAGCGGAGTCCCAGGGAGGCGGATGCCTTCGACGAGGACGATTCAGAGTCAGATGCGGATGATTTCATTGTGGATGACAATGGACGTCCCATAGCCGAGAAGAAAAAGAAGCGGCGACCCATATTTACAGATGCGTAAGTACCTGCCATCCTCCTATTCTATCCTCCATGATCCCATGAATCCCTTGATATATTCCCTTCCTCCAACCCCGAACAGCTCCCTGCAAGAGGGCCAGGACATCTTCGGCGTGGACTTTGACTACGACGACTTCTCCAAGTACGAGGAGGACGAGTACGAGGATGATTCCGAGGGCGATGAGTACGACGAGGATCTCGGCGCCGGCGACGATGTGCGCGTCAAGAAGAAGAAGGCCCTGAAGAAGAAGGTGGCCAAGAAGACCATCTTCGATATATACGAGCCGAGCGAGCTGAAGCGCGGCCACTTTACCGATCTGGACAATGAGATTCGGCAGACAGATATACCCGAGCGCATGCAGCTGCGCCAGGTGCCCGTCACTCCCGTCCTTGAGGGCTCCCACGAGCTGGACGACGAGGCCGACTGGATCTATCGGTTCGCCTTCTGCAAGCAGACCGTTTCCGAGCAGGAGAAGGCCGACAGTCGCGAGAAGCTGCGCAAGCCGCCGACGGCGGTGAACAAGATCAAGCAGACGCTGGAGTTCATACGCAACCAGCAGCTGGAGGTGCCCTTCATAGCCTTCTATCGCAAGGAGTATGTCAAGCCGGAGCTGAACATCGACGACCTGTGGAAGGTCTACTACTACGACGAGCGCTGGTGCCAGCTGAACGAGCGGAAGCGCAAGCTGAAGGCCCTGTTCGAGAAGATGCGCCAGTTCCAGCTGGACACGCTGTGCGCGGATCCGGAGAAGCCGCTGCCGGACGACGTCCGGCTGATGCTGGACAGCGACTTTGAGCGCCTGGCCGACGTCCAGTCCATGGAGGAGCTGAAGGACGTGCACATGTACTTCCTGCTCAACTACTCGCACGAGCTGCCGCGCATGCAGGCCGAGCAGCGACGCAAGCAGCTGCAGGAGCGACGCGAGGCCAAGGCGCGTCGCGCGGCGGCGGCGGCCGAGAACGGCGAGGATGCAGCGGCGGCAGAGGGAGCTCCGGTTACAATACCCGAGCCGGAGAACGACGACGACGAGCCGGAGCTGGTGGACGATCAGCTGAAGCAGGCCCCCAACAGCAGTCCGTATGCGGTGTTCCGCAAGGCGGGCATCTGTGGCTTCGCCAAGCACTTTGGCCTCACGCCCGAGCAGTTTGCGGAGAACCTGCGCGACAACTACCAGCGCAACGAGGTCACCCAGGAGAGCCTCGGGCCCACGGAGCTGGCCAAGCAGTATCTCTCGCCGCGCTTCATGACCGTCGACGAGGTCCTGCACGCCGCCAAGTATGTGGTGGCCCGCCAGCTGGCCCAGGAGCCCCTGCTCCGCAAGACCATGCGGGAGGTGTACTTCGACCGGGCCAGGATCAACATCCGGCCCACCAAGAACGGCATGGTGCTGATCGACGAGAACTCGCCGGTGTATCCCATGAAGTATGTGGCCAAGAAGCCCGTGGGCGACCTCTTCGGGGACCAATTCATCAAGCTGATGATGGCCGAGGAGGAGAAGCTGCTGGAGATCACGTTCCTCGAGGAGTTCGAGGGCAATGCCAATGCCAACGGGCCGCCCGGCGACTATGTGGAGGAGGCCAAGGCCCTGTACCACCTCGATCAGTTCTCCAAGCACGTCCTCGAGTGGAACACGCTGCGCGCGGACTGCGTGAAGCTGGCCCTGCAGAAGTGGGTCATCCCCGATCTGATCAAGGAGCTGCGCGCCACACTGCACGAGGAGGCGCAGCAGTTCGTGCTGCGTTCGTGCACCGCCAAGCTGTACAAGTGGCTCAAGGTGGCGCCCTACAAGCCCCAGCTGCCCGCCGACTTCAACTACGACGAGTGGAGCACGCTGCGCGGCATCCGCGTGCTGGCGCTGGCCTACGATCCGGACCAATCGGTGGCCGCCTTCTGTGCGGTGACCACCGTCGAGGGCGACATCTCCGACTATCTGCGTCTGCCCAACATCCTCAAGCGCAAGAACTCGCACAACGCCGAGGAGAAGGCCCAGAAGCTGGCCGACCTGCGCAAGCTTAGCGACTTCATCAAGATGAAGAAGCCGCACATTGTGGTCATTGGGGCGGAGTCGCGCGACGCCCAAACCATCCAGGCGGACATCAAGGAGATACTCAAGGACCTGGAGACCTCCGAGCAGTTCCCGCCCATCGAGGTGGAGATCATCGACAACGAGCTGGCCAAGATCTATGCCAACTCGAAGAAGGGCGAGTCCGACTTCAAGGAGTATCCGGCGCTGCTCAAGCAGGCCGTCTCCCTGGCCCGCAAGATGCAGGATCCGCTGGTGGAGTACTCGCAGCTGTGCGATGCGGATGATGAGATCCTCTGCCTGCGCTACCATCCGCTGCAGGAGCGGGTGCCGCGCGAACAGCTGCTGGAGCAGCTCAGCCTCGAGTTCATCAACCGGACCAGCGAGGTGGGGCTGGACATCAACCTGATGGTGCAGAACGCGCGCACCACCAACCTCCTGCAGTACACATGCGGCCTGGGTCCGCGCAAGGGCCAGGCGCTGCTGAAGCTGCTCAAGCAGAGCAACCAGCGGCTGGAGAACCGCACCCAGCTGGTCACAGTCTGCCATTTGGGGCCGAAGGTCTTCATCAACTGCAGCGGCTTCATCAAGATCGACACCTCCTCGCTGGGCGACAGCACCGAGGCGTACGTCGAGGTCCTAGACGGCTCGCGTGTCCACCCCGAGACGTACGAGTGGGCCCGCAAGATGGCCATCGATGCCATGGAGTACGATGACGAGGAGACCAATCCGGCCGGTGCGCTCGAGGAGATATTGGAGTCACCGGAACGCCTCAAGGATCTCGATCTCGATGCCTTTGCCGTGGAGCTGGAGCGCCAGGGATTCGGCAGCAAGAGCATCACGCTCTACGACATCCGCAACGAGCTGAGCTGCCTGTACAAGGACTATCGCACCGAGTACGCCAAGCCCAGTGCCGAGGAGCTCTTCGACATGCTGACCAAGGAGACCCCGGACTCCTTCTACGTCGGCAAGTGCGTGACGGCCATGGTGACGGGCTTCACCTACCGCCGGCCGCAGGGCGAGCAGCTGGACAACGCCAATCCGGTGCGCATCGACACCAGCGACAGCTGGCAGTGTCCCTTCTGCCACAAGGATGACTTCCCCGAGCTCTCCGAGGTGTGGAATCACTTTGACGCCAACGCCTGTCCCGGCCAGGCTTCGGGAGTGCGAGTGCGGCTGGAGAACGGCCTGCCGGGCTTCATACACATCAAGAACCTGTCCGACAAGCAGGTGCGCAATCCCGAGGAGCGCGTCCGCGTCTCCCAGATGATCCATGTGCGCATCATCAAGATCGACATCGACCGGTTCTCGGTGGACTGCTCCTCGAAGACGGCGGACTTGAAGGACGTGAACAACGAGTGGCGGCCGCGCAGGGATGCCTTCTATGACTTTGTCACCGAGGAGCTGGACAACCGCAAGGCCAGCGATGCCAAGGCCAAGGCCCTCAAGCGCAAGACCTACGCGCGCCGCGTCATTGCCCACCCGAGCTTCTTCAACAAGTCCTACGCCGAGGTGGTGGCCATGCTGGCGGATGCCGACCAGGGCGAGGTGGCCATGCGGCCGAGCAGCAAGTCCAAGGACCATCTGACCGCCACCTGGAAGGTGGCCGACGACATCTTCCAGCACATCGACGTGCGCGAGGAGGGCAAGGAGAACGAGTACAGCCTGGGGCGTAGTCTGTGGATCGGCACCGAGGAGTTCGAGGATCTGGACGAGATAATAGCGCGTCACATCAACCCCATGGCCCTGGCCGCCCGCGAGCTCATCCAGTACAAGTACTACAAGCCGAACACGGCGCCGGCCAACGTCAACGAGCGCGACTTCATGGAGCAGGTGCTGCGCGAGGAGAAGACCAAGGACCCCAAGAAGATCCACTACTTCTTCACCGCCTCGCGCAGCATGCCCGGCAAGTTCCTGCTGGCCTACCTCCCCAAGACCAAGGTGCGCCACGAGTACGTGACGGTGATGCCCGAGGGCTATCGCTTCCGCGGCCAGATCTTCGACTCGATCAACAGCCTGCTGCGCTGGTTCAAGGAGCACTGGCTGGACCCCACCGCCTCGCCGGCCTTCACCTCCTCGGCCTCGAATGCCACGCCCCTGCACGGTCACGGTCTGCACAGCATGCGTCCGCCGCCAGCGGTCTCGGCCTCCTCACTGCCCTCGTCCGGCTCCCAGGCGGCGTACAGCATCACGGGCAGCGTGTCGGGCGGCACGCCGCGCAGCGGCATCAGTAGCTCCGGCGGTGGCGGCAGCTCCAGCCTCGGTCCCAGCGGCGGAGGCGGGGGCTCCAGCGCCTACTCCGTTTCGCATTCCATTGTGGGCTACGGCTCCTCATCCGGCGCCTCGCTGGCGGCGGCTGCCGCGGCCGCAGGTGCCGCCTCCCATTATGGCGGCCTCACGTCCACACCCTCGTTCGGAGCCATCATCAACACGCCGTACACGCCCAGCGGCCAGACACCGTTCATGACGCCCTACACGCCGCACGCCTCGCAGACGCCGCGCTACGGCCACAACGTGCCGAGCCCCAGCTCCCAGTCGTCGTCCAGCCAGCTGCATCACTACGGCAGCTCCGCCACGGGCAACACGCCCAGGAGCTACTACGACATGGGCGGGGCCAGCAGCGGCAGCTCGAATGCCTACAACATGGGCGGCGGTGGCAACATGCAGCCGCATCACCAGCAACGTGCCAAAGAGAACCTCGACTGGCAGCTGGCCAATGATTCCTGGGCCAGGCGCAGGCCACCACCCCAGCAGCAGCATCAACAGCAGCAGCATCACCAGCAGCAGCAGCACCATCATCCGCAGCAGGGAATGGGCATGAACATGGGCATGGGCATGGGACCTGGCTACAACTCCACGCCTAGCAATGATTACAGCAGCAGCAACAGCGGCCACAATCGCGGCATGGGCCTTAACCATGCCCACGGACACGGCCATGGTCATGGGCATGGACACGGCGCGGGGGCCATGTCCTCGAAGGCCTCCGTGCGCAGTACGCCGCGCACCAACACCTCGCCGCACTCGATGAATCTGGGCGATGCCACGCCGCTCTACGACGAGAACTAGAGCCCAAGCCCACTCTAACTAAACATAAAGAACACTAACTAACATATACAGAGCATTAACTAACTATACATAGCATATACGGAGCGAGAGCGGAGCAGGACGCGAACAGAGAACAGAAAACAGAGAACAGAACAGAGAACAGAACACACATGCAGCTGGCGGAGAGGCAGCTGCACCCTAATCTTAGTAAGTTGATGTGCGTTTGGCATTGATCCTCAACGATAATTACTTTTAAGAGCAAGTCGGAAAAGCTGATCGCGTTATATATACATATATATAAACACCTCTATACATATAATCGGAGATTGTCGGCAGTCACGACGCGGCAGGAGTCAGGAGTCAGAGTCAGTCAGCAGTCAGAAGTCAAAAGAAGCAGATGCTTGAAGTTTGTGACGAAGGCGAAGGACGAAAAATAAATTTGAATTTTTTCTGACCAGAAATTGAGTGTTATTTCGGGGAGGGGGGTCTCTGATCGGATATTGCATTGAAATTCTTAAATATATCCCACTAAAAGCATGAAATGAGGTTATTTCTCTTGGCAAGATGCACAGATGGAGTCCCCGCAAAGAGACAAGGGGTTTCCAGCCTTATCGAGGCTTTAAGTTGGGAAGGAAGGGAAAAAAAGGATTTATACTGCTCCGGACTCGTAGATCTTGGCTCACTCTTAAACTCAACTATTAATTCCCGCTTAAAGGCTAGTACTAAGATGAACGAAAAAAAATCCATAAACGGAAAACTTCATATAAAAAAAAGGACGAAAAGAGCAAGAAGAATTTTGTGGTATTTCGTTTGGTCGGGTACTAAGATGAACGGAATTCCGTGAGCGAACCGGGTAAAACGGTTGGCAAATAACACTAATAAACAGCTGTGATTCCGTAAGCGAATTATATCAATTGCATATATTTCGTAAGCAGCATGGAGGGGAAGGGGGAGGAGGTAGGTAATCGCTGCTCGGTTGTAGCGCTTCGGCAGCCGTGAGAATAATGTGGAATTGATAAAAGTCGTAAAGGCAAGCTCCATTATATGCAATTTAGTACATAAATGACATTTTTTTGTGTTTTATTGACAATTTTATTGCATATTTTTTTATTGGCGGCGATGGCGTTGGCGCCACTATTATTTGCCTTCAACTCCATTACGGAATATTACATTAATAATACGCCCAATCAAATGCGTTTTAATAAATTTCTCTTTTTAAAGTTTGTTTACAAAACACAGCTGGAAATACAAGTCAGTGTGACCGATCTTGACCGATTTTGACCATTTTCTTTGTTTTCATCGGTCACACTGGTTTCCAACCGAAATATATCGCAATTTCGCTCACGGAATTCCGTAAGCGATTTTCGTCGATCTTAGTACTAGCCCTTAAACTCACCACAATATTCGTTTTTACAATTTATTTCGTATCAAAGTGTGGAAATATTAACATTTTGTGGTGGAAACATAACTCTGGAATCACGGAATGAAGATGTTTCAGGTCCCAAGGCAGGTCTCGGCAACCGCAGAGATTACTTCCTGGCAACTCCGCGCCTGATCACATAGACCAGCGTGATGCCGACGAGGGCGGCGGTTAAGGCCACGGCGATGTGGCGGCAGCTGCATTATGGATATTAGGCATATATGTGGAATACACAGAGAGAAAAAAGAGAGAGAGCAAATGATGAGAATCAGGAGGTATTTTTAAAGGAAACTCGCATCAACCAAGGCGACTTCTCTAGTTTAGTCGGGATTTTTGTGGGAGAGTTAATGCAAGATGCAGCATTGCTTGGGGGCGGCGGCGGTCTCATTGCTCGCTTCAGTGGGCGTGGCACTAGATTGGGGGAGGGGGAGGATGCACAAAACCAAGAGCGTCAAAATATAAAAGCAAAGAAAGAAAATCCTTGGTAAAGGGTGGAACATTACAGCGTGCAGGGTTAGTTTTCCAGTTAGTATTACTTTTGGTTATTACTTTTTCGGGTGCTTTTCGTGCTCTCGGAATCTATATATGGAGTTTATATACATATATACAGGAACTTACAAGGAATCCCTCTTCAAGATGCACCCGAACTTTTAGCTTTTGTAGAACCTTACTTTGGTGCTTGAGAAGGACTTGAAGCTTGGAAAGAGGATGCGGTTTATGTTAATAAATGCAAGCAATGGGTATTAAAAACAAAGAAATTCAAAAAGAAAAGGAAGGATAGCATAAAATAAAATGTCTTAAGAATATTGTAAGAAGTTTTAAGAGATTTTAAAATGGAGTTTCCGGGTTTTTTACACCTTTCTAGGCCCATAAAAAAAGTTTCTGTGTGTAAACAATTTCCTTGAAATAAATTCTAAATAGAATTAGTAATTTATAGAATCCCAGTAACTTTTCCAAGAAGATCCTATTTTTTTAACGGAAAAATTAAGATATTTTAGTAAAAACCAACTCTACCATAGCCAAAGAAATCCTAATAATGGAGTTCTAACTTTCTTATAACAAAAAAACTCTTAATAATGGAATTTCTTAGAGAAAATCTAGCCAAAATGTAAGAGAACCCCCTACCCTACCTAGACTGTAACTATGTAAT
Source organism: Drosophila triauraria (assembly GCA_014170255.2). Classification (NCBI taxonomy): domain Eukaryota; kingdom Metazoa; phylum Arthropoda; class Insecta; order Diptera; family Drosophilidae; genus Drosophila; species Drosophila triauraria. The sequence continues at coordinate 16,685,022 of CM024333.1, forward strand.
TAATTAATGGGCGGAGGGAGGTTTGAATGGTGAGTTTTTTTTTGGGCATGCCATGCGCAACACTTTCGCGGCTTTAAGCCGAAAAATTGGTTACATAAAACCATAGGCAGTGGGCAGTAACTGGTTAATGCTTAATGGAGTATTGATTACGCCATGACCAGGCCAAGCACGTGCGAAACCGGGTTCGGTGTTTCGGTGATGAACTTATCAGGAATGGAGATAGCAAGCGCGCTCTCCTTGGAGATAACAAGCAATCCGGTGGGGCAGCAGGCAGGCGGCAGTCTCTCTTTATTTACATGCAAGATGATAGCAGGGTGTGGGGCGGATTTACATGCGAATGAAGGATGGATGGACTTGAGTGGGATGCCATGCTCACCTAATTGGACCCTTCTTCTTGGCAATGTCGGCGGCGGCCAAGTCGCCGATGTAGTATTTCTTCAGGATCTCCCTGAAACGATTAAAAGTAAGGAGTCAGTAGCTGCAACATCAGCAGCAGAAGCTGTGCCTCCCACCTCGCCTCCGAACTGTGGCCCACTTCGATGAACTCCTTGGTGGCATCGCGACCGGCCACGTCAGTCAGTGTCTCCTCGCCGCCGGGATGCTGTCAGGGATTAGCAGGGCATTATTTTTGTTATCTCCAAACAGAACAAACACTAACCTCCAGCCGGAACTTGGTCACATCGTACACCTTGTCTTCGATGACCAACCAGAGGTCATCGGGCTTGTTGTGTTGCTTAACGGTGGCCAATGGGATTTCCTTGCCCATCTTCGTGACTGCTTGACTGCCTGCCTGCTCCTGATCCTGTTGCTGCTGCTGCTACTGCTCCCGCTTCTGCTTCCGGATTTCGTGGCGAACCTGTTGTGGCCCCAAACAGTGTGGCCAACACTTTGGTCGTCAAAAAAGCTTAACACGCTTTTGGGGAAAAAGCTATAAGCTACAAAATTGTAATTGTAGCTAAAAAAATCTACAAAGCCACATTTTCGCACACATTTTGGAAAATCGGAAAATACCACAATTTCTGGGATTTGCTTTTAGTTGTAAACAGTTTTCCAACTCAGAAATCTTATAAATATAATTAGTTACAGTTTCTAGACACAAATTTCAATGTTTAATTGTTTTCCTTTCTTAATAATTAATAATAAATGATTCGTTTTAAATTTTAAAGGTTCTCACACTTCTTTGTCCAGGCCAGCACCGATAGGCGCACGCGCAGCGTTGCTGTAAAAATATCGATAAAACAATCTCGTCTTTTCGCAGGGCAAGGCTGCCACTCTTTTGGTAGCAGAAGAAGAATTCTCTAATCAAATTCGGTTGGCGAGCAGTCCCAAGACTTCTTGTCCTCGTGGAACTGAATGAGCACCAGTTCGTAGGTGGCCACCGTGCCCGCCACCTTAAGGATGGAAGCTTATGCTTAAAATCATAGAAATAGCTTTAGCAAAACGCACTTACAATCAGATACATGCTCCTGGTCACACTGAAGAATTTGAGACCAGTGAGCGCCACCCGATCGCTGGCCAGCTCCGCGGCAAAGCGCGAAACCTCCGGGTGATAGCCCTCCGATGGTACCAGGCGCAGCAGACGCAGTGGCGCCCGGGCCTGGTCGTTGATCGCAGACACAAACAAGAGCACGGCCGAGGATCGGCTGAGCAGGAATAAAAGCGAGAAGTAGAAGTAGACGGCGTGGGCGGAGGAAGGCATTTTGCTGAAAGAGGGACCAAGGTGGATTTGACTTCTAAAAAATAAATTAAAAAAATATATACTTAATGCTTTTGAGCAGTTGCAGGCAGATGAAGTACAAATTGCTGCCGAAGGAGATAAGTATGATGCCGGAAACGGCGTCGTCCACTTCCCGGATAAGCTCCACTATGGAGCGGTAAAGGGTGCGCGACCACGTCCAGTAAGCTTCCGGCATGGGCTATTCGAGTATCCCCAGATTATGTCCTGTTCACTGTCCCCAAGAAGTAGGCAATGTCTCTCACCTGTCGCACCTGCTGCTCCAGACTGCGATTGAGCCTGGCCAGCATCTCGCTGAGTCCCATGCCCAGCACCATTAGGAAGATGTCCATGTAGCTCCAGCCAAAGGTAAGCAGCACGTTCTGCACCTTGCCCAGCCAGGCCAGCCAGTTGGAGTAGGGAAACACGGAGAAGAGCTGGAGACTGACGGCGCGCAGATACGACTCCACGGGGTCGCTTCGCCGGGGACAAAAGTCGTAGTACACCGCCGCAATGATGCTCAGCAAGTGCTCCACTAAAATGACATGGATTAAGAGCTCAGAATGGGTCTATATCTTGGTAACTAGTTCACCCAACTCAGGGAAATGGTCAGCAGGAGGAAGGCCACGAGCTGAATGCGGCGAGCAGGACGATCCCGGTCTAGACAGCACCTGTAACCCGGCAACCGATCCTCAACGGCCGCCCAGTGCCGCATCAATCCCGGCCAGAGGCTGGCCAAGTTAAAGAATTGCCAGGAGGCAATGAGGACGCCCACATGAAAGACAATTGGCTCTACGGAGGAGGTCGGAAGACCAAGGAACCATTTAGTGTGTGTGTGTGCTTAAGTGGACTTGGACTCACCCACACTGCGCACATCCAGGACACCGTTAGCCACTTTGCGAATACTGAACATCAGATCCACGGATGTGGAACAGAGGTAGAGGAGACTGTACCAGAACCGCCAGCTCTTGCGACTAAAGCTCAAGCCTCGGTGGGTTGCGGCACTGATCCCGCTGACGGGCATGAGGCAGAAAAACTGGGCCACCGCCAGGACAGGAGCCACTGCCTCGTGGAAGGTGCCGTTGTGCAGGAAGTTCTGCCTTGTGCCGCGCACCTGGGCCTCTGGAATACGCAAGTATCTGAAATATAATTAACCAATTACCATATTTTAGTCGTTCCCACCTCGACAGTGGCTTAATCCCCGTTTTAGATGCTCGAAAAAGGCTCTTCCATGATGATTGAGTTGGCGTAGAGCCCGTTTCCAACGATTCGCCCGTATTCGGGCTGGAGATCGCTCCCATTTTGGACGCATCCTTCCTGCAATCCAAACCTCGAATGGCCAACGAATGCAAAAGTGCTAAAAGTGCAGGAAAATCCACCTGTTAGTCCACTAATGACCAGTGATGCCAAATATTCGGAATTTATACCCAAAAAAAGAGCTGACCACAGTCACCGCTTAATCCTTAAAGCCTAGAGTTTATGATCTGAAAGCCATCTGAAAGTATAGGAGTTTCCCGAAACAATGCTTCAGTTCCAGCGAAAATAAGAAAATAAAGCCAAGTACCTAAAACCCTTAATAGGTACAAATGCAGATTGGTACCTTTCCAACACTACTAACGAGCATTTGATTACCTCCCACGACCCTTAGTAAAAGCGGCTAAATCCTGCTAATTGTCTTCACAGATGGACATAATTTATATTAATCCCAGATAACGGGTGGAATAAAGACAATATAAGGGAATTCTTGCAAAATTAGGAAAATACATTTTGCAAACAACCATTCAAAGTGTATGAAAAATGGCCACAGGTAACAGTCGAACACACGCGATTCAACCAAAAAAAACAACAAAAAAAACAATTTGTCCACGCTGCTGCGTCCGCTGCGGATAGTGCTGCGTTTTCGATGCTGCTGCGACTGCTGCTGCTGCGCAATGGCTGCTGGTCGCTTTGGATCGCCTCTTTTATGCCTTTCTCCACGGAGCGCATAGAGGAAGAAGAACCAGAAGAGAGCGCGCCCTCAAGAACATGGAGCAGAGAAAGCGCGGCCGGGAGAAAGAGATGGCTGAAGACAGCATTTCTACCGCACACACTCACACGCTCCAGCGATCGTACGTACCAACGACTCTCTTCTCTCGCCACTTACAACTTTCTTCCGCTCTCGGCCGCTGTAAAGTTCATGGGCACTCGTACACAGAGAGAATAGCTTGAGAGGCCTGCACTCAAACTATAAATATTCTCTCTTGGAAGGAAACCATAAATACGTGTTCTCACTCGGAGTTATGCTCTTGGCGAACACTTAAATTAAGTATAACTTCTTAAGAAGGTTTATTGAGTACAATACTCAATTCAACAACAAATATTTTTCAATTTATATCATTTATTTAAAATTAAACACATGCATTCTCAATACCCTTATCAGTCATTATATACTCAAATAGTAAATATTATTTAAAACAAAAGATTATTTCTCTCTATGTAGCATTGAACTTGAAAGAGAGAGATAGAGAGTGGGAGAGCCCGAGATGCGATTAACAAATTGTATATAGGGATGTAAACCCATTAAAATATTCACTGCAACAGATCAGATCCAAAAAATATTTAAATATCTCTAAGGCTAATATCAACCGATTTCGAATACCGAAAGATCAAATAAAATTAGAGAGCATTTTCACCATTTTCTAGAGGACGCTTTAAAAAAAACTAGCGGAATTGAACAGGTGAAAGACAGAATGAAACAAAAACAAATCCAAATCAAATTATTAAAAAACAGTGGAAGGTTGGTCTCAGGATACAATTGAATAAAAACAAATAAAATTAGCGAGCATCTTCACCACAAGAAGGGTCTTTGGAAAAGGTGAAATTGCAGGCTACAGATATAATACAACATAAACAAATATAAATCACGTTGTTAAAAATAAAACAAAAATAAAAAAAAATAGAGAGCATTTTCCCCATTTCAGGAAGGGTCTTTGGAAGAGCTGAAATTGCAGGCCACAGACATAATAAAACATAAACAAATATAAATCACGTTGTTAGAAAAAAAATAATGATGAAAAAAAAAATTGAGCATTTTCACCATTTCAAGAAGGCTCTTTGGAAGAGCTAAAATTGCAGGCCACAGACATAATAAAACAAAGAAATATAAATCACGTTGTTAAAAAAAATAAAAATAAAAATAAATAAAAAACAATAAGGAAAAGTGAGTAAAATAATAAACTTGACTTTAACAGCTCGACTGCACAGCAGCAACTGAAGGCAAGTTGCGGAATCTGCAAAAGGCACAAATGTAAGATAGAGCTTTAAAAGTATCGATACTAATATCGATACATCGATGTTTTTGTTTTTTTTTTTTGCATCAGTATCGATTTATTTTTCTGAGTAACGATGTATCGCGGATTTCAAAATACGAATAAATAGGGTTGACGCCATCTTACTTTTGAGGCAGTATTTTGTGAGTCCAAACATGCAAGAGGATAAAGAGCTACTTCTTTATTGAAAAGTAATTGTTTTGTAAAATTTTTTCACTTTTTAGATGGAGAATGAAGGTATGATGGCCTTCAAAAAAACCGCTAAACGTTATTTGTGTGTTCAGGCTTCGTCCTGCGAGTCTGAAATAACTTTTAGTAAGGGGCTTACCAAATATAACATTATCAAGTTTTTGATGATTTTCGAGCCATTTTTTGGAATTCATTTAAGTTTAGTTTCAACAATTTTGAACACAAAGAACTGAATCGTTATACATACATGCATAGATATATTGTCAGTTTGATTTTCTAGATACAAATATCCATAAATGAAGCCATTTTTCTTCTTAAATAATCAGTTTAAAATTATATGTGTACATTCAGAATTTGTCGCCCTTACGCCCTGAGGAAGGCGCCTGCGCAGCGCTGACAGTAAATATCGATACAACAGAACGGCGCGAGAATGACGTCTCTGAGAAAGTATCGATAAATTAAAATTAATTTCTCCCAAGCAAATTCCACGATTGTGAACTATTTGTGAAAGATGCTTTTATCCAAATGGAATAATTTTAATTTTCGTCCCATATAGCGAGTGAGGTAAGCAAATACTTAGCTTTAGACCTGTCAAACCAGCGAAGGCCTTATCGATAATATCGGTAGACTATCGGGATAGGGCAAAAGAAAACTTATTTAAATTTTATCACATTTACAAAAAATTCACGTGGAGGTTGTGTAGACGTTTTAGTTTGACTTTCAAACATTTTTATTGACCATAAGCTTAATACAAAATATTTAATATTATTCCAAAATGAACCAGGCCGGCATCCCATTACAAATTCCTCATTTCGTTTTTTCTTTTTGAGCACTAGTCTGGCAACACTGCGGAGGCACACACACAACTGCTTGCGTGTATTGGAGCGTGAACGACGAAACAGGCACAACGCAAAAACATGCGAATCACACACAGAGACGTAGTTGACTTGGGGGGTTGTGAATTTATGCCCTGCATACCGAATGAATAATACATACAGCCATCGCAAAGAGAGACCTCTCCGAATGCTAATAACTAATCATTTTCGACTTTTAAATACACTCGTATTTTTAATTCAAAAAATGGGCTTTACAACGGAGGAATGCTGAAAAACGCACCAAGCATATGCACTGCTTCTTGCATTTCGGACCCTTTTACACTGCTTTTAGCTTTTCGGACCGCTTACACTGCTTTTTCATTTTCGTGCAAATATGCTTCTTGTGTGCGCTGTGTGAGCAGCGAGGCGAGCACAGGGTAAAACGAGAAAGGAAGCTAACATCGGCAAGCAGAATTTGTAATACCCTTGCAGTAAGAACAAAAGCTGATTATTTAACGGGCGCTTTAGCCAAATGAGCTGCATAAATGCATCACTGACCTTCATGACACTCATGAGGTCTTTAAAAATCCGTTATAAAAAACATATAATTTAAAAGTCAAAGTATCATAAAGTTTTGAAGGAAGTTTTGAAGTCTAACCCAAGGACCTATCGTTCCTATAAGCGGTTTAGGTAATAGTATTCGGATCCAATACTCTGATAGCGAGTAAATTGTACGGAGACAGACCGGTTTGCCTATATAGACTCGCCAGGTGATGGTGATCAAGAATCAGCTATAGGGTTGCAGATGCCTCCCTTTTACTGCGTTACAAACATCTGAATGAAATTGTAATGCGCTCTGCAAGGGTATAATGAGCGAATCGCAGGCAAAAGCAGAAAAGAAAACAGCTAAATTGCAGCTGCTATGTTGCGAGCAAGCGACGACGAATAGGGTAAAAAAGGCCACAGCGAATGATGGCGGTAAAGCGAACAGAGCCGAAAGCAAACGAGCGATAGGCGAACTGAGTGAAGTCAGGGGCGTAGCTACAGGGTCCGAGCATGACTTGACTGTTAAGTGGGCTTTCTAAAAACCAAGCAGTTGTCGGCTTGTAAACTGCTCTACGAATAACCAACGTTGTTACCTGTATGGTTAGAGCTTTAAGACTATTCCAAACTTCTATTAAATTAATATGTAATAGGTAACATTACGAGTAAAGCCGTAAATGCGAATAATTAAATCGGCATTATCAATTTCAATTATTCAACTGGTATTACTTAAATTGTACTAAATTATTAAAGTAAGCCATTAATATGTTGTTAACTGCATGTTAGGACATTTACTTGATCGTTCGTCGTGCCGGGTCGTAAATAACCCCGTTTTCTGCGCAAGCGAGACAGGCTGAGAACCCAACGCACCCCCTTTCGCAGCGTGTTTGTGCAACGTGAACGTGGAAATAAAACCCCTGGCTCTTGGCAACGCCGCCACTGCTACTCAGCGACACAGCACAGGCAGGCAGGCAGGCAGAAAGAAGAAGAAGCAGAGGCGAAGGCAGAGGCAAAGGCAAAGTTGTGGAGTAGTTGTTTGGATGTGGACGGAACGGAAGACTGGCGGCAACTAACCAAATACATGCTGGCTGTGGCATCAAAAGGTAAGTCGGCGGACGTTAACGCAAAACGTCCCGACGGCAACGGCTACGGCAAGTTGTTACACATTCTCTTGTCGCCTCCTCTCTCTTCTGTTCTGTTCAATCGCCATCTGAACTGAACTGAATGATGTGTTTCAGCTAGCTGTGCGTGCGCGAGTGTGTGTGTGCCTATTTTTCTACTCTTCTCTGCGGTGCCAAAAGACAAGAAGTACGAAAAAAGCAAAGCATTCGTTTATTATTGCTCGCGTTCGTATTTTTTCAAAAACTTATATGAAAAAGAAATTTTCTGCTGCTGCCTTGCTGCTCCTGTATAAGTGTGCGAGTTCTGTGTGTATGTGTGCTGCTGGTTTGTGTGCTCTCTCTGGGTGTGCGAGAGTTTGGTGTGTGTGCCAGTATGTGTTTTTGTGCGAGTGTATAGGTGCGAATGTGTGTGTGTGGCGGACCAAAAAGAACCCGACGACGACGAGACGACACTGTAAAAATTCGATTTGTGTGTTGTGCACGGCGGTGGAAGCGAGAAGAATATTTTTGGCGAATAGAGCGATTATCAGGCTGAGTAAATACAACAAATAACAGACGCAGCACAGCAGCAGCAGCGGCAGCATTAACAGTAATCAATCGAAGCCAAATCAAAGCCCACATATATACAGCTGCTGCCTCCCCCTTGCATTTGTAACTGTAAACCTAATTGTGTGTCTTCTCTTCTTCCTCTCTCTCTCGCTTGCTTCTGCCTGCTCCCTCTTCTCGCTCTCCTGCTCACCGTTTCTCCGATTCTCCGTCTCTGCGTCTCTTCCTCTTCGTGTTCGCCGGCGACTCTTGGATGCGAACTGAAATCCACAGCAGTACATTGACAGGAGCACCTTGGAGCGGAGAGGATAGCAAGCGACCGATAAGCGGGAGCGATAGCCAGCGAGCAGACCTAGAAAGCCGGGCGCGGAGCAGTAGTAGCAGCCAACGTCCTGGGCGCAGCGACACAACCAGCAAGCATCATTAGCAGCCAGGCAGATCCAGGCGCAGGCACGGTCAGGATCAGCATACGCACACGCACACCAAGATGTCCAACGGCAAGGCGACAGTGTCGTTCTTCGAGAACGGTAGCACCACACAGTTCGAGTACTGCTACCAAATGTACCCGCAGGTGCTCAAGCTGAAGGCGGAGAAGCGCTCCAAGAAGCCACAGGAGCTGATCCGGCTGGACCAGTGGTATCAGAACGAGCTGCCTAAGCTGATTAAGGCACGCGGCAAGGACGCGCACATGGTGTACGACGAGCTGGTGCAGACCATGAAGTGGAAGCAGACGCGCGGCAAGTTCTATCCGCAGCTCTCCTATCTGGTCAAGGTCAACACACCGCGTGCCGTCATCGCGGAGACAAAGAAGGCCTTCCGCAAGCTGCCCAATCTGGAGCAGGCGATCACAGCTTTATCGAACCTCAAGGGCGTCGGCACCACCATGGCCTCCGCCCTGCTTGCGGCCGCCGCACCCGACTCGGCCCCCTTTATGGCTGACGAGTGCCTAATGGCCATACCGGGAATCGAGGGCATTGACTATACCACCAAGGAGTACCTCAACTTCGTCAACCACATCCAGGCCACAGTGGAGCGCCTCAATGCGGAGGTGGGCGGCGAGACGCCGCACTGGTCACCGCATCGCGTCGAACTGGCCCTTTGGTCGCACTACGTGGCCAATGACCTCAGTCCCGAGATGCTCGACGATATGCCGCCGCCGGGAGCCGGTGCAGCGGCTGGCAATGCCACCGGGACCGCCACACTCAGCACAAATGGCAGCAGCAGCAAGGTGCTCGACGGCGACGATACCAACGACGGCGTGGCCGTCGATCTGGACGATGAGAGCCTGGGAGCAGGTGAGTCCAAAGCCGAGCTATTGCAGCTGCTTTCAGAATGCACGCAGAGTCCACGCTTTCTAGAAGCCCATCTGGTTACCATTGTTCCCATGAAAGTATATATCGGAAACGCAGCTCCGGTACTCCGACACTCGCCAATTCATTGGAAATTGAGCTAGGAACAGGTCCCACATATCATTTTGAGCCGTTCTTATATACAAATATGCGTATATTGTTTACGCCAAGCTTTTGTTTGTAACTCCAAGAGTTTCAATTAACTGATATCCGAGTCTCATACTTCCTGGGAAGCCTTCGAGTTTGTTTATCAAACTTCGTTTAGTTAAGGCCTCGAGAAACTTGAGTGATATCTTCTGTTAAAGATCAAGGATAAGGGACTTATAATTAATTGTAGAAAGTACTACTTAACACCGTATTTGAGATTAAGAAATAGTTCTTAGGACCTTATTAAGCGTCCCTAAGGTCTCCTCATAGTTAACAACTCTCTGTGGCTGCCATTCTGACTGCAATTGCTTACCAACTCTTAAGCTAAAGTACCAAAGATGCTTAACCCGATACCTTCTATCATTTTCTATCCCCAGGCGGTCGCAACACTGCTACAGAATCGGAGACGGAGAATGAGAACACCAATCCGGCTGCACTGACGCCGCTGCAGGTGGGTGAGGCCAAGAGCCACAGCAACGCCGTCGCCGTGGGCGCCGCTCTGCAGGATGGCGACTCCAACTTTGTGTCGAACGATTCCACCTCCCAGGAGCCAATTATCGACGACAACGATGGCACCACACAGACAACGGCCACCACGTCCACGGAGGATGGTGACCCAATAGCCATGGGCATTGGCATCGGCATCGGAATTGGCCTAGGAGGTACACCCCTTGCCTCCGACTCAGAAAGCAACCTGGAGGCGCCGCCGAAGAGCACCACCCTGACCGACTTGACTCCCGCACAGCCCGCGGCCCAGAACCCGAATTCGAATCCCAATCCGAATGAGACGCAGACGCCGAGCCAGCCCCTCTACAACAGCAAGCAGATAACCAACAATGGCCAGGCGGTTCCTCCGGCAGCAGTAGCAGTACCAGCAGTAGCATCAACAGAGGGAACACCAGCAGCAGCAGCAGCAACAGCACCACAGCCCGCCAACAAGACGGGAGCGATTGCCGCAGCCAATGGCAATGGCAACGGCAACGGCGTCCTGGCCGACGATGAGGAGGACGAGGCGGAGGACGAGGAGGAGGAGGAGCTGCTGGACGAGGAGGACGAGAACGAGGCGGAGCTAGAGGCTGACGAGAGCAACAGCAGCAACAGCATCGCGAGGGACAGCAAGCTGCAACAGTTGGCGGCGAACAAAGCGGCAGAGACGGTGGCGTCAGCGGGAGCCGCCGACCCGGCGCCAGCCATTGGCCAGAAGCGCACAGCCCTGCATTGTGAGATGGAGCTGAATAATGCCGGTGGAGGAGTGGGCGTTGGTGTCGGTGTCGGCGTTGGAGTTGGCGTTGGTGAGGGATCGCCGGAGCTAAAGAAACTGCGCAGCGAATGAGGCGGAGGTGGAGGCGGAAGCGGAAGCGGAGGCGAGGATACGAAAACGGATACGAATACGGAGGCCGAAGCGGAAACGGAAACGGGGATCCGTTCGGTTCGGTTCGGCTCGCCGCGTATCTGGTGGAAAGACATATGTATGTAGTGCAGTTGAGTCGACATAGAGACATAGAGCAACATTACCTACACTTTACCACAACAACATTCAAGAAATTCTACTATTAAGCAACTAATTATACATACATATAATATATTATATATATATATACAACATATAACGAGACGCAAACAAAACAACACACTACACCCTCATACACACCATGCCACACAACATAGAGAACAGATCAGAACAAATGAGAATAGAAGATCCCGATCCAGCAGGCAGAACCACAGAGACATTTCAATAGCATAGGAAGGAAGGATGGACGGAAGGAAGCGCGCCAAGGTAAAGAATTTGAATCCGAAGCCGAATCAGAAACAGAAACAGAAACAGAAACAGTAACAGAAGAATCCGATCACGAAACCCAGCAGAGAGTTCAGAATGGGCGGCGTTAACGTAACGTAAATATTATAATTAAAACGAAAAGCTAAAATAACTATAAATCAGATGCAAATCGATATTTTTACACAGTCAAAATGAACATTTAAATATAAAGAAATTTACAAATGCCGCAGTTGCCCACTACAAACAAATATAAAACAAAAAAATAATAATAAAAACAAAAACAAAAAAAAAACAAACGAAAAAGAATGAGAAAATCTAAAAGGGATGAAAAAAAAAACAATAATTATAATAAAAAGCAGAACATTAATTTATATACATAAGTATTTAAATTTAAACAATAAATCAAAACTTGTCGCATATACAACAACCTCCTCCCCTTCACCCCCGCGCTCTCTCGCTCTCTCTCAGACACACACACACCACACAACACAACACACACACTCCGCACACACAGCAACAAACAAAAGCAAAACAACTCATTTCAACACTAAGAAATTTTTGTGGTCGTAATTGTAATAATATAATTTATATTTTATGTGTACAACCTTTTTTTTTAACTATACATATACTGAATTTTTTATAATTTATACGATAATCACTTTTCATTTGATTCCCACGTAAAGGCCGAGGCGCAAACATAAGAAAACTGCATCTTAGTTGCTGCACCTTCGGCGCTCTGGTCCGGACCGACCGATCTCCGGGTTCTTTGGACAGCGTACAGGACTCCCAAGTCCCACGTCCCACGTCCACATAACCCGCAGATCGGTCGGGATTGGGACGCATAAAAGAAAAACAAACAAAAAAATCAAACAAACAAAAAAACCATCTCAAAATTATAATCATTTTTATTATTAGTAGCATAAGTCCAAATAAAATGTGAAATATTAAGAGAACACGACATCAAACTGAAAACATTGAGGACAACATGTTGAATTCGAGGATTGCGGGAACGCAAGAGAAAAGTCTTGATCTTTGGCCTTTTCTGCCTTTCTCTTTATTTGCTTTTGAAAAGGCGCGTTACATTACGCTCTGGCAATATCCTGTCAGGTAAGGATTTTTCTAGGGTCTGGCAACGCTGTTGCAAGAGATGAGCGGCATATCGAAAAGTAAAGCCAGTCGGGGGTGTCACAAATCGGAAGGGTTTTGAATTCCCCAAATAAAGGGGTCTAAAAGTATGCTTAAAATTTCTAGGTACCAAATTACCACTAAATTTGTTATTTATTTATAAAGTAACATTTAGTAGCATAGTTTTGGACACCTATTTAAAGGATTTTGAAACCCTAGTGTTATCTGAGACAAGATACATGCGTTTATATGTTTTAAATTGTATACAATATTTGCTAACACTATATATGCTAAGTTTTTGTGGCTAGGGTCTAATTTTCAGCAAGCTTAAGTTGTTTAAGTAAATTCGATTATTTCGCATATCCTATTCCCTTTTGTTCTTTGACCGCTCATCGATAGCTAGATATGTGGATGGGGGGCTAGAACTCGTCCAATCGATACTATCGCACACGGCGGCCAGCACTAATATCAAAAGAAAACACAGAACGTACACAATTGCGAGCAATTTCGCAGCTACTCTGCCCAGTGCCACGACTGCCGATCCGATCAGGCTACACCATCGGCCGCCGCCGCTAATCCCTCCTCCTCCTCCTTCGCCGCCGCTGACGTTGACGCGTCCACGTCCGCGTTCGCGTTCTTAATTGGAGTCAGCAGCAAACGAGCGGCAGCTGAGAGCTGCCTGAAATTAGCGAAGCCCTCCGCACTCGCACCCGCCCCCACATAATTCGCGTGGAGAGGAGTGACCCCGATCCCGACCACGACCACAACCATGTCAGTGGATCGCCTCAGTTGTCGTTGGCCAGACCGGAGTTAAGCTTAAGCTTGTCTGTCCCACCTTCCGTCCACATCCCCGCATCTCTAACACAGCTGCTGCTTCGGCTTCTGTCCCCGCGGTTGTTCCTGTCGGCTCCCAGGAGGCTACCGACACCAGAGTCCTGCGGCGCTCACCGCGTGACACCTCCGCCGCCATGCTGCTGGTGCGGCAGCTGTTTGGGGCCTCGGCCAATTCATGGGCCCGCGCCCTCATCATCTTCGTTCTGGCATGGGTGGCACTGGTCTATGTGTTTGTCGTGAAGCTAACCAGCACCCAGGGCCAGCAGGCGGCCGGCGAGAGTGAGCTAAATGCCAGGCGCATCTCACAGGCGCTTCAGATGCTGGAGCATACGCGCCAGCGCAACGAGGAGCTCAAGCAGCTAATCGACGAGCTGATGAGGTATGTACAGAGGAGGAGGTGCACGCACAGCTGCGGGCAGAACAATAGCACAAATAATGCCACACAATATAGGATACATACATATATGCGGTACTGGAGGCTAAAGAAGCCATCTGGCTTCTAAGTAAAGAGTCTTCCCTTCCATATTCCCATCAGAATTGCCACATATCACATCTTCTATATAGAATATGGATCGGTTTTGTTACAAAAATACCTATTTTGTTGACTATAATCACAACAATCAAGTTTTGCGCTTGGTTTCGCCCACTAATATATACAGATGAACGAAATTAGCATTAATTAGGAGTCCCCAGAGCAGTTTTTGCTAAGCACAGACTTGTAAGAGTATAAAATACCCATTTTTAAAGGTATTTCCAAGGTGTTTTTAACCATTTCTTAAATATTTTATATAAAGATCTCCGTGAGCAAAAGCAATAAGAACACATATCAACAAACATGCCAGTAAGCTTGTAATGTACATATACATATGCTATTATTCTGCTTATCAACGTATTCAATGCGACGATCTGTCAGCTTTCGGCATGGCTAATTATGCATGCACATTGGTCAGGGATTACACGTAATAAACCGCTTTAAACCCACCACAATCTCCCCTCTCTCCCTTTTGCAGTGACCAACTGGACAAGCAGAGCGCTTTGAAGCTGGTGCAGAGGCTGGAGAACGATGCCCTCAACCCGAAGTTGGCGGCGGATGTTGTCGGTCCGGAGCCAGAGGCCATGTTCGAATCGGCGCCCGCCGATCTGCGCGGCTGGAATAATGTGGCGGAGGCGGCGGCGGGAGCGGGCAACGATCTGATGGATGCTGGCGAGTTTGGCGGCGGCGGCGTCGGCGGTGAGCCGAGTCTGGAGTATGAGTTCACGCGCCGGCGCATCCAGACAAACATTGCCGAGATCTGGAACTTTTTTAGCAGCGAACTGGGCAAGGTGCGCAAGGCGGTGTCCGGCGGTCATGCCAATCCCGCCGATCTGGAGGAGTCCATCAATCAGGTGCTGTTGCAGGGCGCCGAGCACAAGCGATCGCTGCTGAGCGATATGGAGCGGATGCGTCAGTCCGATGGCTACGAGGCCTGGCGTCACAAGGAGGCTCGCGACCTCAGCGATCTCGTCCAGCGTCGCCTGCATCATCTACAGAATCCCAGTGACTGCCAGAATGCACGGAAGCTGGTGTGCAAGCTCAACAAGGTGGGTGCTGCATAGAATCTCTAGGAAGTTGGTAATCGCATCAGATCAAATGGGATATATGTACCTATGTCGCCATAGGCTACAAAGTTTCTAGGAAATGAGAGATTAGCCAGAAACTTGTCCGCTTAAAGCGTCTCATAAGTCATATACTTTATGGTGAAAGATAAGCACACAAACGTGGCTTTCAGAAAGGAATAATACAACTTAATTAGAGCTAGTTTCTACGTTGATTCTTCGAAGAAACCCCTGGTGTTTTGGAACCCTTTCCCAGTCCGGGCAAGGGAGTATTCTTATCTAAACTATTTCTACGCTAGTTTAGTAACAAATTCCACCTTGAGAGTCTCTTAGCTTAGAGAGAGAGAGAGCGACTCAGTTGAGCAGATAACACTAACTTAAACATGTTAACCAATTAATTAACTAATGAATTATCAATTCCCATTTATAATCCAGGGCTGTGGCTACGGCTGCCAGCTGCACCATGTGGTTTACTGCTTCATTGTGGCCTATGCCACCGAGCGCACTCTCATCCTGAAGTCGCGCGGCTGGCGGTACCACAAGGGCGGCTGGGAGGAGGTATTCCAGCCAGTGTCCAACAGCTGCCACGACGCGGGCACCGCCAACACCTATAATTGGCCCGGGAAGCCCAACACCCAGGTGCTGGTGCTGCCCATCATTGACTCGCTGATGCCGAGACCACCGTACCTGCCGCTCGCCGTTCCCGAGGATCTGGCGCCGCGCCTCAAGCGTCTCCACGGCGATCCCATCGTCTGGTGGGTGGGTCAGTTCCTCAAGTATTTGCTAAGGCCCCAGACGCCCACAAGGGAATTCCTCGCCGCGGGAATGCGCAACTTGGGCTGGGAGCGTCCCATTGTGGGGTAAGCAGTGGCAAAAATATTGCGCTGGGAACGCTTGAAATTCTTATTTAATTTTTATTCAATTGCAGGGTCCATGTGCGGCGCACGGACAAGGTGGGCACGGAGGCGGCCTGCCACAGCGTCGAGGAGTACATGACGCACGTGGAGGACTACTATCGCACGCTGGAGGTGAACGGCAGCAGCGTGGTGCGGCGCATATTCCTCGCCTCGGACGACGCGCAGGTGATTGAGGAGGCGCGCCGAAAGTATCCGCAATATCATATCATCGGCGACCCGGAGGTGGCGCGCATGGCGTCCGTGTCCACGCGCTACACGGACACGGCGCTGAACGGCATTATTCTGGACATCCATCTGCTGTCGATGTCCGATCACCTCGTGTGCACGTTCTCGTCCCAGGTCTGCCGCGTTGCCTACGAGATCATGCAGACGCTGTACCCGGACGCGGCGTATCGCTTCAAGTCGCTGGACGACATCTACTACTATGGCGGCCAGAATGCGCACAATCGTCGCGTCGTCATCGCGCACAAGCCGCGCACGCACGAGGACCTGCAGCTGCGGGTCGGGGATCTCGTTTCGGTGGCGGGCAACCATTGGGACGGCAACTCTAAGGGCAAGAACACGCGCACCAATCAGGGCGGCCTCTTCCCCTCGTTCAAGGTGGAGGAGAAGGTGGACACCGCCAAGCTGCCGCTCTATCCGGGCGTTTAGTCGCCAGCCGACCATGTTGTTGATTGATCGAATCTCTGTGAATCTCTTCTGCCGCATTCCACCCGGAATCATCCCAGGTCCCAGGTGCCCTTCGGTCGGACTCGAATTCGGAGCCGCATCTCCAGAATCTCAACTTGATATCTCGCTCTCTCTATCTCAATATCTGTGTAATTGTCCACAAATTTCCGTACTTCTTGTGAGTGGCACTTCTTCGTATTTGTCTGCGTATTTTACCCTCTGGCTCTGTCTGGATTTGTACAAGTCTTTTATTAATTAGTAAGTTGAAAGCCGAAGAAATTATGTTGACAAGAAAATACATAAATATATTATTTACATATATATATATAAATAAATTATATATAGAAGTGTGCATGTAGGTTCACTAAGCGCAATATAGTCTATCATCACCTGTAAAATAGTTGAAAAAGAAAATGAACGAAGAGAAGGAAAGATGAACGCAAATCAAAACAAAGCAAAAAGCGAGGGAAAAACAAAGAAATCTGATTAAACTCAAGCGTCAATAGCAAAAATAAATAAATAGTAATGTTTTAAAAGGAAAAAAGCACCTTTGGTTTCATTTGCGAAAATAAATAATGGGGATTTAAATCATTTTCTATACTTTTTACCCAGTTTCACTCAAAGCCCGCAATTTACAAGCAAAGGAGTAACAGCGGCCTATACGTCCCACTTGGGAGCGAGCGAGAGTGTTTCTTTATAGCTGCACTCTGAGAGAGATTCGCATTTGTTTCCTTCTATTTTAATTGAAGAAATCACAAGAGAAACAATAAAACCGATTTTATTTAATAATAATATATATTTCGGAAATTCCATTGGGAATCTACGAGCTCTGCTCAAAATATTGCCTTTCAATGCGGATTCCAATCATTATGTACATTTTTTTAGGTCATTCCTAATGTATTTTCATTGAGTGTAAGCATAAACAATGAATCATTTGGCTGATCCTTAGATGAACTGAAAGATAAATACTTAATATACATATTTGCTTGGATTTTAGTTAATTTTATATGTAAATATCAATATCAAATATCAAACTAACGGAACACTCTTAAGATGGTCGTCTGTTCATTAACCAATCAGAAGTCCTCTTTACGTTCCCCTCTCTCCTGAAAGCCGTTACTTTCAAATGATTTTATTTCGGCTGGCAGCCGCTTGCTGAATTTTCTGGTGTGAGGCTCGCCTGGTACACAAATCACGGATTTGAGGAATTTATTCCCACAAGCGGCTTAAACTACGTGCATTAAGATGCATGCAAAATTCACCCACATTTAAACTCGTGGTTTTTTTGATACCAGGCGCACAGACACAGCCAGCAAAAATCAGCAGCTCTCATCTCTAAGCTCAACTAACGGAGCACTCTTAAGATGGTCGTCTGTTCATTGACCAATCAGAAGCCTTCTTTAATTCCCTTCTCTGCTGAGAGCCGTTACTTTAAAACAGGAGTCGCGGGATAGGAAATTTCTCAGTCGGCGTCGCTGCCTCTCATGCGCAGTATGCACAAAGAGAACAGAAGAATCAGTGCTGTCAAATTGTTACTTTGTGGCTAGATTTAGCGTTTTTAGAGTTAAATAGCTAGTTTTTAAGTTATAGCTATATTTTTCCCATATTACTGAACATTTTAGCTATCTTTTTCTCATATCTAGCCATAGATAATTCATTTTGAACTCATACTAATGCAATGATCGCATGTGACTGTAGTGGTGCGGACCACTGCTTTAAATGATTTTATTTCGGCTGGCAGCCGCTTGCTGAATTTTCTGGTGTTCGGCTCGCCTGGTACACAAATCACGGATTTGAGGAATTTATTCCCACAAGCGGATTAAACTACGTGCATTAAGATGCATGCAAAATTCACCCACATTTAAACTCGTGGTTTTTGATACCAGGCGCACAGACACAGCCAGCAAAAATCAGCAGCTCTCATCTCTAAGCTCAACTAACGGAGCACTCTTAAGATGGTCGTCTGTTCATTGACCAATCAGAAGCCTTCTTTAATTCCCTTCTCTGCTGAGAGCCGTTACTTTAAAACAGGAGTCGCGGGATAGGAAATTTCTCAGTCGGCGTCGCTGCCTCTCATGCACAGTATGCACAAAAGAGAACAGAAGAATCAGTGCTGTCAAATTGTTACCTTGTGGCTAGATTTAGCGTTTTTAGAGTTAAATAGCTAGTTTTTAAGTTATAGCTATATTTTTCCCATATTACTGAACATTTTAGCTATCTTTTTCTCATATCTAGCCATAGATAATTCATTTTGAACTCATACTAATGCAATGATCGCATGTGACTGTAGTGGTGCGGACCACTGCTTTAAATGATTTTATTTCGGCTGGCAGCCGCTTGCTGAATTTTCTGGTGTTCGGCTCGCCTGGTACACAAATCACGGATTTGAGGAATTTATTCCCACAAGCGGATTAAACTACGTGCATTAAGATGCATGCAAAATTCACCCACATTTAAACTCGTGGTTTTTTGATACCAGGCGCACAGACACAGCCAGCAAAAATCAGCAGCTCTCATCTCTAAGCTCAACTAACGGAGCACTCTTAAGATGGTCGTCTGTTCATTGACCAATCAGAAGCCTTCTTTAATTCCCTTCTCTGCTGAGAGCCGTTACTTTAAAACAGGAGTCGCGGGATAGGAAATTTCTCAGTCGGCGTCGCTGCCTCTCATGCACAGTATGCACAAAGAGAACAGAAGAATCAGTGCTGTCAAATTGTTACCTTGTGGCTAGATTTAGCGTTTTTAGAGTTAAATAGCTAGTTTTTAAGTTATAGCTATATTTTTCCCATATTACTGAACATTTTAGCTATCTTTTTTCTCATATCTAGCCATAGATAATTCATTTTGAACTCATACTAATGCAATGATCGCATGTGACTGTAGTGGTGCGGACCACTGCTTTAAATGATTTTATTTCGGCTGGCAGCCGCTTGCTGAATTTTCTGGTGTTCGGCTCGCCTGGTACACAAATCACGGATTTGAGGAATTTATTCCCACAAGCGGATTAAACTACGTGCATTAAGATGCATGCAAAATTCACCCACATTTAAACTCGTGGTTTTTTGATACCAGGCGCACAGACACAGCCAGCAAAAATCAGCAGCTCTCATCTCTAAGCTCAACTAACGGAGCACTCTTAAGATGGTCGTCTGTTCATTGACCAATCAGAAGCCTTCTTTAATTCCCTTCTCTGCTGAGAGCCGTTACTTTAAAACAGGAGTCGCGGGATAGGAAATTTCTCAGTCGGCGTCGCTGCCTCTCATGCACAGTATGCACAAAAGAGAACAGAAGAATCAGTGCTGTCAAATTGTTACTTTGTGGCTAGATTTAGCGTTTTTAGAGTTAAATAGCTAGTTTTTAAGTTATAGCTATATTTTTCCCATATTACTGAACATTTTAGCTATCTTTTTCTCATATCTAGCCATAGATAATTCATTTTGAACTCATACTAATGCAATGATCGCATGTGACTGTAGTGGTGCGGACCACTGCTTTAAATGATTTTATTTCGGCTGGCAGCCGCTTGCTGAATTTTCTGGTGTTCGGCTCGCCTGGTACACAAATCACGGATTTGAGGAATTTATTCCCACAAGCGGATTAAACTACGTGCATTAAGATGCATGCAAAATTCACCCACATTTAAACTCGTGGTTTTTTGATACCAGGCGCACAGACACAGCCAGCAAAAATCAGCAGCTCTCATCTCTAAGCTCAACTAACGGAGCACTCTTAAGATGGTCGTCTGTTCATTGACCAATCAGAAGCCTTCTTTAATTCCCTTCTCTGCTGAGAGCCGTTACTTTAAAACAGGAGTCGCGGGATAGGAAATTTCTCAGTCGGCGTCGCTGCCTCTCATGCACAGTATGCACAAAAGAGAACAGAAGAATCAGTGCTGTCAAATTGTTACTGTGTGGCTAGATTTAGCGTTTTTAGAGTTAAATAGCTAGTTTTTAAGTTATAGCTATATTTTTCCCATATTACTGAACATTTTAGCTATCTTTTTCTCATATCTAGCCATAGATAATTCATTTTGAACTCATACTAATGCAATGATCGCATGTGACTGTAGTGGTGCGGACCACTGCTTTAAATGATTTTATTTCGGCTGGCAGCCGCTTGCTGAATTTTCTGGTGTTCGGCTCGCCTGGTACACAAATCACGGATTTGAGGATTTATTCTCACAAGCGGCTTAAACTACGTGCATTAAGATGCATGCAAAATTCACCCACATTTCACCTCGTGGTTTTTTGATACCAGGCGCACAGACACAGCCAGCAAAAAATCAGCAGCAAGTGCACTGCGATCGATCAGCTGTTTGCTCTCATCTCTAAGCTCAACTAACGGAACACTCTTAAGATGGTCGTCTGTTCATTGACCAATCAGAAGCCTTCTTTAATTCCCTTCTCTGCTGAGAGCCGTTACTTTAGAACAGGAGTCGGCACGGCCCTATCCCGCGGGATAAAAGAGAACAGAAGAATCAGTGCTGTCAAATTGCTACTGTGTGGCTAGACTTAGCGTTTTTTAGAGTTAAATAGCTAGTTTTTAAGTTATAGCTATATTTTTCCCATATTACTGAACATTTTAGCTATCTTTATTCTCATATCTAGCCATAGATAATTCATTTTGAACTCATACTAATGCAATGATCGCATGTGACTGCCGTGGTGCGGACCACTGCTTTATATGATTTTATTTTGGCTGGCAGCCGCTTGCTGAATTTTCTGGTGTTCGGCTCGCCTGGTACACAAATCACGGATTTGAGGAATTTATTCCCACAAGCGGCTTAAACTACGTGCATTAAGATGCATGCAAAATTCACCCACATTTCACCTCGTGGTTTTTTGATACCAGGCGCACAGACACAGCCAGCAAAAAAACAGCAGCAAGTGCACTGCGATCGATCAGCTGTTTGGTTTCATCTCTAAGCTCGGCTAACGGAACCCTTTCAAGATGGTTGTCCCTACTTTGACCAATCAGAAGCCTTTCTCTCGGCCCCCCTTTGTTAGGCTGCAAACATAGTGCGCGCTGAGACGAAGACGAAGACGAAGCTGAAGACGATTTGCTTGTGTTTTGTGTGTTTGTGTTTGTATGATTGTATGAAATCGTCTTCAGCTTCGTCTTCATCTTCGGCTTCAGCGCGCACTATGTTTGCAGCCTTAGGAACCGTTACTTCAGAACGATTGATTCAGAAGCTCAGCTGCTTGCTGAATTTTCTGCGCGCATTGTATGCAAATCACGGCTTTTTTGAATTTTTGCTCACGAGCGACTTGAAATGCGTGTCAAAGGCACACATATGTGGCGAATCAGAAAACATACGACTTTTGGCTATCACTTATACTTTTTGGCCATAATATGGCCTCAAGAAGACCCAAAAATTGGCACATTTTTATGTTAAAAAAATATGGTAATTAGTTTGACAAATCAAAGCTGAACATAATCATAACTAAGTCAAAACACACTTAATTTCAATTCGGAAAGCTGTTCTATGCTTGTTTCTTATAAAATAATAAAACTGCTTGCTAAGTTTAGAAATTTTTGTAAAATTATGTTTGTCAAATTTGTTTGTATTCTTGCTGCTTCGAAAGGAGCCCCAACTATCCTCATTTTCTTTTTCATTCAGAAACTTCGACTTCAGGTCGATAACCTTAATGTAGTCACGATTAATAAACGCGGATATTTATTAATAATATACGTAATATTTATAATATTCTTTGTTTATGTGATTTTTACGATGGGGTTCGCGTTCGGAGTGAGGTTCAAGAACCCATGGCGCCGGTGAAAGTGCAAATTGGTACTGGGTGCCCTCGTGATGATGAGTCAAGACCAAGTCCCAGCATGCTGCGCTCCGCTCCTCTCCAAAAGCCGCAGGAATTCCACATCGCAAAACAAGAAAATTCCCAAAAAAAAAAAAAAAAAAAACAAAAAACAAACCAAAACAGGCGCCAGTAAACACCGAAAAAAATATAAGAAACGTGATAAGCTTTCCCCCCGGACTGACAGTAATAAAAATTAAAATAAAATAAGCATAATGCGTGTGTGTTTGTGCATAAATAAATGAAGGTGCCAGTGTGAGTGCGAACTTGTAATTAAATACTCAATGAACCGACTCGCTGGGAAGTAAACAAAAAAAAACAAGCAACAAAAGCGGCCAAACAGGCAGCTGGGAACCGGAGAGCCACGAAGCCGGGGTGCCAGGGAGCCGGAGGATCGCCTCGGACAAGGTCAAGCGTGTAGCTGTCGCAGCGGATAAGCCGCTGCCCTGGGGCTTTGGCTTTGGCTTCCGATGATAACAACCGTCGCCCCGGGGCTGCGTATAAAACATTGTCGCTGGAGCCACAACGACAGCACTTGCGGACCAGCAGCCTTATCGATCATATCGCCCTCCCAGTTCTCCCAGTTCTTAGCCAGCAACTCCTTTCATCATCAGGATGTCCCGCTTCACCGCTGTCGCCGCTGTCCTTCTCGTCTGCCTGGTGGTCGCCCAGGCTGCCGTTTCCCGGGTTAAGCTGGTCAATCCAGGTAAGGCCAAGATCCTTGAGCTTTTCAGGGAATATCCTTTCCTCGGTTGGTAATAATATCCCACAACCCTTGCAGATCATCCCGGCAAGTGCGTGCTGGACACCAATGTGGTACTCTCGCCCGGCCAGACGGGTAAGCTGCCGAACCATCCCTGCGCCGGCGCCTACTGCGAGTCGGATGGCCATGTGAACATCCAGACCTGCCGGGCCGTTCCCCCGCCCAAGGGCTGCAAGCTGCGTGACTTTGTCAACACCAATCGCGACTATCCCGAGTGCTGTGAGCGCAAGTACGAGTGCGGCAAGCTCGTCTAGAGGGGATTGAGTCCTGCTCCCTTATCCTACGATATTTTTTTTGTTTTTGTTTTTATTTATTGTGTATACTACAACATAACAATTAAAATGTAAACGCTTAGCAATACAATTAAATAATTTAATAGAATCATTAACAGAAAATACATATGCATGTAGGCTTGCTCGTGTGGGTGTAGTTGGGCTTGGATAATGGGCCAGGGATCTGGCTGATTCGGATTCGGATTCGGCTCGTTCTGGCTCGCTCGGCTAATACATAGCTCTCTATATGTATAATATGTATATAGTAGGCCCGTTGTAACGTTACACTAACTGGCTAACACTAAGATGAGCGAATATAAAAAAAAAAAATATATTAACACAATTATTTCGATTTAAAAAAAGAGAAGACTAAACAAAATCACAAGGACTAATCTGCCGGCTGAGACTGAGAGAGAGAGAGAGAGAGAAGCTTTATACGTGTCTATTCCTAACCGGAACCGGAACTGTTGGCCAGAACGAGACGAATCCCTCCTAGTTGGAATCCCGAATCCTTTTTGGTAACTCTCCTCCTCTTTCTGGGCTCAGCAATTGCAATTTCCTGTGTCTGTGTTTCCTTAGTAACTTTTGCTAATTCGTTTTGTTTCCTCCTTCTTGGTTGTGTGTCTGTCTGTCTGTGCGTGCGACCAGGCCACCGCCTGCACCCGCAGGTGCCTCCGCCTCCTCCTATCGGCTGAGATTGTTGATGTAGAGCGCGTGGAGCTCGGTGCGCGGAGTATTCTCGAAGAGGGCGGCACGGTTCTGGCCCTCACCCTTCTTCACCCAGTGGCCATAGACACGGAAGGCACAGCCATCGATGACCTGGAATAAGGTGGAAGGAATAGGTTATTTGTTTTTGTTAGCAAGCGCATAGCTTTTAGCTTCCATTATTCATAATTAAAAAGGCTTTACAAAGTTCCATTAAGTATTCTTCTTCGGGTTTCAGGCCTTCAACGACTTCGCTGGCTTAATTTAATTGATTAATCTTTTAATACTAAATTAATCCTAAATTAAAGCTCCTAACAAACTTCTGTTTTCTTATAGAGGTCTTCTTGAGGCCATATTATGGCCAAAAAGTATAAGTGATAGCCAAAAGTCGTATGTTTTCTGATTCGCCACATGCTTTTCAAGTCGCTCGTGAGCAAAAATTCAAAAAAGCCGTGATTTGCATACAATGCGCGCAGAAAATTCAGCAAGCAGCTGAGCTCCTGAATCAATCGTTCTGAAGTAACGGTTCCTAACAAAGGGGGGCCGAGAGAAAGGCTTCTGATTGGTCAAAGTAGGGACAACCATCTTGAAAGGGTTCCGTTAGCCGAGCTTAGAAACTGCTGATCGCAAGGCGAGCAGAACACCAGAAAATTCAGCAAGCGGTTGCCAGCCGAAATAAAATCATTTGAAAGTAACGGCTCTCAGGAGAGAGGGGAACGTAAAGATGGCTTCTGATTGGTCAATGAACAGCCGACCATCTGAAGAGTGTTCCGTTAGTTGAGCCTAGAGATGAAGACCACAAAAATTCAGCAAGCGGCTGCCAGCCGAAATAAAATCATTTGAAAGTAACGGCTCTCAGCAGAGAGGGGAACGTAAAGAAGGCTTTTTATTGGTCAATGAACAGACGACCATCTTAAGAGTGTTCCGTTAGTTGGAGCTTAGAGATGAGAGCAAACAGCTGATCTATCGCAGTGCACTTGCTGCTGTTTGCTTGCTGGCTGCTCCTATTCGCCTGGTGATGAAAACCCACAAATATGTGAAATACATATATACATATATTTGCGGTTTTTCTGAGTGGATATTATGGCCAAAGTTCAATTTATAGCAAAATGTCGCATATTTTCGGATTCGCCATTGCAATTTCAATTGATTAAAATTAAAACATTGAAAATATTTAGAAAAAAAATGTTGGACTATTTTTCATAAATTTTATAAGGGGTTACATCATTAAAATTGTCAAAAATTGGGCAAAATTTAATTTTCTTAAATTTTCAAACTAAATATGCAGATTTTATAACCTAATAAAAACTAGCATAGAGCAGCTTTCCGAATTGAATTTAAGGCTGCTTTGGCTTAGTGATGCCTTTTCTAAAGTACCAAACTGCAAGGTTATGTAGTCTTCGGATTTCCGAAGTAAGCTTCCTTGCTTGTTGTCGATTGTTTTTGTATAATCAACGCCTGGCATATCGATTTATTTTCCACCTCTATTGCCTTGTCAAAGATGTCACCACAACTGGGTTATCCTTGGTGCTTATCAGCTAGAAACTATTGCATTTCCCATTCCGGGACAAGATACTCACCTTGCGTAGAACCTTGACGCGGTACGGATCCCGGATCGCCTCCTCAACGTGAAGCGGCTCGGCGGTATAGCGCAGGCGCCGTATCCGGATGACGGCCCGTATCACGAGTATGGCAAATTGGAACTTTTTGCGCGCGTTGAAGCGACTCTGTTTGCGCAGCTAAAGGTGGGAAGAAACGGAAACGGAGCAGGATATGGAGCTGGATTAGATTGGGCTGATCATTTCCGGGATATCAATTCGCATTTGCGGATCGATTCCTTTTTCATTTTCGTTTTTTTTTTGTTTATTGTTTGGCTTTGTGTTGGTTAAGTGCACACGCCATGGGTTAGCGTTAACAGGGGGTTAGTTAACCATTGGTTAGCAGTTAGCGGTTAGCAGTTTTAGCGATTAATGGTATTAATGGTAAAGGAGTAACCTTTGAACCGGAACATCAAGAACAAAACAGAGACAGAGAGAGAGAGAGAGAGAGAGAGAGATATCGGCATCGGGGACAGCAATGGATGTGTTTATCGATTGCCCGGTTTTAGTCTGGTTTCTGGGGTTAGTTTCGATGGTTGGGAGATCGGGTTTTGGTGTTCGATGGGTGAGGCAGTAGTAGTAACTCCAAAGCAAACCAAAGATATCGGGTGTCAGTCGTTAGCAGGGGTAATTACAGGTACAGTGAGAACGAGACATCACATTCACTCTATTTTACGGATATTACCAACTATGGAATTATGCGGAGATCACATTGACACGAGTATATATATGTGGAGTGGGCGTGGTGGATGAATGGATAATAATAGTAATAAAAATAGTTATGATAATAATACTGTAGGCAAATCTATCTCAGTTTGACTTGGTTTACTCACAAGGGAGTCTCCACAACACCGACTTATAGACACACATCTTATAAGGGCGTTGAGACTCTGACAATATAGAGAACATGACACACAAACAAAACGTGTTTAACATCATCAACAAGAGGAGAAATTAAACAAAATAATCCGTCAGTGAATCGATTTTTGGCGTTATATCATTATAGATTACAGTTAACAGATAACAGATTATAGATTACAGAGATGGGCAGGGTGCATATACACCCAAAGAAATGGTAATTATCATCTTAAAGCACTTTAAAATATATAATTTTTGACTTTCTTTGGGTGTATATACTCTGTGGGTATGTGGGATGTCTCAAGGTTACTCTCTTAAGTCTAAGACTAGGCATGCAGTTAGCTTTCCGAGGTTAACAGACACTGAATGATCCACCAAATGATATCAAAGGCTACACAGAGAGTACGTTTATACGCTCATACGGCGGAAGCAAGTCAACTACATACAGTTCTTGTAAATATCATCCAGTTCACCCGAGAGATATGTACTAGAGAAAGGTGCATATAATACAAACATTGTGTTTACTCGCTATGACATGACTAAGTGTCAGCTATAAGGAGATACAATAATAGTAAAGTAATAGTAAAGTAATACGTGTTTGTAGTGCAGTGTCATAATTTTGGGATCTTACGTCTAATTAGAGGCGGATGGCGGATGGCTGATGGCTGGGTGGAGAGATGGGTAAGCGGCGGGACCACGAACCTGTAAGGGATCCGAGGTCCCAAGATCTTGGAAATGAGCGAGAGGGCGGTGATGGTGAGAGAGAGAGAGAGAGGTAGGTGACTCTGGAGTTGGATGGATATGGAGTGACTGTATGCTCTAATCGAATCAACTAAAAGCACTAAAGATTAAACGGTAATCGGTGGTGATCAGTAATCATACGTGTGGCATCTAAATAAAACTAATTATAAAGCCCGCAAGGAGGCTGTCAAGAAGCACCAAAGAAACGATAACAAAATCCAAGAAATAAACGAATTCTAAACTGAATAAAAGGGGGAATACTTTAAAGTCTTTGTTGAAATCAAAGAATAACCAAAACAATGATTGTCTTATAAAAAAGTGATAAATAGAGGTCCTTAAAAGGGAGAGTACTTTAGAGTCTTTGGTTAAATCAAAGAATAAACGATAAAAAACATTATTTTCTTATAAAAAGTAATAAATAAAGTTCCTTAGAAGGGAGAATACTTTAGTCTTTGTTTAAATCAAAGAATAAACGAGAACAAAATGTAGAAGGAGAGATTACTTTTCAGTCTTTTTTTAAATCAAAGAATAAACGAGAAAATATATTATTTTCTTACAAAGAAATGAGAGATCAAGACCATTAAAAGCCTAATAGATAAACTATCTATTCAACAAGATTCAAAACCTTTATAATTCATTAAAAAATGTCTATCTCTGAGTTTACAGTTTCAAGTTTTCTTCCTGGGTTTCGTTATCGCTTCCCTGACACTTCCCGGCATTGCCAACTGTGGGACACTTGTAATGGAAAATAGGAAAAGCAAAAGAATATCAAAGGAAAACCTGCCTGCACTGGGAGTGGTGCATAGACCAAGTGCTTGCCAACGGCGGCTGCACTCTCGTAGCCATTGCCATTGGCATCTGCATCGGCATCGCCACCTGGCTGCGCCTGCGCCTGCGCCAGTGCCTGCCCCAGCGCCAGCGACTTTTGATGTGGATGCTGTGTCTGCTGGTAGGATTGCTGCTGCTGCTGCTGCTGTGCCTGAGCCTGAGCCTGTTGCTGCTGAGACTGGAGGTAGTGCTGCTGCTGTTGCTGCTGTTGTTGCTGCGGCTGTTGCTGGTAGTATACCGTCGCCGTTAGCGTTTTGTAAGAGGCGGATGCGGTTGCTGATGTGGAGGTGGAGGCGGCGGCGCAAGAGGCTGCCAACGAGGCGGCATGGCAGGCATCGTCCAGGGGCCCGTCACGCATCCGATTGGAGGAATAGGAGCTCTGCGGCGCACAGTACAGGTAGCCGCTGGTCATGGCCATCGAAGAGGAGCCCGCTAGGGAGAAGCGGCTCGAAGGGCCAGCGGTAACGGGCGGTGGCAGATGCTGATGCGGATGCCAGCGATCACCCATTAGCACCTGGCAAATGCGATTCGATAACGTAACGCGGACGGGTAATGAGAGGGGATCAAGATCGGTATCGGTATCGGTATCGGTTCGGTATCGGGAGCGGGATCGAGGGCAGAGAGGCAAAGGCAGATGCAGAGGCAGCAGCAGAGTGTTGGCGCGCGGAAGAAATTAAAATATGGTTATCAGTTAAATAAGGGATATTATTAATAGGGGATCATTGTCAGCGGGGGGCGCTTACTTATACACTGAGCTCCTCGACTTACGAACTAGATAAGTGTATAAACCTTAAAGATATCGATATCTGCTTCCTAGGACTTATATGCACCTTGATTGGGTTTTATCTAGGGGCACTCCCATACCTTGGATTTAAGATTCGCTGCGATTTATATTGATTCTTTAGATTTTTTCAAGATTTTATTGATATATTGGTTTAGAAATGGAAAAACAACGAAGTTTATCGATATATTGGTTTAGAAATGGAAAAACAACGATATTTATCGATTTATAATCGATGTTTGCAAATAAAAACATTATGATTCTTAGAATTTTTTGAAGATTTGTTCGATACTTTGGTGTAGAGCTGGAAAACATCGATGTTTATCGATTTAAAATCAATGTTTATCGGCTTATCAAAGATTAAACGTTTTTATATGCAAATATCGGTTTTAAATCGATAAACATTGAAAACTTTGATTCTTTTTAAGCTCTTTTTTGGTGCTACAAAGAAACTACAAGAAACTCCTCAGAAAAGGCTGTCTTAGTAACTTCTTCCATTTTCCAAGGTATGGGAGTGCCTTCCTCATATCTCACTGCCTTACTTCCTCTTACTTCATCTTCTAATGGACAATGCACGCTTGCATGCATGGAACATGGAATTCGGGGATGGGATTTCTGAAGGTTCGGGGGACTGGGGACCCTGCTGGAGTTTATATTTATATTTGTTTTGGCATGCAGACACAGAGATTAGCTTAACGACGGCATATGAATCGAATGGCTGCACACACACACACGTGTTATCGGTTTTAGTTATCGGCAATCGTTCGATTTTTTTTTTGTACAAAACATAAAGTAGGGAGAGGCGAACGAACTACAACAACAACGATCGAACGAACATCAAATGGGTTTAAAGGGGAATGGGATTTGGTTATCATCGTGGGGCATCATCAACATCATCATCGTTATTATCGCGCAATCGCAATCGCAATCGTCAGGCAAAAACAAAAAATATCGGATGCAAAAAACGAAGCAAATCAGGCCGGTTAGAAGTTATTATGCTGGCACATATGACCTCAATATATATAGTATACTATAGATTGATATGCACTATGGTGTGTATATATAAGTATGTATATATAGAGAATATAGCTGGGTTATAGTTGTAAGTAGATCGGCGCACATAACGAAACAGAACAGAATGCAACGGAACACAGACACGAACGAATGCAGGGGCCGACAGGGTTGCATGGACATGAGTTGGGGCTGCCGGCCCCGATTGTTATTATCGATGATCGATTATCGATCGATTGGGCTTGGTTTATCGTTATTACAGCGATTGATTACGGCTCCGATGAAAGGAGACACACAGCACAGAGAGAGAGAGTGAGTGAGTGAGAGAGATTGAGAGAGAGAGAGAGAGAGATACAGACAGAGGGCTGGTGGGTCTGGGTTAGTCCGGGAACAGTTCGTTACCAGTGCGATCTCAGTGATGCGACTCATTCGCCGGGACTTGGTCGACAGGCTGCGCTTGAGGCCATCAATGTTCTGCTCGAATAGCTATCGATAGCGAATGTATCGCGGTATCGGAGCGGGAGTGTTCGTTATCGTTTCGTTTTTAAATTAATTGTTATCGATTTATCGATATATATATTGATTCGTAATATGTAAGGAAAAGAAGAGAGAGAAAATGTTCGGTATAATAAAAAATAGTAATTGTAAAATTAATATAAAACGCACAACACTAATTATTAACAAACGAAAGAACCCGGGGCGGGGATGAAATCAAGAAAGACTTGGGCAGGGACGCTTGGATATAGTATATGGCTTACGGCTTACGGCTTACCCTAACCAAAATCATAAGTCGTTGTATATAAGTCATAGTAATCGTATTTAGAAGAAGCAGTTAATATTAGGCTGTTGTTGTGAGTGGTTGTGAGTCACAAGTGTGTTCTTTCCATCAGAGAGTGTGTTTTTTTTGTGTGTTTAGAAACATTTGCAGGGGGATTGTGGATATTGGTTTAATTGGGGTTTTTTTTTGTTGTGTGTGGAAGATCCCTTAGATCCAGACGACTAGAGACCTAGACTGGGGGCAGGGGCCCGAAAGAGCTAGACTGGGAGCTGGGACTAGGACGTAGTACGCGACTTGAACTTGAACTTGGTCTGACTTTAATCCCGCAGAGGTGCTACTGGTGGTTGTGGTGTTTGGGTTGGTGCTTCGGCAGCGGCCAGCACTTCCGGCACTTACCATTTGGTTGAAGAATGGATGTCTTAATACTTCCTTGACGGTGATACGTTGCGCAGGATCAACGACTAGACATTTGCGTATCAGATCCTTGGGATCCTCTGCAAGCGAAATGGGTTAAGGGGTTAATGGGGTTAACCAAAAAGGGCAAAAGGCTCTGAGGCCCTGAGACTCACCCGAAATATCTGCCCACTCGGGCGAGGTGAAGCTGTACTTGCCCTCCATGATATTCCTTAGCATGACCATCTGCTTGCGGTGCCAAAAGGGCGGGCAGCCGACGAGCAGCGTAAACATGATGACGCCACAGGCCCATCTGCAGGTGCGAAAGTGTTAAAAAGAAAGGAAAACGGGTATCAATTTCGCGTAGAAAAAGGCATAAATACATTTCTGCTGAACGCAAGGAAAGCAGATCCGAGTGGGAATCTACATTTGCCATTTATTTATTGCTGAACCTCACGAAATGCGGATACCATTGGGAAGCTTTCGCAGCACAAAATATAAATTAACTTGGCTGAACCCAAGAAAAGGGGGAAAAAAATGAAAAAAATACAGAATAGTTGACGATATCGGAACTCATCAAGTTTCAGATTAACTTGCCATTCTTTTGAGCTTGTGACTCATTGAAGAAAATGCACAGTTGGTGGAAAGACCAAAACAACAGAAACGTAGTTAAAAACACAAACAAATAAAAGCTGTTTACAATAAACTTAAAGGAAGTACGCTGAGGGAGAGTGGGGGCAGAAATTTGTAAGTAATTTGGCCCCTCGGCAGATCGTTTTCCCTCCCCAAGGCCTTTAACTGATCAGTGTGCATTCCTAGCCCTTCTAAAGCCCTCATTCTTAGCTTCTTACATGTCCACTTCCTGGGAGTAGCCGGGGGATCCCTCGAACATGTTGCACTTGAGTGTCTCCGGCGCCAAGTAGCCCGGCGTTCCACACAGATCTGCAGAGAAAGACAGCTAGGGTTAGGCAGAGCCAAAGGATGAAGGTAGACCCGCGCTCACCTGTAAGTTTCTCGCCTTCCTGCAGCTGCCTGGCGAAGCCAAAGTCCGTGATCTTAACATTGTGATTCTCGTCGAGCAAAATGTTCTCGGGCTTGAGGTCGCGATGTACGATATTCTTGGCATGGATGTACTCGACGCCCTCAAAGATCTGGCGCATAATGGTGCGTGTCTTCTTCTCGGAGAGCGTAACCACGGAGGTCAGATAGTCGAAGAGCTCGCCCTTGGGACAGAGCTCGAATACGAGGAAAACAAATGCATCTGACTCAAAAACGTCCTGCAGATCAACTGGAAACGGGAAAGAAATGAAGAACGAAACGAGGGCTTAGGACTTCAGCAAGAGACTCACTTATGTAGGGATGGCCCATGACCTGGCGCAGTATTGAGATTTCTTGTCTGGTTGCTTCGAGCATATGATATGGATTCGTCTCGCCCGCCTCCGTGGTGGCGCCCAGGTCGATTATCTTGGCGGCGAACTCCTTGCCCGTCTCCTTCTCGATGCACCGGCGCACGGTCGAGCTGATGCCCCTGAAAGATCAACAAGAGTGTTGCTGCTGGATCACTCGGTTTTGGCATGATCGTGTGATTTATCTAATATCTAATCGCAGCGCCGCCATCGCTGTAATATGTAATTGTAATTGTAATTGCGATTGCGATTGCGATGGCCCTTGTTTTCGCTCAGCCTCTCTCGGTATTTGCTTGGTAAAGTCGGATTTATGGAGGATGTATAATCGAGGCAATGACACAGAGGCAGGCGCCGCTCCATTACCATTCCTCAGGCGGAAATAAGGCGCCGCACACGTATGGCCATGTGAAGAGCTTGGACTGACTCATGGGCACCACACACCATTGGCCCCAAAATGCAGAGCCATAAACAAAGCTTACATTACTGCAAGCGTAGCATTAAGCGGGCATCGGACCACCACCACCGAGAGCTGTTTTGTTTGTTTCGTGTGTCTTTGCTTGCTCCTCTCACCTGCCCAATATCTCCTTGGGCTCGTACTTGGCGTAGAAGCCCTTGGCGGCATCCTTGTCGGGCAGCAGATCATCCTCCTCGTCCTTGGCCATTAGATCCAGTGAAATGTTGCCGGTTTCTGTGAGCTGCTCCAATCAAAGAGGGGGCCAATCTGTGCGAGGCAAAAGTAGGAATCATTAATGAGTAAGGGGAAGAATCTCTGCTGCTTTAAAAAGGATTAATCGGATTTATCTTGATCTTTACTACAAGTTTTTGGGATTTTTAGTCTGGCTTTTGTTCTTTTAAACATTCTCTGGAGAAACCTTGAAGATTACTCCGAAATATTCATAGGATAGTCTTTGAAAGGATTTTAAAATTCGGGTTCTTATAAAAATAGCAACACTGGGTATCCAAAGGGATATAGATTTACGCTTCAAGCATTAGCATAAGAGATTTATAAGGAAAATGTTAAAGCCAAGTATGAATTTCAATGGAAATATAAGAAAAATGTATATTAGGAATCGGAAATAAAAATAATTTTACAAATAAATTATTTTTAAGGAAAATAACTCTTGTATTAATTGGATAAAGTTATTACCTACAAATGGGAATAATGTTGCTTTTAAAGGAAGTTTACCCAAAGTTATTTCTAAAGGATAACTTAAAGATTTGATGATAACTCAGAAACTAATGAAAGGATGAAATGGAAACTTAAGGAAAAGGTTTTTCGTACATATTTAAATGGGAAAATATTAAACTTGCTTGGGGGTTACGCGCGGATTTGATGATAATTCAGAACTAATGAGGGGATGAGATAGTAACTTGCAGGAGTGGTTTTGAGGATTATTTCTAAAGGAACTCTAAGGAAACATTATATTTTCTATAAGAAAATCCAAGAATATGTGACAAATTGAAGAACCAATGATTGGATCCAATTTTAAAACATGTAAATAAAGTTCTTTTATGTAAATTTCGAATATTTTCATTCAAAAAATTAAAATTTTATAAGAAACGGACTCAAGTTCAAATTGATCACAGCTCTTTTTTTGGTTAAATAATAAGGATAAAACCTTGATAGTCTACAAGGATTATGTATGATTATGTGAGAGTCCCAATCTGAATCAAGATCCGCTACTTGATGACGATGTGGTGAGATGGCGGCTGATGTTGATTCTGATTCTGATTCCGATTCTGATGCGATGCGAGCGATCGTTTAAGGCGTTGCTATTTTTATAACGAACGGAGGAGGAACAACGGACGTGCGGCGCGCGAGTGAATCTCTGCGACTGAGAGATTCCGCCGACTTGTCCACTTGCCGACTTTCGGTCTTTCCTTTTAATTACCAAGTGACGCCGCCGCTGCCGCTGCTGCTGCTGCTGCTTCTACTACCGCTGCTGCCGCTGCCGCTGGCGCTGCTCCGGTTTGATGTGGCCTGTATCGGTTAAGTTAACTTTCGTGGCTGGCCGCTGCTGTTCGGCGGTGGATTTTTGAATTGGAATTGGAATTGAAATTTGAAGTGGAAATGGAAATGGAAATGGGAAGACGACGGCACTCTATTGGCGCCGCTCTCGCGCTCTCTCGCTTCTTCTCTCTCTCAATCGCAGCTGCTCTTATTCCGATTCCGATGCCGCGGCTGATTTAATTAATAACGAATGCCAACTACAACGGAAGACAGATCGATTTGAGTAACAGGCAGAGGAGTAACAGAAATTAAATCAAAAATAATAGAATTAACACACACACACACGCACGCTCCCACAGACACAGTAATAGTAGAAGACACCGACGGTCGGACGGATGAACGGACCGATTACACAACTACAACGGTTTGTTTTGATTGTATTTCATTGGATCGATTGTTTGTTGCATCGCCACGCATTTTATGCCATTCCTCTTATCACTTGCCGTTTGGCCATTGTTGTTGTTGCCCGCTGGGGAGTTGTGTTTTGGTTTTCCTCACCCACGCACACACACACACACACATAGGCACAGACGGTTGGAAAGAGAGGTTAATGTGTGCTGCGCGCTGTGCAGCAGGTTCGATTTGCTTTCGCTCTCTTTCTTTCATCCATCCCATCTTCCTTTGCAATCACACACACACACGCACACTGAGACGCACGCACACACACATATACACAGACATCCATCTAAGCGGGTACATTTCAATGTCAACTAAAGGTTAGTAGTACGCTTTTTGGCGCCCGTACCGCCCCAACACATACACGTGTGGCCGCTCTGGTGGCTGGTCGCTTGCAACGCCGTCTCTCGCATAACTCCACACTTGATATTATCGGATTAAATTGCAAATGCAACAAAAACCCCTGTATTTTTGACACAATCACAAAACTGCCAGCAGCAGTGTGACCAGGTAGAGGGTCTAATAAATATATTTATAAATATCAATACATCGATACGTTTCTTAAGTGTATATCGAAAACTAACCATCGATAAATGTTGTATCGATATTTTCTGAAAACAAAAGAAAACGGAAACAAAAACAGAAGAATATAATTAAATTATAGTATGTAAATGCAAAATGCATAGGAAAAGATTAGTAATTTGATAAATTATTTAATATATAGATTTCTTCTCATAATTCTGTTTCGATAGGGTTGCCAATGGCAATTGTTCTGATGCCAACGATAAGCCGTTGAAAGGTGGCAACGCCGTAATGATGGGAATACCAAATCTTGAAATTTAAAATTATAATCTTAAAGCTTATTATTTACATTAGATCAATACAGACAGAAGTACGAAGACAAAACCTTCATTACTATAGGAAACTAGGAACCTTATGACTTTGGACTCCGATACAGAAAGTCGGTGCCCAGTCTTGATTTGTACTAATTACTCCAATAATCTAAAACAAAACAGGTTCCATTTAATGTTGATGTATATTATATTTATTTACGGAATACAATTGTAAAAAATATTTAATAAGCGCTAAATGTATGTATAATAATTATGAGGCAAATGTTAAAATTTTCTTTTTGTTTGCTTTTTTCTTCCGGATGGGGTTTCGTTTCCGATTTTGTTTCCGCGTTTTCGGGCTCTGGAGTGGAAGATGCGTGGAAGAAGGGTTACAAAGAAATGGAAATATGGAGGTAGCAGCGGATGATGGAAATCAGCTCAAGGTCGGATCTCCGGGCCGCCCCAGCCAGGATCTGCCGGACGCTCTTAGGGATACACATGATTATGTTGTTGCCGTAAATGGAATACAAATACAAATGGGCAGCGACGACGAATTAATTGTTTTCTTCGTCCGCTCGTTGCCGATTCAGCGTGTGTGTGTGTGTGGATACACATTACAGTTATTAATAATATTAATAATAAATTTATGAAAAAAAAAACACATGTATATATATATATATATAGAGATGAAGACAGATACACGCACACACATACAGTGCAGTTGTTGTTCACATACACATCATCATCGTCTCGGTACTAGGCCTACGAACTTACGAACTTACAGGTAATATCTATTTATATATATATACGTATCGTTATGGTATCTTGTTTATCGTATCTCGCCACACTTGCATTACGTTGGTTCTCCTCCGCTCAACCGAGGAAGTCGCAGACGATATTTTCACCTAAGCGCACGCTTTTCAGTAGGGGATCGGGGAATGGGTATGGGAATGGGCATCCTGGACTCGGACTCGAACTCGGACTCGAGCTCAGTACAGCAGGTCCGTCTTTTGTGTTCCCTCGCTGTAGACAACACTCGCAGCGCCCGGCGTCGCCGTCAGATGGTAGTCATCCTCATCCGCAGCAGATGCGCCCTTCTTGCAGGACGCCGCCTTAGCGCTGTCCTCGTCCTCGTCCTTGATCAGTCCCTCGCCGAGGCCGAGGATACTGCCGTTCCCATTAAACGTCAGCCGACCGCCGCCGCCGCCGGCTGCTCCTCCGGCCGGACTGCTGCCGTTGCTGCTGTTGGTGGGACTGTGGCTGCTGCCGTTGCTGCTGCCGCTGCTGCTGCTCTCCGGCAGCGCGTACCGCGTGACGCCCAGCTGGAAGAGGCTGTCCATGGGCGAGGCCTTCATGGGCGTGTAAAAGCCCAGTGCCGTGGAGCCTGCAAGCATTCGCAAGAACGTAATTAGTACGGGGAGATCTTGGTGGATTTTAATCTTCGAAATTCATAGAGCAAAGGGGTTAGTAGTTACAAAGGGTAAACAAGTGGCACCGAGTCGGGAAAATATATAAAACATATTATATATCAGGGTCATTGTGGGTGAAGAGGTGGTGGTGGTGGGTGGCTGGTGGGTTTTGGTGAGAGGATGCGTCTGGATCTGGTTCTGGTTCTGGATATTTTCAAGCAAATGAAAACGAAACATGAGCTGGAACATGGAGAGCATGGAGCATGGAGCATGGAGCGTGGAGCGTGGAGCTGGAGCTGGAGCTGGAGCTGGAGCATGAATGATGAGTTGATGAAGAGGAAGTGCCGAGTGGTTGTTGGTACAATATCGTGTGGATTCTAATCTGGGGTTAGTTACCTTAATGTTAAATATGAATTGGCGATTAGTTTTGACTGCCCAGCGGAGCAGGCAGAGCAAGTGCACTGGGTTAGAGGTGTTTCTTTGTGGCTTTCTGTTACTGTTTCGCACTTGATCGGTTATCGGGTTTATCGGGTTATCGGGCTGTTATTGGGTTACAATCGTTTGCTTTTGATTTATGTGTTATACGTGAATTAGCTTTGGTTTTTAGTTCGGGTTCAGCGGCTGTTGTTTAGTTTATTATCGGTTCGGTTCGGGTTATTTGCCTTTGCTTGCTTTCGTTATCATAGATATTTTTTATTTATTTATTTATTTTTTTATATTTTTTCTTTTGGCATAAACAATAGATATTATTTCAACGATTTTTTGCTTATGTATTCTGTTACATTTAAATAATATCTGCAAAAAGAAATTAGTATGAACAAAAAAATAGAAATGGAAATAGGAATAGAAATAGAAATAGAAATAGAAATGGAATAATAGAATAATAGGGGGAACGCAATGCAATATGCAACGCAAACAAACAAAGCGAGGGCGGTGCGATTCACAAAGGCTGTTTGTTGTTGAAATGAAAACCACAGGGGAACGGGCTTCGGGCTTCGGGCTTCGGGGATCGGATGATCGGATCATCGCAACTACATAGCTATAGCTTGCTAGCTGCAATTCAATACATGCCCCCTCCCGCCACACAACAGCTGCATACCAGAAAACCAAGCTAGACTCAACTAAACACTATAAACTATAACTATGACTATGACTAAAACGAAAATGAAAACGAAAACGAAAATGACAACGTAAACTAAACAAAGCGAACATACAGACAGAAGCACATAGCACATAAATATAATGTAAAGCTAGCCAACACACAGCAGGTGTGTGCCGAGTACGTAACTGAAATGGTAATAGGTAATAGGTAGTCGGTAGTCATCACAGCCTAATGGTTGGGCTTGGCTTATAATACTTGACAGGGGCTTTCCTCTACTATGTAACGTCTATCTGGCGCGTGCCCTAATCTATTATCGCTTAAGAACTATCGTCCGTAGTATATGTTATCGATTACTTTGGTTGTCCGTCTGTATGCTTGTCCGTTCGTTCGTCTGTAAGCTTGTCCTTTTATCAGTCTCTCCTTTTGGTGGTTTGTCCGCTTGCCACTCTATCCGTTTGTCCGCATGTTTGTCTGTTTGCTTGTCCGTTTTGTCCGTCTGTTCGTCTGTCCGTTTGGTGGTCTGTCCGTTTGGTAGTTTTTCCGCTTGCCCTCTGTCCATTTGTTTGTCTGTTTGCTTGTCCGTTTGGTATTTTTTCCGCATGCCCTCTGTCCGTTTGTTTGTCTGTTTGCTTGTCCGTTTGTCCTCTTGTCCGTCTGTTCGTCTGTCCGTTTCTTGGTCTGTCCGTTTGGTGGTTTGTCCGCTTGCTCCTCTGTCCGTCTGTACATCTGTCCGCTTGCTCGTTTGTAACCTTGTCCGGCTGTCCGTCTGTCTGCTTACACATAATTTACCTATCTAAAACCATATATTTAAGCTTCTGAAGGTACAAATGTAAGTCTCAAGGGTTTAATATAGCGGGCAAACTAGTTAATAATACAAGGCACCGTATTTTGAGGAACTCTCGGATTTGATTTAAGCATTTAAAATCCATTCGTGGTTAGCCTCTAGTCTTAGGGTTTCAATATACAGCTCAGCTCTACCAAGGTGTGAAATTAGGGGTTTTTGCAACAGTTTTCGATTCTCAATCTATCCATTTCGAGTTTATATTCGTGATCCGGGGCTCCGCATACACACGAGGAAGTGTGTTGTCGCTGCATCTGAGCATCTCTCTCTGAATCTCTGGATCTCTGCATCTATTAATCGATATTAGTCGTGTGTTTCTCGTGTCCGGTTGCCCCAAGTGTTTGTTGTGTGTGTATATATGGTGAGTGTTTGGATTTTGGTGTTTAGTGTTCATTGTTTTGTGTTCCCGGCTTCCGCATTAGTGAGTCGGATATGTACGGGTTACACTTTACACTTTACAGCTCTATATGTAGTTTAGCGGCCATCACAACAATCAAGCCAGACCATAATTTGTATATTATTTTTGTTTTGTTTGGATCGGAGCGGAATCGGGGTCACCAAGAGGTATATTCCAGGGGTACTTTATCCGGGGAATGATGGGTGTGACTATAGCCTATGGTTATAGTTTGTAAACATATAGTAAAGCTTGGGCAATGCCTACGTTTCGCTGGCTGCAGGGATTCGTGGATTCGTTGGATTCGGTGGCGGTTGAGGATACGGTTACGGAGTCTCAGACATAGTAGAGCGTGCTGCCTGGAATGCGTGTCTGGAGCAGGGCGGTGCTGGCATTGGACAAAGCCAGCGACGACGGCAGACTGGGCCGACGACGTCGCTGCTGCATCTGCTGCTGATGCTGTTGTAGCTGCTGGAGCTCTGTTGCTGGAGTCTCACCACTACTACTAGTGCCCCTCGGACTCCTCCTTCTGGGTGTTTCATATTTACTCTGCGGCTGTAGGAGCTCCTTCGACTGCTGCTGCTGCTGATTGTGATGGCCCAACGTAAAGGAGGCGGCCTTGCGAGGTGCTTTGGGTGCTGCTGCCGGTGCTGGTGCATCATTTTGCAGGAAGCAGGCGTACTGCGGCTTCAGCAGCACCGATGGCCTGGACCTACGCTGGCCCGGCGACTGCAGTGGTGGCTTCGCCGGCAGCTGAGGGCGCTGGGGGCGCTGGTGGGCGGTTTTGGGGTCGATTTTGGCAGCGCTTTCCACACCCCCGGGCGACGATGGTGTTGCTGCTGCTGCTGGTGCTGTTGCAGGTTCTTGCTGCTGCTGTGGCTGTGACTGTGGCTGTGGCGACTGTTGCAAGATAATACCCCTCCCTAAACTTGGGTAATCTGCAAAAATATGCGTGAGGCGAAATTGAAAGCCTTTCAGCCGTTTGACTTGACCCATTCGGTTCGGTTTTAGCTTAGCTTTCGGTTCGGTTTTGGTTTCGGTTTCGGTTTCAGGGGGGACTTCAGTTCGAGAGGGAGAGCGTATATATATATATTTAGTAGAAGAGCGGAGGAGGAGGTACGGATCGGTTCGGTTCTAGGGCTGCCTAGCTGAAGGCTGCACCCACCTGATGAGCCTTGCCAGCCCGGTTAGCCGGCGTAGCTGAGCGCCCAGGATGCCACGGAGCTTCGGCCACGAAGGACAGCAGCCATTGTTGGCCGCCCCAGTTGGTATCCGGGCGCTACATTTGGGAACTGAGACTGAGACTGAAGCGGACGCGGTTTCAGAGACCGATACGGACACGAAGGCGGCAGCAGGTGGGTCTGTGGCCCTAGCAGCGGCATCTGTAAAGTGCAGGATGAGACCTTGTTTCGTTATACCAAATAAGACCTAGGACTGAGTTCGGGGTCGGTTCGGGGCTTGATAAGGTCTCCGATTTTAAGGAAAGTGAGAAGGGAGGTTTACCCGAGGTTACTTAGGCCCTTAATTCATGGTTTTTTTTCGCTAAATGGCCTTCATTTGATGTTGTATTAGTTTTTACCTCTTGTTTATATCTTTTTTCCTTAAAATTTATGCTTTAATTCATTTGTTTCCTTTGAAACATGACATTTAGCCTTTATACCTTCCTCTTGCTACACAAAAAAAAACCAAGAGTTTAACTTTTCTACGCGTTGTCTTAAAAATATTCTCATGCAGTATAGCGAGTTTAGTATATATTTAATACTTATTAATATTAAATTTATGCTCAATTGTGTATTTCTCAGTATTATCTTTACACGAACCTACATTGATAATTCGATAACATATCGCGTTAGCTGGAATTTAGTGTTTATCTGTTTGTCGCGTTAGGGATTTTTCTCAAGTCTTGTTGTAGATTTATCGATGAAAACATCGACGTTTTGTGGGGAAACATCGATGTTTATGTCACATCACACGGAAAGATATTTTTAATGTATTTTTAGGATTTTCTTAAAATGCATGCTTAAATTCGATTTTATCCTTTTAAACTTCACATTTAGCCATCGTACCTTCCTCTTGTATCCTTAAAGCTATAGTTGTACGTATGGCATGAGGTTTATCTTCTAAAACCTCCAACTAGAGCTGATCCTTGGTATTAAATCACAAACATAGGTGTTAAAACTCAACAAAAACAACAGCTAAAAACAAACAACAAAAAAACAAAGAGAGATCTTGGGGAAGAGAGAGGAGAGCGTCGCGATGAGTGATGGATGAGTGGGGTTCAATGATGGTGAACAGAACTCAAGAGAGCACAGCTGGTAAATGGTAAATGCTAAATCAAGATTAAGGACCAGGCAAGGTGGACACTGAGACAGAGACAGAGACGGTGACGGTGACAGAGACAGATAGAGGCAGGCAATCAGGCAGGCAGACAGAGTAGTGACAGAGACAGAGAGAGAGAGAGTGAGAGAGACTAAAAGCCATTCCATTCCATTCGCTGCATGCCACACACTTGGATGGATTCTGATTCAGAGTTTCTGAGTTTCTATCGGTTTTCGGCGGCACCGAAACCGATCTTACTTACCCAACGGTAAATTCCCCAGCATCGTTCCGCCCCCCGGCGCCGTTGCCCCCGCCCTGTGTCCGTGTCCGTGCCCGAGTCCATGTCCATGTCCATGTCCTGGCACCGCCGTCGACGTGGGCAGCTCAATGATCTCGTCCACAGTGACATGATGGTGCTGCTGTTGCGGGAGATGCTGCTGGTCCAGCTGGCGTATCTGCTCGAGGTCCAGCTGCTGCTGCAGCATCTGCTCGGCGATCAGCATCTTGTGATGGTTGCTCACATGGCCGAACGGATCGGCATACGGCTGGTCGTCGATGGTCATCGATGCCTCGGAGGGATATTCAAACGTCGACGTCAGCGTGTCGTTGAACTGCACGCGGAACTGCTTTGTGGGAAAAAAGCAAACAGAGAGAGAGAGAGAGAGAGAGAGAGAGAGGATGAGGGAATCTGATCATGGCGTTGGGTTCTGAAATTACAAACTAGGTACGATCTGGCCTCGAAGGGGGGTCTTAAATATCATTCTTCAATCCGTTTCACGTACTTGTTGTATGCCAGTTTTTGTTTGATTTTAGTTATTATACACTAATTTCGCATATAAATTAAGCATAATTCGCAAATCTCTCTGAACAGCCTCTGCCGGCACACGCACAGTTTGTTAACACAGCACCAGTGTTGTAAAATTACAAACTAGGTACGATCTGGCCTCGAAGGGGGGTCTTAAATATCATTCTTCAATCTGTTTCACGTACTTGTTGCATGCCAGACTTGAGTTTTTGTTTGATTTTGGTTTAATGCACTAATTTCCCATATAAATCTCTCTGAACAGCCTCTGCCGGCACACGCACCAGTGTTGTAAAATTGTAAATTTTTATCTATACTTAGAGTGTTTTGGAGTTAAATTGCTATTTTTAAATCACAGCTATTTTTAAGGTAATGTAACATTAAAATGTGAGCTATATTTCCTCATATCTAGCCACTTTGTTCTATTTCTTACTCACAAAAGTTCAAATTCGGCTCTAAATGCTTGAATATAAACATTTTTAAGCCGGAAATCACTAGCCATTCGAATAAATCAAGAAATCAGGAACTAATCGTTGCCTTTTATGATTTACCTAATATTCTATTCAGTTTTTCCCCATATTTAGGCAAAATCTGTGCATAATATTAGCTTATATACAAACTATAATATACTTTATACTATAAACAGAAACTTTCCCCCATACATAGGCTCCTTTTGAGACTATGACTCGTGCTGACATTGGTAATTGATAACGAATATGACGCCATTGCATTTTCAGCGATAAATATTTGGATATTGGCAGCTGAAGCGCGAAATATATATTGAAAGACAGCTTTAAGACAACAAATAAACCAGCATTTCTTTGCAACTTTATATAACATTATCCGGTTAAGAGCCTCTAACTGAATTTACATAAAGACCTCTCTTCGATATTTACATTTAGCGTTTTAGCGGTCTCGCAAAAACATAAAATAAAACAATTTCAAGGCCAAACGAAAGCGTTGAGCGTTGAGGCTCCTTTTGTTTTAGCAAAAACATCAAATGTCCAACTTATTTGTTGTTTGCTTGCTTTTTGTTTGTTCAAATGAATTATGCATCGGGTGGCGGGTTTTTTACGAGCATCAGTTGAGAGACTGACTAGTAGTGTGTGGTTTCGAAGGTCTTTGATTAACCGTGACATTGAGGTAATTGCAAATAAATTGTTATGTTCTATCGGGAGTCGGGAGTCGGGACGGGAGTTACTCATCGTCGCCTGCCAACTGCCTGCCTGCCTCCTTATCGATGCGGTATCAGTGAGTCAGTGCGTCGTTATCGCGGCGAACAAACC
The DNA here is from genome assembly GCA_014170255.2 of Drosophila triauraria. Taxonomy (NCBI): domain Eukaryota; kingdom Metazoa; phylum Arthropoda; class Insecta; order Diptera; family Drosophilidae; genus Drosophila; species Drosophila triauraria. The sequence continues at coordinate 16,729,012 of CM024333.1, forward strand.
CCAAACAGACCGCCGTCGACGCAATTGGATTCGATTGAATTGATTTGGAAATGGCTGAAATAATAAAGGCTGCTCTGGTGGCTAAAACAAGCAAGACACGGGAGGTATCAGGTATCAGATATCAGGTATCCCCCATATCGGTCACACTGATGGAATGCACCCAGGAATAAATACACAAGTCTAAGGAAAACCCATAATGCACTTTGATTAATAGTCCCTGTGGACAGGCTACCGATAAATGTTATTATATAAGGCCCAGCATAAATACCGTCTAACGCCGAGTTCTGAGAGTCTCTGTCCCTGTTCGCTTATCGCTGCCATTGAGGCCCATTGAGTGGTCAAAATAAAATGGTACCGGAATTCGTGTATACACTTCCCTCTGGGGAACCTATATCGAAGCTCTATGGGGCAAATAATCTTATCTTATCCTGACCAAATAGAATTGGAAAAAGAACCAATGCTATCTTTCAGCGTTTTGGTGGCAAAAAAAAAGAAAACAATGCCAACGACTCACACCTGACTCACTATATTAGCGGGAATCGATGGATTTCTTTGTATATCCCCCAATGCCAGGCTAGATTGGGTTAAAAAGTTCCTCCTGACACCCCAAGTTGATCTAAAAGTACTTCAAAGGCTTAAATATCCTCTATCCCCTTACGTACCGTTGACTCTTTGGGTTTCTGGCGTATGCTGGACTTGCCGTCAATCACAATGTTGGCATTCTCGAATTCCACATCGCACGGCGATGGCGGCCGGCACAGGGAGTACTCGTCAAAGTCCATATCCGTCGACGTCTCCACGGATAGATCGCCCAGCAAAACGAAGCCCGGCTCATTTGGCTAAAAGAAGCGTGAGGGAAATGAGAGATAAATATAGGATATTTAAATAAAAGGAAAAGTTATAGGGAAAAGTAAAGCTAAATGTGAATTAAAGAAGGTGAATTTCTTTGTGTTACAAGCTAAAGCTTATATTTATGTAACAACTCACAGTTTATTATATATTTAAGTATAAATTGGATTATATTTCAAACAAGACATCATGTTTCCTACATTTTTAAGGAATTTGCACATCTGTTTGTCTATTTTGGCATAAAATGCCTTGTACACTTTTCAAATGTTCCTTTCTGGCTTGTTAAGCTTGCTAAGTAAAGAGCAAGAGATGGTATCGCCAGGTGAGTGGCATTTATTTGAGCTTAACTACCGCCAGAAACAGCAACAGAAACAGAAGCCAGTAGCCTGTTGTCTTGGTTCTTGGTCGCCTTGTGTCTTGTTTATAACCCGTTTGGTGTACCAATAATATGTTGCTGTAAAAATCCGTCAGGAAACCTGGGAATTAACCCCTTTTCTTGGCTCGGAGATTTTCTGTGGCATTTTCGGGTCACGAAACGCGTTCGAAAAGTGAAATTCATGGAACACACCACACGCAGTCATTCTTAATCAGCGCCCAGGCAATGGGTCATCTCTCTGCGTGTGACTCAGTCCAGGGACTGAGTCCATGTCCATATTCCCAGATTCCTCCGCCCTTCCTGTTAACCCATTTATTCTGGGACATAAATCGAATCGACCCCCATACGCCATATGCCATATATGTCGGATATATGTACATATGTGCGCGTACCGCAGATAATAAAGTTCAGAGCGAGATAAAAGCGAAAAAGACAAGGCAGCCGAATCAAAAGCAACGGCAACGGCAAAATTAACAAAAAACAAGAAAGAAAAACACGGGCAAAAGCAAACACAGTAAGTAGAAGTGAGTTGTTTTTTCCTTGTTTTTTTATGTTTTTTTTTTGTTAAAGAATTGACAAAATTGAGTTCACAAAGAGAGCGAGAGAATGGCATGAAGCAGGCAAGGTAGCAAGGTAGCAAGGTAGCAAGCAAAACGGGTTTGTCGCAGGGAAAACTCAGTTAAGGCCGAAAGCTGAAAGCCAAAACTAAAAGCTAAAACTAAGGGAGAGAGAGCTGTGTGAAAAGCCTTTGAAAATAACACATAAATATCACTTTTAAATCCAAGAAATCAATCAAGTTTTAGGCTTAAAAAGGATGTTGGAAATATTCTTGCAATATTTGTTTGAGCTTAATGTTTTTCCTAACATAAACATGATATTATGGCCAACCCTTCAATTATCATTAAAGTTTTCTATGCCTATTATAATAATTAGATAATATAATAAAAACCCATTAAGACAATGAGAAAATTATCTGTTCAAATCCTAAAGCTCTAAAATATTTTAAAGAAATTTCAAGTTCCAATTATTTATCATAATAAATATCTCTTTTTTTAGGCTTTAAAAAAAGCTAAAAGCTGCCTTGGCACCACTGAATCCCAGGCAAATAACAGCTGTGAGGAGTAACCCAAGCACAAGACTTAGCTTCAGCCAATCTTTAAGCCCAAATCGACCGGCATCTTCCCAAGGAGTCGCCCCTGCTGCTCCAAGTTCCCCAACAGACGACACATAATATCTCATATATGTATATACTCGGTCGGGGACAGAGCAGGAAGCGCAGAAATATCTTCTCGTGTCCACATGCATGCATCAAAACTGGTTTCCCACTCTTCCGATCTTCTCGAAACTGCACTGGGCTGCAAGGCCCCAAAGAAGAGGAGCCAGAAGAAGAAGGGACCGAAGACCGAAGACCGAAGACAGAAGAACGAACGAACGACTGAAACTAAAAGACTAAAGATGCGACTTGCATCTGGTATGGGAACAAAGCAGACTTTGGGAAATAATATGCAGATATTTCTATATACACAAGGCATGGTGTGCATGTGGAAGAGGAGGGGCAGAGGCAGAGGCATCTCCATATGTCGCACACGTATATCGGGGCTATTGATCGGAGCGCTATTCAAGGCGAATTTTAATTGACGCCGAGCAGAAGATCACTGCGAACTATTACCAGCTGTGTGGCTGTGATGCAAGCAAGCCTAAGCCTGCTGCCTCCATCTCCATTTAGGAGCGGCTGCCATTTCCCATACATAGCGCCGCGATGATCGAACCACATCTCTAATTGAACGACGTTCGCCGATCGACGCGTCGATCTGCTCTGCGTAATGCTAATTAACCGCCTTGCCTGCTTTGCAGTGTGTAATCTCTTCTCCATAGTTATTGATCAACACTATGATTCTGCCCGCTGCAGCTGCCAATGTAATAAATGGTTACTGGCCCTCAAAGACTATGATTTTGGTGTTTCTAATTACAGGAATGCAGCTTGGCTCAGGGCTAACGATTAATGTCTGCGTTTTCTACTCTCTAAAAATCAAAATAAACACAAATAATAATAGATTTTCACTGGGTTTTTGGAGAAAAAAGTTAGTCACTTTGGAGGTCACTAAGCTTTCTGTAATTTCTAAGCAAATGTTAAGCAAATACGGATTAGACAACTCATAAACCTTGTATGATAAATATTCTTTGATATTATTATATCAAAAAAGGAAAAACCTGTGAACACTGAAAGAATGAAGTTTTAGAAGGTATCATAAACTTCTTAACATTCCGAATGATGTGATGCTGGCTTAACATAGTGCTGATCAGTGATCACTAAAAGAATTGAACTGTAGAATCGCTTATGAATGATCATTGATAACTGAAAGAATTGAGTTGTAGAATCGCTGATAACTGAAAGAACCGAGTTGTATATTCCCTTATGAATGATCAGTATTATGTAAAAGCATTTTGATGTAGAATCGCATAAAACTGATCACAAATCACTGAAAGAATTGAACTGTAGAATCGCTTATGAATGATCATTGATAACTGAAAGAATTGAGTTGTAAAATCGCTTATGAATGATCAGTGATCAGTGAAAGCATTTTGATGTAGAATCGCATAAAAACGATCAATGATCACTAAAAGAATTGATTTGTAGAATCGCAAAAAAACGATCACAGAAGAATTGAGAATTGTAATTTGTGAGAATTGTAAAATCTCTTATTTGTGAATGATCACTAATCACAAATCCCAAATCCATAATGTGACTCAACTCAAAGTCCATTTATTACTCAGTCTTAATTATAAGTTATTGTTTTTTAAGCGACGCATTTCCTCGAATGACTAACGGAAGAAAAGAAAGGAAAGGGCAAGTGATGGAAGAAAGAAAGAAAGAAAGAGTATCCAAGCTGCGCTTTGTACGTGCCTCTCTGTATACGCTGCTCTCTCTCTCTCTCGCTATCTATCTATCCTAACCCATTCGCCTCTCCTCCTTCATTCTCGCCTTCCTCCATTCTCCGCCGTTCTTGTTGAACTTTCGAAATGCGCATGATCGCTGTTGCTCGCTCCCTCACACCCGCTGTGTGTGCGCGCTTTGTTTCTTATTTGTTTATATATGGCATGGCTGCCGTATGACACAAAAAAGCGAATAATAATAATAAAAAAAAGCATAGATATTAAAAGAGAAAAACTAAAAATCAAATGACAAGAAAACGAGCACGAGTGCGAGTTGGAGCACGAGAGAGAAGCGAGAAAGAAACGGAAAATGAACCAAAACAACGAAGAAAGATATTGGGGACGGAGGCAAGAAACCGAATTATTATCAGGAAAATAATACTTCATGGAGCGATTTTTAAGCATGAATAATCCGCAAGGGCGCCCGCCGATAAGGTGCCCCGATCCCCACTCACCTTTGGCAGCTCCCGCTTGGGCCTGAAGATCACAACGTCGCTTTCGATGTAGTCGGGCACCTCCTTGGTGCTCTTGGAGAAGTTGAACACCATCGAGGTGTTCTCCGTGGAATGGCTGGAGCTGGCTGCCGCTCCTACGCCTCCATGCCTCTGATTTTGGCTGCTCCTCAGCTTGCGCAGCGTCCACAGCGGCGAGGCGTTGTTCGTGGCGTCCGTCTCCTCGGGCTCCTTGGTGTTTATCACGGTGTCGAGACTAGTGGTGGGCGAGGATCCAGATCCAGCTCCAGATCCCGATCCCGATCCAGCGCCAGCTACTGCGCCCGCGCCCGCGCCGGCTTCCGTTGCCGTGGACTTCTTCATCTCATTGATGCGATTCTTTTCGATTTCGCGACTTGTTAGCGGTGTGCTGCTGCTGTTGCTGCTGCTGCTCCCGGCTCCACCCGACTGGCTATTGAACAGTGGCCGGATCACGCCGATCTGTTTGGTAGTCACCGCTGGCAGGGATTTCACTTGCACTCCACTTGCACTCCCGCCGACGCTGGCCACATGCGCGTTCTCCGTCGAGGCACTGGCAAATGATCGCAGTTGGGCGCCACCCGCTACTGCCGCCGTCGCCACCGCCGCCGTTGTTGTTGTTTCCGCTGGGGGCTTAGGCTTATCGCCTGCCGCCGCGCCCATTTTATCGCGTTGCTCATTGTTGTCGCTGCTGTCGCCATCGCCATCGTCGTCGTCGTTGTTGTGGTCGCGATTGTCGTCATCGTCGATGCGATCGTGATCGGCATCGGCATCGGCGCAGGCCTCTCCATCGCCCTCGTCGCCTTCGGTTCGCTCAGTCTCGTTCGGCGTCTCGCCCTGCGGCGGTGTCAGCTCCTTCTTGCCGGGCGTTTCGGGGTCCACCAGATCCATGCGACGCATCATTATGCTTAGGGTGGATATGGGTGAATCCTGGGCACCGGCCGCCTGGCGGGGTATGATGTCCGGATGGGTGTGGGACGGGCGAAGCGGCGTGGAGGCGGTAAAGCCCAGACTGGGCGCCGGCACCCCCGGCGAAGACGATGACGACGACTTGTTGATCGACTTGTAGGTGGCCACCTTGCTGGCCACGCCGCCCACACCGTTGGAGCGATGGGCGGCCCGCGGCCTCCTATTGGCACTCGCCTCGAACTTCTTCAGGGTCTGCTTGACAAGATCGGGTGGCGGACGCTCCGTGTCATCGATGATGGAGGTCAGGCGCTTGGGCGGCGCCGTATCCGTGCCACTGTGCAGCCGCTCGCGGGCATTGTGGATTTTGTCCTCGATGGTGACGCAGGTGGGCGATGCGGCGGCGGTGGCGGGGGAAGTGGGTGCCACCTTGGAGGCAGCAGGAGCAGGTGGCGCCACACTGATCCGCTGACTACTCCAGGGCGACTTCTCGCACAGCAGGGCCTCCACTGAGCGGGCGCGCTTCATCACCTCGTTGCCGCGCTTAAAGTGTCGCGAACGATTGCCCGATCCTCCGTTGGCATGCACCTCCTCCGACTTGGAAGCAGCTGCGTTGCCGGCAATGACAGCGCCGGCGACGCCGCCGCTGCCTGTTCCATTCGCACCCAGGCTCACGGGACGCTGCGGCAACGGCTTGCTAGCCGGGGGCTTTGCTCCCAGAATGGGTGGCGGTGTGGATTTGGCACGCACTTGGGTGGCAGCCCCCACCGCCGCGGACTCCACCTCGTTCTCCGCCTCGCCCTCGTCGTCCTCGCGGTCTAGCAGCGTGTTGAGGCTGGTGGAACGCTGCAGACGCTGCTTGCTGCTCTGCTGGCGCGACTCGCGCAGGGCCAGACTGAGGTAGCGGCAGCGCAGCTTGGACACGATACCGGGGCCGTAGCTCAGGTCCTCCAGCGTCTCGGGCAGTGTGGCCGTTTGGTGCTCCTCCGAATCCTCGCCAGGTGCCGCCATCTTGCCCGCTATGTGTCGGTGGTGTTGGCCATTTTGTTTTGTGGTCTTCTTCATCTCTTGCATGGCGACCATTGTCGCGTTTACCGTTACCTTGCTGGGCGACAGTTGTTGCTGCTGTTGTTGTTGTTGTTGTTGCTGCTGCTGCTGGATGAATTTGTTGCTCTGGAGCTTGTCCGAAATGGAAATGGTCTTGGTCTTGCTGCTGCTGGCTGATGGCTCGCCCTCAGCAACGCTCTGGCCCGGTTTGCATTTCGTTAGCAAATGATTCTGGTTCGGAATCTGATTTGCTGACGACGGCGACGACGACGGTGTATTTGTTAATGCTCCAGTTGTCGCTGCCGCTGCTGCTGCTGTTACTGTTGCTGCTGTGCCAGTTTCAACTTCACCACGCAACAAACTCACCACAGCAGCAGCCGGCTCGCTCTGGCTCTCCCGCTCGCGCTCTCTGAGATCCAAATTTAGAATCTCTCCTCCGTCCTTCTCCTCCTCCAGACTTCTTATGGAAGTTGCTGTGTTGAGTAGTAAACTCGATCGCTGCTTTGGTATGGGTGCTATTGCTGCTGCCGCCGCTGCCTCGGGTGCGAGCGGTGCAGCAACAGAGTCTTTGCCTTGGGTATGATGATATATATATTTCTCAGACTTTTCCTCTGCCGCCGATGCCGTTGTAATGCTTCTCTTCTGACTAGTGCTGCTACTGATTGTCGCCGCTTCCAAGGAGTCTGCAAGAGGTAAAGAGAAAGAGGCGGGGTAGAATAATAACAAATCTCAGTTTGTCAATTCAAAAGTCAGAGCCATGATCAAAACTAGTTTCTCCCCACACTTGTCTGGCAACGCTGCTAGGCCGATAGTCACCTATCGATAACAAGGCGGTTTTATTGAAGAGGCTCTATTTATTGATATAATAATGTAAAAATATAAAAATACTTAATAAAAATGAATACGTCCCAATCTAGTTCGTTTTAGCAAAATCAAGATCGGGTAATAACTTCGCTTTGATAAATCTAGTGTGGCACAGCAATTAAATGATCGTAGTCTGGCAACGTCTCATCGATAACCGATAACAGAAGGCGGGTCAATTTAAATAAATCCATATCGAAACAAAGCAAAATAATTAAATAATATACAAGTTTGCTGAACGAATTCAGACACGCTTTTTTTCACTGACTGCCCTATTTATTGCTAGCTCACCTGCATTCGCACTTGGAGCGGTGCCAGCAGTTGACTCCAATGCCAAAGCCCCACAACTGCCGTCGACGGGCGATGCGATGGCCGCCGCCTGGGTGCGGGCCACATTGGTCTTTCGGCGCTGGATGAGGTCCTTCTTCCACTGCGGCATGTCCGGCAGAAACCCGGAAGTGGGCGACATCTCAGCTCCTCCTCCTCCTGCAGCTCCTGCTGATCCTGCAGCGCCCGCTGCCACATCCGTGAGTAAATGCAACGAAGGCCGCTTCTGTGACTCCATTATCCCCGTCTGATCTTGGCGCTGCAAGAGGCATTATTTCGGGCATTAATTTCCGGGCTGACTACGCTGCTTTGCTCCAGCAGCTCCACCACATCTTGACCCCAAGACCAATTCCGGCCGACTGACTAAACTGCCTCCAACTACGAGCTGGTGGTGGCAATAGCAGGTGCCGTGGCCAAGCTCTCCTCTACGTTGCAAAGTCGCGGGCATCGCCGGCCGACCCAGAAGGGCTGCGAACCATGGCGAAAGCTACTCGGCTATAGACACTCACTGACTGAGTAGTGCGTCGATAGCTTCCCTATGACGTCCAGTTATATTCGAAATAATTCAATATAAAGCGATATAAAGAAAGATTTTAAGGGCTCTCTCTTATTTATCCACCTTATCAGGCCAAAAAATTAAAAAGAAATCAATTCTCGTGAGGTTTTCTAGGAAACACTTTCCAATAAGGACAGATTTTCAGACCAATTACGAAAGTATCTCAAATTTAAATTAAAAAATATATGATCTTCAAAGTATTCCATTTAGAACCTGATATTGATCCTGGTCCTGATCCATGACGTTTCCTTATTATGGTTAAGGATATGCCAAGGGAAAGCCGTAAAAGCTCAACTGACTAACTGATCCAAAAGAAGTCACTGCAATACTGCCTGCATTTGAACAATATCACAGTTCTTATATGGCATTGTGGCACCTTTTTGAGGCAAATTTCTAAGGAAATCGCCATATGTGGACAGGTCTGCAGAGCCCAATCGCCCTCAGCTGGGTTTCGCAGAAGCCAGGGCTTTTGAAACTTAAAGGTTCTGCATCAGGGTAAACTATAGGACACATCTGGGACTCCATTTCGTGTTTGTGGAACTGCTATTGATTAATAAGAAATCCAAGGAAGGGAGTTATACAAGGGGGTCTCCTAGAAAAAGATATTGGGGTTTAAAATCAATTAATAAGGTTTCCAAAAGTATGCAATGAAATATGAAACATATCAAATTAGAGATGTAAAATATTTTACCATACTTTTGGACACTTTGCCAGTTTCAAATTTAGATTTTTTAATTAAAAAAAAAAACCTTAAAATACATTACAATTTTAACTTAACTACAAAACTGGGAGAATCTTGAAAAAATATTTGTTTTAAGCAATATATATACAAAGATCTGATTCTGGGAATCGTTAGGAGATCGCCGATTCGCTGTGACCCTTTTCTTGTAGTTTTATTTTTCTTAATTGGATTAACTGCTGTTTTTACGGACCGAGACAGCACACCGAACAGAACGCAGAACGTAAAACGCGAATTGCAAAATGTAAAACGTGAAAAAAAAGAAAATAAAAAAAAGGGTAACATAAGAAGCAAAGAAACCCCAATATTTTTCCAGCATAAATATGCTAAACTGCCGTCGTAATGAGCGGAAAATGCGATAAAGCGAGGAAAACGGTGGTTCGTCTTATTGTTTCGCTGAATTGATTGCATGGCGAGATTACTTATATTTGTTGTATTTGTTGCTGGAATCGTTTTGTTTCTTCAGCTTTGCTTCGCTTTGCATGCCGCGCGATAAAAATTATTATTTTTAATTTCCCATATCACCCGCTCTATCCGTGTGCCTGTGTGTGTATGCATTGCCCCGGCCGGAGAGGGTGTGAGTGCGAGCGAGCGAGGGAGAGAAGGAGAGAGTGCGCGCGATAAAGGGGCTGGAAATTGCAGACGAAGCATAAAATAAACAACCGACGACGCGCTATCGATTTTTACGGAAAGCTGCAAGAACTTTGAGATACACGTACACATACACACGCCGCAGTACACCTGACACCCACACCAAGCCACCCACACACACAGGCTTGGCGAAAATACCAACTCGAAAACACCTTTGATTTGGAAAAACTCGCAAAAGAGCGAATGAAAAGGGGAGGAGGAGATAAAGGAGCCGGGTTTTGTTTATTTACACAGGAACACGAACACAAGCCAAACACACACGGTCAAAAAAACACAACACACACACACACATACAGTTGAACTAACTGTCCCGTTAGTTGTGGGAGCTCAAATTTGTTTTTGTTTATTTACCACAATTGAAGTCAATATAAAAGCTATATTCCTTCGCGATTCTTACTTGGCAGAGATGATGCTGCTGCTGGCGGCTTTGGTGGGTTCGTTTTCAGCTTTCAGTTGCCAGTTTTCCCCTCCGCTTTTCCGCCTTTGCCCCGTCTCACCCGGTGGTGAGACTCAACGATTCTCCACCGCTTTTCAGTTGGACGCGCTGGGCGAATTTCTCGCTCCGCTCCGCTCGCCTCGTTCCGCGCACTTTTCCTGGCTTTTCCGACTGCCACTCTGCCACTGTCACTGCTGCACTCAAACTCGGAACCTCGGACAATCGGGGGGCGTGGGTGCACTCTCTGCGCCTCAAAAGTGCATCTTTTGCAGCCGAATCAGCGGAAAAAACTTAAGCCGCGTTTCAGTCTGGTGTTACCACCTGGGGTGCGTCACAATGTGCTAAAAATGGTTGCTCTGCAGCGAAATCCCACTAAAAACCAAACCAGTTTTCCCGCTGAACTATTATGTGGACGGTATTTCCACAATAGAAAACTGTACACAATAAGAAAATATTAAATTCTTTTTGCAATATAATTTTTGAAATTATTTTTTTTATTATTTCAGTTTTTTTTTATAAAATGGTATAATTTGTAAAGAAATCCCAAGCTTAAGCTTTTTATAGCTACTTTCAGGTATACCGTTATTAGATGGCCGCGTCGATTTAGAAGACCTTAAGCCAGGTGGCAACTCCAGAAACAGCTGGCAGCCCGATTGGTTTTTTGTTATTGTTACTTCTGCACAAACAGACTCTGCTTTTCTTTATTATTTCTGGCTTAAACAAATAAATAAGGCTGATGACAATTAACTAAGTAATCAACAGATAAATAGACAAACCAACCTAAGCTGGGCGTATGTTAGCAAACCCACGAATAAATAAGTAAGTAAAACTAAGAAAAGTAAGTTAGACACAACTTGCCCCAATGAGCATAAACTGGATAAAGATCACCGAAAGGTAAGCCATTACTTACGCCCAAATAATGCCCGTCAATTTAATTACACTACCAATCAACCGTCAGAGCCCGTGAGGGTATCAAGATCATCAATGCCCTGCCCTTCGACACCTTCACCACGGTTCTGTGGTACACACACCGCCAGATGAGTCCCAGCGCCTCGGCGACATCCGCTAGTGCCGGCAGTACGGTTGGCACCAGTGTGACAACCACGGAGCGGGCGGACAGCAGCTCCGCCGGAGACGAGAACCCCACCAGCTGCAGCGAGCCGGAGTACACGCTGGAGGAACTGGAGCGATTGGTGGGCGTGCCGCGGGCCGACTTCCTGCTGCTTATCAAGACCTTCTCGTACATCCTGCGCCGCATCTCCACGTTCATCATCAAGCCCAGCCTTCTGCAGCGCGAGCTGCGCGACAAGCTGCAGCTGGAGGACGAGGCCAAGATCGATGCTATTCTGCGGCTGTGGGTGCGCGAGACGACCCCGATTACCAACAATTTGGCCAGCAAGCGCTACGAGTCGAACGTGATCGAGGACGTGGCCTGGAAGCTCAATGTCGAAATCTCCTCGCACTGCCAGCAGCGGACAAAGACACCGCTGGCCGTGCTCCAAATGAAGACGGGCGCCGGCGAGGACATCAGCATCGAGATGACGCATCCGGAGCTGCAGGATCTCTACAATCAGTTCGAGAACATCCAGAGCGAGCTGGACGCCATGCTGGCGATGAAGGCTCCCGCTCCGGCTCAGTAAGGCCGCTGACCATTCCCAGTGCCAATTTAGTGTTTAGTGTTAGTCGTCGATTCCCCTGTGCAAATATGTATGCAATACAAAATCCAATCGTAGCCAAAACCTAGTTAAAAGCAAAGTTCGGAGGCGGACAAGGCAATTCTTTGTTATTTCCCATTCAAATCGGTTCTTAAATATTGAAATAAAAATTAATAATTATGTTTTCAATGCTGTATTCCTAGATTTTTCCTCCAAAATTACTACCTTGGGCTTTCTTTTTAAAGTCTTAACAATTGAAAGACTTAGTTTGCTTAAGAACTTGTAAATATATGCAATGGAAACTAAAATCTGATAATACATGTTTTTAGTGTGGCTTAGAACCATCGATCGTACCTTCCATTGCATCCTGATACATCCTTTCTTACCTTTCCAACCAAAAATCTGAGCAATAAAGTTAAATGGTACCCAGAAACCAACAAAATTGTATTTAATTTCTTTAATTTTACTCGTGGCTCCTTACCCGGTACTCGTTACTTGCTACTCGCTACTCGCTGCTCGTTAAACAAAGTAGTTATGCATTTCTTAAAAAGAGTAAGTGTTTTTTCGTACTGATAATGCATTTTTCTTGATTTCCCGGACTTCCCTACGCTTCCGACTGAAGTAAGATGAAAACACACCGGATTTTCGCACATTTTACAGTACACTTTAATGGGATCGTCTGCTTGCGCTTCACTTTCGTCTGCTGCTCCACCTCAAATCGTACATAATTCTACTGATAAACATTACAAATTATTACAATGATATATATATATTTTTAATATATGTCTATATTGTATATGCATATGTAATTCGTCTTAGTACGTGTTGTATAATGATGGAGTCGTATGTATAGTATGTTTTCGTTTATTGCGTATGCATTATACAGACTTTCTAGTTGCGATCCGATCCTCGTCCTTTGCATATATGTATTTATTGATTTAAATATTTATTTAATTATTTATTTACTGCTATTGTGTGGCAGGGATTCGGGTCTAAACTTTGCGGGGAAGGCAGGAAAAATTTAAATTAGGGGGCTTCGTTGTATTTTTACTAATCTATAGAAGCAAAACGATTCTATTGCACTTCGGTTAATCACTTTAACTAAGTTCTGGACAAAATTGCAAATCAATTGGACTTATTTCGTTATTTTTTATAGATCTTTTATCGCATGCGTGTGTGTGTAGGATGTGGGGATGTTATTCGCTTTGGCACCGGCTCTATTAATTAGCCCTTAACTATTGGTTGTTGGTTTTAGTGAGTTAGTCTCTACGGTTTTGCGTGGGATTCGGTTCGTTTGTTTTCTCATTTTGGATTTTGTGTGTAAATGATTATCGCCTCACAAAACGCGTTTGTTGGTCATTTCAATTGATTTCATTTGTGTATTGCTTCCTGCTGTTATTTTGTGCTGTCTGTCTGTCGTATAATTTTCCATTTTCACTCTTTTCTTGGGAAGATTTCAAGTTGAAATCGAAAGAAATCGAAGCTCGAAGAGCTGATATACTCAGAAACCGGAGAATACCATTCCATTTCCTCAAATATGAACACATTGAAATGAACTCGTTACTCGTTACTTGTTAGTCGCTGTATTATCTAACTGAAAATGAGTTTTATGAGCTAATAAATCCAGGAAACCAGAGAATTTTTAATAGATTTCCTCAAAGATGATTTTAAAAGTACTCGTTACTCGCTACTCGTTGGTCGCATTTCTTTAAAGAGTAACTATTTTTCTTTGTATTCAATTTGTAAGAGCCTATACAATTTTCTATGATTCAAAACAATAGTTCAGTTCGTTGTTAACTTACGCCTACTTTTTAAAATAGTTATTTTGCAAATATGCAAAACGTACCTTGATAGAAAACCAATGAATGAGCGAATGAAGTGAAATTGGAAACGCGACATGTTGTGTGCAAGTTGTTTGTGTTGATTTTTAGTCATTTAACATTAACATCGGTGTTTCACATTACGTCTTGTTGATTTGTTTTCTCTATGTACTTCCAAGCGGGCGCCTTGCCTTGTGTTGAAATTAAAAAATAAAGAATAAAAGAATAGCAACAATTTTTTGTTCGATTTTTAAATAAAATTTGATATAATTAAACAAAATTAAGGTAGCACATACATTACACAGAAAGTTTACACAGTTTACACGCTATAAAATTATCAAACAGAAATAAAATAAAAAAAACGAAAAAAAATTGTTTAAAAAATAAAAGGGTTTAGACTACACTACATACAAACATGCAGCAAAATGTTTCAACACTTGTATTAAATCTATGTAACTCAATTATTGCATTTTTTGTTGTAGTTGTAGTAGTGAGTGTCTATGAGTGGGCGTGTGTGCGATTTATAGTTAGTTTAGTTGTAGTTTTAGTTTAGGTCTAATATTAGGTATATGTTTATCAAGTATTTATATATATACGCATACATATATATATAATAATAATATAAAAAGTAAACATTTAGCGCATTGAGTTGGCTACAAAATTTGCTCGTCTCGCACACATACATATTTCAACTAACATTAAGTGTACAAAAAAATTGGAAGATACAATATATATAGTTTATATCAAATTGTGGCTAGCGTAAAAATACAATCAGTATTCAGTATTCTCCAGTTGAAGCGGCAATTAAAATTACTCGTTACACGTTGCTCGGTACTCGTTACTCGTACTCGATCCTCCGATTATCTTACGATACATATGTGTGTGTATATATATATACTATATAAAATGTATAAATTGATGCGTGTGTTCCGTTTGGCGAGATTGCTGCATTCCCATTCGATATCGATCGGTGTATATTTATATATTTGTATATATATATCGAGTAGTATCCGGTGTATGTAGTATATATCCAAGTATAATATCAAGCGTGGATCTCCATCTCCTTTTTTTTCGTTCCCTCACGTCCCTTAAGTAAATAATAATGTAGTTTGCCACACGATGGTTGGGTTGGGTTGGGTTTCCATTCGGTTCTCGGTTGGGTCCTCGGTTGGGATTGGATTGGTTTGGTTGGCCTCTCTACATGCCCGACTCGGCGATGCCTTCGTCATCTGGAAAACATTCAAAGCCGCAACAATTAGTGCTTTTCGAGTGGCTTTCGATTAAAAGCTTAGCGCATGCCGGGTTAGAAAACATTCAGGGATACAATATAGTCAAGGAAAAAATATAATCAAATTTGTACACGAAAATATACATATATAAATAAAATATACAGAAGACAAATTGGAGAACAGGTTCAACATGCAGGCAACATACAATATCGAAGGGAGGTGGCCACAGTGCACTTCATGGGCTTTAATTAAGGAATTACTAGCTACTCGCTACTCGTCCCTCATTACTCGTTACTCGATTAAAATTTCAATTGCAATACAATCCTTGGATTATCTATTTATTTTGTGAGTTGATTTTTATTATTACTATTTACTAGTTACTAGCTACAGGTTACTCTTTACTCGTTTAAATTTTAAATTGCATTAGGAACCTTGTTTTATCCAATTATTTGGTTGCTTGATTTTTCTAATATTTAAATTTTAGATCATCTTTAAGGACTAAAAGCTCTGATTAATTAAGATTAATGGCCATGAAACGCACTGTACGCCCTGGGGGTGGGATCTGTGTCGAAATTGTGTCTGTACAAACCCATAAACGGATTGGCATAGATGATGCCGCCGTTGCCAGTCTCGGAACCAACACCATTGCCCAAAACACCGCCACCATTAACACTGCTGCTGCCGTTGCCGCCTATTCCTACTCCGCTGCCGGCATTGCCGCCGCCAGAGCCAGTAGCTCCTCCTCCTCCTCCGTTTAGACCACCGCCAGATAGGCCCAATCCCTTGCAGAGCTTGGTGGTGGCATAGTTGGTGTCGCCGTCGCCCACCAACGTGGCTATGTCATCATCGTCGCCGTTGCGCGTATTGCAACTGCTGCCCAGGAGCTGGTCGTAGCAGCTAACATCGGTGCTGATCACATCCACCTCGATGTCGTCGTCGTCCTTCTCCAGGCTGTTCCGATTGCTGCCGCCCAGCGAGGAGTGGAGGGCATGCGAGTCCTCGTAGCTGCCGCCGCCGCTGTCATCGTTGGCATTATTCGACTTGGTGTCGATGTGCGTCTCGAACTCGTCGTGCATGTACAGCTCCACGTCCTCGTCCACATCGACGTCGACGTCGACCACGTCCACGTCCTCTACCTCCTCCTCATCCTCCTCCTCGAGATCCTCGTCGAGTTCATGGGGAACCAGCTCACCATCTTCGCCCACCTCCACGCCCAGCTCGACCTCCAGGAGCGAGCGACGCCGCACAAAGACATCGTCGTTGTCCTGGCCCGGGTTGTGGCTCTGCGGCAGGATCATCACGTCCTCCTCGGCGAAGCTGAGTCGCACATTGGCGCGGCTGGCGCGATTGCTGCCGCTGCTGGAGCTCGATCCTGTGGCCCCAGATCCCGATCCCGATCCAGTGCCCGTGCCCGTGCCATTGGCAATGTGCTCGTGACTGAGACTGTTCTTGATATCACAGGACGACGAGCTGAAGGTGATCAGCTGGGACTTGCGTCTATGCTGGAGCGTGTTGTAGCCATTGCTGGTGGCCTGGTGGCTGCCTTTCTGCGAACTCTCGAACTCGAGGACCTTGCTGTCCTTGCAGATCATCGAGCTGGGCTTGTTGTCAACCAGAACGATAACCACCGAGTTGTTGTTATCGCTGCTCTGGTTGACAACCGAATGTCATCTGTCCGGCGGCGGTGCTAGCTCGCCACCAGCACCAGCACCAGCACCTGGACCAGCGCCCGTGCCAGCTGCCCCGCCAAAGGAGCTCATCGATGTGGTGGTTGGCAGTGTCATGTGATGATGATAATGATTGAAGCTGCTGGTCAGCGGCTGTTGGTCATCGTGCAGTATGGCTGCATTCTCATCGTCGATGGCCTCCGCCTCCGCCTGGCGGAGGTCGTGATGTGATTGTGAGGCACCCTCAATGGTGGCCACCACGTCCCCGTTCTCGTCCAGCTGCACTTGTTGGCCTGTGCGGCGCGTGAGGCATGAGGGAAAAGTAATGGCATTGCACAAAATTGGTTAGTCACCCGTCACCGCAAAAGAACTAAGGTCTAACGATAGCCAAGGAGCCAGGATCAGCTCCTCTTTTCTATTTTCTTGTAAAGGTTAGTCATTGCGAACGAAGGCAGCGAGACTGCGACTGCGCAAGTTCCTGGGGATCTCCAGCTTCTTCTACCTACCTTCGTAGCCCTCGTTGTCGTGCATCTCGCGGGCGGGTCCCACTATGTTCTCCTTGCCCTCGAGCACCGCCAGCAGGCACTGGTGGATGCAGATGTACTGCTGCTCCGTCTGCACCATCCAAACGCGCTCTGCTTGGGTTTGGGAGGAGGGTTTAGATGGGATTACATGTGGCTGGTTACCTAGGAGCTCTTACCCTTGCGCATGGCATACACGATGCCAAAGATGTCCACGTAGTCGGACGTGTTGATCTGCTGCAGGATGCGGTCCAGGGTGATGAACGTGCCCGACCTGCCCACGCCGGCGCTGCAGTGCACCACAATGGGCCGCTGCTCGGCCCCGATCCGGTCGCGGAAGGCGCGCACAAATCGCACCAGCGTCTGCGGCGGATTCGGGACCCCAAAGTCCGGCCAGGTGGTGAAGTGGAAGTGCCGCAGGATGCGCTGCTCGCTGCCCTGTAGGGAAAAGGTTTAAGAAACCCAAGAAAATAAGCGCCAAAAACCAAGATCTCACCCTGCACAGCATGAACTCGGTCATCACCCAGTCGGCGTAGTGGCTGTCGTTGAGGATCTGCACCTTGATGTCGCCGTAGAACACCGGCACGGTGTCGTTGGGCCAGTACTGGTCGCACTTCTCGCGTCCCTTCTCGAAGCACCGCGTCAGCATCACGATGGCCCGCGAGTTGCTCTCCCAGCACATGCGCCAGAAGTCGTCGCGGGTGGAGTGCAGCGGGCCCTGGGTGACGATGAACTCGCGCGGCGAATTGTGGCCGGGCACGTAGTTGGCGTTGATGTAGTCGCTGCCCTCGTCATCGTCCACCGGCTGGAGCTTGAAGCGCGAGTGGTCGTAGGGCAGGATGTTGGTGAAGCGATTCTTCGGCCGATTGCAGGGCAGATCGGCAAAGGTGCACGGCTGATCGCGGCCCACGTGCTTCAGCTCCTCGAACTCCTCGCTGAAGCGGAAGTCCGAGTCGGCGGACATGAGGCGGTAGTGCTCGGCAAAGTTCTTGATCAGAATCGGGCGATTCTGCTCGATGACGCTGTCCGGCAGGGACATGTTGTCGTTGGCCCGCGAGTCCTTGGTCGTCTTGCGGCAGTTGTTGCGGCGCCGCTTGTAGAAGAGCAGCGTCACCAGGAGCACCAGAATAATGGTCAGTGGCACCGTAATGGCCACAATCAGGGAGGTGTTATCTTGATCTGGGGGAGTGAAGGGGAGAACGCATGGGATTAGTGGGGAATTATGATTTTTAAATGAATTTAAATTGGGTTTAGAAGGGAATTAGGTTTAGAGATCTCTCTCAGAGCCCTCTCTCTTTCCCTCTAATCTCTTTCTCTTATAAGCTGTTGTTGCTGCTTTGCTTGTAGCGTGGAAGAGAGAAAGAAAGCAAGAGCTTGATTCCGCTCAATAGTAAGCGGGGAGAAAAAATGCAAGGCTCTCTCAGAGTGAAGCCAAAACGACTCCCTCTCTTCCGTAAGGTTTTGTGCTGCTTTGCTTGAATATTGCAGGCTATGCATTAAATAGAGCGCGAAGAGAGAGATTTATTCCGCTCAAATGTTAACCGAGAGAGGAAATACAAAAGCTCTCTCAGAGTTCGCTACTGAGCGGAACTTATAGACTGTTGCTGCATCTTTGATTGTAGATTGCAGGCAAAGCGTGGACGAAAGCGCGAGAGAAAGATTTATTACGCCTAAGCGGAGAGAAAAAGTGCTAAGCTCTCTCAGAGTGCAGAAAAAAAAATAAAAAAAAACACTCTTTTGGACGGTAATGAGCGAAACTTACAGACTGTACATTGCAGGCAAAGCGTGGAATAGAGAGAGAGAGAGAGAGAGCGAGAGAATTATTTCGCTCATTTTTAAGCGAAGAGAAGAAATGCAAGGCTCTCTCAGAGTGCAGCCAAAACGAATCTCTCTCTTCCGTAAGGTTTTGTTGCTGCTTTGCTTGACCATTGCAGGGTATGCATTAAAGAGACTGCGAAGAGAGAGATTTATTCCGCTCAAATGTTAACGGAGAGAGGAAATACAAAAGCTCTCTCAGAGTTCGCTACTCAGCGAAATTTATAGACTGTTGCGGCATCTTTGATTGCACATTGCAGGCGAGAGCGAGAGGGAGTTGTACCTCTTTGTTAAATGCCTTAAAGCAGCGGTCGACACGGCTCTATCCCGCGGGATAGGATTTTTCTCAGTCAGCGTCGCTGCCTCTCATGCACAGTATGCACAAAAGAGAACAGAAGAATCAGTGCTGTCAAATTGTTACTGTGTGGCTAGATTAAGCGTTTTTTAGAGTTAAATAGCTAGTTTTTAAGTTATAGCTATATTTTTCCCATATTACTGAACATTTTAGCTATCTTTTTTCTCATATCTAGCCATAGATAATTCATTTTGAACTCATACTAATGCAATGATCGCATGTGACTGTAGTGGTGCGGACCACTGATTTAAATGATTTTATTTCGGCTGGCAGCCGCTTGCTAAATTTTCTGGTGTTCGGCTCGCCTGGTACACAAATCACGGATTTGAGGAATTTATTCCCACAAGCGGCTTGAACTAAGTGAATTAAGATGCATGCAAAATTCACCTACATTTCACCTCGTGGTTTTTTGATACCAGGCGCACAGACACAGCCAGCATGCAAACAGCAGCAAGTGCACTGCGATCGATCAGCTGTTTGCTCTCATCTCTAAGCTCAACTAACGGAAAACTCTTAGGATGGTCGTCTGTTCATTGACCAATCAGAAGCCCTCTTTACGTTCTCCTCTCTCCTGAGAGCCGTTACTTTCAAATGATTTTATTTCGGCTGTCAACCGCTTGCTGAATTTTCTGGTCTTCATCTCTAGGCTCAACTAACGGAACACTCTTAAGATGGTCGTCTGTCCATTGACCAATCAGAAGCCCTCTTTACAGAGAGGGGAACTCTCTGCTGAGAGCCGTTACTTTCAAATGATTTTATTTCGGCTGGCAACCACTTGCTGAATTTTCTGGTGTTCTGCTCGCCTTGCGATCAGCTGTTTGCTCTCATCTCTAAGCTCAACTAACGGAACACTCTTAAGATGGTCGTCTGTTCATTGACCAATCAGAAGCCTTCTTTAATTCCCTTCTCTGCTGAGAGCCGTTACTTTAAAACAGGGGTCGGCTCGGCCCTATCCCGCGGGATAGGAAATTTCTCAGTCGGCGTCGCTGCCTCTCATGCACAGTATGCACAAAAAAGAACAGCAGAATCAGTGCAGTCAAATTGCTACTGTGTGGCTAGATTTAGCTTTTTTTAGGGTAAAATAGCTGGTTTTTAGTTTATAGCTATTTTTTTGCCATATTACAGAACATCTTAGCTATATTTTTTCTCATATCTAGCCATAGATTGTTCAATTTTCACTCATACAAATTAAATGTTTGTATGTGACTGGAATGGTGCGGACCACTGCCTTAAAGGATAAATAAAACAACTACTGATGAAGGTTGCTTACAACATCCCAAACAATTTAAGCAAGATTGTCTCTTTTTAAATAATAAAACCATAAATAAACAACTCTAACTTAAAATATACCAATACTTTAGCTAAGATTCTTAAAAAAAAGGCTCACTGATACTATATAACAGAGAATCTAGAAGCTGTAATCATTGCTTACCCGGTGAGCTCAGCATTTCTATCATATTCATATTCGAATAATAGGAAATGCATTCATTCGCAAGACATGGTTAAAGATTAGAGGTTAATTAGAGATTAATTAATATGTTAATTAATAGGTTAATTAGAGGTTATTCTTCTGATTAAACTTAGAGTCAAAAAAGAAAACTACAAAAAACTCACCCGTTTGAATCGGGAAGCTATAGGCCGTATCCGTGAACTTGTCCGGCCCGGTAAAGGCGCGCACCTTGACCCGATACGTGGTGCCCGACTTGAGCGGGCCGTTGCAGTAGCCGATCTTGTGGTTGTCACAGTTCTCGGTGCCGATGATAAAGTCCTCCACCGATCGGTTCTCAAAGGGATAGTACGGATCGATGGCCTGATAGGGCAGCCACACGCTGTACGACTGCACGTCCAGCCAGCTGGGCATCTCCAGCCCGGAGGCATTCTTGGCATCGTCCTCGGCCACAATGATCGTGTACATGCGCACCTGGCCGTTCTGGTCGGAGAAGTAGTTCTTGCGGAACCGGATCTGGATGGTGCTGGAGCTGCGATAGACCTCCGTGGGCACCACCTGGGTGGCGGGACGCGGCGGTGCCAGTATCGGCATCGTTTGCCTGTACTCCCGCTCCGGCCCAAAGCCGATGGCCGTTTTGGCCTGAATTTTGAAGACATACGTCTCGCCCGGCTTGAGGTTCTTGATGAGGCCAAAGGACTCCTCCGAGTCAAAGTCCTGCATGCCGGCGTCCGTCAGATTGTTGACATTCGTGTACGCAATGGCGAACTGTCGGATGACGCCGTTCGCCTCGCTGGAGGGCAGTGACCACTCGAAATTGATCTCGCTGGGCTGCACGTCCGTGGGATGGAAGCGTTCGACGCGTCCCGGGACCGCCTCGTTCGTGGTGAAGCTGGCGGAGAGCGGGGAGCTGCTGCGCAGCACGGAGGACTCGGTGCCGGAGCGCACGACCACCGTGAAGGTGTAGTTGCGGTGCGGACGCAGGTCGCTGATCGTGATCTCGTTGCGGGTGGTCATGTTCTGGGCCAGCAGGTTGTCGGCCGTCAGGTAGGCGATGTCGAAGTCATTGTACTCGCCCTTGGGCAGGTCCCAGCGCAGCGAGATCTCCGTGTCCGTGATGTTGGTGGCATGCAGCTGGGTGATGGGCTCCGGATAGAGGCGATCCTGACGCTGGATGGGCAGGCTGGCCACGCCGCCGCTCACCGTCCACACGGTGATGTTGTATAGGCGCCCGGGGACGAGGCCGGTGAAGGTCACCTTGCGATCGGTGTCGTTGGCCAGCTTCTCCTTGTCCCGGATCTCGGCGTCGCCCAGCGAGAAGCGATAGATGTCGAACTTGGAGGAGGACTGCGGCGTTGGGGTATAGCTCAGCGTGATGGTGTCCCTCTCGTCCTCTTTCTCGCCGTTGGCCACCACCACGTCCGACTGGATGAGCGGCATGGTGCGGGGATACAGGCTCGTAGTGCCCGACAGGATGCCATAGGACGTGGTCTGAATGTCGAACTTGTACTGAACGCCTGGCATCAGGTCGCCAATGAGGACGCGCACCGTGGAGAGATCATCAGCTGTAAGAGGAGAAAGTGTTATAATTTCCTCGAGTAAAGAGAAAAGAGTAAAATATAACAAGGTACATGTACCAAGTAAAAGTAACGAGTAACGAGTTTATTTTTGTTCTTAAAAGGGCTTTTATACAGAGCTAAATCAACTCACCCGACTTGTTTTCGGAGACGTTCTTCGTTTGGACACGACCGGGGTTGTCGCTTGGCCACCACTTCAGTATGTAGGACTCCACCCGGCCCTCGGGCTTGGGCCACTCGAGCGTTATGTTCCTGGAGTCCACCAGCTGGATGATATTGGACACGGGATTCGGTGGCACCGTCGTGTTCACCTCCTGGGGCACGGGACTCTCCACCGTGAAGCTCACCGTGTTCACCTGAATGGTGTACTTCTCGCCCTTGGTCATGTCGGTGATGTCCGCCTCCGTGGACCGGACGCTGGGCAGGCGCACCCACTGCTGCTCGCTGTCCGTGCGATAGCGAATGGAGTATTCGGTAAACTCACCGCTCTCCGGCGGCGACCAGTGGACCAGGACGGAGTTGCTGCGCACCGTTTCGATGGTCATGTTCCGCGGCGGATTGGGATCTGTAACGGGTTTGTGGGGTTATTCGGGATTTCTATGGAAGTTCTACCGGAGTATCACCACTTACAGACTGCCTGGAAGTAGGCATGCGGCTCGCTCCTAAGGTCATGGCTGACGGCAAAGACCTTGAGCTCGTAGCCAGCGCCGGGCTGCAGATTCTTGATCACCAGCCGCGACTCCTTGGTGATCAGGGTGCGCACCTCACTCGTTCCATTGCGGGAATATAGCACCTCGTACTGCTCCTGCTTCGAGTTGACGTCGCTCTTCCAGCTGATGTTCAGGCCCATGCGGATGCTCTTCAGATCCTCGATTATGGGGGACGACGGGCGAGTGACCACAAAGATGCTCGTCTCGTTGGATTCCATCTTCTTGGAGACGGCCTGCACGGACAGCGAGTAGTTTCTGCCGGGTAGCAGGCTCTCCAGGGTGAAGCGAGTCCGATCTGTGGTCAAGGTGCTGGTGTCGCCATTAAAGGTCTCCAGTTCGTGGTAGCTGTAGCGAGAAGAGAGTAACGAGTAATACGAAATAAGTACCGAGAAAGAGTAACGGATAAAGAAGAAACGTAAAGAGTTACGAGTAATATGGAATCAAGTAACGAATAAAGTGTAACGAGTACAAAGTACCTTGTAACGAGCAACGAATTTACTATTTTTTATTAAAATTGCTATATATTTTACAGCTTCCACGACTACTACTCACACAATGCGGTACTCGTCCTGCGTGCTGGCCGGATCCGCCTCCCAGGTGATGACCATGGTGCTGGTCTTGTCGTCATTGATGCTCCTCAGATTGCGAACAGGCAACGGACGCAGAGTAACATCCCCGGTGGCCGGCCACGATGTTACCTTGCCGGACACCGTCTTTACGATCACATTGAAGGTCTTGCCCGGCTCGGCGATGTCGCGGAAATCGAAGAAGGCAACCGGCTCGTTGCTACGCGGAACGGTGGACTGGCGCCGGGTGGTGGCCACCGAAACCTGGTACTTGTCGAACTCGGAGACGCCCTTGGGCGCCTCCCACAGCACCCGGAACGAGTTGGAGCTGATAAAGTCGCGGTCAAAGGTCACGTTCAGCGGCCGCAGCGGCACGGTCCGATACTGAGCGGTGGTGGGCAGCGAGATCTCATCCTCGGACATTGTCTGCACGGAGATGTTGTAGGCGCGCCCGGGGACCAATCCCTTGAAGGCCGCCTGCGCGGGACCCGGCGGCTCGCCCTCCTTCTCCACGTACAGCACACTGTCGTTGGCGTCCGGCGGCTCGATGGAGACCTTGTAGTGCGTGTAGATGCCCGCCGGATACGGCGGCTGCCACAGGACCAGCAGAGTCGTCTCATTCCGGAACCAGACGATGAATTTCCCCGGAGTGTTGGGCTCTGGCGGATTCCAAATTGCGAATTTCAAATTGCGGATTGCGGGCGAACAAAGAGAAGTGAAGTGGCTTGGCGTTAGTTGCGGTCACAGTTGGAATTTCAGAATTCAGAATTTTCGGAGGGGCCATGAGGAGGCGATTTTTAGTTTTGGAAATGGAAATGAGAATGGCATTGTGGCTGGGGTTGAGTTATAAGCTACTTCGCAAGTTCTACAGTGTGAATGGGTTACACAGGCACAGTGGTTATCATTCCAGGAGAAAGCCGAGTTATTTAAACTTTTAGGAAGGTGCCTAAAAGCATGCTTCAGAATTTGAGCTGTGACTTGAGCAGCACATTTTTCGTAGCGAATTTTTATGCAGCACTTGAGGTGATTTTAAGTCTTGTTGGGGGTGTTCTTAATTAAAAATGTAATGATTTGTGGCAGAATTAGAAGCTAGGTCTATAATATTTATTATTTATATTAATTTTTATATTTGTGTTAGTTATTATTTAAATTTAAAACAAAATTAAACAGGATTTGACATAGAAATCGCTGTAGATTTGAAATTCTGTAAATAAGTATGCTTCATAAAGGGAATATTTGCATGAAAATTCCATGCTTTTGGGCGGCTTTTGCAGGAATTAAAAATATGCAGCAATTTCTGTGGCATGCCTGCTTCATAGCAAATTTCTCTTTCCAAATATATAATAAAGGGTTTAAGGAAGAGGGTTAGATATTGAATATATAAGTTAATGATCCATAGATCATCTACATACTTGCATATAAATATTTATACTTAAAAATAAACAAGGTTAGTAAACTAAACTTATGCCTAAGACCTTCTCTAAAAGCATTTTGCAGTCTCTAACAATTTACAATTATTTAAAAAAGAAAAAGAAAGGTTGCCTTGTGGTTAAGGGCCCAAGCATTGCTCTTAGCGAGTGACCACTGTTATTTGTGTTTCGGTTGCTTTGCTGCGGCTGGACATGCACATGCCTTTGGGCGGGGCAACTATACAACAGAAGTAGAGGAGGAGGACGAGGTCGCCACCATTTCTGTGCGGAGAAAGTGCACTGCGGTTGTCGGATACAAAATGAATTTCGGAATGCAATTTGGGCTGACTTGAGGGGGGGCAGAGTTTGGGAAGTTTAACACCAAGAAAAATTTAATAAATATTTCGAAACTACCAAGTTCTTCTAAGAT
The DNA here is from genome assembly GCA_014170255.2 of Drosophila triauraria. Lineage (NCBI taxonomy): Eukaryota > Metazoa > Arthropoda > Insecta > Diptera > Drosophilidae > Drosophila > Drosophila triauraria. Next base: position 16,754,365 of record CM024333.1, read on the forward strand.
TAAGTCTCTTAAACATACGAAGCTCTTAATAAAATAAAAAAACTCTATTAAAATTAATAAAACAAACGTTTACTTTGAATTTATTCAGGCAAAAATATATTCAAATGTTAATAAAAATAATATTAATATAAATATTATTAAATCGAAAGACTGTGTTCTTATATAATTTATATTTAAAATTAAATTTGTTACTCAATACTTTATAGTTAATGTAAGTCGCTTTCATGCTTCTATTTGTTTATATTCATTCTTTTCGCTGTTCATGCAAATCACTGCGAATACTTTAGGATTGAGTTAGGGAGTTTTTCGGGGTTTTTTGTTCTTTGTTTCTAAGAGAAGACAATCTTAAGTATTACCTCTTAGGATCTTAATGTCCAGCAATTCTTTATGCCGCGTCCTTCGACCTTTTCGTGTGTTGTTATTAATTTAATGTCATTTTTTGTTTGTGTTTTTCGTGTATTTTTGTTTGTGTTTAGTTACAATGAAAGCGGGAGACAAAGAAGTTAATCATTTTTAGTAACCATCACCATCGAGTAGAGCCAGGGAATAACATTATAATATTTAATGATCCTATATAGCTTTGGGTCGCAACTTGGACTCACTTGTGGTGAAATTACGGCTGGTGTACGCCACCGACTCCTTGCCGTCGTAGATGGTGTAGGCCTGAACCTGGTAGGTGGCACCCGGGGTCAGCTCCTTGACGCTGTGCTGGAATGTGTTGTCGTTCACCTGGAAGGTGCGATTGTAGCTGCTCGAGGCCTCCGACAGGCCGAGCACCTTGATCTTGAAGGCCGTGTAGCTGCCCTGCGTGGGCGGTGACCACAGGATGATGGCGTTCTTCCCGCTCCGCACCTGAACGGACAGGTTCGATGGCGGATCGGGAGCTGGTTAAAATGTATAGAAATAAATAAATAAATAAAATTGTTTTTAAAGAATTTTTGTAAAAAAGTACTTAAAAGCAGAAAGGTTACCTCTTTAAATACCTATTTGTATACCAGGTTTAAGATCAATCGGACTTATATTACAATATTAGGATAAATTGAAGAAAACCCCCTAGCAGTCATAGTGTTTACGATAGAGATTTCCGACCTGAACGAAAAACGTTGACCTATGTAATACCTCCTCACTTACCAAGTTTCAGATCAATTGGATTAATATTACGATCTCCCAGTAAATATATCATTAAGAGGAAACCCCCTAAAAGCCAGCCAAAGTTTAAGATATAGATTTAGGACCTGCTATTTGTATACCTATTCATATACCATGTTTCAGATCAATCGGAGTAATTTTACTATATTATCATACAAAATGTTGTAAGAAAAAACCCCCTTGAAGTCATAGTGTTTAAGATAGAGATTTTGACCTTGAATGTAAATTGTTTGTCTGTTAAATACCTATCCGTATACCAAGTTTCAGATCGATCGGAGTATGTTTCCGATATTATTATATCTAGTTCAGTTAGAAAAGGCCCCCTAGATGTCATAGTGTTTAGGATAGAGATTTCCGAACTGAGGGAAGAAGTTGGACTTCTTAATAACTCTTCACATACCAAGTTTCATATCGATCGAGCTAGGTTTACGCTTACAGTAGCAAATTTCTAATTTCTTTTGGAGTTAAGGAAGCTCAAAGTTTGTACAAGCTTATAAAATATTTATCATAAAGAAAGTATGTATTAAAGTTAAATAAAAAAAAAGAATTTCTTATAAATTCTTAAAAGAAAAAAAAAAAAAAATTAATCTCTGCATCGGCCGGGAATCGAACCCGGGCCGCCCGCGTGGCAGGCGAGCATTCTACCACTGAACCACCGATGCCTGCTGGTCGGCGGCTCCCTGACTGCGGACTTGAATTGCCAATCGCTAATTCGCACAACTCGCTAATCGGTAATCGTTAATTTATTTATGCCACAAACTCTCCGCGTTTCTGGTAAAAGTTGTTGCTATGACGGGGTTTTTTTTGTTAGCTTTGCTTTTGCCTTTGTGTGGTTTTTTTACGTTTTTTTCTCCTATTTTATTTTTTTGTTGGTTTGTTATTTTTGTCGATCGTCGGCGATAACTTGAAATTTTTGTTCACTTTCTTCGTTTGACCAGCTTTGTTTTTATTGGCCAGAAAGAGCGATAAAAACGGGGAAGAGAGCGTGTGTTTTGCGGACTTTCTTGAAAATGCGTTGGCAATAATATGTTAACTGCATTTTTGCCATGCCTTACGCTACAAAAGCAGTAAAGCTAACAAATGGCGAAAACAGTTGACGCTTTTCCTCTCCGCCAAGCTCAGCCGGGCTTCCCCTACCTTGGTTTTCCGTCCAAACGAGACCCTTGGGTAATTTATAGGCATAGGAACGGCTCTCAACGCCCTCTTCGTGTCTCTTGTCTTCCCCATCCTGTTCCCTGCCTTATTTTCCCCTTCCCTTTGGCTGGACATTCACAGGTGTTGGATGAATTTCCACCACCTTTTTGGGTTTTTGGGGAAAACATCTTCTTAAGCTTACGTAGGTACATATGTAGTTCACCTTTAAGAATAACTTGAACTTTGCGTTGAAATTTAGGTTTAAAGTATTTTTTATATATATTTACTTCTGATTGATTTGAAACTTGGTATGTGAAGGGGTATTTAACAGACAAACATTACACTTTACTGTTTCTAATCTCTATTTTAAGCTCTATGACTTCTCGAAAGCTTTTTCGTAATGAATTATTTATAATGATATCGTAAAATTACTCCAATTGAACCTTAACTTGGTATGTGAGCTTTTTTAAAAATTAGATTAGGACTAAGACTACCATAAAAATAAAATAAATGTAGGATTGGTATTAATGGGAGAGTATCCCTGATACCGATCTACATCAGGATCTAGTATATTTTAATAGTAAGGTAGTTTAGGGCTTGGCAAAAATGGAAAAAGGAAGAGGCGGTCACACTTGACAAAAGGAGAAGACGGAGTACAGTTGAAGTGAAAAAGATCAGAGACAATAAGAGGAAAACGTGTTTAAAATATAAGTTATTCAAAGTGTTAAATTAAGAACGCCAGATTAAGAAATACATTTGTAACTATCTCACTAAAGATATATTAAACCCTACATAAATAAAGCCATAGTATATTTCCAGCTACTTTTTAGTTTCATACTATTTTTCTTTTAATTTTTTGCAAGTGTAGCCTAAACAGGACTTCAACCAGCAGGACACCCGCCCTTTTTCGCTCCTATTTCCGCACATTGTCCGATTGATTTCGTTGCTCGGTGGAATCTGCTCATTAGGCCGCTTACAAAATAACACAAAACCGACATAGACCGAACGGCAATTAGCAATTTGTGGCACTTTGCAACGGGTATTTGTATTGGGTTTCGCAGAGCGACAGGAAAAGTCAATTAGACGGAAGCCATTTCGAGGACCAGTTGGTAATCTTTAATTTCTAGCTAACTATTTTAAATGGGGGTAGTTAAGGTTCTGTGTTTGACCCTATCGAAACTTCTAATCCTGAAAGGCTTCCTATAAAACGTAAATGCAAAAGTGCAGGATTAACAGGACAAAGGAGGGAAAATAAAGTAAGTAAATACATTTGTCTAATTTAAGGAAATATATTTAGGTAAGGATATTCTAAAATAAAACTAAAATAAATTATATTAAAGCGTTAAAGCCCTAAAATTATTCCATTGCCTACTTTTAGGCACCCCAATAGGAGTTTTTAAATGTTTTTTTGTGAGTTTTAACTGAAAGAAAAAATTACAAATCAAACCCAACTTAATTGCTCATTTTTGCCCATGCTGGCCACTTAAAATTCATTAGTTTTTATCTTCTATTGCCTAGCAACACTCTTTCACTACCAATTAAAAAGGGGAACCCCCCCAAACACTCACCTGTCGTTATCGTTACCGTCCAGGTGAGCCAGTCGTGGTGCGTAAAGTTCGTGTAGTACAGCCAGAAATTGTATTTGGTGCCGGGCAGGGCCCGCGAGAATTGAATTTCGTCGCCAATGTCCCGGGAGGCAATTGTCGTGTTCGGCTCCGGATAACCGAAGGGCGGACGATAGTCCAGCCTGTAGGAGGCTCCATCGTCGAGGCCGGGATTGTTGGGTATACTAATGGCTAGATCGGCACATCGCACGTCCTGCAAAGGGTTAATAAGAGGGGGAAGTTTATTAATATTATGCTATTATTTTTACATTATTTTCGGTATTGTTTAGTTTAGTTTTAGCCATTTCCCCTCGCTTTGTTTGCCCGCTTTTGTTGAATGTTTATTCTGCGTCATTTTCAGCTGACATCACAAAAAGTGCAATGACATTACGGCAGTGGCATTACAGTGGCCATAAAGAACGAGTTCGAGGACTTGCAGCAACAAGGCGGGAGTGACAATTAAATGGCACACGGCCGGGCTGGGCTGGTTGACGATGATGATGCAGATGCAGATGCACAGGCACAGATACAGATACAGATGCAGATACAGATGCAGACAGAGAAGGGGATACAGATACAGAAAGGAGAGGTGTGCCTGGCTGGTAACGATGTTTGCTGTCCTTGTTGCTGAGGCAACGTGCACAGGAAACAAAAAACTTCTTTAAAACAAAACAAAAAAAAATATAAATAAATATTATTTATGTCAAAAACACACAAAGAACTTGTCATAATTCCTCATACAGCTGTTTCTGACCTTGCCAGAGTCATCATCATTACCATTTTAAAGGAAATTCGATATGAAACGTTTCTTTCCAGAACAAATGTCTATAAAACATCTCCAAAAGCCCCAAAATTTTGAATAATCTCAGCTTAAATATTAGAAAAGGAGTTGGAGTTATTTTTGCCACATATTTTTCTCTCTGTGCAGCCTGTTGGCAGCTCCCTGACGCTGTCTGCTGGTGCCAGACGCCAAATATTAACACCGCAAACAATGAGCCTACCCTTTCGCCGCCGCCGCTCTCGCAGGACTCCTCCGCGCCAAAATAAAAATAAAAAAAAAATACAAAAAAATGGAGAAATAATGGATTTGGCTAGCAATGGGAGACACACACAGATGGTGCTGTGCCGGCAGACGGAGAATTAAGCCCCAGCACATTAAAGGATTAAAATGACGGAAATGCAGTTGCCAGCAGTGGAGTTTCGGGCTTAAAACTAGACTACATATGCCCGGGATTGCAGGGCATTAAAATATTACAATGAAGGCTCTAAAGCAGTGCTGCCCACACAAATACAATGACATGTGTCTTGCATTTGTGTGCGTAAGAGAAAAATGAAGTTGGCTTCGCGCGAGACGTTGCGGTTGTTAGAGCAGTGCAAAGCATTAAAATTTAAATGCTTTGCACTGCTCTGACAACCGCACACTCGACCTCTCATTCTCTCTCTTCTCTGCTGCTGCTGCTCACGTCACGTTTACACTGTCTGTGTAGCAGCAGAGAGCCGGCAGAGATTTTACCAACCACATGTGGCGGGTGCTTGGGCAGCTCTGCTCTAAAGGAATGTCATGAAATATAGTTCAAAGTGAAGGAAGAGGCCAAACAGGTTGGGTTTTCACTATAACTGAGAGAATATTGTTAAGGTAGAACTACTACAGAGTTACACGAATGCCAATGCAGAAATTCAAACCCATAATTAACAAATGGCAAAACAAAAGACCGCATTAAAAACCCTCAACTCAACTCTAGAAATTATTAATAGCTGTTATAGTAGTAATATTTCCTTGGCCTGCGAGCCCCTTAAAGTTCCTCAGGCTCAAAAGCCATCGCCTTATGATGACAGTTATTACCGAAACACTTTTGCGAACCCATCAATTTTAACGCTCAATTAGAGAAATGAAAACGCAAATCAACAAAGCCCATGGTTATCCTCAATTTGGGTCGAAACTATCAATTGCTGTGGAGCGCATTTGAGTTTCCAACTTTCTGTAATTTCATTTGGCAGCAATTTCATTCCGTTCCGGAGTTGCGGGGCCTTACGCCGGACAAAGGGGGCGTGGCAATTCAAATGTGTTCAAATGGCCGGACAGGAAGTCCATAAAAAAAATAAGTAAGTTAAATACGTACGACAAGAACACGACTATGAGATACCCGGCACTCAGTTGGCTAAATTCATAGCATACTTTCTGGGAATTTTATAATAATATAAAAAATAAATATATTAGAAGTTTCAAGTAAGGGATCTATATATAAAACTAAAAACTAACAAAATTGTTTTTATATATTTAGAATTAAACTTTTTTTGTTTTTAAATTTATGAATTTAATTTTTTTTTAATGAGTTTCTCAACAGTCTGTGTAACAAACTCGAGGGCTCTATATTTTCTAGTTCAAGATATACAGCTCTGACAGCTCTTCAAAAAAACTAACGGACAAACGGACAAGCGGACAAAGGCTATTTCTATTTCTAACCTGACTATGGCTACTACTACAGCTTGCAAAAAATATTAAGTATATTTACCAGTTGGATATACCCTTGAACTCTCTAAGATTACCTCGTAAAAAGCGAGTAAGTTGACCATCAAACTGAAAGCGTTTTAACGGACACAGGCACTCACACACACACACACAGAAAACGTGTCAAAATGGCGTTGAACAAAATGGCGTCGGGAAGCGGATAAAAATAAAGTTCCTCAACTTGTTGGCTTGATTGATGCCTTTCGGCTTTTGGCAAATAAAAAGCGTAATTCAGCCAAGTTTATGCGAGCCAACATTTGAAGTAGTTTTTTTCAAGTTTTCCCATCAATTCAGGATGAATATTAAAACCGAATGGTACAAAAAAACCTGCCATATTTGAATTCTACACTGAGATTTAAGGTATCTTCCTGTTATTATAATTATACAGACTCTGTTTCAAAATCCTAAAGACAATGATGAACTATAATTATTACAATTCAAAATAAATAAATAATATTGAATGACCTCTTCCCGATATTTAAGATAATAATTAACGTGTACTTGCATTTCTGACCCTGATAATTCTGCAAAGTTCGTGCATTTAATTATTATTTTTAACTAAATTTTTATAGAATTTTCTCAGATTGTGCCCTTTGCTCACTTTTTTTAGCATGCCAACCTACCGGAATTTGCATTTGGCATTTCGCATTTTCACAAGCTAAATGCGTTTTCCCAAGGACGCATAAACCAGTGGAACGTGCGAAAAAAATCAGCGTCGCATGCAATCTTAACTCGGCTGCAATTGCCGGACAGTGGCAGCCGATTTTACACTCCCCATCGCTCTCCCTCGCCCTCGCCCCACACTGCGGTCCATTTAACAAAAAGCATTGTCAACCTGTTTGATTTGACAGCTTTTTTTTTTCGTTAAACAAAAAATAAAAGAGAGCACTTAACGCCATCACCCCACCGTTTCACCTGCTCCAGTCATGCATTTGGAATGGAGTTTGCCAATTACTGTCGTCGCTCACTCAATCAATCAGTTAAACAATCAATTATTTATTATTTATACGACCAGGCGGCTCAGTTGCAATAATTTTCACAACACGTAGAGTGCAGTGGGTGCTGTAAGTAGGGGAAATTCGCGGAAAAAAATATACACGGGTGCTACAGAAATTAGGGGGGTTTTGAAATCCCTTAAAAATGGGTCTAAAAGTATGAAATAAAGTGTTTGAGCTAGCAAAGTCGGTGTAAATTAGTCTTTTAATAAGTATCATTTTGTAGCATAGTTTTGGACACTTTTCAAGGGATTTTTTTATTCTAGTTTTTTATATATAATACGCCTGAATATATCGATTTGAAATCAATGGAAAAGGTGCCTAAAAGTATGCAATAAAATATTTTGGGTAAAAAAATATTTGAAATTTGTACGATATATGAAGTTTTAATTTATTTAAGTTAAATTTAAAGCCAGGCAATTTCTGTGACTATAGAAAAGCGATTTTATATATTATAAAAACTAATAAAAGCTTTAAAATATTTTTAAAAACAAAATAACCATGGAAAATGCCTGAAAAACTTGTTTTTTTTCTGATTATAAGGCCTAAAAGTTTCTTTATAATATTAAATTTAGCTTAAGTAATTTAGAATTAATTTATTTAATTAAATATTTAAAATTTAAGGCAAAATTTAAACCAAGAAACCCAAGAAAATAGACCTTACGGCACTGTGCACTGTGAATAAAATACGTTTTTGCAATTTGCGTTGCGCTTTCGCTTTATTTACAGCTCTCGAAGAAAATGGCAGGGGTGGGGGGGGTGTAACAAAAAATGAAATCAAAACGAAATGTTGGCCAGCAGCAGCTCGACCAAAAGCGGCTATAGCCCGACTTACCCCCTTTTTTGTGGGCGCCTAACTGTAACTCGCTTGCATAATTGAATATTTCACTCTTTCTTTATTTCTTTATTACTGTTTTTCAGTGTTTTTTTTTCTGTTATTCAGTTGTTCAGTTGCTTCTTGTTTTCCTTTCTTCATTTCGCTTTTTCGAGTGGTCTGTGCGTTTTCTTTTTTTTTTCTATTTGGCCATTACATGATGCTCGTCGACTGCGCCACCATGGCCCATTAGTCATTAGCCAAGATAATGATGATGATGATGGTGTGAAGGCAGTGCTGCCTGCCATTGCCACAAGAAATGCGTACAAATTATGAGAAAGTTAAGGGAAAATTCTCAATTTAAAAACATAAAACAAAACCTCTACAAATATCGAAAGTTAAAATATTGATTGTCGATATAATTGTAATCGTAAGATGTTATTTAATTTTTTTGCCTTTTTTTGCAATATAGTCTTAGTTCGATATATTAAATATCTGATTTATCGATTTATCACACATATATCGCTACGTTAAAATATCAATATCAATATATCGATCCTTTCTGCCATCCCTAGCTCTTACTTAATATCGATATATCGATCCTTTCTGCCATCCCTAGCTCTTACTTAATATTAAAAAAAAGCAACCTTTTAGCGGGTAAGAAATCAAAGCTGCCTGCACTGCCTAAAACTTAATGGTAACATTTTAATGATGATGATGATAATGATGATGGTAGATTCGTCGGTGATTATTAACGCATATACAGTGTGTGTCAGTCTGGTCACATTATGCAATTAAGTATTCGCAGCGCATACTTCATTGGAGCAACACTCACGCACGCACACATGCGCTCCCCTTCTATATGTGTATCTGGCAGATAGCAGATACTATCCACGGATCCGTTGCGGTCTCGTTTCATTTAAATGCTCAATTTACACTCGCACATTATTCGCACATGGGCTTTAGCGTTATTTGTTTTGCAATTGCGCGGTCCGGGCACAAGCCATTTGAGTTAATTTAACCACACCCAATATATGCCCCTCATTCCGCGCTGTGTGACTCACTTTTCGGGCCTTAAGCCAGGCCAAAGCCGAGTTTTTGCAAAAAAGAAGAAGAAAAAACAAAAAAGATAATACATACATAAAAAATATATATATGTATATGATATTAAATTAATGGCAATTAACAATGAGCAGAAAGCCTTCGATTTTGCCAACTCAAAACCCTAAGCCGCACAAGGTTGCAATGGCGCGCTTAAAGTGCTTCAAGTGGTATGGCCAAGGCTGCCAAAATCCGAGATTATCAAAGGAGTTGGCAAAGAAATCTGTTAGAATTGGAGATTACTTAGTTTTAAATGCTATTTCTTATTTATTTAAATATATTGACTCTTTTGAAGGAGGTATTTGTGTTTGTAATAGCTTAGCTCCTTTCCAATTCATTGTTATCCTTAATCTTTTTAAATCTGATTTATTTCTGATTAATTTATTTATTTTATCTGTCTGACATTCATTTTATTCATATTTATACCCGATATCTAACGGGGAATTAAGGTAAGAGGCAGAAGAAGGCATCTTCGATCACAATAAATAAATATACGCCTTATCAGCATCACCAGGCGAGTCGATTTTGCCAATAATGCTGCAGTGTCTGCTAAATATCTTGGTTTTTACATGGAAATATTTATAAAATAAATATTAAAAAATTATTAGGCTCAAAAATCGGCTAAAAGAACTTTGACGAACTGACTCTCCTTCCAAAAAGCGTATTCAAGCCTTTATATAATATTTATTTAACGTGTGTGTTTCTTTTTTTTTTTGTCGTTCTGTGATTTGTTTGTGCGTGCTTTTTGCCGTGAGCCACTAAAGAAACATGAACTTCAACTCGGTTTCTGTCGCAGCTGCTGATGCAGAGAGACCGGCCGACCGGCCAAGGCAAACAAAGGCCAAAGCAAACAATCAAACAGACAAACAAATGCAAAGCAAACATGCGAGCGAGCGAGGCAAACAACAACCAAGCCAGGCGACAGCATCGCCAGTTTCATTTGAATAATTAAACTCCCGCCGGAGAGCGGTTAAGACCAGGTCCAAAGCCAGTATTAGCCGGGAATTATGGGTTCACAAAAAGCAAGCTTTAAGCCCGCGAACTGGTTCATGGAGGCCAAGGAAGAGCGATAGATCTCATTCAGGGAAAACTTCTAAATCGGCTATGATACAGGGCACAAGTTTTCATTAATTAGCTACTTCATTAGAACCTTGAAAAAGACAACTATATGTCTTTTTTGGTTCGGATTTTATTCGTAATGCGACTACGGTCACACTGACTTAAAAGGTAAACAATAACAATGGCACATATTAATCTCTCATTGAAAGTGCCGTATAGTCGTCTTGCTCGCACTTAGGCAAAACCCTATGGTTGCTGTCAAGCCTCTAATTAATGCGCCAATTAATAAAGTTTTTAATACAGTGTCTTAATGCTATAAGGATAGGCCTAATAATAATATTCTAAAAAAAATATATGTCATTGGCATTGTATTTTCTTAGATTTTTCACTCATAAGATAAGAACAATTAGAACCCTCTCAGCGGTTCTGAACTTGAGACTCTCCCACGAATTATGCCCCAGTTTTTGGTTTTGCAAAGATTTCGCTAGAGATTAAAACTAGAATTTCCCCCAGAAGAATCTCAAGTCCAAGTTCTCTAAAGAGAAAGCGTTGGGAGGGGAGTACAAGTAACGAGTACACGAGCCCACAAGTTAAAAGTTCAACGTCATCTCAGGTGGCACATACAGCCTATGCCTCCGAATAAAAGAATCACACAATAAAGCCAACAAAAGCGAACAATGGGGGGACTTTGGGATGGAAAAGCTGGACAATTTCCAGAGATAACTGGAGCAGCTATTTGTACAGAGCTCGGTGCCCTTTTAAGGATAAATGGACATAAATACTCGTCCCTGTCCAGGCTCATTCGGTTGTTGTCTTTTCTGCTTTGGTTGAATACTTTTAAGAGGATCCTAATCTGTTTATTCTTTGGCTTGGGCAAGGCTTAATGGGCTCAAATGATGTTCCAAAAATCTATACTTGACTCGATAATGGCTTTGTTTATTACTTCAGAGCAATATATCTTTCTGGTCGCGCTCAGAACTGAACTCTTGAATGGCATGTAAGTATATATTTGTGGAATCCATCTTAACGAACAACAAGGGGCCACTTGACTTGTCTATGACTTGCATTGGTTGCTGATGATGATGGTTGCTACCTGACCAAAAGGCAAAAGCGCAATTAGCATAAAGTACTCTGGGTCTCTCGAGCTCTCCTCTCGTGTTCGTCGGGGCTCTGACAGTCAACTGACAATCGGTTATGCCTAGTCCAGAGGCTTATTCAAAAGGGGGTTGTGCTATGACACAAATATACTTTGTTTTAAGTAGCAAAAATTGGTTTATGAGCCAGAAATAAAGGAAATTTCGATTTTACTAGGTTTTATCTCGAACTTAAGCCCCGAAACTGATTACTTTTGGTTATATTTCGTTAAAAATCCCCCTCTAAGCCACTGCCACTAGTTTGCATTTGCAGTTGCAACTAGTTACTTACTCATTGCCGCTGTAGTTGTTGCTGCTGTAGTTGAAGTGTGAAAAGTTGGCGGTTGAATTGCAGGTTTCAGGCGAAAGGTGGACCGTGGACTGAAGGGAGCTCTGCTTTCCCTGCCCCCCTACCGAAGGGAGGTCAACGTTGGGAGCGAACAATAAAGCGAGCAAGTGGGCGTGGCGGATCAGGAAAAAGGGGTGGCACGAGCATAAGTTGTGTCTGCTCGCTGCGTGTCTACACCTAAAGAACAGGTCTTTTTGCATTTTTTATGATCAACGTGTGAACATAACTCAGGGCTCATAAATCGGACTTTAAAATAGGGAAAGACTTGAAGAATATAAAAATATATTCAGCTCTTGGGTAGATATAAAAATATATCCCACTATTTATTAAACATAAAATATTATTCCCTTTATTTAGTATAGGAAAAAATTTATATTTCTCCTTAAAAACCTTTAAAAGTTATGCCGAAAATAGTAATATATTTTCTTGTGTACTTTAAGGGCACCCACAACAACCACACCCCCCGCAATTGCCTTAATTTATGTTCATTTGTTGCTTCTCCTCCATCTTTCTCGGCAATTGCCATTCATAGCACGTTTCGTTTTCAGTTTTGTTTTTGTTTTCAATTGCTCTTTCTTTTCTTTCGTTGTTGTTTTCTTTTTTATCTTTTCTGGGTTTATTTTTATTTGGCATTCCTCTCTTTCTTTATCTGTGATTTTTGTTGTTGTTTTAATTTTTTGGTTGCTCTGAGCCGAGCTTAGTTCAGTTGAGCGGCTATTTAAATCGCTTAAGACCTGCGATTAGAGATGGCAACATATGTATATCGATTTTCGATATAAAGGAGATGCAAATGTAGGAACAATTAATTATCGATAAACGTTTATTATCATCTGTGGTCTTTATTAGGATATACTACATAAAATATATAAATGTTTTCGATATTATATGGAAATAACCTACTATTTTATTTCCCTTATTTTCCATCTGTTTTATAATATTTTCTTCAGCTAATGAATTCGATCACATATATCGATGATATCTTCTCGATAACTGAACCTGTCCATCTACCATCTCTAAATTTCACCTTTCCTTAACGTTTTTAATATGCGTGACTAGAATAAGCTCGCGTGTGTTTGCTGTGTGTTGCTGCGTTTTACTTTGTTTTGTTGTCAAAACAGCTCTATTTATCAGTTTATCAGCATTATCCACTGCACGCACCACAAACATCAACAACGACGACTGCTATAATGTCCGCCAGCTGACAGCAACAAATGACAACAGGAAACTTAAATTGAAACGAAATTGTCTGCAAGCTGAAATTGGAGATGGGTATCAAGCCGGATTCAACGAGAGTGTCTTGAGTTCATCCGATCATTATTGCGGCAGCATTATTTTCCGCCTACGACTTCCGGTATTTGTGTGGAAAATTCAGCTACCTCGACAGCGGCTTGCATCATCGAAAAAAAGTAAATAAATTATATGCATATGCCCACCTACAAATAGATAACATCATTTTATAAATTCTTGGGCTTGTTTTTCTCATATTTTTCTATAAGCTCGTATTTTTCCTACATTTCTTGTGAATTTTCTTTAAGTAGATGTTGAGCTTATTTTCCTTGGCTCTTTTCACTTTGAGAACTGCTCAATTTTGCAATTACAAAACGATTTCGATGGCAGACGGCAATCAGTGAGTGTCTCAAAGGAAACCCAAAGCCCAACTCCATGGACAGGGGAAATGTCTAAGTAGCTTTTAGCCCTCCTGTGGTCCTCGCCTGCTTTTCCCTTTTTCCAGTTGCCATTTTCCATTTTCACTGAAGATGCCCAAAGGTATAGGAGAGAATTTTGGGAATTGCCCGGCGATAAGGCCCAGACAGGCTGCCAGGCACAAAGGAAAGGACAGCTCGACTTGAAAAATCTTACATGTTGTTGCACTGAGAAAAATTAGGCTAACGTGTTCTTAAAGATGTAGAAGAAAATAGGTTTTTTTTTAATAAAACTACATATTACAAGTGTTTTTAAGCAAGATTTAAATACAACTATTCTTTTTTAATCTTTATATAATTTATGTTTCTTGATCTTAAAACTGTCGAAAGGAAGTATAAGAAAATACCGCTTAAGATCCCAGACTGGGAACAGATCATGCAAAAGCACCATGGTGTTTAAAAAACACTCAAGTGATTCTTGCGTGTTTTGCCTACTTCTATTAATCCCGCATTGCCTTTTTTGTTACTTGTGATTTTTCCTTCATTCGTTTTGAGTGCAAGTGCGACCTGCACGCGTTGCTCAAAATTGAATGGGTGCAAGCACAAAAAAATAACGGCACCTTGTATGAGCGAGAGCGTAATAATGCCGGCACTCATAGCACACACGCATTTTTTGATAAGTGTGTGTCTTTGCTTTGCTTAGCCGGGTGTGAGTGGCACCGGGACACAAATTTTATTGAGTGTGAGTAAGGTGGCAAAAAGTGACCCTGCAGTTCTCTGATCCCAGTGTGATCCCTCTCTCTCAGCCTGTCCGTTCTGAGCTCTCTGCGCTCGTTCTCTTCCCTTTTCTGCCCAGCAAATGTCTCCATTTTAGTCATATTCAATGAACAGTAGACAAAAAAAACATTTTAAATGCTAATTCCGTTTATCTTAATGTTATTGTTATATTTTCAACCTAGGTATTTATTTCAACTTATCGCTTAGAAGCTTTCTCTCAGTGCATAACACACAAGCATCCGACTTGCTGCTTGGCTTGGACTTTTCTGTAGTAGTTTTGCCTTTTCCCTTTGACCAGGCAATTTAGCAATGAAACTTTTACCCTGTTGACATGTGTATATATGATGGCGGCGCCTGTGTATTAGTGTGTATTAGTTGCAAACTTGCAGTCTAAGTGGAGCAGGGCAGAGAGAGCGGGGCAGAAGGGCCGAAAGGCAAGAGAGGCAGTGAGCGCAGTAAGAGAATTTATTAGTTGCCTTTCATGGCAAATATTGTGACAAATGGGCATATAAAAGGAGCTAAAGGTGCCGCTGGGCGGGACAGAGAGGGATAGAGAGTTGGCATGTCTAGGCTCGGTTCGTCCGTGTGTGTGTTTTCTTCGAGTGTGTGCGGGTGCCCAGGAGTGCGAGTTGGCGTGGGCGCCTGTTTGTGGCGTGCATAAGGAAGTGAGTGAGCATTGAAAAGTTCCCGCCTCACAGGCACACACACACAACATACCCAGGGGAGAGGCGCCATCTTGATAATTGCCAAAAGAATACCCACACAGGTGGGACGGAGAAGGAAGATTTTGGTAGTTTAATACTTTACATTTTGTAATTTAGAAAAAAAGAAACACCTTCGAACACAAATTAATATTATATTAGATTGGACAAATTGTATAGGTTTTGCATTTTTAATTAATAAAGAACCATGTTTTAAAAAATAATTATAATATATTTATCTTGCGAAAAATACAAAAAAAAGTCTTATTTACAATTTGGATTTTTCATAAATGTAGCAACAATCAATAATAAACTCTAAACATGTACTAAAATTCCCAACTGTAGTAGCAACTTGGTGGCAACACTGAATCGAAATGTCAGAAACTGCTGTATATTCATTTATATAACAAATACCTAAGAAATTTATATTTAAATTTGATTACAATCTTTCCGTGCTTTTATCTACTATTGCTTTTATGTACATATTGAACGTGTTTATGCAAATTGAAAAGTCATGAGGGGAAAATTGTCACTTGTTTGCCGTTGTTATTCTTAATGGCGGGGCCTGCAGGGGTATTTTCATTGTAAGTGCAAAAATATGTACAGGGTCTTGTACGCTTTTATCGTCTAAATACAGTGGGGACTAGCCACTAAAGTTAAAGAGTTTGTAAGTTAAAAATAAAATAAAATTTTTGATATATTTTTTAAAGTATGTATGTACAATTTTATCATGAAAATTCTCTGTATTTATATTTCGGGAATAAAGAATATTTCAGCATATCCCGTATCCACTATGTGTCCTTTTTCCTCATTAAAATATTCACCGGTTAAATGGCAAACAGGACAAGGAGGAGTAGGACACCCCGGAAATACCTGCACTTAAATGGAAATTATTGAAAGTTATACTGGCAACGGCGCCATAATTAAAATCACTTTTATCGCTGCCCATTTGAATCAACAGCAAATGAAGAGCCTGCAGCTGCAAAAGCGGAATTTAATAAGCCGCAACCTATAGACAGATACTATGTGTATGCATAAAATATTAAAATTCTCAAAACCCTTTTACCTTCCTCTGCCACCAAAGTTGTCCTCTGCAGATTGCATAAATTATATGTTTTTAATGCAGGGAAGTTGGAAGTTGGCTTCCCTTACCTACGGCTATGTGCTAAAAGCATAAAAAAATACAAAAAATCAATATTTATGCCAAGATGGAAGCAATTTCCCACTGCCATTTCACCTTCTTCTCCTCTGGCAACTCCTCTGTTATGAATTTGCAACAAACTTTCGCACTGAATACGTTGGTTCTGTTCCCTGTTCCCAGTTCCCTGCCACTTTTGCCATTTACTCTGCTGCCCAACGATGCGTGTCCTGGTTAGGGGATACAAATGAGCACTTCAGGGGGATCGGGATCCTTGTTGGCCATTTTAACCCATGTGGATTTCGGGGCTAGCCATAAATTGTATGAGCCATAAATCATCACAGGGGGAGATTTTTTTGACGCATTAAAAATAATGCAAAATATCCATTTCATAATAATGTTGATATGAGTTATTATTCATTTTCAAGTGTGTGTTAACTATTTTTTAATGATTTTTACTTTACATCTGACCCTCCAACATTAAGCGTAGCAAAAAGTTGTGACAAAGAGTGCACTAGAAATTCTCAAGTACGAATTCGGTGACACGCTTCGAAGTCCGGTCGAACTCGAGATAGCAAAAACTCTCAGATAAAATAAGAAAATAGCTACTCATATTTAAGGGACTTCAAATGCTCTATTTTTAGTGAGAGCATAAGAATAAAACATAATAAAGTAGCTAAGAATAAATTAAATAAGGCCACAAAAAATCCCTGTTGCTATCTTTAAATCATGGCTAAACGTTTGTTAACGTTTTTCGTTTTGATAAATGATTTTGGCCTAACGACGAACGACCGAGTTGCGCAACACACACACGAAAATCAATAAATTAGCATTATTAATGGAGAGTGTCGAATGCCCATCTCGGGGAATTAACCTTAATGTGTCTGCCTGGTATTTCCCTGAGTCTCTGTTTTCCTTGAATTTCGGATTTAGATTTCTGTGTGCCTTGGCCCCCCCCTTTGACATTTTGCCAATGCAAGCTCTAGGCTTTCTCCGTTCGGTTCGCTTTTTTGGCCATGTCAAATGTCAGTTAGGATTTTCATTTTCCCTGCCAAACCAAGCCAAGCCACAGCAAAAAAAGAGGAAAGCAAAAGGAACTGCGGCGGAAGGTGGGGCGCTAACCTATTTTTTCCAACCAACGAACTTGAAGAACTCGGCAGACTTGATTTATTTTCTTTCTATGGCCAGAGTGTTGACTTTGGCTTCTCCGAGTCTGATAAGTTAGCTTTGGCCAGCACAAATTTCTTCTATATTTATTTAAATATTCAATTTTCCCTTTTAGATTTTAGGTATTTATTTAACTTGCTTTCTTACTTTATTATATATATATTGGCTTATTATTCCCCTACCTTACAAAGCTGCAATATTTATTTAAAATGTATTTCCTCTTGCCAGACGCATAAAGTTTGTTTGAAGAAGTTGCCTCAAGTTGCCGCCCATTAAGAGTTTGTTGTTTAGCATTCCCAGCTTCTTTCTCAGTTAAACTGCATTTAATCCTAATTGCATTCAATCTTAATTAGAAGTTTGCAGCAGGCGCCATGCTGCATTTTAATTAAACGACTTCGACTTGCACATTTCCATTAGAATTGGGATTGGGATTTGG
Source organism: Drosophila triauraria (assembly GCA_014170255.2). Taxonomy (NCBI): domain Eukaryota; kingdom Metazoa; phylum Arthropoda; class Insecta; order Diptera; family Drosophilidae; genus Drosophila; species Drosophila triauraria. The sequence continues at coordinate 16,772,074 of CM024333.1, forward strand.
ATTTTATATTTTTTGCATTTTTTTCCCAGTTTCTTGTGCAGCCAAACGTGGCAAGGCCTTAGCCTCAATTCAGCTGGCTGAACTCAATCGCAGTCTGAATCCTTAAAGGATTTTAAAGAGGCTAAGCGAAGCGTGGCCTGGCTCTGGCAATCGCTTCTTAGCCTAGTTTGCTTAGTTCTAAGCCAGATTGGATTCTGGTCTTTGTCTGGATCGCTTAGCTTTCCTCGCTTTTCGTATTTTTAGTTTTTTTTTCTCTACCAATTAGTATTGCCAAAAAACGGGGAAATTCGACTGGCGGAAAAAGTATGTCACAGTGGTAATTAAAAAAAAAAAGAAAACTCCCTGCTCTCCTCTCATCCATTATTTTATGCACACTCTCTGAATTTTCATTTCGCCCAACATTGTAATGAAACAAACTTATGCGCCATAAAAGTCCCCCCAACGACAGTTTTATGTGCAGTTTTTTATGGGACAATGATTGCAACCAGAGCCACCGCAGGGCCAAGGCAACAATGTTGATTGAAAATTCAAAAATGCTGCCCGGAAACATCTCTCAAACGAACTTTACAATTAAATTTACACCGTAATCTGCATTTTAGTATTTAAGTTGCTCTCTTTCTTTGTATTCCCTTCTAAAAAAAGGCCCAAAAAATGATCACAAAGCCATGAAAATAAATGTGTGGAACAGACGCTGTAATTGAACCACGCCCGCCCAGGCATTAACGCCTGCCCCATCCCATCCCATAGACATAGTCTAAAGCGCAACATTTTAAGCAATATAAATATTTACGCAAAAGTAGAAAAACCGCCGCATAAAAGAGAGTGAAAACTATAAAAAAAAGAAGAGGGAGGTCGGAGAAAAACCATAGAAAATGCAGCAAACTCCTATGGAAATGGGCGGCAGCCAAACTAAACTGGGCTAGGCAACATTAAGATGAATGGAACACAGCGGGGGGCCACAGTGTTAAGCTACACTTGGAATAAACACTGAAAATATATTATAATTAGAGGTGGAAATAATTTAATGCTCTAGAAATCTATTTTCTCTGAAGAATTTTCGATTATCTTGATTTTTGTTATTTTAAATCGAATTAAAAAACACAAAGCTCATAGAAAAAGTTTAAACTCAGAAATTATACCATAATTAGAAGTGGAAATAAGTTAATGTTTGGGCATCGATTATCCGTAAAGAATTATCGATAATTAAATCTCAAATTGGTTTAAATTGATTTAAAACACAATTCATTTATCTTATATATTTATATTGCATCAGAAGTACTTATAGAAGTAATCCAAATCTAAAAATTAAATCCAAAGAACTGGAAGCTTACTAAAACATCGATAAATCGATAAAGAATTGATTTATTTTCCCTTTCCAAAGAGGTGTAAATGGTATTTTTGATATCCTATGGAGAGTAGCCTTTTCTGTGTAAAATATCTAGAGTATTTCTCTTCTGAAACTTTAGTTTTATAATTAAGATTAATAATATATTCAAATATAAAAGACTTTAGTAAAGACAATTTTTTCTCGGTGTCGTGTGGCTTAGTTCTTGTTAACGTTCGTTATGAGCCACCGGCCACCGTCGACACTTGAAAGTGTCGCAAAGTTTTCTATATTTTTCTAACGCTATTTTTCCCTACGCCTCTTTTGATTTTTTTTCCTAGTTTGCCAAACAAACAAACAAGGGAACAACAAATGCCCAACCTGCCGTGCGCCATTAATTGAAGTTTGTTGAACCAAAGGCTGTTTGCCCAGCACAACACTCCCACTCTGCCTCCATGGAAAAGCCCCTATATCCGTACTATATCCGCACCATATTCACCTGCCGACACTCTCCATTCTCGTGATGGTTTTGATGCTGTTTGCCATGATGATGATGATGGTGATGACGATGCAGATATACATAGATTGAAAGCCGGCAAACAAAGTATCCTAACCGAGAAGCGACAGCTCGAGGACCAATTCGCCGCGGCAAACTGCTATCCAGTGTTGGCAAATGTATTGAGAAGCGTTGGTGTGCACGAAAGTGCTGCAAGTTGATGATTTCTTCTTTTTTTATTTCGTTTTTAAGGCAAACTTTATGACAAAGTTGTTGGTGAGCGCAGCGCCACAAACTTTATGAAAGCTGTGGGAGTTATTTATTGAAACTCGCCAGCAAAAAATAAAAATTGGTACAACTTGGTGGCAAAGTTTTTAATTAATTTGCAACACTAATGAAGCCCAGTTCAGTATTGGAAAGTTGTTTGCGAGTATTTATGAAACTAAAAAGAAGAGGCAATAAATATTGCCAGCTGCAGGTCCTACTTTTGAGAAGTCAATTTATATAAATAGGAAACTTAAAGAATCTTTGATGGCTTTTAAAGAACCCTTAGAGAAAGCCACGGTTGCCGTGTGAACCGCAAATGTGCTTCAAGAGTGCTCTTTCCCCCTGTGGGTTTTCTCCGCTATTCGCGGCTTTCCAGCGATTTCACTTGCCACAAAAACTCAACCGCAATTCAAGTACCCAGATACATGCATACATATCTTCAATATACACTTGGCCGCATATTTCTGCGTACAGCACCATAAAAAACCAAAACTTTGACTTTAACGTCAAATAACTCTGCTCATATTTTGCACTGCGAATCAAAAATGGGTTCATTCCAGTAGTCATTCAATTGGCCGTCTCCTTATATTTTCCCAGAATTATGCGCTTAGCGGTTTTCTTATAATAACCATTTTACTCAAACTCCCTTAAAAAAAAGCAGTCGCAAAAGTCTGCGTACAGCTAAAAAAAATCGCCATTAAGTGTCCAATGCAATTATGCTTTGGTTTAAAGTTGGCTTTGCCTAATTGGATCATCAATTTTTATTTGGTTTTATATGCATTTGTCACTATGGGGTTCAAAGAAGAGGAGATTTGCGTTGTTGGAAGAAATATCATTCTGAAATTCCATCTTGAGGGCAAAAAGTTACCGGGAAAGTGTAAGAACCATTAACAGATCGCACTTATCTGTTCATAGAGTCATTACCAAATACGTAACGTCGGGCTTAATTTTATTGACGCCCAAATCTGGTCGCCTAAGCTAGTTAAAGAACAGAGAAAAATCTAAATTTCTCTAAGTAGTTCAGAAAAATGTGAAATCGACAGCCCACGGGTTGAAATTTTAAGTTGAGGAACCGTTCTCCATATTCATATAATGTCATACTATACGATGGGCAATAAAAAAATGTGGTTAAAAAAGCCGTGTGGCCAGGAAGAAACCATGTAGCTCAGAAACAAATTAGAAAAAGAATGGATTTCACAAATGACCACATTTCAAAGCCTTCCGAGCCTTGGATAAGGTAATTTTTTCGGAAGAACGAATATTTCTCATTGCCGGGATGAGGAAAAAAAAAATGGTGTGGCGGAAGAGTGGTACAGCTCTGAAAAGGGAAAATTTAATGCCGACTGTTAAACATGGAGCCGACAGAGTTATATATAGGGGTGTATGGCAGCCAACGATGTTGGCAATTTGTCTATTTAAGAGTCTAATCTAAACCATAGGCACTTCACTGACATATTAACGGCAAATTTAGTTGAAAGTGCCCAACGGTTGGGCCTGGAAAGAGACTTTATATTTTAAAAAAGATAATGACTTAAAACATACTGCCCACAATATCAAGCCTTGGCTACCTTATGACGTATAAAAACAGTTGCGAACTCTACCACAATCTCCGGGCTTGAATTATTTTGAAAATGTATAGGATCTTCTGGAGCGTTGCATAAGAAAATCCAAGATTACGTCGAAAACTGTACTTAAGTCAGTTATTTTTTAAGAATGGCAGAAAATCACACCAGGAGATACAAAAAAATTAGTGAATTCTTTGCCCAGACGACTGAAGGAAGGTTTGCGCAAAAAAAGGTAACAGAAACGCTTTTAATTCGCAAATAAAATATGATTTTCTTAGCTGTACGCAGACTTTTGCGACTGCTCTTTTTAAGGGAGCTTGAGTAAAATGGTTATTATAAGAAAACCGCTAAGCGCATAATTCTGGGAAAATATAAGGAGACGGCCAATTGAATGACTACTGGAATGAACCCATTTTTGATTCGCAGTGCAAAATATGAGCAGAGTTATTTGACGTTAAAGTCAAAGGTTTAATTTTAAATGGTTCTGTACGCAGAAATATGCGGCCAAGTGTATATAAAGAAAGATAAGGCTAGCTATCTGCATGATGTGAGTATGAAAAAGCAGGGCGCGTCGGCGCTGGTGTGATGCAATTTTCCATCTACATCTCCCTTGCCTCCTCCTTCTTGTTTTGTTATATTTTTCATTAATGATGTAATTTGGTGTCATTGTTATAAGCGACAGCGACACAACAAACTGCAACAATGCATCGCATTTCCTACTTGACAGCGTCAGTTTGTCATTGCATCAGTTTGTCAGGTTGTCAGTTCCATGGGAGTGCTCTTTCCCTCTCAAAAAAAAAATAAAAAGCACACTGGGAAAAAGTTAATCGAGGTTTAAAGCTCATTCTAATTTTTGATTATTTATTTTTTAAATCAAGGTAATTCCAGTTCTATAGTCACAGAAGTAACTTATTCTCTTTCTTTGCCTCCAATGTACAAGCAAAGCAGCAACATAAATTTCTCTACAAAATTATTATTAGTATTATTATTTTCTTCGTGTGCGACTAGAAACAATGGCAATGGAAATTACAGCAGCCCGGCCCGCCCTTCTTCGTGTTGAAATTGAAATTAATTAACATTTTGCTGTGCCCATTTTAGCAGCAGCAGCAGCTGAAACGGCAGCAGGAACTGCAGGATTAGGCAGTAACTTGCGGCAGCTGTGTGGCGGAGCAATTTGCATTTGCCAAACTCTGAAACTCCGAAATGAAGAATAATAAGAGACATGGCAGGAAGACGACGGCTTGGCAGCATTCCGCCTCTCTTGGCAAGTTCAATGAGCCATAAAGAAAAAGTTAAGTGACTTAAAAGCCTTTTAGGCCCGGCTAACTGCCAAGTGTCAAGTTATAAAATATTATTAAATAGGAAGTTCGCTTTAAACCAAAATTTAACAATCCAAAATAGAAATACCCTTGGAATTCAAAATAAAGAATCAAACATTTCACTGCTGATTTCGGAGGCAAATCAAAAATTCAAATGAAAATTACACAGAAAATGTAATTGTGTGCACAAATCACGGACCTAATCCCAGGGGAGGAACACGACGACAAAGCTCCCTACCCAAATGCTGGTGCTGTCTGGATCCTTTCCGGGGCCACCTACCCAGGAGCTCCTTGAGCTCACCTCAAATATTTGCAGCCGCAGCCCCCCCGGTTAATCCTAGAATCAAATCGCTAGCCTGTTTCTTTGTGGATTGCGTGTGGGCCGAAAGCTCCACATTGTGTTGTGTGTTTCCTTTAAAGGCCGCAGGCGGTGAAAATATTTGAGCAAGCGATTCCCGCTCCAAGAGGAGATTCAGGGAATTGTGCGAGCCAAGGAAATAGGAGCTGGAACAATGGGCAGAATGGACAGAGTAGGTGGAGCAGGCAGGAATAGCTTTTGGCTATGGGCCACCTGTGCCACCGATACACACGCAAAAGGGTCTGTTAGAGATGGGAAGCCATTCGATTGCACAAGCGATAGCTTCGATAGTGCATTTTAGAGGTGATATTTGGGAGGCAATCGAACGTTTTGATTGAGACACATAAGGGTCTTTTAGAGATGGCAAACCAATCGATTACACAAACGATGGTCTTGTTTGTGCATTTTTTAAGGGATGTATAATAAATAATCGATCTAGCAATATCTAGCTATTAGATCTAAGACAAATCAGATAAGTTGCACCTGAATTTATACGCCATAATAAAGTATTGATAATTAATGATCGATAAATAAATTATCGAGAACCAAATTATGGTTATTTAAAGATTTTTAAAAAGCTTTTCTAATTTTTAATTGCGACTTAAAGGATTAAAAATCGCTTGTGGCTTAAGATTTCCTATCGATTCCTGCCCAGCTCTAATGCATATACATATATATTTCACATCCTTTCAAGGACATTATTATGGCAGACTCCAGGCTTCTGCCATCTTGCACATAAATCAACGCCGCTTTTTCCCATTTCCATTCGCATTTCCTCTTTTCTACACATATATTTCCCCCACTGCCCCCTCCCTCGCCTATTGTTTTCCATCGTCTCTAAAGCAACTCCTACGGCTTTTTCTGCATCCTTGCATTTGGCTTTGCGTCCGCCTTTTTCCCTTTTGGCATCGCAAAAGGCTCTTTCCCCGCAAAAATTTCTGATCAGTCTGCTGAAACCGCCCCTCTGGCAAAAAGGGATGAAGATGAAGAAAAGGGGCGTGGCCCCAGCATAAATATGCATTTGCTCAAAGGAAATTTGCAATTTTAATTTGCCTAATTTACTGTGGAAGGGAAAGAAAAAAATCGGACGGGAAATGTCCCAGCGAAATCCATTTTTCCTACTTTTTGCTGTCCTGCCTTTAAGAAGGAGCACCCTCCTCCTTGGGCTCTTTATTTTCCTCTTATTTTTATGACGTCTTATCCCTTGACGTTTTATGGCCATCAAAATCGCATAAGGCGTCAAAGGCATAAAAGCCAGAGAAAGGGGGGGAAAAATAAAGCAAAGGCTCCCCCAACAAGAAAATAAAAAAAGGGTTGAAAAAACGAATTTAAAGCCTTTATTGATTGATGGAATAATTAAAAGGCTGAGGATATCAATAATAGTTGGAAAACATCAAATGTTTTGGCTCAAAAACAGTTACAGCTTAAGTTTAAGCTTTTTATTGGGAAAAATATATAAAAATAAATCAAATTTAAGTTATCCTATTGTCTAGTTTATTGAATTTAACAATTAAGCCTACAAAAATCCCAGAATATTCCTTGGCAGCAGCATTGAATGGGATTGCAAATGTATTTTGGCTTTCCTTGAAGCTGTCACAAAAAGGCTACTATTATATTTATCCTGGGTCTAGGGTCTGCCTTTATCCTGATATCTCTAAATAATTCAATTTGCCTCTGTGTCTGTGTGTGTGTCCCAAGAATGTCATATATGTATATAATCAGAGAAATAAATTGAATTAAATGCAGACTTGGGCCTTCCTGGCCCGAAATCTATGCAAAGTTCAAGGAGGAAAATCAAAACGAAGAGGAAACTTTCACTGCCACGAACAGAATATGAATATTTCCGACTTTAATATTATTATAAGACGCAGTCTGCACACACACAACCCACCCACACACAGCACATGGGTATAATGTTCGGTTTGTTCATCATCAGCAACTTTACGGTTGGCAAGAGTTTCATTTCACCAAAAATCCTTTTTTCTCCGCAAAAGATTTGTGCAAACAATATTCCAGCCACAACGTGTGGGTGTGTTCGTACCTATGTACATATGTGTTTGTCCTGCAGCCATTTCAGGATCTGCTCCCTTTTTCCACTTTAGCCCGGGATCCTTTTTCCCCCAGGCGCCCCTTTTTTTTTCTTGTTTTTGTTTTTAGGTTTCACAAAGAGCTCCTGCCTGAAAGTGAAGTTGAAGTACAGCCAGCTATCGCTAAATAAGTAAAACAATAAAATAAAGGTGTAAACGGGAAATGTATCCTGGTTTATGTTGGCTTTTGCCAATCCCAAATTTCACAAAAAGCCAAGTAAAGAATTAGCAGACATTGAATACTCAAAATAAGAAGATTTCTCCAGGTATTTATTTAATGCATTCATTAAAAAATAAATAAATGCAGGTTTTTGGGAAATATTTATTATGTCCGCTAATTTCTGTGTCCAGCCTCTGCCGTTACACGAATAGTATACGCACAAAGTATGGTAGAAGCTAACAAGAAAGAAAGTCATATTTGATTATCCATAAACTCCTAATAAACTTGACTGGCAAAATATATATAAATAAAGTATGCTCTGCCCCGCCTCTTTACTGTACTGCTCTCGTATCCTGTTCCGCTTTCTTCTGGGCGAGAGGGAAGAACCAAACGCAAAAAAAGGACTCGAAATCTTGGAATGCCGAGCAGACAAATTCAATTTGTTTTTTCTCCTACAAACTGTTTCTTTCAAGCTGCGAAAAAGGGAGGAAAGCACAGGGCCAGAGTGGGAGTGGCTGAACTATGTGAAAGCGGAAGCTGCACACAAAAAGCAACACGCAAAAAGAGGCAAAACAAAAATCCAAACACACAAAAAGTGCAAAGAAAAAAAAGAAATGGAAAGGAAAGGCAAGGAGCCGAGAAAGCAAATGTCGCCGGTATTATTCTACAGTGGTTTTCCAGTTGATTTTCGGTTGAAAATAAATAATAGGTAGCTAGTTAGAAAGTTAATTGTTCCTATTTTATTTGTAGATAATATTATTTTCTTAAAAATATCCATAAAAATATTTAATATTTTGTTTATTATTTTTAATTAATATTTAAAATATTATTATTTTAACTTAATATTTATTAAGTGCAATTTTCAACGTAATTTAAAAGTCTTAAAACCCAAACCAACTCAAGAATTTTTAAAAAGTCAACCACTGTGCCAGGGTTGCCAGGTTGCAGTGCAAAAAGGCAAAAAGGGAAATATTAAATGAGCATTACAACTATGTATTCTTCTTCTTCTTACCGGAAAAACCGGCAAACTGTTGTTGTTGTTGCCGTAATTCCCCATCTTCCTATTCTTCTTTCTTCTTCTTCTTCTTCTACTTTTTTGCGCCGCAACAAAGTCTCGTCTGCGGCAACAACAAATTACAGACAACAAAGCAACGGTGAACCGAAAAAGCTTAATAAAAGGGAATAGAGAAAATCAATATATTTCGGCAGATACACACACACACACAGACCCACACATACAGGCGGCACACAGAGCCTCGCACACAAAGGCTTCCCGTTAGGAGTTGCCGGCAAAACTTTCACATAGGCGTATATACGTGTACGCCATGTGTACCCACAGCTATACCAGCGCCAAAAGCGCAAAAGAGAAAGCTGGAGGCGAGAGTCCTTAAGATGGAGCGAGAGAGAGAGGGCGCTAGATTGTTGCGCAGTAAATGCCGTTAGATAAATGCGAAAACAGCGGCGAAAATTTGAATTTCCATGAATGAACACACACAAAAGGACGGGGATGAAGAGGGTACGAGAGAAAGAGAGATAACGAATGACCATCATTCAGAAAAGTCTTGTGCTCTTTTTTTCGGCAAGTTTCCGTTGTTTTTTCCACTTCCACTTCCGGTCTGCCGTATTTATTTACATGTGTGGCTGTGAGTGTGAGTGTTTGAGTTAGCATTGGTATTTCATTCTGACCCACTTGTTAAATTCCTCCAAAAACTCATTCAGAATTCTTTTTTTACGGTTTTCTGTTGCAAAACTTTTGTATTTTAATGAAATTGTACTTCTTTTAGGGGATTTTTCTTGATACAAGAAGTTTTTCAAGGAATTCTGGCGTAATTTTGAAATTCCTTTTAAAAATTCGCCCAAAAGTAGGCAATGAAATATTTTAGCGACCAAATTCAATGGAAATTTGTTATTTTTAATATGCTTACTTCGATTTCTGTTTATTTATTTCATTAATTTTATTTATTTATATATTTTATAGCAAAAAACAACCAAAAAACAGGTTGATTTTCCGTTGCATTTCCATTAATTTTGCAGCGGAAATTTGTGGATTCGTTAATTAAATTTTTCGCCATGATCCTGTCAAAAATATACATGAAAAATCCGCATTTTATCCGCATTTGGCTTTCCGTTTTCTGTTGTTTTTTGTATTTTCGGTCAACGCAGTTGACTCGCTTTGGAAAATGTTAAATCAAGCGTTACTGATGCAATTAAAAAGGGGAAGGGACCGGTGACTGGAAACGGGCGGCGATTGCGATATGCCCCGAAGGCCAAACAGGACAACTTGATGAGTGAAAGTGGAAGGCGGAAAGGAGAACGGAGCCGAGTCGAGTCCTCACAGCAAACTGCACGTAATTGCATGGAAAATTAGCCGTAACACTGGGGAAACGGGGAGAAAAGTGATACAGAGGACTGACAGGCTGCAACGAGGTGATTCCTGACAGTTAATGATGTCCTGGGGCGAGGTTGGTCAGGTGATTCAGTTGATTCGGCTGGGTTCATGCATAGTTCAGAGGATTTGTCCGCATTGAGATCAATATGTACGTTATATACTTAGGGAGGACCCTTGGCAAAAGGCCCCCCATCACAGGGTACACAATACAACAGCAGAGAGCAAAGCATTTCCCCCCTTTTGCCACGGTCGCCCGTTTCCGCTTTTCCCGTCTGTGGCGGAAATGTTGGCAGGGCTAAAAAGAGACAAAGTCCCTGTGAGTGAGACAAATGCAATTTACCGTCGCACAATGGCCGAGAGTTGTGAGTGGTGAGCATTAATGCACAATTGCGACACCTGGCGGCAGGAAATTGCTAGGAAATGGAATTTTGATCCATTGATTCATAGAGCAAAAATAACACTTTAACTATTCCTTTGAGGTCGTAGGTCTTGTTTTGGAATGACAGGCTTCTTATCGCTTTTATAAGTTAAGATATTGTTATTCCCGTGGTCTGTTGTATTAAAGTTTCGGAATTCCAATCAGAAGTTCTCGTATTTCCTCGAACAAGAAAATCCTGCTGTGGACTATCAATCAAGGCGAATCACGGGGGGAAAAAATGCAATGATAACAGCACTCGGAGCAACGACGCAATTCAACAACAACACCAATGACATTTAACAATGGCTGTGTGACAGCTGTCAAAGCAGACGATAAAATCAACGGTAACAAGAACAACAACAGCTGACTTAAAAAGGGGGATGGCAAAAGGAAAAAGGATATATCCCCCTCATTTTTTTTAGGAGGGTGAAAGGCAGACGGACATGGAAAGAAATGTGGGAGAAAAGGGAAAGTCCTTACAAGTCAAATATGCAATTAATTCTTATAAAGAAACAAAGCAAAATTTAGTTAATAATAATTAATTGCATACTTCGTTTATAAGGAACAAACAGAACAAGTTTATTTTATAATAACTCTGTTAAAAATCTTTCAAAACGAGAGAGTAGCAACTTTATTATTACCTATACCTCCTTGTATATTATTAAGCTTAAACTATTAATTAAGAACACATGGAACTTGACTTAATCTAAAATTAAACAGTTATCCATCATATGGCATTATTCAAGCACCTTTAAGCAGCATTCAATTGCATTACCCACTTGCAAACTGAATAAACAAAGAGTACATCCATCTTCATCAAATGTATATCCATCGAAAAATCATTTACCATTAATTATTCCGTGAACCGCCCCCGCTGGAAATTTATATAACCTCCTCGGACTGAAAATAAACCACACTAACAGCAAACAAACACAGGGAAACGGGGAAATCTGAAAGGCCCGAAGCAACAATAGTATTTTCCCATGACCAGCGGAAATCAAGGGATAAAGCGCGGGAGTGTACCAAAGACGACCCTCTAGAAATTGGACCATCGTCTTTTTTGGGGGATTTTCCGAGTTCAGGGTTGGTAAAGCCGGTCAGAGAGCTGTGTGGGAGGCACTTTCCATTGCCATAACGACAGCAAATGCTCGTCGCGTTCTGCAATCATCATCATCGCAATCATCGTTCTTTTGGAGCGACAGCTTGGCGGGCAGCCTTATGAGGGGGTGGTTGGTATATTCGGAGAGAATATATCCTGCGGGGGGGCGAGGAGCAGCAGTGGGTGGGGTGTCTGTATAAAGTTGCGTTTAAACGGATTTCATCACATCTCAGCGAAGCCAAGGCACGGGATTCAATTTAATTTATCAGGCGGCAAAGTAAAAGTCGTGTAAAAACCAAGTTCCTACACGGGACGAAAAGCTTGAGCTTTATTTTCAATATTTAAATGAATTTTGAGGATTTATTTTCATATTTACAAATTAATTTAAGCTTACTGAAGGTGTTACATATTAAAATTATAAATTTTCTTTAATAAACTTATAAGAAAAAGTTAGAAAAGTGTAATTTATTTTCCATTCTCAAAATATTTTCCATTTATTGCCAAGTTTTCCCAACTTTAAAAAAGGTTTTAGGTATAATTGTCCTTGACAGTGTCTGATTCGTTCATCGCAACCCTCAAAAAGGGGGGTTGGGAAAGTATTTAAGAAGCAGGAAAATTGTCTTGTACTTGGCATTTCCCCCCATTTGTTTTGATGCAATTAATCATTTTGCTTTTAGCGCCGGCTCAAAAGTTCTTCACCGCTCAGCAGGGTGCACTTCAAGGGTTTCCGGGTTGGGTTCTTTCAGATTTACCATTCGCAGACCCGAATTTGTTGACAATTAACTGAAACCGATACCAAAAACCGTTTCATAAGTCTATTAGTCTCCGCTGGAAAGCCCAAAAATTTCCCCTTATAATCATGTGTGCGTGTCCTGTCATCTAATTAGGCTCATTTGCATATGGTCAATCCAACCAACCATCCATCTAGCTAACCCATCTGCATCCCTTTATTGGCGCTGACCTTTTGGCCTTCCGACACATCATCGGACAAGGGAATTCCATTTCGGTTTGCGGTCAGTGCATCTAATTCATCGCTGGGCGGAGTAAGAGGGTGTAACCCGTTGCTGCCACCCATTATCCATTATCCCCGCCCCCGACTGTGTGATTTGTTTATTCTGGCCTCAGTCGGGAAATGCCTTAAATTGCCATTTGATTTGGTTAGCATGCTGGGCGCGTGCGAGTTGCAACTCGGAAATTATCAAATCAGGGAGATTATTTGCGGCGAAATGATGATACTTAATTTTATATAAATAGTATGCATATTACAGATATTTTTAGAGTTGTTTGCGAATTATTCTTAAAACAAAAATATAAATAAGAAACACAGGAAATGCCTGATTTGGAAAGAGAACATAAGCCTCTCAAGTTTCAAACACTAAGATGCCGAACGGCCATACATTTGATTTGCAATATGAAAGCTATTTTTCAGCTGGCGCCGAAAATTCCATTTTAAGAATTTGTAACTAATTTAGGTAGTATTTCCTTATCGTTAAACTAATTAGCTTAAAGTAAACATCTCTATCAGTTACTCCTATATCTACTTGGGCTACTATTCACTCTCTATAATTGCAATCTGTTGCTGAAGTTGCACTTTTATCTTCCATTTTTCATTAAAGTTAATTTTCTCTCCCTTCCCCCGTAGAGAAATGGGAGCTATTCATTAGAAAGGGATCTATTACAAGAAATCCCTTTCCTTCTCTCATTAGCTTCTTTGCTTTCCATTCCGCCCATCTCACTTTCGCGCCTTGACGGGGCCAATTGGTGTTCCACTTAGCACCTTGAACGGACAGGATGAGGCAAGTGGAACGGAGGAATGGAACAAAAAAAAGAATTAAGTGCAAACGCGCGTAGGAAAGCGCAGAATGGAAATAAATTTGTGTTTGTTGAGCAAAGAACAGATGCCCATGTGAGTGTGTGTGTGTGATATATGCGATTGTGTGGGTTGAAGGACAGAGGCAATGATAAAGCTGATGAACACTGAGAGAAATGTTGTTGCTAAACTTGAAAAATGTTCCATTTAATTGCTTCACCTCAATATTGCTATAATTCCCAATAGGTTCTAGTTTGAAGCGATTATACAACAGTTTGAAAGAGTCTTTCTATGGAAATATCTATCAGAAAGCAGTACACGGAAAATATAAGTTAGATAAAGCTAAAACCTTTAATTTCAATTAACAAATTGCAACCTAATTGGACACATTTCTTTTCTTAGTGCACAAGAGCCAAGGCAGCGCAGCGACAGAAGCATTTAAAAAGCGGAAATCAGGCAGACGGCATAAATAAACCGCACACAGACGCAGTCGGATATATAATACTGGTAGGTGTGCGGAAGAAAGAGATAGAGATAGGGAGACAGAGACAAAAGAGTGCGAAAAAGAAGTATGGATGAGTGTGGATGTGTGCCTGGTGCAGGCAGATAAACCAGAAAGCTTTGTCTTAGCTTAGTGGGCTCCTCTTCCTTTGGGGGCTGTCAGGGGTTAAGGCCGACTTTTGTAGCTCCCTCTCGCTCCCACACCCCTATAACCATCTCGCTCTTCTAACGGTTTCAGTGCCAGCTAAGCGTATTTTTTTTCCCCCGTTTTAAATGCATTTAAATGTGGCTAAGCTTATGCAGGGCCAAGTGCATGAATAAATTTGGAAATAGCCTGGGTACATTGAGAAAAAAATACTTTTAGTGTGACCAAGGCGCTAAAATCGCTAAGCTCGCAGTGATGCTATAATTCCCAAAGGGTTATAGATGGGCTTCCTCTTAAAGCAACCATTTTGAGGGTGCAAATAAAAAAACTTCTTAAAAATAGCAAAAATAAATTACTAAATGGCTTTTGCCTTCGGGTAAAACTCATTTTCCAAAGTGCCTTGTTTTATTTTCTTCAACTTGGTTGGCGGCTTGACTATAATTGCTTCAAGTAAAACAAATAAATAGATATGTACATATGTTTAGTGCCAAGTATGTGTGTTCTCGTACATGTGAATTGTGCAATTTGAAAGCCACAATTCCCTTGAAGTGTTTGCGACTTATGTTGTCTTGGGCTTTTGTCTTTGTCTGCCATTTGACAATAAACCTGAATTATGTGCAACAATGAAATGATTTCCACCACTCCCAGGAATTTCCATATGCATGTGGTATACATTCGTATCTTTATATGCTTGCCTGAGAGCATTATTAAGACAACTCGAGTACTTTCAAGTGGACACACAGTCTCCAGCCTCAAACCCCGGAACACTCTAGAATTTCCGCCGCAGCTTCATTTGGGAGCTAAGACTTTATCTCCCTAAGCTTAAGGAATATCTTTTGCGGATTTGGGTACGCACCTGAAAGTATAAGAGAATAAATTGAACTTTAGTTATATTTTTAGTTAAAGCATAAAATCTTGCTTAAAACTCTAAGATCAAAAGAGATTAGTATGTGCAAACATTAATTACACAACATACCAGACTTGCAGATTAACTTTTATGATGAGAACAGAAAAAATGAGGGTAGACGGAGGGCAAAAGCTTAATCGAATGTCATGACCAACTGCAGCACAAATTGTTATTGCCTCATTATAAATAATCCCGACCCTGCACCCACCCTTCCACGTCCACGACCACGTCCACGTCCCTGTCTCTGTGTAATTGCTCTAAGCGTTGTTAATGTCGCTGGCTGTTGCCATACGATTTAACCCCTGAAACCTAGGGGTTCCCCCTAGAAGCAGTGAAAAAACTAGAGCACACAAATATCTCAATTGTCCGAGGGTGGTGGCAAAAGTTAGCACCAGACACATGGAGCATCCATCTGTGGAATCCGGAGCAATAAATTAGCATAAGCCCCCGACACGAAGCCCACCTTGTGACATAATACGTAATGCCCACGAAAGATCTACCCGGTCACATATGTTTGGCTTTTCAATCATTTTTCAACAGATGTTGAGGGACCTTTGATATGTTTGTTTACTCGGTGGTTTTGCCTTTTCCCTTTTCGTCTTGGTTTCTTTTAATTTTAGAGATACATTTATGAAAATTTTAAAGCTAACTTAGTTAGCTAATTTAATTGGCATTAAAACCTAATCAGACACAGCTGTCAAAAGCATAAATCCTGAAGTGTAATTAAGTTTTTACTAGCCTAGGATTGATTTATCTCTTCGAACAGAACAGAAACTTTAGCTGGCCAAAGGCAACCCTCTCCTTCGCATCCCAACTGTTGACAGGCTGAAAGGCCAATCGAATGCCAATCGATAAATAATAAAGGCAGCCTCCGATCGAACAACCCCTGTGATATATCTGTATCAGGCCCCCTTTTGCCATATATTTTTTTCTGTTTTTTTCTTTATTCCACCCTTGGGAAAAGCCGCGCGAGATGCGTGCCGAAAAAGTGTTAAAAATGCATTCCACCGAGGGGAGAGAAAAAGCGAGAAGCAAAAGAAAAATCTGCCTTGATTTTTCCTTTTTTTGCTTTACCGATAAGGTGTACTGGTATACCCCTTGCCAAGGGGGTATTTTCCTTGGGCAAAACACAGATATTTTGTTTTATATTTTTTTCTGGAAAATATAAATTCTTTTCTAAAATAAACTGCAATTTCAGCGAAGATTTTGTTCCAATTTCCAGTTTTACAGGGTATCAAGCTCTTCGAAGGCATATTAAACCCCTAATAATTTAGCTTTCTTCTTTTTTTTGTCAGAAAATCCATAGAAATGGCCATAAAATACTTTTCCAAGGAACGCAAACCCACACGTGCCGACAGCATTAAATGGACCGTGCATCCCCGAAAATTGCCAATGGTCATTGGAATGCCAAATGAGTGATTTAGCTTCCGCTGTTGGCCATTCCAACTCCCGATAACTGGCACTGGCTTCGGCAAAACTCGATCAATGTCGGCGGCACACATACGGAGTGTACGACCAAGTGTTCCACCATTATAGACTGGAAACTGTTGCGAATTATGAGCACATAAGCTGATTGCTGCGTTTAAGGAAAGGCTTAAGGATGCACCTCGTATTTCCACCCGCTCCCCCACATAAACCATAAACCTGGCACATGCCACTTGCACCGGCATGACTGTCAACAGTGGCGACACTGAGAAAGAAAACTAAAGCTAAGGGGATTTATATTTGCAGCCCAGTAAAAAAAAAAACTAGAGTCTTATCTTGTAATCGAAGAGGAAAGATGCTAAAAAGAATTATAAGCTCGTATTGCTGTTTTGCTTGTACATTGCAGGCAAAGTGTGGAAGAGAGAGCGTGAGAGAGATATTTTTTAACTTAAATTTATAATTAAAATCGTTTTTCAAAAATAAGAATAAATTAACACTTTAAGAGTCCGTTTTTCTGGTAAATAAAATTAATACCCAAATATTTACATTTATCAAGACTTGCAGGTCGAAATAAAGTAAAGATTTGATTAAATTTAAAGTGATTTTTTTCTCCGTGCTCGGAAAACTTGGAGCAAATTGAATTCGCCGGCAAGACGCTGTTGACTCCTCAGTGCACTTTAGCACGTAGTCCTAATGGTGGATGTGGATGTGAGTTGGGATCGGAGTTCCGGGCCGTGGACTGTGCCTGGCTGAGTATCAGGCCTGGCAAAAAGAATGGAAATGTTTATGCAAACAGTTTAAGCCACGAGTAAAGTTGAGGGAGGTGGCTTTCAGGGGGCCACAAGTGGAGGTAACTGTGCGAAATGTTGCCATTTCCATGCTAAACGTTATTTAGCGTCTAGTTACATGCTCGTTGCCCCGGAGCGTCCTTTAGACATCCCTTCCTATTTCCCTATTTCCTCTTCCTCTATTTTTTTTTTTTTTTTTGTTGTCGTCGCATTTGTCGGATGCACAGAGCACCGCAATTACGGAGTCCATAGCCAGGTGATGATTGGTTTACACCGGATGAATATGCAAGTCCGTTCTGACTTGGTTTGGCCTCGGAACTGAATCGATTGTGAGTAGTACTGTGGTAGCACTCGAACAATTGGATTAGTCTGGAGTTTTACGGGGGAAATAAACGAGGTTTATTGGGTTTGTTGTGGAAAGGTTTTTGTCACAGAATAATGGGGGGTTTTTCAAGTGCCTGTTTCGCTTTTTTTAATCACCCACAAACACATTTATAGGGAAAGTTTTCAAAATCAATTGATATCATGGATTTTTATAATTTATCGATGTTATCGATATATATTTTTTTTATCGATATTAAGAGATGTTAATACATATGGCATTTTATTTTCTATATACATACATCCGATTTCTCGCACAATCACTTTTTTGGAGAACGTTATGAAATTTAATAATACCAACTGTTTTTATTAATTATCGAAGCTATCGATATCTTGTCATTGTAAGAAATTCTCGATATTTTCGATACTTTCTATATTGGAATTTTCTTTTCTATAAACATCCGATTTCTTACACAATCACATCTTTGGAGGAGTGATAACTATCATTGATATACGATTTATATAAAATATATCGAAAATATCGATTTCTTGTCAGTTCTGGGTAATAGGTAACCCATTTTTCCTCGATATACATCCGATCTCTAGCCTTTGTTTATTTTATAATACAACAAAAGAGTGTCTATACCTATGAATATATCCCTAAACATTGCCCGGAAATATCTCCCTTTATAACTCCCCCTTTCTATATCACTTTCTTTTTGGAGCAGAGCCCATTATTCCCTTATTCCTTTATCGTTGGCAAATGAAAATCTTTGCTTTCATCTCGACGCTGCCTCGACTAAACTAATTGAATTGATGGACCATGTGGAGTGGATTAACTAGCATTCGAACTCGAGCCACCCCGGCCTCAGCGACTCGATTGAGTTTGAGGTTTCCGCATTCCGATTTCGATTTGTATTCCAATAGCGTATATATCCCAAGGTCAGTGGATTGTATTATATTTTATTTTTCGGGGATGGACACTTTTTCTAGCCACCCCCTATACGTTCTATGCTCCGTGCTCTGTGCATTTGCCGCTGGTTGACCACGGGGAAAATAGAGTAGGAAATAAAACAGAAGTGCGTTTCACAATAGAGCACTCAGAGAAAAAAAAGGAGGAATAAATTGTGCCACAATAAATAGCTGAAATGCTAAACTTTTCCACTAAAAAATACAATCAAGTAGGCCATGCCCACAACTGTCAACTGTAGTCTAAGGAATTCCATGTGGAAATTTCAGTCTACTCTCAAGAATTGTAGGGAACAGGTTAGGAAGCCACAAAATTCTAAACAAAATTTCCAAATTTCTCGGTTAAAATTCTAAATTCTAAAACCGAAACAAAATTTGTAGATGAAAAATTTCTTGGACAAAATTCATCAGTAGTGAAAAACTGACTAAGAATGACTGAGCAACACTTCAATGTACCAGCAGTAAGTATTTCTTCTTTTCCAAGTCGAATACCATTAGGTTTCCCTCTGATTTTCCCTTTTTTTTCTATATCTTCCTGCAGTTTAACACCTTGGAGATGTATCCGCGCAGGAGGCACACCGAGTTCTACCGTTCTCCCGAGCCACGAGTTTCGATCCAGAGTCGGCTGGCGGAGCACCCGACTGACAAGCTCGTCTTCCGGGGATATTTCCGGGAGCTCCCGAATCGGCGATTGCCCCGCATCCGTCCACCAAGCACCTCGGAGACGGCCGTTATGCGGAATAATTATTTTTCGTGATGGAAAGGGAAGGAGTCTAGTCAAAATGAAGCTTCAAAAATTGTTTTATGATATTTGGAAGTACCAGAGGCCTTCAGTCACTTGTCCTGTTTGTCAATCAGTGAGTTTTCGGAGTTCAAAAGGCCATCAGATCAAAAGGGTAATGCAGTCTTCGTACAAATGTGTAGCTGGATCGTGCAAGAAATTTGTAAAACAGATATCAGGTCTAAAAATTTGTGATTCCTTGTCAAGGCCTTGGAACTTAATCGTACTCGGACGTCAAAAAAGCATAAACAGATGAAATTTGTTCAAATTTGTAATTATGCGAGACTTGCAAGCAGACGAAAGCCTTCAAAAATGTAATTTAGCTCTTTGAAAAGAGTTGAAATGTATCTTCAAGTTATCAAATACCATATGAAGTCAAGACATCATCAAGAATCAACTTTCCCTTTTTGTGAAACGGATCAAGAACCTATTTCTCCATACTGAGTACATTGGAACCCATACTTGTTTGTCTTGCTAGCGTTCAGATTGTACTGTTTGTTATAAAAAATTTTATAAAAAAATTCAAACACAAATTCTCGTTTTTTGGTCTCAATAAGGAATGGTTACTTTGGATTTTTTCTGAGTGCATCAGCGGGCAGCAGAAACTAATAATTAAATCGACAAATGTATTCACACCCTTCAAGGTTCCGAGTTCGGGCCAAATTACGATCGGGCTCTGGCCAAACAGTTTTTCCTTCTTTGCGTTTTTGCCGGGGGAGTTTTCACTTGGTTTTCAGTTCAGTTTTCCCCCAATTTCCTAAGGGTGTCGAATCCACAAGAACCCATTTCAAGGCCATTGACATTGGTCACTCTCTCTATTATCCCGAAATGGGAAATCATTGATGCGATCCGATTTGTCTTTGGGGTTTCCTTCCTCCTTTCCTGTTCTGTGAGGACTCTTGGCTGGATTTCATTTGATTTAACACCGGATTATTGTGTTGTACAAGCAAAGCAGCAACATAAACTTTGTATGTTATAACGCCGCACTTAAATCTAACTAATGGAATCATTTGGTTAAAATATCTCTAAATCTCCAGCTCCCCAAATCCACCTTTAACCAAAATAAAGAGAAAACCTGACAACCTGTCTGTCAGTCTGTCATCTGTCAGACCCAGAAACTATCCAATAAAATGATTGACAAGCCCCGGGCAACTCGAGTGATGCTAATGCTCTCCATTTGGAGTGAGTCTCGTAAGAATTTTTCCGATGATTTCGCAACTCCACAGGCGGGAAAAAAATCGGAAAAATCTGGAAGTAAAAGCGGTCGCAAATGAGCCGGGCGAGGGCCAGAGAATGTGCGAGTGCCACTTCCTGGACACCCCTTTTTTAAGTATATTTTCGCCGATTCCGCATCTGCATCTGGTTCTGGTTCTGGTTCTGGTTCTGCCTCGGCCTCTACCTCTTCTATATGCACTGAAACAATGCACGGAGGGCAGTCAATAAATTTCAATTAAGCAAACAAATGCCGGCCCCGCGCCCTGGGTTTTTCCTTTTTGTTACCAGTGCATTTTCCCATTACTTTTTTTTATTATTATTTTCTCGCCTGGCTGCCTGTCTGCTTTTTGTTGCATTCCTGTAAACAAACGGTTCGGGATTTACGATTTACGATTGCATTGCAAAATGGCCCGGGTATCGATTTTAATTTAGCTTTAGTTGTGGTAATCGTGAATGGAGTTGGAGTCGGAGTCGGCGTCGGCGTTGGAGTCAAAGGGTTATTACAAAACCCATTCGACGGGACGTAATAACGAGGGCATTTCACTGGCAAAAGCCAATGAACCATTAGTGGAGATGAATCAATGGAAAACTATTCCCCTTTTCTATAATCAAATGATGGTTTTGTCATAAAAAGTACATCCAAGTAGGCCATGTCCACAACTGTCAGCTGTAGTCTAAGGAATTTCGGATGGAATATTCATTATATTATTGAGCTTGCTAGAAAACAGGTCGTGAAAAAAATTCGATACAAAATTCTTAGTAAAAATTCGAGTTACTGAAACAAAAACAAAATTTCTAAGGAGTAATATTCTTGCATAAAATCCAACTATAATGATGACTCAACGCAAGGGTTTCAATGTACAAGAGGTAAGTATTGGGGCTCTACTTAATCAAGTATGTATATCCCATATCTTCATGCAGGTGGGATATGTCTGTGAGCAGTGCCTGCGGAAGAGGCCTCGATCTCAAGAGCCACGAACCTCGGGCAAACGATGGCTAGCGAAGCATCCAAAGGACAGACGCGTTCTGAGTATGTCCAGCCAAAGCTCACGGGTCCACGATTGCCCCGCATCCACGCACCAAGCTCCTCGGAGACGGCGATTGTGCGAAATGGCCTTCAATCACTTGTCCTGTTCGTCAATCAGTGAGTTTTTGGAGTTCAAAAGGCCATCGGATCGAAGGGGTAATGCAGTCTTCGTATAAAAGTGTAGATGCAAGAAATTCAGAGTGCAGTTTGGATGTTTAAGACTAAAAATTGACGATAAAAATCGGACTTCAAAGAAGACTGGCAAGCAGATAAAACTTAAAGAAAAAAAAAGAAGATATTCAGCTCTTTGAAAAGAGTTGGAATTCTTGATGGACGTTGATGCACTGCGGTTAGAACACTCAATTGAACCTTTGACACCAAGCACGGGCTTGTTAGGGACCTACACCTACACTTACACCTTACACTTCTTGTAATAAAAAATGAATGAAAAGCATCTTTATTAACCGTGGTTTTCTTGGATGAACTCCTTATGGTATTCGCCAACGGATGATATGGGCAATAAATACCGTTCCTAAGGTGTCACTATCTAAATTTATGTATTTTCCCTCCCGAAAAGGATCAACAACTTTATATGTACTCACTACTTAATCCCAGTCATGGCTCGACCTTAAGTAATTAGTCAGCAGACATTTCGTGTAACAAAGTTTTCCCATACAAGAATTATGACTTTCATAATGCTCAAGTGGCGTTTTGCCAGAGCAACTGATATATATACATATATGATATATGTACATATAGTATGTTAGTGCAGTTGTAGTGGGAGTAGTGGTGTGTCCTCCCCAAGCCGAGGTTCGGGATGAAACCTCCCCCGGTTATGATTCATATGAATGGCTACAGTGAACTAAATATTAAGTGACTTCATATATAGGACACACCCGCCCCGCCCCGTCCCGTCCCGTCGCGGTGTTACAGGCGGGGTCAGGTTAATAGCATTACATTTGGGAATTAAGAGGAAAAAATAAAAGGAATATTATGATAAATCTCTGGAAAAAACTGAAAACTCCAGTAAGTTTTAGGGTATTATCGATATTTTTTACCATTCTTTGCCTATCGGTCAGCCATTTTCTAGTACGCTCATCCCTAGCTCACAAAAAACAGCTGTCCTGGGTAAAAACATGCTTATAACTTATAACAAAAACATTTTCAAGTAACTTAATGTAATATAAATACTAACTACTAGTATTTGCACCTTAGCTGTGCGATACACCTCGATATATACACATTTCTATATGAGGAGTTGTGCGGCAAAGCCACCCTCGCTGTCAAAAAACGCCTCACGGGAGCAAAGCACACACACACCGTTGAAGCAATTTCATTTTCGGTTTGCTTTTGTTGCAGGACAATAGAGCAGTTCCAAGCATTTCCACCTCCATTTCCCTGTTCATATTTACTATCGGGAAAACTACAGCAAAAGGGTTGGCAGTTCTGAAAGACAGTCTTCGGGGCGATCACCGAAATCGAAATCGAAATCAGAATCGATCACATAAGCGCTTTCGCTTTCCGATCGAACCCGACAGCTACTTTATATTTGCATCAACAATTTCTTAGCATTTCCCCCTTGATTTTCCCGTTTTCTTGTTTGCATTCTGAGGCTGCATTTCCGGCATTTGACTCTATTTTCAGTTTCTGTTTGATGTCTGGAAGCGAGGCGAAAAATATTGTTGCACGGATACTTTGAAGATCTGGCGAATATATCTCTCTGCTCTTTATAAATAAGTATAATTAATTATTATTATTATAACTAATTGCTTCAAGAGCTAAAAAAGAAACTGGAGACCGCCTTAGAACCATTCACTTCTGTCCGCATATTTGTCTGACTCAGAGTGTGTCTATTAATCGCGAATAAGATCAATTAGTCATTGCCGCCGCAAGAGGGTTAATAAGCTCAAGCTCACCTAGGTTAAATTGTTTCTTACTTAATTTATGCACATTGTTCAGGCCAAATTGGGTTTGGAGAAACAATAAAAAGCAAGAAGGTTGAAAGGGTGTGGAGAACCCCGGGTGCAGGGTTGCATTTAATTGTCATCCTGCAAGGACTTTTTGCCACTCGGAAAACTCCATTCCAAGCTGTCTGGACTAAGAACTTTTCCCCCAATTGGCCCGCACCTTGAGTCCTTGTTGCTGTTACGGTTGACACGTGTCCTGGACAAGGAATGGGTGTGGTTGGTCCTATCTGCGTTGTGCATCTGTGGATTCTGCCCTGCATTTAATTGCCCAGCACTTCCTCCCCGACTCAGAGCCAGACTCTTGCTGGGATAATTGTTTTTAATTTTTGAGTGTAAACCATATTTTTTGCACCATTTAATACGTGACATTCTCTAGAAGATTTCTGGGGAATTGTCCTTAATAAAAATGCAAGTAGAAACAAAATAAATTGATTTACTGATTAGTAATCGAGTTCTTAATCAAAATAATCCTCTTGAAAATCAGTCAAGAATTTTAAAACATACCTCAATCCCTCAGAGAACTTTACTTTGATCTTGATTTCCCATTTTTTATATTAATTCCTACTTTAAGTGGCTGCCTGTGTATACAATTCGTGTTTACTACTTCGACTGAGACGTGACTTATGGCCACCAGCGACGAAATATAAGTTAAGATTGTATGTGACCAAATGGCGAATACTTCTGGCCATTTATCGCCACAATGTACGACCGACCGCCCGACAACCGGTAGAACAACTCGGATAAAAACTAGAAAAACCATTTGAAGGGGATGTCTCGGTAAACAATTGAACCGAAATCGGATCGGTTGGAAATAGAGCTCTCTATATACTCGACGGTAGCCGTTACGCGTCAACAATTTTGCCAAACCAAACACAGAAACACAACAAAAAATAGAATTCATCAATGGAAAATGAAAATGAAACCGAAAACGAGTTTAGAAGTCGTGCCCAGTCGTAGTATATAATTAACAAATACTAATGGTAGTAGAAATGGTAAGTAAATGTATTTCTAAATATATGCCTTGCCTGCGGGCGTGCATTATTGTTATTATTAGAAAGGTTATATAACTTTTACGAAAATCGAATTCGTGCCTAACTGCGAAAGGCTAATTGCAATTGGGAAAATTGCAAGTCTTACTGATTTCATCACAAAAAACCTCGGATGCAACGAAAATGTTATGCAAAAGGCACCAAAAGCCGTAACCAAATATGGCACGAAATATCAATTAAAGAAATCTATTTAAAGAATTTAGAAAACTCAGGGAAATACTATTTAAATATTCCGAGAACTAAGCTTTGGAAAAATTCGACTTATGGATGTATAAATTAACTTTTGCATAAATATTTTATGGATCACTTGTTCTAATTGAATTCCAGCCTTAGTATTAAGGATTTATATATTTTATTTAGCGCAGACAGTAATTTAATTCAAAGTTTAAGGTTTCCATTTGCTTTTCGTTCCCTCAGGGTCTTTGTGTTCCATTCAAAAAGACAAATACTACATCCGCATGAACAATGCCGATGCGAAATAATTAAATTTGATTAACATGGGAAAAGACCAACGGCAAAAGCGAAGAACGGCGAGAGAACAGCATCAAGTGATTTCCATGTGGGTGAAATGTGAGCAAATGTGAGATCACAAATAATAAATAAATAAATAAAGACCTCATGGCAATGTTTGCGGAATCTTGCGGCATTGATTGCACTCAAATGTAGGCAGTTAATTAAATAAATTTATGTGTTTGCATTGCGAATACTATGTGGGTATAGTTGTTATAAAATATTTAAAATATTATTATACATAGTAGTTTGTAGCTAAAGTTTTTAAATACATAAATATTCTTGTATTTATATTAATCCCATAAAAACAAACAATAAAAGAGAGCTAGGACATGAAAGAGAGTATTTTATAAAAAACCAAGCGGCAAAGGGTGCCAGGTTTGGGCACCCCTGCTAAACAAATTTAAAGAGCTTAATTTAATTAATTATGAGACGGCTTTTAACTAAAGTTTTAAGTTAAAATTCAAAGAAAGTAATCATAAAAAACACAAGATATAAGTTAAAATTCAAGGAAAGTAATCATAAAAAACACAAGATATAAGGCCAACGTTTTGGCTGCTATTAAGCCAACCGCTATCGTATTTTTTGGCCGTTTCAAGCCGCTCGCTCACCTTTAGGGTAAGTGCTGCCAGTAGCGCCAGACTCCAGAGCCAGCAATGTTGTGGAACGGCTTTCTGTCTTTTGAGTCGGATTCTGGTGGTGGCCTTACTTAGCTGGTACAACATCTTGGGGCCGTTGTTGCTATTTCGGCTCCGCTCCTCTCTTCGCTTGTTGGTTGTAGTTGCTGCCGCTGTTGTTACCCCTTTTATTTAGTTGTTTTTTTAATTTTTCTTATTATTTTGCCCGTATTTTGTGCGATTTTTGGGCTTTGTTTGTTGGTTTTGCTGCTAGTTTCTCTCGATTTCGGGGCTTTTCAGCGCGAGTTTAGTCTTTACTTTGATTAAATGCATTGTTTTCGTAATTTTCTCGTCAGCGGCGCGGGCTAAAAATTCGATTTAAGTTGTCTTGCCGGATCCGGAACCAAAAACAGTTGTTAATTTTGTTTAAGCTTTTTTTTTAACATTTATTTAACATTTTGTATGTATTATTGAGATCTGCAAGAGAGTTAAAAACATAATCAACCTGATTTTCTGTCTCCCTTTTTACCTGCCCAGCTTCTCTCCTATTCTCATCTTCTCCAAGCTATTTTATTTTAATATTTTTTTCTAGGCTTGTTTTTTGCGTTTCTACATAAAATTACAGTGGAATTTCTGGACTTTTGGTCAGGCAATATTTTAAAATTTGGCATTTAAATGGTTATAATTATAAATCTTTTTTTAAGCATAAAATAGTGACTTTAAAGCTGAATAAATGGTAAAATTTTATACTTGTTCTGAAGTCCCCCATTTATTTGATTTAAATCTCAGGCACGATAAGTGCTAATTAATTGCACTGTGCAATGCCAAATAATAATAATAAAAAATATGCTGATCAACAATTTAGACTCCGCTGACGTCATTGCAAAAATTTAAACGATAGCAGCGGGCCAAGTAAAACAAATAAATATCAAAAATAAATAAAAACTAAACGCCAGGAAAACCTGTTTTGCAGAAATCAAGACGATGCACGGCAAATAATTTGGATAACTTTTAAGACTTAAATAAAAACCAGAGAAATACTAGCGTATTTTTAGCTAGTTTTATTACAAGTAATGAATACTAGTTTTCAGTGTTTTTTTTTAATTTCTTTTCTGCGTTTTTTGTAATGATCCTTTTTTAGGTTTTGTTTTCCTTGGTTTGTTTTTTTTGTGTTTTTTCTTGATTTTAAGTGAAATGGATAGTTTTGATTTGAATTTATTTTGCGTGTATTTATTGTTATTGTTGCCATGCAAAAAAAGACCTTCAACTTTGTGGCAAAGAGACAGAGCGAGTGAGAGAGCAGCAGCCGAAGAGAGGACGTACAAGAGCGGATCAATCCGATTGATCTTCTGTAAGAGAGAGGTAGCAAGTGAAAGAGCAAGAGCTTTGCTTTGCGGGGCAATAAACAAAAACAAAACAAAACAAGTTTTGTATTTATGTATATTTCTTCACAATTGAGGGCTTAAAACACGAATGTGGGACAAGTTTCTTTGCGTGTTAAGCAAATTAATATTGATTAAATAAGAGCTTGTTTCAAAAATCAGCGAGCAAGAACCGGAAGTGGAGAAATTCGAAAAGCAGAGGCTGCGAGGGAGGGAGAAAGCAGAGGCATGCCAAAAAAGAAATAATATGCGTAGGTGTTGCGCTCTCCCTCACTCTCTGTCGCTCTCCCTGCCCGCCTGTCTGTCTGTCTCGTTTTGTTATTGTTGCGTCGCACGCACACACGCACACACACACACACTCACCGACACAACAAACAACTCTCAATTTCTGCTTTTACTTTAAGCTTTATTTCGGCATTTCTTTTCTTACTTTTTCCACTGCACCAACAAAATTCATGCGTGTATTTTTGTGGTTTTATTTTATAACAAAAAAAAACGAAACTCAACATTCCACATTAACAAAATCATTTTAAAATATACACGTAAATTTGGTGTATTCTTGTTGTATTTATTATTTTTTGAAACCGTCGCCAAAAAAACATGCACTGCTCGAAATACATTCGCTGACTAGTTTTCCCATTACGATTCCGAGGTACAGTGTTGCCAGATGAAAATTTAGCTTTCCCCCTAAAAAATCTCAAAGAGTCGACATTTCCCCCTAAAAAATCCAGTCTTCCCCCTAAATTTAAAAAAAAATGTTATTTTCAAATAATTAAGAAAATAAATATCTTATTATGACGTGGGGATGTTGCAAAGCGAAAAAATGTCGATGGAATAACAGTTCCAAGTATCTTAAAGGCGGGTTCACAGAATGCGCCAACATCAGCTGGCAAAACTAATGAAAATCAGTGTGACCGGAGCGATGTGGTTGGAGAATATCAAATTCGAATGTTCCGATTGGAACCACAGCTGGGGTTCTATCGATACATCGATATTTATATTCCAACAGGAAAATCAAAGAAGGTGGCAGTATTGGTCAGGCTCATTATACATAAATAATTGATATAGTTTATTTTAAACTTTAAACCATAAGAAATAATATTTTTCTGAGGAATAGAATTATTTTCCTGGAAATCCTAATTTCGATTAGGAATTTTAAATTTTGTAAATATATTTCTCTGAACCACTTGCATTTGTATTAATTGACTTTGTATATTTCAGTGGGAATTCTTTAGAATCTGTTACACATTTTTAAAGAAAGAAAAATGTTTGAATAATTCTTAAAACCCATAGTCGAGACTCCCACCAGATTTTTTTTCATAGCAGGGCTATCGACTAATCGGTAAAAATGCTGAGAAAAAGCCAGGGCTGCATACCACGGGGTGGTCGCTGTCCTGGCTAACGGCCGGGCGAATTTGAATTTGTGGATAGGAAAAGGAATTAGAAAATACATATATACATTTATACAGTTCGCTAAATTTGTGTTCGTGATTAAATCTGAACCTGTGAGTTATTCTGAGGGTTTTTTTTGTCGACCTTTGTAATGAATAATACGTATTTAATTAATTAAAACACACAACACATATCTAATGACGGTATAAAGTTTTAGATTTTACTGCGATGTGACAGGCTGCATAAATCACTTAAATCCTGCCAGCTTAAAATTTGGTCAGCAAGCCACTATGGCCACACTCTTGGCGTTTATCAAAGTAGGCTCTGCAGGATTTAAATCTGCCTCTTTAGGTTTCCTTTGAACGAAGTCCCTGCTAGCAATTCAGTTCAGTTCAATCTTCGATCGGGTAAGGAGCTTCCAGCTTCAGTGAAATGTGTGAAAAAAAGTGAAAGTCGGAAAGTGTACAAAATTGAAAAAAAAGCAGTAGTGACAAAATTAAAAAAAGTGAGTAAACTTATATAAATATATATTTTTCTTGTTAAAATTTTTTTTGTTTTTTTGCTATATATAATTAACAGTTTTTTCAGCCAATTTAGCAACACTTTTTGCATGTGTCAAAGTAGGCTCTGTCAAATTTCGAGATGTTTCCTTTAATTAACTTGTCGCAAGCAAATCAATTCATTCCTATTTCCTATTGGATAAGAAGCTCCCTGCTTTAGTTAAGTGAGATAAAAGTAATTCGAACAAGTCGGTAAAGAGTGTAAAATAACAATATAAAATGTCCAAAGTGAAGCTAAAAGACACCATGAGACACATGGAGGGCCTAGTTCCGCCCAAGAGTTTGAGATTTACCGAGCCAACATCTTCGCCAGCCACTGCTTTGACGGAGTAAACGAACAGCGATTGCGACACAAGGTGATCGAAGACGATGTCCTCGAGGAGGACATTCCCTGCCATAGGGCTCTTATGAAGTGAAAGCAACACGGCCATTAGCGGCAAGGACTTCGAGGAATCAATGTGAGCTCATTCTCATACACATTCCTAATATGTTACGGGATGCTAATTACCCAAATTTAGTTTTGCAATTTGGAATGACAGCGCTTTGTCAGTGTTCCACTTTTTTAAGGCAACAATCCTTTTTTTATTATTTAATCAACAAGCCAATTTGGTAACACTTTTGCATGTGTCAAAGTAGGTTCTGTCATTTCGAGATGATTCCTTTAATTAACTTGTCGCAAGCAAATCAATTCATTCCTATTTCCTATTGGATAAGAAGCTCCCTGCTTTAGTTAAGTGAGATAAAAGTAATTCGAACAAGTCGGTAAAGAGTGTAAAATAACAATATAAAATGTCCAAAGTGAAGCTAAAAGACACCATGAGACACATGGAGGGCCCAGTTCCGCCAGCCACTGCTTCGACGGAGTAAACGAACAGTGATTGCGACACAAGGTGATGCCCCCTAGGAGGGCATTCCCTGCCATAGGGCTCTAATTAAGTAACAGCAACACAGCCATTCGCGGCAAGGACTTCGAGGAATCAAAGTGAGCTCCATTTTATATTTCTCCATATTACACATTCCTTATATGTTACGGTATGCTAATTACCCAAATTTAGTTTTGCAATTTGGAATGACAGCTTTCGCAGTGTTCCCCTTTATTGAGGCGACAATCCTTTTCTATTATTTAATCAACAAGCAAATTTGGTAACACTTTTTGCATGTGTCAAAGTAGGCTCTGTAATTTTAAGATGATTCCTTTAATTAACTTGTCGCAAGCAAATCAATTCATTCCTTTTTCCTGTCGGGTAAGAAGCTCTTTGCTTCAGTCAAATCAGTGGGAAACAAGTGATTCGAATAAGTCGGTAAAAAGTGTAAAATAAGAATAGAAAGTGTTTAAAGTGAAGCGGAGGGCGTAGTTCTGCCCAACAGTTACCAGTGCGAGGATTACCGAGCCAACGTCTTCGCCAGCAACTGCTTCAAAGGAGGAGGCGAACAGCGACGATGTCTTCCAAAAGGACGAGTACTTCCACATTCCCTGCCATAGGGCTCTAATAGAGTGACAGCGACACAGCCATTCAAGGCAAGGACCTCGAGGATTCAATGTGAGCTCAATTTTATAGAAATATAATTATTATATATATAACACATTCCTAATATGTTACGGGATGCTAATTACCCAAATTTAGTTTTGCAATTTGGAATGACAGCGCTTTGTCAGTGTTCCACTTTTTTAAGGCGACAATCCTTTTCTATTATTTAATCAAGAAGCCAATTTGGTAACACTTTTTGCATGTGTCAAAGTAGGCTCTGTCATTTCGAGATGATTCCTTTAATTAACTTGTGGTGAGCAAATCAATTCATTCCTTTTTCTTGTCGGGTAAGAAGCTCCCTGCTTTAGTTAAGCCTAGTACTAAGATCAACGAAAACCGCTTACGGAATTTCGTGAGCGAAATTGCGATATATTTCGTTCGGGAACAAGTGTGACCGAAGAAAACAAAGAAAATGGTCAGAATCGGTCAAGATCGGTCACACTGACTTGTATTTCCATGCTGTGTTTTGTAAACAAACTTTATAAATAAACTTTAAAAAGAGAAATTAATTTAACGAACTTGATTGGGCGTATTATTAATGTAATGTTCCGTAATGGAGTTGAAGGCAAATAATAGTGGCGCTACCGCCATCGCCGCCAATAAAAAAAATATGCAATAAAGTTGTCAATAAAAACACAAAAAAAAGTTAATTTATTTACTAAATTGCATATAATATGGCTTGCCTTTACGACTTTTATCAATTCCACATTATTCTCACGGCTGTCGAAGCGCTACAACCGAGCAGCGATTGCCTCCTCCCCCTTTCCCCTGCATGCTGCTTACGAAATATATGCAATTGATATAATTCGCTTACGGAATCACAGCTGTTTATTAGTGTCTTTTGCCAACCGTTTTACCCGGTTCGCTCACGGAATTTCGTTCATCTTAGTACCCGACCAAACGAAATACCACAAAATTCTTCTTCTTGCTCTTTTCGTTCTTTTTTTTTTATATGAAGTTTTTCGTTTATGGATTTTTTTCGTTCATCTTAGTACTAGGCTTTAAGTGAGAAAAAGTAATTCGAACAAGTCGGTAAAAAGTGTAAACTAAAAATATA
Source organism: Drosophila triauraria (assembly GCA_014170255.2). Lineage (NCBI taxonomy): Eukaryota > Metazoa > Arthropoda > Insecta > Diptera > Drosophilidae > Drosophila > Drosophila triauraria. The sequence continues at coordinate 16,803,508 of CM024333.1, forward strand.
AATAAAAGTGAAGTTGAAAGAAACTATGAGTGACAAGGAGGGCTTAAAGAAAACCTTGAGTTAAATGGAAAGCCTAGATCTGCCCAACAGTTCGGGGCTTACAGAGCCAACGTATCCGCCAGCAACTGCTTCGACGGAGTAAACGAACAGCGATTGCGACACAAGGTGATCAAAGACGATGTCCTCGAGGAGGACATTCCCTGCCATAGGGCTCTAATGAAGTGACAGCGACACAGCCATTCACGGCAAGGACTTAGAGGAAATTAAGTGAGCTCCATTTTATATTTCTCCATATTACACATTCCTAATATGTTACGGTATGCTAATTACCCAAATTTAGTTTTGCAATTTGGAATGACAGCTTTCTCAGTGTTCCACTTTTTTAAGGCGACAATCCTTTTTTATTATTTAATCAAGAAGCCAATTTGGTAACACTTTTTGCATGTGTCAAAGTAGGCTCTGTCATTTTAAGATGATTCCTTTAATTAACTTGTCGCAAGCAAATCAATTCATTCCTTTTTTTGTCGGGTAAGAAGCTCCCTGCTTTAGTTAAGTGAGAAAAAGTAATTCGAACAAGTCGGTAAAAAGTGTAAAATAAAAATATAAATAATATTAATAAAAGTGAAGTTAAAGAAAACTATGAGTGACTAGGAGGGCATAGTTCTGCCCGACAGTTCGAGGTTTACCGAGGTTACTTCTCCGCCAGCAACTGCTTCGAAGGAGGAGACGAACAGAGACGATGTCTTCCAGGAGGACGAGTACTTCCACATTCCCTGTCATAGGCAATAAGTGCCATAATGAAGTGACAGCAGCACAGCCATTCAAGGCAAGGCCTTCGAGGAATTAAAGTGAGATCCATTTTATTATTTCATACTACACATTCCTAATATTTTACGGGATGCTAATTACCCAAATTTAGTTTTGCAATTTGGAATGACAGCTTTCTCTGTGTTCCACTTTTTTAAGGCGACAATCCTTTTTTATTATTTAATCAGCAAGCCAATTTGGTAACACTTTTTGCATGTGTCAAAGTAGGCTCTGTCATTTCGAGATGTTTCCTTTAATTAACTTGTGGCAAGCAAATCAATTCAATCCTTTTTCTTGTCGGGTAAGAAGCTCCCTGCTTTAGGTCAATGAGTGAGAAAAAAAGTAATTCGATCAAGTCGGTAAAAAGTGTAAAATAAAAATATAAATAATATAAATAAAAGTGAAGTTAAAGGAAACTATGAGCGACAAGGAGGGCTTAAAGAAAACCTTGAGTTACATGGAAAGCCTAGATCTGCCCAACAGTTCGGGGCTTACAGAGCCAACGTATCCGCCAGCAACTGCTTCGACGGAGTAAACGAACAGCGATTGCGACACAAGGTGATCAAAGACGATGTCCTCGAGGAGGACATTCCCTGCCATAGGGCTCTAATGAAGTGACAGCGACACAGCCATTCACGGCAAGGACTTAAAGGAATTAAAGTGAGCTCTATTTTATATTTCTCCATATTACACAACCTTAATATTTTACGGGATGCTAATTACCCAACTTTAGTGTTGCAATTTGGAATGACAGCGCTTTGTCAGTGGTCCACTTTGTTAAGGCGACAATCCTTTTCTAATATTTAATCAACAAGCCAATTTGGTAACACTTTTTGCATGTGTCAAAGTAGGCTCTGTCATTTCGAGATGATTCCTTTAATTAACTTGTCGCAAGCAAATCAATTCATTCCTTTTTCCTGTCGGGTACGAAGCTCCCTGCTTTAGTTAAGTGAGAAAAAAGTACTTCGAATAAGTCGGTAAAAAGCTTAAAATAAAAATATAAAGTGATCAAAGTGAAGTAAAAGAAAACTATGAGTGACATGGAGGTCCTAGTTCTGCCCGACAGATCGAGGTTTACAGGGCCAACGTCTCCGCCGGCAACTGCTTCGACGGAAGCCCAGGAGGACGAGTACTTCCACATTCCCTGCAATAAGGCTCTAATGAAGTGACAGCGAGACAGCCATTCGAGGCAAGGATTTCGAGGATTCAATGTGAGCTTAATTTTATAGAAATATAATTGTTACATATATTACACATTCCTAATATTTTACGGGATGCTAATTACCCTAATTTAGTTTTGCAATTTGGAATGACAGCTTTGTCAGTGCTCGACTTTTTCGGACCCTGTCTCCGATCTATTTTGTATCGATGAAACATGCAATAATTAAAGCTTGGGGTCCCTTTTAAGGCAAGAAATAATTCATTTTGAGACGGTTGCTCTAATAATTGATATCAAGAACAGCTACATCTTCTGCAATTCATATCTTTCAGCTTTCTAGGATTCTAAATGTGTATTTACACCTTTCTATACCTAAAAAAGCATATGTATTCTTGAGCAGCATCAACTTGTTCGCATTTATAAATAACGTGTGATTTGTTCAGGTTTGTTCTTACTTTCTCGGAGGCTTACAGGACTAAGGCTGGACTGCCTGAGGCTGCTCAGATAAATCCTTCCTCTAGGTCTTCTGATTTGATTCGTGTCCGCATTCCTTTTAGACAAAAATTGTTCTCCACTTCTGGACAGTAATCAGAAAGCTGATCTGCTGAATTTTAGCTCAGCAGCTTTGCGTCATTTCTCTGATATTTACTACGTAGGGTTCGATTAGGATCTGTAAGGATTTTTAGCTTGCGATCAGGCTACCATACTATATGGTTGATGCAATTCCATAAAGGAAATGGGGGATGGGCCTAATCGCTGGGGTGTCCATCCGAGATTCTCGGAGTGGACGGAAAGTGTCTGATTGCCATTCACCTGGGAGTGGCCAGAGCGATTCCCCAGTCGGTTCAGGCCAAGCAGCTCACGACCTCCAGTTCCGCCCCCGGAAACGGGCGGCGGACTAGGTATCCCCCGGGTAATCGACCTGAGATCCCTTCGGTCGACGAGCAAACGTGAGAAGGCGATCCCTTTGTTTTATTTTTTTTTTGTTTTTTTTTTTGTTTTTCTTCGATTAAAATAATTTTTTTTTTTTATTAACTTTTATAACGCCCGCGGTTGTCCCCTCTTACGCTTCGGGTGTTTTTCGGGCGTTTATTTTCTCTATTTGGTTTTTTAGTAGCTAAGTTTCTTTATTTTGTATGCTTGAATTTTAATTATTATTTAGTATTCGATGACCTTAGAGATCACTAAAGCCAAATGTCGAATGGTCTTCCAACTCCCTTGGGTCAACAGCCATGGGCTCTGGGCGAAGGTTCATACTGACAAGACTCTCCGTGTAGCTGGCATCGATAATTTTCCTTGATATAATTATTTTTTCCTTTACGTTCTTGGTTGTCCTCCAGGGCGATTTCTCTATTTTGTTTTTAGTTTCTTTAGTTTTTATGCTTAAGCTTTATTTGTAGCACTTGTGATAGTTAAGTTTTGTTTATTTCTTTTTTGTCGTATCTTGTATGTCTAGCATCTATTCTTTTTTGCATTCATGTTTGCAGTTCTTGTGATACAGAAAAATTTTCTGCGTTCTTCTATAGGCCTCAGTTTAAGTCACAGCTTCATGTCTTTAATTTAGTTACCTTAATATTTACTTCAATGAATTCGTATAACTAATTTTATTTATTTTTTTGTCCTTTTTAAGCAGCATATATGATCAAACGTTGCTAGACTCCTGGGCAAGTTTTCTTAGTTTCTTTAATTTTTAAGTTTAAACTTTATTTGCAGTACTTTTGATAGTTAAAATTTCTTTATTTCTTATTTGTTGTATCTTGTGTGTCTATCATCTATTGTTCTATTTCTTTAGTGTTTGCAGCACTTGGAGTTTGCAGCACCTCAGTTATGTCTTTAATTTAATTACCTGAATTTTTATTACAATGAATTTGTACACGTTCTTTTATTTTTTGTTTGTCTTTTTAGCAGCATATGTATTTTTGGTATTAATCGGTTACGTGTTCTTTGATTAATGGAATTCCATGTACTCTTATTTATTTCAGGAATTTTTTTTTTGCGTATTTATGTCTTTAGTTTTAAGCTCGTTTATTTATTTTATTGACTCCAATTTCAGATCCCCTTTTGTTTTTTTTCAAGTTTATAATTTTATTATATATTAATTGATAACTTCAGATAATTTACAGAAATTTTTAAACTTTATGTGGAGTAGGCCTCCGGGGGAAACCACAATAAAAAAAACGCGCCTGGAACCTTACCTCAATGGTGGTGTGGAAAAAGGTTCAAAAATTGTTTCAATGTTTACCTTGAGTAATTTATTATTGAATCAATAAACTGGCGCTTAAAAGGGTGAGTCGTGTCTTTGAACATTGGCTAATAAATATTTGAATATAATTTCTTCTAGATTATGTCGATCGATCATCCAGAAGAGCAGATTTGGTGTAGACTTAGACGCAATGGACTCCACCTGAAGCTACTGGCTGCTGTGGGTATGTATTTTATAACGGATTCATATATTTTCGGGCTTCAGTTGGTAGATTTTATTATTTTATGTATACAAAAATTAAATTCCTCTCTAAGTGGCACATTTATTGGCTTATTGTTGTGCGAAAACCCTTTAAAGCAGCCGCAGAGTGACCAGGTTAACCCCAAAAACCCTCTAGAACTGGACTTCTTTGTGCTTGGCCATATTTGTTTGTAGTTTAGTAGTTTTAATGGACCAAAAATATATGTAAAATCGAATCTGAACTACTCATCATCCTCGCTCTCGTCAAACTCCTCATCCTCCTCCTCGTCCTCTTCATCCGTCCCATCGACCACGTCGCCAGTGAAGTACAGCACGGCTTTGGGAATTATCTTGGCGCGCAAGAGGTGAGCAATTTTGAAATCCGATGACAAAATCAGCCGAGATCGGTCATCGATTTCCTCGTTGCCGGTTGGAAACTTGGGGGGGCTGAAGAAATTAAAGAATGAGTCCGTTGGAACCTGCTTGCGAATGGTGCGCATGGCGCCGTGCTCCTTGTGCTTCTGCCTCTTCCTGATGCTCTTCACCGTCAGGTTCATCTTGTTCACCCAGCTAATGGGGCAGCCCGTGCACTTGCAAATCTCGGGTCCTTCGAATGCGAACGGATCCTCGGGATCTACAGCAGACTTCAGGAAGTACTGTTTGGTAAGGACCGAGTTCGTGAAGTACTCGTTCTTGCCAAAGCGGAACTCCAGGGTGTACGAGTGCCCATCCCCGTACTTAACGGATATATCCGTGAGCTTGACCATGGCTGGCTCGTCATGGCGTTGGACCATCGCGGAAAGGACTGGTGTAATACGGAACACGGTCAGCCAGAAGCCAGGGATGCCCTTGGCTACCCTTGGAGGCTCCATGTCGACCGGCTGCTCAGGCTCCTTCCGGGCGGGGTCCACCGTGCCCTCTACGATCGCCCTGCGCTTTTCGAACAGCGGCTGGTACTTGAGCTGGTATTTTTTCTCCAGCTCGTGCACCTCCTCGAAGAACTCCGCCTCTATTTTTAGGTGCTCCAGTTGCAGATTCTTCAGAGACTCAATTCTGTTTTGAATGGGAGCGGGCAGAACCTTCCCCATTTCCTGCAGGTAGTGACGCCTCAACGCCGAGCTCATGTCGGCGGGCATCGACAGCTCTTCCTCGATCTCGGCGTCCAGGTTTCCCTCTGGCGGAGCGTCCATTACTAAGTAAATTCGGTTTTTATTCGATAAGAACTGCGAACGAAGCCGATTTTATTTTTGAAAATTTCGAAAAGAATACAAGTTTTATCGATAGAAAAATTCACAAATTTTGTTTACACTTAAGCTATGGGAAATTTTAATACAAATTGTTGCGACACGTTTGCTCTAAGAATACGAACTGTTGTATATAAATTTAAGGAATGTTCTATTCAAATGTAATATCAAGGCCAGCTATAACTTTTGCAATTCATACCTTTTTAGCTTTCCATATTTCAATATTTATTTACGCCTTTCTTTAACCCAAAAAGCATATATATTCTTGATCTTGTTTTTACTTTCTCGGAGGCTTACAGGACTAAGGCGGGACTGGCCTAAGGCTGCTCAGATAAATCCTTCCTCTAGGTCGTCTGATTTGATTCGTGTCCGCATTCCTTAAAATTCGATTGGGATCTGTTAGCAATATAAGCTTGCGATATTCGTTGTGAATGTGAACATTCCTAAATTAAAATATATCTTCTGAAAGCTCCAATCTGGACATCAAAGAAATGGGGGATGGGCCTAATCGCTGGGGTGTCCATCCGAGAGTCTCGGAGTGGACGGAAAGTGTCTGATTGCCATTCACCTGGGAGTGGCCAGAGCGATTCCCCAGTCGGTTCAGGCCAAGCAGCTCACGACCTCCAGTTCCGCCCCGAACCGGGCGGCGGACTAGGTATCCCCCGGGTAATCGACCTGAGATCCCTTCGGTCGACGAGCAAACGTGAGAAGGCGATGCCTTTGTTTTATTCCTTTTGTTTTTTTTTTTTGTTTGCCTTCGATTTAAATAATTTTTTTTTATTAACTTTTATAACGCCTGCGGTTGTCCCCTCTTACGCTTCGGGTGTTTTTCGGGCGTTTATTTTCTCTATTTGGTTTTTTAGATTCTAAGTTTCTTTATTTTGTATGCTTGAATTTTAATTATTATTTAGTATTCGATGACCTTTGAGATCACTAAAGCCAAATGTCGAATGGTCTTCCAACTTCTTCCAACTTGGGACAACAGCCATGGGCTCTGGGCGAAGGTTCATACTGACAAGATTCTCCGTGTGCCTGGCATCGATATCTACATATGTATTTCCTTGATATAATTATTTTTTCATTAACGCCCCTCCAGGGCGATTTCCCTATTTTGCTTTTTAGTTTCTTTAATTTTTAAGCTTAAACTTTATTTGCAGTACTTGTGATAGTTAAGATTTCTTTATTTCTTTTGTGTATTTTTTTTTGTTCAAAATAATTTTAATAATTTTTTTTTATTAACTTTTATAACGCCCGCGGTTGTCCCCTCGTACGCTTCGGGTGTTCTTTTGTATGCTTGAATTTTAATTATTATTTAGTATTCGATGACCTTTGAGATCACTAACGCCAAATGTCGAATGGTCTTCCAACTCCCTTGGGGCCAACAGCCATGGGCTCTGGACGAAGGTTCATACTTACAAGATTCTCCGTGTGCCTGGCATCGATAACTTTTTCCTTGATATAATTCTTTTTTCCTTTACGTTCTTGGTTGTCCTCCAGGGCGATTTCTCTATTTTGCTTTTAGTTTCTTTAGTTTGTATGCTTAAGCTTTATTTGTAGCACTTGTGATAGTTTTCTTTATTTCTTTTTGTTGTATTTTGTATGTCTCTCATCTATTCTTTCTTGCATTCACGTTTGCAGCACTTGGATATATTAAAAATGTTTCTCTTCTATAGGCCTCAGTTTAGTTACCTTAATATTTATTTCAATGAATTTGTACAAGTAATTTTTTTTTATTATTATTTATTTTTTTGTCCTTTTTAAGCAGCATATATGATCAAATATTGGTTGACTTCTGGACAATTTTACTTAGTTTCTTTAATTTTTAAGCTTAAACTTTATTTGCAGCGCTTGTGATAGTTAAGTTTTCTTTATTTCTTTTTTGTTGTGTTTTTTATGTCTATGATCTATTTTTTCATTAACGTTTGCAGCACTTGGATATAAAAAAAAAAAATGAATGGAAATTATTCTCTTCTTCTGTAGGCCTCAGTTTAAATCACTGCTTCATGTCTTTAATTTAATTACCTTAATTGTTATTTCGATGAATATGTATAAGTAGTTTTATTTATTTGTGTGTCCTTTTTTAGCAGCATATATGATCAAACGTTGGTTGACTTCTGGACAATTTTTCTTAGTTTCTTTAATATTTAGGCTTAAACTTTATTTGCAGTACTTTTGATAGTTAGGTTTTCTTGATTTGTTGTATATTGTATGTATATCATCTATTCTTCTATTGCATTAGTGTTTGCAGCACTTGGATATAGTAAAATTGTTTCTGTTCTTTTATAGGCCTCAGTTTAAGTGACAGCCTCATGTCTTTAATTAAATTACCTTAATTTTTATTACGATGAATTCGTATTCGGTATTTTATATATTTTTTGTCCTTTTTAAGCAGCATATATGATAAGATGTTGTTTGACTTCTGGACAATTTTTCTTAGTTTCTTTAATATTTAAGTTTTAACTTTATTTGCAGTAATTTTGATAGTTAAGTTTTCTTTATTTCTTATTTGTTGTATCTTGTATGTATATCATATTCTTCTATTTCATTAGTGTTTGCAGCACTTGGATATAGTAAAATTGTTTCTGTTCAGTTTAAGTCACAGCCTCTTTCTTTAATTAAATTACCTTAATTTTTATTACGATGAATTTGTATACGTAATTTTATTTATTTGTCCTTTTTTAGCAGCATATATGATCAAATTTTCGTTGACTTCTGGACATCAATGTTCTCTATTTCAGGAAGACACTGATATTTCCTTTCTTGGTGTGACTAGTTGCTCCTCCAATTTATTTCTTATTTTCATATATACCTCATAACTTTTTAGCACGTAATATAAGTACAAGGGTTAATATAGAACGGGTTTCAGCGGCATTTGGTAATTCATTTTTATTCTATTTCTTATTTCTGAAATATTTACTATTATATTTTTCATTATTTTAATTAATTTTTTTAAATATATTTTTGATCCGAATTTTATGACATGGTTTTTTTCCAAAGAAGCCGCTCCAGCAGTCATAGATGTACGTTTAAGATGTAACCTTATGTGGAGTAGGCCTCCGGGGGAAACCACAATAAAAAAAACGCGCCTTGAACTGTACCTCAAACAGGTGGTGTGGAAAATGGTTCAAACGTTAAAAGTAATAATAAACAATAAACAATATTGAATTATTAATTATAATTGAATAATAAACAGGGAAATATATGTGTGATTATTATTATTATTTTTTTTAATAATATATTAATTCTGATAGCAGTTTATAAAAATCAACCTAAATTATTATTCATTTAAATTTTAGCGCGAACAGAAATAAAAGTTACTTGGCAACTCTAGCACCTACAAGTCTTTGTGGCTTAGAAAATAAAGTGGCAGCACTGCATATGATCTTTGTAGCGTCTATATTCAATATTCTTACTTTTAACGCAACCCCGTTAAGCCAAAGACATTATAGTTATATTGGTTATTAGTAATTATTGGTAATTATATTGATAATTGATACTTCCTCCAGAAATTCCTTAAATGTTTTGAATTGCCCGGGTAGTGCTGCCACTTGCGTGTGGAAACTTTCGCCATCCGGCCACACTGACCAAGACAGCTGTTGGAAGAAGAAGAAGCAGCACGTGCACGCTGTTGATTTAAAAAAAGAGTTTTTTGTTTTCTTCACTAGATTTTAGATAAATAGCACAATCAGGATGTCAAAACCGGCGGCGAAAGCGCGTCCCAAGCAGAAGACGCCGTACAAGCGCTACTTCGACACAGAAAAGGCCACCGACAATGACGGCGGAGGCCTGGAGCGCGTGAAAGTAAGGCGCAAAAGTCAACAGAACTTCGTCGGCGACTTCATCAAGATGCAGAACAAGGCCAAGAGGCAGCCGTCGCGTCCGCCCTTCGAAAAGAAGGCCACCAAGAAGCCGGACGAGGCGGATACAGGCGAGCCCAAGCCCAAGAAGAATCCCATTCCGCAGGAGCTGATGGACAAGTACTCGCGTGGCGAGAAGGTGCAACCCAAGGGCGTTAAGACGCGCCACTTCAAGGAACAGCAGACGCGCAAGGAGGTGTACCTTGAGTACGCCACCGAGCAGGCAGCGCGCACAGAGCTGCTGCTGCAGGAGGTGGCCGGCCAGCTGGAGCCGGACGAGGGCGAGACCACGGCCGAGTTGCGGCAGGCGGAGATCGCCGGGCATGTGGACCTGCAGTCGGCGGCCAAGCACTTCAGCCTGAGCATGGAGCACGGCCCCTACCAGATGCGCTACACCAAGAACGGACGCCACCTGCTGCTGGGCGGGCGGCGCGGACACGTGGCCGCCTTCGATTGGGTCACCAAGCGGCTGCACTGCGAGTTCAATGCGATGGAGAGCGTCGAGGATGTGCAGTGGCTCCACCTGCCCACCATGTACGCCGTGGCGCAGAAGAGCTGGGTGTACATCTACGACAAGAAGGGCACCGAGCTGCACTGCATCAAGCGGCTGAACCGGGTGAACCGACTGGACTTCCTGCCCTACCACTTCCTCCTGGCCGCCGGCAATAGCGCCGGCTACGCCTCCTGGCTGGATGTCTCCGTGGGCGAGCTGGTTGGCAACTTCAATACCAACCTGGGCGACATCCGCCTGATGCGCCACAATCCCAGTAACGGTGTCCTGTGCATCGGCGGCGGCCGCGGCGTCGTGTCCATGTGGTCGCCCAAGGTGCGCGAGCCGCTGGCCAAGCTCCTCTGCCACTCCACAGCCATGACAGCGCTGACGGTGGACCCCAAGGGCCAGCATCTGGTCACCGCGGGGCTGGATCGTGCCGTCAAGGTCTGGGACATCCGGATGCTGGTCCAAGACAAGCCGCTGACCCACTTCCAGCTGCGTCTGCCCGCCAACGAGCTGGACGTGTCGCAGCGCGGCATGCTGGCCCTGTCCCAGGGCACCTACTTGGAGACCTATGCGGATCTGTTGTCGGGCGGCGGCACTGGCGACCGCCAGAAGCTGCCCTATCTCCGCCAGCGCTGCGATGCCTTTGTCCATGGCCTGCGCTTCTGCCCGTACGAGGATGTGCTCGGTGTGGCCACTGCCAGGGGCTTCCAGTCGCTGCTGGTGCCCGGTTCCGGGGAGCCCAACTTCGATGCCATGGAGGACAATCCGTATGAGACGTCCAAGCAGCGGCGCGAGCACGAGGTGCACGCGCTGCTCGAGAAGATCCCGGCCGAGCTGATCACCCTGGATCCGCACGAAATAACGGGCGTGGATGCGCCCACGCTGCAGGAGAAGATCGATGCCAAGCGCAGGCTCTTCCACGTCAAGGCGCCGCGCATCGACATGAAGTCGCGCCACAAGATGAAGGGACGCGGCGGCAGCGCCAAGGCGGCGCGCAACAAGCAAATTGTCAAGGACGCCAAGCGCAAGGTGAGTGCTCCTAACTGGGTTTCTCAAGCTGATTTATTAAGCCTTTTCCTTTGTGTCCGCAGGAGTTCATTGCCGAGGTGCGCCAGGCGAAGCACAGTGTGATCAAGGAGCATGCGGTCAGGGAGGGCACAACCAAGCCCAAGACCAAGGCGCCGAAATCTGTGCTGGATCGATTCAAGACGAAGCCACCGAAGAAGCCCAAGGCCTGAGCGGGGCGACCAGAGGAATAAAACTAATTGTAGAAGCTAACTGGGCTGGAAAGTGTGCTTGTTTTTGGGGGAAGAGGGATCGCGGGAATGTTTTCCACAAGACTTGCTTCCTACTAACTAAAAGTGAGGGAAAACTGGCTAAAAAATGATTTAAATCTAGCAATAATTGGTTAATGGGACTGCTTTTAGTTTAAAATTTAATTTTATACATTTAACAAGTTCTTACAACTTATAAACTACGGTCCTTAGATTAATTTCCTGCCCCAAAAGCCAGACTTAGTCATAGGCCATGACTGCCTTTAGGTAGCTGGCAATCCTTTGACTCTCCGCCTGCTCCTCCAGCTTCTTGAGTGCCCGCTCCAGCTGGCCCTGCCCATCGGACTTCCTGGCGTAGTAGAAGAGGTTCAGGATGCGCTTTTGGTTCTCGAAGCGATCCACCTCGCCACTGTCGCCCGTGACATGTAGGTGTGGCAGGTGGCAGAGCACTTCTCCGGCGGCCTGGATCAGAGCCTTCATAAAGACCGCGTTCAGCTGGCGACAGAGCGTGGCCATGGCCAGCAGCGTGCCCTCGCCCACCGTCGGCTTGAGCAGCAACTGGGGCAGATAGCCCAGAAAGGCGACGAATCTGTCGGCGCCACCGAATCGGGCGTACAGATCCGAACGCTGGACGATCTCGCACAGCAGGCTCAGCACCCGGGTGGCCACGCCCTCGCGCGTGGTGAATCGCTGGCTTACGTAGGCCGCTATCGCGGCGCCCAGCAGGTTGGTCAGGGGCTCCGGCGCAATGTCCAGCAGGACCTGGGCATTGTCCAGGAGCAGGGCACGCAGCGAGGCCACCAACAGCAGCTGCTGTTCCGGCGGCAAGGCGCTCGAGCGCTCCAGGCATTGCTGCACGTAGGAGACGAGGTGGCCAAACAGCTGGGAGTGCTTCTCGCCGGGTTGGGGAAAGAACTGGCAGGTCAGCTGGACGATGGTCAGGTTCTGCGGCAAGCACAGCTCGCCGCCATCCGCCGGGCCCTTGTCCTTGGCTTTGGCAGCCTTCTTGCCGGCGGCGGCGAGGGGAATCTGTTGGTAGGGAAAGCGGCTGCCGTCCTTGGCCAGAAAGTTGAGCAGGAACTTCTGCGAATAGTTCGTCCGCAGCCAAGTGCTCAGCTCTTGCGTGCCATGGATCGCCTCGTGCTGGCATATCAGCGTCCAGAGCAGGCTCATCAGACCCACCACGACGTGCAGGCTGGCCGCCGCATCCTGGGCGAGCAGGGGCTGTTGCGGCTGCGGCCGCACCTCCAGCCAGTTGTCCTGCAGCAGGGGCAGCAGCTGCTCTACGTATGTCTGCAGTCGGGCGCCCTCGGCACTCAGCTTCGTCTCGTTGAGGATGGCGTGCAGGTCACGCGTGTCCGGGTGGTAGGGACAGAGCACGTTGTAGTACTGCGGCCGCATCTCCTCAAAGTGAACAACGCGGACGGGGTCTGTTGTCTTGGAGCTCTTACCGCCGCCACTGCCGCCGTGCTGGATCAGGGTCCCGAGGATCTGCTGAAGGCGCAGCAGCACCTTGGTGCGCCACTTGACCGTCGTCTGCTTGCCCTGGCCGAGATTAAGGGTGAGCGTGCGGTTGGAGCGCTCGTTGTCGTGCCGAGAGCGGGAGATCATGTCGATGAAGTTGCCAATAATGACGCTGGCATTGCGCTCCGCCAGCAGCTCGGGCGGCACACGGGCCAGCAGCACGTCCAGCATCAGCAGCGAGTCCTCCTGGATGGCGGGCAGGACATGGGTCATGGCGCAGCGCAGGTACGTGGCGATAACGTGGAAGAACGGCGCCACAGCCGACGGCTGCAGGGCCTCCAGAAGGACGTCGAGTGTCTTGAACGACTCCTGGCGCGCAGACTGCTCCATGTCCAGGGCACCGGCCGCAATGCCCTGGAACAGAGCGTTCAGATGACCAATCAAATGCTCCGCATTGCCGGCTTTCAGCGAGTCTCGAACATTGCGCAGCGCATCCGTGCGAAACTTGACGCTGTGGTGCTTCAGACGCGACAGCGTCTCCTTAAGGTTGAACTGCCGCTGGCCCGTCTCCGTGTAGGAGGACTCCTTCAGCTGCTCCTGGATCTGGATCTTGCGCACCTTGAAGTCCGTCTTCGTCACGTTCAGGCCCTTGGGCAGCTTGGCGCCCTTCAGCTTCACCTTGGCCTTCTCCGCCCGCAGGTTCTTCTTGTGGTGGCCGCCCATTCTCAGCCGGGATACGCGGGGATTGGGAAGAACGGAAGAAAACTCCAAGCAAATCTAAGAAATTCAAACGTAGAACATGTGCGCTCTCTTCTTCTTCCGCTGTTAGTGTTGCCAGACCGGTCTTAATATGTATTTTGATTTGATTTTTGGACAAACAAATTAATTGCACTGAATTATAACTGAAATTTGTTAATTGTTTTTAACGGCAGTTGTATATTTAAAACAACAAACTAAATACATTTGAATTCCTGTTTACTCGCATTGCTGCCAGATATTTCATATGTTTGGATTCTACCGCCCCCGTGGGACGGTCACACTGACGCACACCAAACTCTCTGCGCGAAAAACATTCGCAAATATTTAATGCAAATTCGGCGCGCGTTCGTTTTACCTAGCAGATTACAGGCTACAAACCGGCAACTAGCGGCCAGCACTTCTCCATGCGGCTCCTCAAGCCGGGCTGGGTGCATCACGATGGTAAGTTAGCGCTCCGTTAGCCGGTTAAACCGGCAAATCCATCCCGCCTTTGGTCAAAATGTGTGTTTACCCGTGTTTTGTGTTTTTCTTCCGCAGACAAACAGATATTCTCGGTGGATATCCATCAGGATTGCACGAAATTCGCCACCGGCGGTCAGGGCCAGGACTGCGGTCGCGTTGTCATATGGAACCTGCTGCCGGTCCTCTCGGAGAAGGCGGAGTTGGATCCAGCCGTTCCGAAGATGTTGTGCCAAATGGACCAGCACTTGGCGTGTGTCAACTGTGTGCGCTGGTCGCAGAATGGCCAGAACCTGGCCTCCGGCTCCGACGACAAGCTGATAATGATCTGGCGCAAGAGTGCCGGCTCCAGCGGCGTCTTCGGCACCGGCGGCATGCAGAAGAATCACGAGTCCTGGAAGTGCTTTCACACGCTGCGCGGCCATGACGGCGATGTCCTCGATCTGGCCTGGTCGCCCAACGACGCCTACCTCGCGAGCTGCGGCATCGACAACACCGTGATCATCTGGGACGCCCATGCGTTCCCGCACTCGGTGGCCACGCTCAAAGATCACACGGGCCTGGTGAAGGGCGTCTCCTGGGACCCGGTGGGCAGGTATCTGGCCTCTCAGTCTGACGATCGCAGCATCAAGATCTGGAATACGCTGGACTGGAGCGTCACGTACTCGATAACCGAGCCGTTCGAGGAGTGCGGCGGCACCACGCACTTTCTGCGACTCTCGTGGTCGCCGGATGGCCAGTATCTGGTCTCTGCCCACGCCATGAACGCCGGCGTGCCCACGGCCCAGATCGTGGAGCGCGTGGGCTGGAAGACCGACACGGACTTCGTGGGCCATCGCAAGGCGGTGACCTGTGTGCGCTTTCACAACTCGATCATGGCGCGCCCGGCGGCCGACGGCAGTCCCAGCAAGCCGCTGCACTACTGCGTCCTGGCTGTGGGCTCGCGTGACCGCTCGCTGTCCGTCTGGATGACGGCGCTGCAGCGTCCCATGATCGTCATCCACGAACTGTTCAACGACAGCGTCCTGGACCTCTCTTGGGGGCCGAAGGAGTGCCTGCTGATGGCCTGCAGCGGTGATGGGACCATTGCCTGCCTGGAGTTTGCCGAGGAGGAGCTGGGCAAGGCCATCACGGATGCGGACAAGCATGCCATCTTCGTGAAGATGTACGGCCAGGACTATGGCTGTGGCCTGGGCCGCAAGCTGGCCATGGAGCATCCGAAGCGACTGCTCCAGCCGCAGGGTGCTGGGCCGCCGCTGCTCGAGACAGGCACTCCCCTCAAGTTCCCGCTGAGCCAGGAGGCCAACCAGCGACCGATTAGCAAGCAGACGGAGACGCGAACCAAGGACGGCAAGCGCCGGATCACACCCATGTTCATACCCCTCCACGAGGATGGGCCGACGTCGATCGGTGCCACCAGTCTGGTGTCCTCCTCCGCCGCTACGCTCACCTCCAGCTCGGTGCCCTGTGGCGCCAGCATAGCGACCTCAGTGCCCACGGAGGGCGCTGCCACCCCGTTAATGCCAGAGCCATTGGTGAGCAAAGCGGACCAGGGACGCCTCGACTCCAGGCTTAAGACAATGCCCACCTCCCAGCGCCGGCAGTCGGTGCCGTTCGACCCGGGCCAAGCGGCTGGCGGCGAGCTGCCGCGTTCCCCCCGACTGGAGGAGCACCAGAGCAGCACCCATGCTGCGCCCAATCTCAATGTCACGGCCACCGGGCGCAGCGAGTTCGTGAAGGCCGCCCTCGACTATCGCCTGCACGTGCAGAATGGTCACCTGAAGACGAACCACGGCATGCTGGCCAAGGTGACGGCCTCCGACTCCAAGGAGATGCTCTGGGAGTTCTACGTGGGCTCGCCGGTGGTGAACCTGAATCTGTGCGGAAAATACGCCATGCTGTGCTCCCTGGACGGGAGCATGCGACTGATTTCCATGGAGACGGGCTGCCCAGTCTTTCCGGCCATCTCCCTGACCAGTTCCGCCGTGCATTGCGCCTTCGTGAGTTGCTTTAAAGTCCAAGGAAGCTAAATAAGCTAAAATATCTCCTATTCCCCATCCCCACAGAGTCCGGATAACAGCCTGGTTGGCGTGCTGACTGAGTGCGGGCTGCTGCGCATCTGGGACATTGCCCGGCGGGTCATCAGCCTGGCTGCCGGCTGCTCGGAGCTGCTGAACAAGCACGGCACGGCCGTTCAGTTTGCGGTGACGGATCAGGGAATGCCGCTGATCGGCTTCCCCAGCGGCAACTCGTACTCGTACTCGACCAGCCTGCAGTCGTGGCTAGTGCTGGCCACCAAGGATGCCATTATGTATCACGGCATCCGGGGAACGCTGCCCCGGGACATGGACCAGGTGACGGAGAAGTTTCCGCTGCTCAGCATGCAGGCCAGCAGTCAGAATTACTTTTGCTTCACCGGCGGCATGGAGCTGTAAGTAATCCTTCAGTTAATCCCAAACTCTTCGTGATACCTTCCCCGTTTTCCCCCGGTTGCAGGCGAAATTCGGAGGCCTGGCAGCAGAGCGCCAAGATCCGGTTCATTGAGAACCAGATCAAGCTGTGCGAGGCCCTGCAGTCCCTGGACGAGCTGAAGCACTGGCACAAGATGCTCACCTTCCAGCTGGCCACGTACGGCTCCGAGAAGAGGATGCGCCTGTTCCTGGACGATCTCCTCGCCACTCCGGAGCCGGGCATACCGCAGGTTGGATCAGTGGGATCTCTTCTCTTCCCCTCTCTTCTTTCTGTTCATGTTGCCATCTCGCTCTAGGTCGTGCCCAAGCTCGAGCTGATGCAGTGCGTGCTGGACACCCTGAAACCGCACTCCGAGTGGCAGCGCATGTACTCCGAGTATGTGGAATTGCTGGAGGAGTGCAAGGAGGAGCGGGAGGAGAGCCAGAGCGGCAGCAAGGAGATCTTTGCCACGCCGGCGCCACCACTACCCAAAGCTGTGACCTCGCCACCAGCGGGATCACCGTCCAATAGCGATGATGTGGAGGCCACGGCCAGCAAGGTAGCTGGACGATCGCCACCTGCCACCGTCACAAGCACAGGCACAGCCACTACCAACGCCACCGCCACCAGCTCCTCATCATCCGCGTCAGGATCCTCCTCATCCGGCTCTGGCTCCGGCTCGTCCTCATCATCGTCATCCTCCACCTCGTCACTGTCGGTGCCACCGCCCGCTCCTAGTCTCTCGCCCGAGACCCAAGCCCTGGACTCGCCCACCGTCTGCATAGACGAGCTGTTCTCGGCCTCATCCTCGCTACCTCCGTTGGACACGTTTCCCGCGCCAGTTTCGCCCTCATCCACATCCACAAAGTCCACATCTCCGCCAGCAGTAGTAGCAGCAGCAGCGGCAGCCGTAGCAGCCGCAGTTTCCAGTTCCAAAGCCGTTTCAACGGATCAGACATGAGACGAAAGACTCCTCTACTAACCACCTCCCATTAATTTGTTGTATTTCCCTAAGCTCTAAGCACTTACTGTATAAACACTTTCTAGCGATTTATATTTTAATTAATTTATCGCCGCTTCTCCTCCACACATCCGTTTATATTTTGTATTTCTTTAAAATGTAAAGCATTAAATGATAACAAATTGTGTATGTAGCAAGCATTTCTGCGCGATGGAATTTGATGCGTTTATGGGAAGAAAGTGAGCTGGAGAGCAGAGGATTAAGGATTCAGGAATTTTAAATATGTCACCTAAGAAACCCTTGACTGAATATATATTATCGTTTCGCTTCGATTTGGCCTTCGGTTGAATGTTCCTCGCTGAATTCTCCCTTTCCTGCTGTTTCAGTAAAGAAACTTAAAGCAAATTCGGTAGGTCGTTCGCACATTTGAGAGTAAACAGTTAGGGCTTTAATTTAAAGCTGGCAATGCTGTACATTTACAGCTACATCTTTTTTACTCTAGGCACCCTGTGAACAGTCCATCTCCTCTCTGAAAGAGAAGGGTCCCTAAATGAGATTGAGATTGCCAAAAGCCGTGTACCGATTGAGATCGCTGGAAGTGCTCTCCCTTACCCGATTAAAACACCTCCTTAGATTTGTACTCTATATAATCTGCACTCTAATCGATCGTTACACTAGCGTAACAGCGTATATAATATAATATAATATAATATAATATATAATCATAATCGGTCGCGACAACAAATGGATTGTGCGCCAACAAAGCCATACATATGTAAATATGTATGTATATGTATATATTATCCGTGTGTATATTATCCGATTGCTCGGCTGAAGAACTTGCTCGTAAACTCTAAACAATATAATTACGTTTCGCGCATGATTGCTGAAAGGGGATGGGGATGGGTATGGGTATGGGTATGGGGATGGCTCCCAATTCCAATTCCAATTCCACCGAAAGAGTGGCCCAAGTGCCTGGCCAAGGACCAACCATAATCATCCGACGACGGTCGCGGTAGAGGCGACCGCCGTTGCCTCTGGCTATTGGGCCGCATAGTGTGGCCCCGGCGTTGGTACGCTCTTCAGCGGCGAATCGAACTCGATCGGTGGCGCCTCAATGACCGGCGTTTCTGCTGCCCCGGTCCCAATTCGCTCCTGCAGCGTCTCGTACAGCTTGTGGATGTGCTCGTTGTGGGCCGTCGTTGGCTGCATGGCCTTCATCAGGGTGGCCAGGCGACCGGCGGGCATCTTATTGTGGACATACCACAGCAGCTTCAGCATGTGCCGCGAGGTCACGTTCTCACGCGTCAGGCCCGCGAAGATGAACTCGTCAAAGAGGGTCGTACAGAAGTCCTCCGTGGCGAACTCCTCGCTCATGGGGATGAGCAGGGCGATCTGTAAGGGCAGAGCAGGTTAATTACAAGCCGTTCCAAGTGCAAAGAAACCAAAAGATACCCTACCAGTGAGTGCAGGAAGGGATCTTCGTAGGCACGATCGTCCTTGCAGGCCGAAAGTATGGCCAGGACGCGAAGAACACCAACGCGATCCTTGAGCCGTGCCGTGTGCAGCGTGTAGTACATGGCCAGAATGCTGGCCACAGAGCTTTCCTGGATGTACGCCTCCACGGCGTCCGGCGCCGGGCCCGAGTGCTCGATCGTGGTGAGCGCCGACTCGCGCTCGTCGGGCGGGAGCTTGGCATGCAGGCTGCGGCACTGGTCGTCCACCATCAGGGACATGAGGGCGGGCAGGAACTTGGTAACGACCTGGCAGTCCAGCTTGGGCTCCTTGAAGTCCTGCGAGTCGATCATCACCCAGGCACTCAGGCCCAGGGCCAGCATCCTCAGCAGCAGGATGAGGATCTGATTGTCGCGCGGCATGCCCTCGTTGTTGATTAGATGATGCAGTATCTTGATGGCCGAGGTGGCCAGAAAGTTGATGGCGTATGGGTCGCACAGGGTCATGGAGAGATCGCCCAGGACCTGCTCCTGGCCGCGCTTAATATTATCGAGGAAGCCCTGCAGTTCGCGCGATCGCTTAATGTCCACGTTCTTCTCGCGAATGCAGGCATCCAGGCACCAAGTGAACTTGTGGCAGGGATCTATCGAGATGATCTCCTGCACCTCGAGATCGTGTAAGGCCATGAGCAGCTCCGCCCGCAGCGTGCAGTAGTGGACGTTGCGGGTGCGGAGAAAGAGAGTGCGCAGGAACTGCAGCACCATGTCGTACAGCTTCACGCTGGTCCCAATCATGTTGGCCAGCTTCTGCACCACCTCGCCCTGCCGCCGCACCTTGGGCGTGGGCTGGAAGAACAGATTGTTGAGGTTGGTGTGGTCGAACAGGATGTGCTCCTTCTCGCGGATATACTGCGACAGCAGCGGCGACACCTCGTCGCCGAACAGCGACTGGTTGTCGCGCCAGATTTGCCGCTTCACCTCCGTGTCCGTGTCCGCGTACAGCTCGCGGTCGCGCACTAGGATCTTGAGGTACTTGTCGTCTATGTGCTGTGTGTTGCGCAAAATGGCCATCACCACCGGGCGCAGCGACTTGACCCGCACCACGGGGAAGCTCTTGTTTAGCAGCTCCTTCAGCTTCTTGTCGCGCTCGCGCGGCTCCTTCTGGCCCATCTCGTTGATGTGCGCTATCAGCTTGTCCCGCAGCTCCTCCATCAGCGAGGTGTGGAAGTCCAGCCGGCGCACGCCGTGCAGGTCGAGTAGAGGCAACATTGGTCGTAACGAAGGCAGCAGCACGCCGTTCTCCAGCTGCAAGTGGGTGCACAGGACAACACGGGAGGAGAGTTAAGGTGGAGTCAACAAACACAACACACGTACAGTTTTTGGCGCCCATTTCTGCAACGTAAACAAACCTGGAAACTCTCGATGGCTTTCAGCGGATCCGTGCAGGAGGTGAGGGCCTCGCGCAGGTACGCCTGGCCCGGTATGTTGACGTCCTCCAGCCCGGTTCCATTATTTTTCGCCGGCGTGCTCATTTTTTTCATAAAATCATATACAATTCGTTCCGTCGGCTTTTTGCGTAGAGCTGGGTCCACGTCCACCCTCACAATAGTATCGTCACATCGATACATTTCTGAGCGATGTTTGGTTCCGATAGTAATATAATTGCTAATTATTTTTTAAATTGTAATTTTGGTATCTTGGGTAATATTAAATTCTTTTTTATGGTAAAGGCAGCAATTAATTGACTAGCTTATATTCCAGAGCAAGCTTGCGTTAAGCTTGCAACGCTTTTGTTCTTTTACTTTGGGGGTGGAAAAGCCATGAGCGCAGCGTTGAATGCGGACGTTATCGATTGCAGTTAAATCACTACAAAGCGGCTTTTATTATTGTTATTAATATTGGTTTTATTTTCTATAGCTATTATAAGAGAAACCTTAAGTTTATTTAAATAATTTAATAGTTCTATTTATATCAGAGTTACCCACCCTAGTGGCAATACCGTTTCAGTGGCGTTTTTAGGTGTGGTATATTTTAACGGTCCAGCCACGGTCACACTACGCCGAGGCATCAAATCGCAAATTTTGTTTTTAATTATTTCCAAGTGTAATCGGCTGAAGGTGCAGGAACCCTAAGCTTCTGACGCCGCTTCCGATCGCGAGAGGGAAACGCAGCAGATCCTGCCGCCCACTCGCTATCCTTGCCGTGGATGCGAGTGTCGAGTGCTTTCGCTGCGCCTGTGTGTGTGCGTGTGTTTTTGTCCGCCTCAGTGTGTGTGGGCGCAAGCGAGTGTTTGTGTGTGTGTGCGGATCTCGGCGAGAGCAATTCCCCGAAAGTCGCTCTTTTCCACTTTTGGTAAACAAAACAAAAACAAAACAATTGGATGTGACCTGCGTCCACATCCGCGCCAAGCACCATCATTACTCCCACAAGAAGCAACCGAAGCAGCCGCACCAGCAGCCAGCGAAGAAGCAACATGTCCTCGTCGACGTCAGAGCGCAAGCGCTACCACAAGGACAACGCGCCCACCGACGACATACTGACGTTGATCAATCTGGTGCGCCAGAACCCGGCCCTCTACAACTACAAGCTGCAGCCCAATCAGCGCCGGCGATCCGACGTCCTCAACGGCTGGCAGGAGGTGGCCCAGCAGATAGGAAGTGAGTACAAGCGACCAACTCTAGGGGAGGCTATGTCCAAGCTATTCTAGTCCATTAAATTCCCTCCCAATTAGTTGGCTAAAAGCATTGCCTAGTTTTTGGCGGGGGCTTACGGCTTATCCTGCTAAAATTAGACGAAACCCAATAGGAAAATCAAGGATAATTGTAGAAAAGGACTTCCTGGCAAAATCTACATATAGAAGCCAAAAATAAGAAAGAAATCTTCAATCTCCTTCCTTTCCAGACAAGTACACGGTCCAGGAGGTGCGTCGCAAGTGGAAGAACCTACGGGACACATACCACCAGTACCGCCTGCGCACGCCCAAGTGCATCGAGGGACGGCTCTCCAAGTGGCGATACGCCAAGGAGCTGGACTTTCTGTCGACGGTCTATCAGCCCAAATTGAAGTCGCATCGCACCAACCAGAGCAGCGGCTATGAGGCGGCCAACGGAGGCGGTGACGGCGGCGGCGGCGGAGGAGGCGGTACTGGTAGTACCTCCAACAACAGTCTGCCCATTGGGGCGATGCTGCATCTGAAGCAGCACGATGATGATGACGATGACGACGACGAAGTGGTGGACGATGACGGGCAGTCGGATCATGATACAGCCACCTTGTCCTCGCATCACGGCGCCTCGCAGATCACCCTGGTTAGCGACGAGGCGGAGACCTTCATACTGACCGCCTACGAGGAGGGCGTGGCGGATGACACTGTGTCGCAGCACCACCACCACCACCACCATCATGGGCACCACCATCAGCCGCACCACCACCACCAGCAGCACCATCACCACCACCACCACCATCAGTCGCAGCACGACGGCAGCATCTCCAGCATCGAGCTGTCGCAGATTGCCCACGATGACGATGTGGTCGACGATGTGGACGACGAGGACGATGTCGTCGATCACGACGGCCATGTGGTGGACATTGTCAAGCACGAACTGGACGAGGACGGAGCCACCGGCGCGGAGGTGGACTACGAGGAGGTGTGCCTGTACGAGGAGGCCAGCGGCGCCCATGTCGACTGCGAAATGGGCGGCGTGGACGGCGTGGACGGCGGCAGTGATGTGACCCACGGCAAGAGCTTTCACTACATCGATGCCCACGACTTTTGCATATCGGACATTGAGCCGCCGCAGTCGGTGCGCTCCAGCCAGCATCAGTTCCAGAGCGCCACGGGTTCGGCGTCCAACAGCGTCCTCTCCGGTGGCACTGTGGTCGATGGCAAGCTCAAGAATCTCACGCTGGTCACCACCACGGCAACGGGCGTATCGTCGAATCGTCACGACTCCTCGTCCGTGTCCACGCAACAGATATCGCTGGTGGATGTCACCGAGGCGACCAGCACCAGTGTCACCATTTCCAGCACGCCGGCAGTCTCGCTGAATGCGGCCACAGTGACAACAACGCCGGCAGCAGCCCTGTGCAACACCACATCCTTCACATCCACGCCCACGGCCACGATCCTGCAGCTGCCGTCGCTGAGCTGCGGTTCCGGGAATGCGAATGGGAACGGGAATGGCAATGGCAACGGCCCGCCGTTGGCCGTCAGTGCGGCGAGCAGCAGCACCAATACGCTCGTCAAGGAGGAGGAGCTGCATCACCACCAGCAGGCCCAGCAGGTGGCCCAGGCTCTAGCCAAGCGGGACGAGCTGGATCTGTTCTTTGACTTTCTCAAGAAGAAGATGCAGTGCTTCAGCAAGACGCAGATCACGCACATCCAGATGGAGTTCCTCAACTGTGTCAGTCGGCAGGAGTCGGCCGATCAGGATGGCAAGGACTAGAGAGGGCCCAGCTCCCAAATCCTCGTGCCCGACTCCTGGTAACCGGTTACCCATCGCAGTTCCGGACTCCCCGCCTAGTTGCTTAGGTTTTTTTTTGCGTGTATAGGATTTTAGGACTCGTACCGTTTACCAGTTTTTGCAAGTTCGCGGCCTCCGCGCTCTTCACTTAGCTTTACCCCTTAGAGACCCCATCCCCGCCCCCATCCCCATCCCTTCATCCTAAATGCGTTTACACATATATATATATACTCATATGTATATATATGTTTATATATAAACATAACCCAGAGTTATAAACAAATGTAATTGATTGTAAGTAAAATAAATCGATTCTCGAAAGTGACTAGCCAGGTGTGAGGTGTCTGAGATGGATTACTACCGGGAAGCCAAGTTTGGGTGGGTTGGGTTACTAGAGCCAGCTCGAAACAAGGTAGGGTTTACCCTGAGAGCTTGCTTAGTTCCTTTACTGATAGTTTTCTAAGACTTTCCAGTTCTTGGAAGAAGAAATCTCTCTCTCTCCTTGATCTACATCGCAGTCTCAGGCCTAGCATCCTCTTTTTCCTAGCAGAATTATCTCGACAGTAAGTAGTGTGCAAACCCAATTTGCAATTGTGATTCTCCGCGTGGGGATTTATTTGGCGCGGCGGCAGTCGTCCGAGGTCCGAATGGCGGATAAAACAAACTTAAACGCAACACTTAGGCTAGTTAGTTAGGCTGTTGGGCTGTTATGCTGAAGGTTAGCTCGTTAAATGTACACACACACACAGCTCGAGGCTGCTCGAGGGGATCACGCTGCCGGCGCAGTGACCCCCTCGGAGGAGGAGACCGTCGCCGACGATTGCTGCAGCTGGGCAATGTGCTCCGAGTTAAAGTAGATGACTGTGATGGTGATGTCGTCCCGATACAGACGCACCACATCCTTGGGCAGCGACAGATAGTACGAGATCTTCGAGTGCTCGATGCCATAGTCCGTGGCACCCAAAGCGTTTCGGATGAGATGCGTGGCCGCGTTCTGGTCGACGGGCTTGCGGGTGAGGCCGGCTCTGTCAAATAACACAATTATTACTTTCCATTGAATTAAATATGATATTTCTGCGTATACTGACTTGCGCTCGGCCAGCTGGTTGGAGATTTGCTGCAGCGTTATGTCGCCCTCGGGCAGGCGCATCGGTTCCAGGATCTTCTTCGAGTTGATGTGCTCGCCGACGAGGCTGACCACCTCGCTGGGCGAGAGGAAATCCCAGAGGCCGTCGCTGGCTATGACTAGAAACTTGTCGTTGGGCCCCAGCTCGTGCTGCTGGACATCGGGGCGGGCGGTCAGGTACGGAGGCGTGTAATAGTGGGGCGCCATCGTGTGCTCCCCGAACATGGGCAGCACCTTTTGCTGCATGATGTCCACGGACCACTTGTAGCGAAAATCACCAAAGGCACGTAGCGGCGCCAGTTGGCTCAACAGCCTGCCATTGCGTATCACCGTCTCGCGCTCGTCCTTGGGATGCTCCGAGAGTATGCGACGCACCTCCGACATATTGTCCGCATTGTGTTCGGTGTTGAGCTTCTTGGGGTGCCACTGCTGCGTCTGTGGATCCAGGACGCCCAGCACGGCGCCGCAGTCTCCCGTGCTGGCCACGTGCAGCTGCAACCCCTCCAGATGGACCAGGCAGGCGACGGCTCCTGAAAAGGCAACAAGCTGAAAATGTGGTTTCTACGAAGCAAGGCAAACTCCTTACCTGAGAGCGCTACGCTCATGGTGCGTACATCGCTGTGGGCCAATGCCTCCTGGGACAGGCCCTCGTCCAGCTCCAGGAAGGCGTGCACCAACTCACTGGCCACATCACGCTGCGGCGTCTCGCTCAGCTGCTTTATGTACTTCTGGAAGCTGGCCTCGTAGATGGGCTTAATCTCGCTGACAAAGTCCACATTATCGTTGTGGCACTTGAGGAACGACTGGCTGCTGCAGCCCTCCTTCATCTGGGCTCGCAGGACCTGTCGCGGCAGCGTGGCAGCGGATACGTATCGCAGCAGGCGCTTGGACACTACCTGGCCACAGGATGCCCCAGCATGGCCGTCGAAGATGCCGCAAATGAAGCCGTTGCGGTGCAGCAAGCTGGCCTCGGTGCGGGAGTCCTCGCAGGGCGAATTCGATCCCAGTTGGTTCGTCTCATAGCTACGAATGACCCCGTCCACGGGGAAATTGTACACAAACTCGTTCTCCCTTAGAACCAGGTTAACCTGCGAGAGAGAGGAAAGATTGGAATTAAAATTATAGGTTTGGAACTTTTCTGCAGCCGGAGGAGCGTGTCTAAGGCTTTAATCACAACTTTTAAGCTATAAATACATTAATTTAAATGGCAAATGATAGCTGAAATATTTAGAGGAGTCCCAGACGACTCAAGGCCTAAAATATTTCTTTGCATACTTTTAGACAACTTTTAAAAGGGATTTAAAAACTTGCGAATTAAGACGAAATAGCACCACTAAAAAATTAAATATTGAATGTTTTTAAAATGAATTATGTTAAACTTTTCAAAGATAAAATATTAATTTTTAATTTTATAAAAGAAGAAACTACAAAAAGGAAATATTGGATATAATTCCCACATTTTACATAACAAATAAGCTGGGAACTGCATTTGATTTCTTGGGAAATGTACAAGTAAAGACATATAAATAAAGATATATGTATTCCTTTTTAAAGATATACATATATAAATTATATCAAAATAAAGAATAAACATGGAGGGAACCAAATGCTGCCAGGTTACTAGGTACTCCCCTGGTACCTGTCCCAGTCCCAGTTACTCCTGCTCCCCCGGGGCTTACATCGTACGGACTCAGCTGCGGCAATTGCGGCAGCAGGCGCAGTGCGTTCAGGCTGAACTCGCGGACATTGGCGCGCACGTAGCTGGCGGCGTCGTTCAGCACGAACTTGAACATCTATGCGGCTATATAGAGATATCTCCTATATGCACCCCGCCTGCAGCTATAATTAACGGTAATAATATTTGTTCCGTAACCTTGCGCGCACGTTGGAAACCGGCGGAGAGGGAAGACAGAGATTCGCTACGGCGCGGAGTCGGGGTGAAAGTCGGGTCGGGATGGGATTCCGATAGCTGGGATTTACTAAAATTGACTAGCTGCCGCCGGCTGCTGAGGTTACAGGGCGAGTGTTTAACGTAGCTGCTTCCGAGTGTCCGGCGGTCGGTTTGAACATTTGTGTGCGGTAAATACGAACAATTTTGACGGAAAACAAACGTAAAAAAAATACGTACATATATATATACAATCAAACAGCTGTCAGACTGACAGTTGGCCTATGATGCCAGATCAAAGCGGCCATCCGAGTTAACATTTTCAAGTGTTATAATACAATCAATTAAATGAAAAATTAAATGAATCAGTATATATAATTAATTGTTAAACTTCATTCAGTACGTTTTTTTAATTAAAGGTGATAAATAAATAAGGGTTTTGGTTTTATAGGTAAGTTGGCAGTCCTGCTGCGTTTACCGCATGCGAACGATATTTATCGACAAAAGATAGATTTTTTTAAGCTGGAAAGTCAAGTTGACAAGTTATTCTAATAAATAAATTTGCTTAATTTCGCGCAGCAGCGACTCCAGGATGACAGATTTAATGTCCTTACTGTGGAAGGGCTGGCGGCCGTTCCCGTAAAGCCGAATGAGATTTACCGGAAAGAGCGCGGGTGTGGAATCATAATGTCACCAAAAAAGCCGATTGGACTCTGTTCTGGACGAGTTTATGTCGTCGAACTTATGTCGCTATGCCGTTTAATTTTTTCTGTTTTCTAGCTATTAACAACGGTCGAATATCATTGAGTACAGCTATCGATAGTTGCCCATTGTCTGGCAGCGCTGCCTTTATCACACACACTCACACAGGCGCAGGTTTTCGCATTAGAAAAAAAAAACACAAAACAAAACAACAGCCAGCAGCTGAATTCTGGGATATTATATTTTCGATTTACAAACCACCAGCGTCGCAACGGCCGGGAAAGAAGCATCGTAGAATCCGGGAATCCGACAAGGGAGCAAACCCGCAGCCTGGCAGCAACGAGGGCGGCCGAAACAATTTGCGTCTCAATCCGCAACCGCCAAGGCGTAGGATTAGTGCCAGTGCCAGGGTTTTAAACTCCCGCAACCATGGTTGAGCCTATCTTCGAATACCAATTCCGGTTGATCCTCATCGGCGACAGCACCGTGGGCAAGAGTTCGCTCCTCAAGTTCTTTACAGACGGCAAGTTTGCCGAGGTGCGTATGCGTTGCGGCCCACAGTGCGACGGCGGGCTGGCTGTCTTGCGCAGCCCACTGTAACATTGTGGGTCAAGTGCGATCTGTGACGATCGGTGGTCAGTGCAGTTAATGCGTTGATTACATAATTAAGTAACAACAAAGAATAGACAAAGGAAAGGGAGTAGTCGTCGAGATGCTGCTGCCTTAGTCACCTTGTGTGCATGTGTGTGTGTGCGCGCCTGATAATGCAGGCACAAACAACAAAAACAACACCAGACAAGGCTGTACAAGGAAGAGGGTTGCCAGATCAAAAGAGCGCGCAATTTAAAATTAGATATCGCCAAGGGAAATTAGAAAAATTCTACATTTCTAAAGAGTTAATATATTTAAACGTTAAAATGCAGTAGTTTGTTACTTTTTTTTGTCATATATCATTGCTATAATAAAGTGGCTTAACACTTTGTGCCTTTATGTAAAGGTTTTGTTAACAATGAACAATATTTTGAATTTTTCATGTTCCCTGTTGCAGCTCTCCGATCCAACGGTTGGAGTGGACTTCTTCGCCCGCCTCATCGAGATGAAGGACGGCACACAGATCAAACTGCAGCTGTGGGACACCGCCGGTCAGGAGCGCTTCCGGTCGATCACCAAGTCCTATTACCGCAACTCGGTCGGTGTGCTGTTGGTGTACGACATATCCAATCATGCCAGCTTCGAGCACATACCGCTGTGGATGATGGAGGCGCAGCGTCACATCGAGCCCCATCGACCCGTATTCGCGCTGGTTGGCTGCAAGCTGGATCTGATCAATGCCGGCGGCCATCGCGAGGTGACTACGGAGGAGGCGCAGAAGTTTGCCAAGCAGCATGGCCTGCATTTTGTTGAGACGTCGGCCAGAACTGGTGCCAATGTGGAGGAGGCCTTCCGCATGGTCACCCAGGAGGTGTACGCCCGCATTCGGTCCGGAGAGTACAAGGCCGAGGATGGCTGGGATGGGATTAAGTCGGGCTTTGCGAGGCCCAACAGTCTGGACTTTAATCTCGTGGTGGCCGAGCCGGAGAAGTCGTCCTGTTGTTGATTACCCCTGTCCCTGTCCCTGTCACTGTTCCGCCATTCATTTAACCGACTACGTCTACTTGTGTACATTTATTTGTATCGTAGCATCAGGCCCAGGCCCAGTCTCAGTCCCATCTCCATCTCCATACCCAACCCCACTTTGTTGACTCTTTTAATCTTGTTTAATGGCCTAGTTTAGCTGAAACACCAAAACATTTATAATGTACTCTTAGTTTCGCTCGTAAGTTAACGTTAATTAGCTGACTCACGGGAATTGGTCAACGTTTAGTTCCAAAATTGGTTTATATAATTATTTGTTCTGTTTTTTTTTTTAGTTTTTTTATCCCTTGATGGGCAGCGAGTCACGCGAGAAATACGTAGTTTCCGAGTTTCTGTGCTCCTAACTCATACAACACATAACTCTACTTACACAAAATACGATCAGAAAAACCTATACATATACTTGAACTTGAAATATAAACGTTTTTATTAATACGAAAAGTTGTGTGCATTTCTTAGTTAATGAGAGTTTGTCCCTGTTGTAGCAATATGGTAAGTCTAGTAATCTAATCGGCATTCAGATAATAATGCACTTTACGCTTCTACGCAATCGTTGTAAGTTAAAATGTGTTTAATAATATTGCGCTTTTAAATACTTATAAATTGTTAATTAAAAACCAACATTTTTACATATGTATTTCCCATTTGGAAATTATTCTCAAGTTATGTCTTGATTCGAAGACATTTCCTTTTAAAATTAAGTAACTTAAAAGGCTTGAGGCTACAGTTTTTGCAATTATTTTTGAAATTTAACCAATTTAAAAATACATTTTGTACGTTTTATGTTTGGTAAATTACATTATTAAGCTGTTTAATTCTGAAATTAATCTGGACGCTGAAGATATTTGATGTTTTTTTCTGAATTTCTATGCAGTTTATGACAATTAAGTATTTGTATTAAAATAGTTAAGATAATTTCGAATGTCTTGTAGGGCCTGACTTTGCTGTCAATTTGATCATTTCATATTTATATTCTGACTAAACCGGACGCACAAAACACAAAACAAAAATTGTTGAAAACCGCATTAGTCTGGCAGCCTTGCGGTGCATTTCCCTCATTTAGTACCTTTTGTACAGTGCATTTTGGTCATACTCTCACGAACGGCCAGCTGGTCACGCTGTTTTGCCGTAACTCACAAAAAAAAAAGCACGATTTAGCGCGTGCAGCTTGAAATTTCATATATTTTCGGGAACGTAGAAATGGGCAACGTGCTAGCGGCTTCATCTGGCGCGAGTGGCGGCGTTGGCGCCGGCGGCCTGGGCCTGGGACTGCCCGAACCGGCGCCCCTGCCCGCCGATTCCACCGCAACCTCCGCCTCCGCCACCTCCGGCGGCGACAGCACCTCCTCTCTGGCGGATTTCGGTGCGGCGGCAAAGGATGGACAGCTGGAGAATCCCGGCACCGTCGAGGAGCTGCACAAGAAGTGCAAAGGTAGGTGGACTTCAGTCACCAGTTGGCCGCCAGACCCCTCCGAACGGGGAGAAAGCCGAATTCCGTCCCCGCACTGATGACATAACCTACAACATGTGTGTGCGAGGGAGACGGGGCGAGCGTGTGTTTTTCTTTTTCTTGTTCTTTTCCCATTCTTGCTCTCCGTCCCCCGTCCCCCGTGCTCCGTCCGTGATTATGTATTATCAGGCCATAGTGGCCGCCATTCCATGCCATTTTCACAACATTTATCTGTTTTTATCACAGACATACAGGCCATCACCTTCGAGGGCGCCAAAATTATGCTGAACAAGGGCCTGAGCAACCACTTCCAGGTGTCGCACTCGATCAACATGAGCAATACGGTGCCCAGCGGCTACCGGTTCTGCGCCACATATGTGGGCACCAAGCAGTACGGCCCCACCGAGGCCTTCCCCGTGCTTCTCGGCGACATTGATCCGTCGGGCAACCTCAATGCCAATGTAATCCATCAGTTTTCGCCGCGTTTGCGCTGCAAGTTCGCCGCTCAGGTAAGTCTGACCCCCCATTCATCAATCCATATAAACTTTGACATACATATATCCAATAACAGGTCCAGGAGTCCAAGATGGCCGCCACGCAGCTGTCGACCGATTATCGCGGCAGTGATTTCACCGCCTCGCTGACAGTGGCCAATCCCAGCATATTCACCAACTCCGGTGTGGTCGTTGGCCAATATCTGCAGTCAGTCACTCCAGCCCTCGCCCTGGGCGCCGAGCTGGCCTATCAGTTCGGCCCGAATGTCCCTGGCCGTCAGATTGCACTTGTCTCCGCCGTCGGCCGCTATTCGGTGGGCAACTCGGTGTGGTCGGGGACACTGGGGCAGAGTGGTCTGCATGCGTGCTACTATCAGAAGGCCAGCGATCAGCTGCAGATCGGTGTGGAGGTGGAGACCAGTCTGCGTATGCAGGAATCGGTGGCCACGTTGGCCTATCAGATTGATTTGCCCAAGGCTGATCTTATCTTCAGAGGTAAGTGCACTGTAGTTCTCTTTATCTATACAAGCCATTCCCTATACTCTCATTACAGGCGCTATCGATTCCAACTGGCTCATCTCCGGTGTCCTGGAGAAGCGTCTGAATCCATTGCCATTTACGCTCGCCCTCAGCGGACGCATAAATCACGTTAAGAACAACTTCAGACTTGGCTGCGGCCTGATGATCGGCTAGAGGCCATCAAAGAGCAGCAAAATTTCCGACCAGCAGCAGCCTCACACACCCAAACACACAACCGCACACACAACAACAACACTCACATCCATCTTAACTATATATCATCAACCGCAAACAACAACAACAGATAAAACAATGAGATATACATATATAAATCAGCTGACAACCGTTTTTATGATGATCTGTCTGTCGTTTGTGTATAAATCGTTCCGCGTGAGAAGAGAGGATCAGGGATCAAAGATCCCCTTGGATCCCAGCAAATTGCAGCCAGTGTGTCGTCCGTTTTCCGTCGCCTAGTTTTTACCTACCCCCCACTCAGTGACAGGAGTCGTCATAGAAATGCGGAGTTCAAAAATACAAATGAGAAAAATATTCCACAATTAATTATATATATATTTTCACCGACACACAAGCCTACACACACCACAGAACAACAACAACAACAACAACTACAAACTGTCACAGTACATCTTAAGTTGCTTCCTATAAAGAGAGAGAACCATACGCATTTATTTCAAGAAACATCCTCAAGCTATGAATGGAAACCTGAGGCAGCGAACCAACTAGCAACCAGCAAACTAGCAGCAGAAAATACTAATAAATGCGTATGAAAAATGTATGTTACAAACTATAAAATTGGTAACGAAACTGCTTTAAGTTTATAATTTATAAATTTACAATTAGTTATAATAACAAAAACGTTGTTAATCCAACTTTTATTACCTTGAGAGGGGCGCCAAAAGAAGGAGATAGGCAGAATTCAGAATTCAGAATGAGACGCTAATGTGAGGGGCAAAAAAGAAAAGAAATTAATTAATAAAAAGAAACACCAAAACAAAACAAATCCAACAAACTCCTTAAAGCAAACCCAACCCAACAATGTGTTAAA
The DNA here is from genome assembly GCA_014170255.2 of Drosophila triauraria. Classification (NCBI taxonomy): domain Eukaryota; kingdom Metazoa; phylum Arthropoda; class Insecta; order Diptera; family Drosophilidae; genus Drosophila; species Drosophila triauraria. The sequence continues at coordinate 16,835,682 of CM024333.1, forward strand.
TTTGTGAAATAATTAATTTACTTTGTAATTTACAATTACCCGTTCCCAAAACAAAACAAAACGGAAACAAAATATCAACAAGAACTACCAAGAAAACAAGATGATAAAAAACAAAATAGGTCTTAGCAAAGAATAAACAATTTAAATACAGTCGTGCGGCTTTGGTTTTACTTTCACGGTTTTCCCCAGCATTTCCCCCGTATACTATCTCTTGTACTATCTCTGCCAGGGCACTTGAACCTACAGGCAATTCTCATTAGCATTTCAAATAAATGAGTCAATTAGCGTTTTATAGATTATTTTATTACAAGTCGTATAGACTTTCAAGTTGGATAGGTGGACACATTTTAGTATTAAGTCCTTAAATCAGTGATGCCCAAGCCCCCGCCACATGTGGTTGGTAAAAACTCTGCCGTTTCTCTGCCGCTACACAGACAGTGTAAACGTGACGTGAGCAGCAGCGGCAGAGAAGAGAGAGAATGAGAGGTCGAATGGTGCGGTGGCCAGAGCAGTGCAAAGCATTAAATTTTAATGCTTTGCACTGCTCTGGCAACCGCAACGTCTCGCGCGAAGCCAACTTAGTTTTTCTCTTACGCACACAAATGCAAATCACATGTCATTGTATTTGTGTGGGCAGTACTGCCATTAATACACCTTATATACATATATTCGTAGAAGTGAAATTTGTGGTTAAATTCGAATGGAATCAAGACTATCCAGCTTAGATTTAGAATGTTCGCGTCTCGTTTTATATGGATTTAATCAGTAAAGGTTGCAAAAACGTTCATTATTAAACTTTTAAAGTTTTTTTTTTGAAAATCTAAGCACAATTTTGTGCAGTTCCAGTCAGTGGCACCATATGTTGTTGCCATTTTCTCATTTGCAGAGCAAAAGTCAAAAAGTTCGTATAGTAAAAAGAAAGTGCAAAGGTTAAGACAAGACCGGCAACTGGGGAATACCCTAGATTAAATAAATATTGAAAAAGTGATTATATTATATATCACAAACTATATTATAGCTTTAATTTTTGGCGCTAGAATTCCTAAAACAGCGTTGAGTGGGTACTGACAAAGGTAGGCAAGAGAGCTTCTATAATCCCTCTTAGAAAAATATGAAGAAACTTAAAATCTCAGAAACCACAGGAACAGGGTTTTCTTTTGCCATTTGCTTTGCTTTTCCTGTCAGAACTACCCCATTGATACCTTATCGTTATGACAACAGCAAAAGCAAATTATATGCAAGCAAACTTTGTTCAATCAGCCATAGCAGCGATTCTGTTGCTGTTGTCGCTTTGCTGCTGCAGTAGTCGCAATATTGTTTAGATAAGAAAATGTTGCCACTCATACACACATTTTCCGCTTTTCCTGCTTACCCCCCAACGTCCGCTGCCTATCAAAATGGTTTTTGCTCTCTGCACATTTTCACGTTGCCTTTTTTGCCAAATGCAATTTGAACTTTGGGAAAAAGCGGCCGCCGCTTCGCTTTTCCATGCACCCCTTTAAGCCCGCCGCCCCCTTTGCGACGCCTTTGGCCAACTGCCTTTTTTGCCCTCCCACTGCCCCCCGTCCCGAACCCTTTTCCCTCTGTCCATGCCATTTGTGCGATAAGCAGGACAGCGACTTTCATATTTTGTGAAATTTTCAGCGTTTCCTTTTTCCCCCAGAGAAGCTTTCCCATGTTAGTGGGTGCACGGAGAGAATCGAAATAGATACTGGAAATAAATATTTAAGGTTTATGTTTGTTTTTAATAAAAATAATAATTTAAAAATCTAATTTGCTAGCTGAGTCTTTACCTTAAATTTTTCTATAAACATATATCCAGGAACTTATATAGTTTACGATCAGTTATGCTCTTAAATTAATCAAGTAAGAAAGCACAAGCAACCAAATTTGTACTTGGGAATTCTAGGTGCACTTTATGCAACAACTGTAACTACAACTACGCCTTATGTTATGTTTATCGGGGGTTCAAAAAGCTTAAGTATAACACCAAAGCATATTCTTGTTCTACTTCCCATTTTCTTGCAGTGTGCTCAGTATGTAAGCCGCGAAAGCTGTTTTCCAATTCAATTGTCCCAGGCCCCAGACTCCAAAATCCACTCATGGCCAAGACAAAGGAAATTTGTGTCAAAAGAAGAGCAGACCAACCGGGGGGCCAAGTGGGGCCACCAGAAGCAGAGAAGCAGCGCCAGAAGTAGCAGCAAAAACTCATTAACATATAAAGTAGCCGCGAGAATTGCGCAGACAAATCTGGTAACTAATTACGCAACAGACGTCCAGTGCCAGGATGAGGTCCTGACATGGCTCACAAGGCAGTGCCTCGGAGTGGAGGCGAGAACTTAAGCCAAACTGCACTTGAGCTGCTGAAATGTTTATTCGCCCTTTGCGTGGAGTTCTCCAGTTGGTCAGAAGAAGAGCTCAGTGCGAGGCTTAGCAAGTAATTAGCAGCTCATCGCCTCATCTCGTCCTTTTCCAGGATTTTAAGCTCGAGATAGCGCCAAGAGAGTTTAAATCTAAGTCGTCAAAAGCTTCAATTACTTAGCTCGGGATGCTATTTAAACTAATTGATTTTAAGCTTAGCTTCAATATTATGTGATATTGGGAATCATTTTTTTTAATTAAATGGGTTAATCTTAACTCAATAGCTAAGACTTTTGTCTACTTAACTTATAATTAAAAATGCATTTAATGTAAATATATTATTGGATAACTAAAATGGAGATTTCAAATCTCCCAGTTTTGACTTGACGAGTTTTTAATGTTAAATCAAAATTAATGTTAATTGTTTACTTTATTGAATACTTTTGGGAAACTAAATTGGAGATTTCAAATCTCCCAGTTCTTAAGAAGCAAGAATTTAATGGTAAATCTCTTACTATTTAATAAAATGGGTTAACCTTAACCCATTAGGTATGATTTGTATTTAGTTAACATTAATTTTCAGTAAATTAATGAAATATAAATGTTTAATGGCATACTTTTGGGTAACTGAAATGGAGATTTCAAATCTCCCAGTTTTTAAGAGGCAAGAATTAAATGGCTTAATTTAATAGCTCTTTAAATGGGTTAACCTTAACTCTTTGGGTACGATTTGTATCTAGTTAACATTAATTTTTAGTATATTTATGAAATATTAATATTTTATGGCATACTTTTGGGTAACTGAAATCTTCCAGTTTTTGTTTCATCCTTAGCACATAATTACAACATAAATACAACATAGTTTCACTGCACACTCATATATAGTTTGAATTAAATATTTTTCCAATGGACAGTTGATGTATGAAGAGGTTTCCTTGGCAACAAAGCCGGATATTTTTGAAAGGAATTTATCCTGCGCTGCCAAGCATTCCCGTCTTGTTGTTTGCTTAAAAATATGCTTAAGAATATGCATTTCTGAGGATTTTAAATGATTGCACTTGGCCGATATTCATAGCATACTTTTGGGGATTTTAAAAAATTATTTCAAGTCACTCCAAATAAAAAAAGGATACGTTATCTGAGGAATTAGATAATTATTTAACATTTAATAAGTCCCTGAGTTTTTTTTTTTAAGAAGTTAGGAACTCTAAGGGTATCATTTCTGTAGCATGCTTTTAGGCAGCTTTACATGTAATTCAAAATCTCCAGGTTTTGAAGATTTATTGATTTTAAATACAATTAATTGCTACCTTGTCTAAACTAACACTTTTTCTTCATTTTTTCTATCACCAAATGTGCTCTTAAGAAATTGGCTTTCTAGGAAAATATGAACTTTCAGGGCTTGATTTTTTGAAGCATACTTTTAGGCAGCTTTTCATGTGATTCGAAATCTCCAAAGATTCGTTTTATGAGTATTATTCTAATTAATTTATTCCCTCATTTTTTGTATCACCAAATCTGCTCTTAAGAAAGTGTATTAAGACATATAGTAAGTCTTTATTATCACAAGTCTTCCACCGCCATCGCCTTTTTGGCCCTTTTGTTGTTATTGCTATTTTTGGCTTTGAGTTTCTAGCCTTAAGCCAAATAAGTGTTTTAGCCGTCATGCAGGAGATAGGAGGAGGTGAACGAGACATGGAGGGGGAAGGAAGGAGCGAGGGAGTAGAAGTAGAAGAGGAACCGGATGTTGCCACGACAGCTGCAGGAAACTCTAACTCACTTACACAAACAGCCAAAGCGTGCACCTTTCGTGTGTGTGTGTATGAGTGTCTGGCCACGTTTGTGTCTGTGAATTGTTGAAAGTTAGCAATAGATTTTTAACGGAAGTTGCACATGTGCGCACGTGTTGCCCCCCGAAAATTTCTTTGGTCCTACGAAGACCGCACCTCCAGTGTATATCTAGTCTCCCCCCTTCCCACTTAACCCTCTGACGCCGTCGCCGCCGCAGCAATTCATTCGTCTTCTTCTTTTCCTGGCCACCAAAAAATATTCGGCTTAACTCTTGGCACGTTGTAATTAAGGCTTTGTCTATGTGCATGTGTGTCCGTGTGTGTACGGGTGAGTGGGTGTGTGAGGGCTGTGGGCTGTGGGCGGTGGGCGTGGCACATCATCATCATTCAAGCGCAGCAAGATTAGACCAACCGATTATTGCCTACTGCACGGCAATAAAAAGTCTATGCTAAAACAATGAAAAACATAACTGGAGATTTGAAATCTCCCAATGGGATGCCCTAAAGTATGCTGTAAACATATTTCTTCCTTATTTAAGTCTTTTTAGAAGTTATTTAATGGAGATATCTGTGAACGTGTATGCTCAAAATAAATAAAATTACAAATCTCTTTAATTAACACCTTAAAATATCAAATTAAAATAAGAAAATAAATAAAATATCCACTAAAAATTGCTAGAGATTTGAAATCACCTAAAATAATCTCTAAATTTATGCTGCGGAAATTGTAATTACACCTTTTTTCAAGTGATTTCAACAGAAATCTGTGAATTTGTACTTCAAAAACCAAAAACAACACCTGGTGATTTAATATCTCTTAAGATAAACTCCTAAAAGTATGCTGTAAAAATTTTAAACCACTCTTTAATGGCTTCAAGTGAATTTATATTATTTTATAAAATACTATTTTATTTTAGCAAAATGTAAGGTTGTAAAGCAAAATAAAATTTATACATTAGACACTTTTTTTTTATTGTTTTCAAAATCCGATTTTTTTTTCTTAATCATTATTTAGATTTAATAAAATGTTCTTGTTTTTGTCCAGTGTGCATCTCCATCTTGTTGACTTGGATTCTCCGCGAAGTGATTCTTCTACTTCTGGCAGCGATTGCGTGTGCGCGTCTACTTAACGAAAATTTATTGTCCTACTGCCGCTGACATATTTACCACTTTAACACTGCTCTGCCGCTTGGATTTTGGACTTCGGATCTCGACCCCATCCCCGGCCATCTTGCTGTGGTTAAGCCAATTATGAGGTTCGCAATCCTTAACCCCAAGCAGAGAGAGAGCGAGAAGTAATGGGAGCATTTTCTTTTCGCCGAATTTCCATTTCCCATTAAGACTGGAGATGGTTCTGCTACTGACTTTCGGTGTAATTTAATGGAAAAATCGCTGAAGATCCCGTAATGCATAATGAATGCGTGCTGATGAGCATCGCAGCATTGCTCATACGCCTATTTGTCACTCCTTAAGGGGGTGGGCAAGGGCGCTACGGCAGGGGGCGTGGCTGCTGGCTTCTGGCTGCCTGCTGTTTGTGAGTTGTGCGACAGCAGGAGCTAACAGAATCTGTGGCGCCTCAATTAGTCCATAAACCTGACAGCGACACGAGCAGCCACCTGGCGACGGGAAAGGGTACTGGCAGTGCTTGTTCTTTCTTCTTGAAATACTCTTTAAAATTGGGGTTTATTTAAGGGTATATTTGTGGGTCACATTAAATATTACACTTAAATTAGAGCAAAATCTATCAAAGGCGCCAAAATGTCACTGGCGTTTTAAATCACTTAAAAAGGTGCCTTAAACTATGCTACAAAATATGTCAAAACTAATTTGCAATGAGTTTTTTGCCTCAAAAATTTTGTTGTCTACTTTTAGGCACCCTTTATGGTTTTTTGGTACATGTACAAATTTATAAAATACAAGCATATTATATTTTATTATTTATTTAAAATTAGTATTATTTTCCTTCAATTAACAGGTATTTGAAATTACTTATCCCACTTAAACTCAATTTTCTGTGAGGCCCAAACACATGTATATGAGTGGGACTTGGCCGGGCATTGTTTATCCCAAGGATTTATTATTATTTTGCATGTTTCTGGGCTTAGGAGCTGCAAATTGCTATTGCTATTGCAGCTGCAACGGCAAACTGCAGCAGTCAGGTAATAAAACACAGGTGAGCGTGCGCTTCTAAGTATGCAATGCTTTGTGGATTGCCAAATTGCCGGAGAAATGCAATGAAGGAGGCTAGGGAGGCTACCCCCGAATCTGTGGACAGCAGTTCAGTTCAGTTCAGTTCAGTTCAGTTTCAGTTTAGTTCATAAATAAATGCCTATTGTGCACATTTGATTCATGGATTAGGTCAGCAGATAGCCGGCTTTCGAGGAGCCAGGAGAGATGGCAGATGAATTTTCAATGAATATTAAAGCATTTTCAAGAGCTAAATGCATTAATTGTATTTTACTTGAATTCAATTAATACAAAGGTACGTTTTTATATTCATCTTAATTATAGGAAAGCCCAAGCCAGTTCATCCTCAGATCATTATGCTCATAATCCTAAGATTTGCTAAAAAATTAAATTAAAATGCAATCAATCAATCGAAATAGTTGAATTTCCACAGCATCAATTTAGCAATTTAGTCTTTAGCTTCGAGTCATCCTCCCTTTTGCAATAGCAAAATAATAATTAAATATGCTCGATTGGAATTGTCAATGAAACGCAAAACCAAAGACTATATCGAATAACGAGGGACGAGAGAATAAAAATTGTGCTTCTGCTGCTGCTGCTGCTGCATCATAAATAAATGTTTATTGTGTTCAAACATTGATTCATGGACGAATGTGTCGTAATGGATTCGAGTTCGATGTCTGCGAATATCCTGCCGTCTGCCTGCTTATCCTTCCAGGCTCGCCTGCTGCTGAATTAAGATTCAATTGTCTGCATTTCGAAGTTGTCAATGTTCATTATCAATGGAACAAACGTATCAGGCGTAGACGTGGCTATCGATGCGCCCTTTCGTCCATCGTCCATCGTCCGTCGTCCATCGTCCTGCGTTCTGCGTCTTTTGTCTTGCTTTCGCTTGCAGATTTTAAGAGTGTGGAAGCAAGCACAGTGGGCGCTGGTTATTGAAACTCCAGTCAAAAAAAAAAGTTTTTGATGGGTAAGGAAAAAAATAAAAGAAATTAAATAATGTATTTATGTAAAGTACACTTTTAATTTTATTTATGAGTATTCTCACTTCGAATATATTCAAAAATGTAACACTCCATGTCCGTCTGTCCGTTTGTCCGCTTGTCCGTACGTTCTTATAAACACTTTGATCTCAGAGACCATTAGAGCAAGAGCTACCAAATTTGGTGACAATATTCTTATACATACGTTGCACACAGATTAAGCTTGGCAATTAATTATTATTAATGTTTTCTTAATTAATTTGGGAAATATAAATTTAAACCATAAACAACGCTTAGCAACATTTTGCTAGCAAAATTTCCTTGCGCATTCCACCCTGTTATGTTCAAGTTTTTATACTTTTATACAGTGACTTATCTTATTTTTTAAATTAAAAGCTCAAGGCTTTAAGCACCGAGGGTCACACTCTCGCTTTCTTACTTGTATCCATTTTCGTCACTGTAGCTCGAAGTTGATTAAGATAATTTAGGCGATTGAACCTAAACTGGCCATTCCAGACCTGGTCCGGCTGAGTAACGATGCAGCTGGACAACCATCGCAGGACATCCGAGAGGCAGGCGGGGAGGGGGGCAGAGGACCCGGCTCTAGCTTCCAGATCCTGCGAGTACAGTTGAGCAATTGTTGTGCCGCACATTTCGCTGCACATTTGTGCGCTTAATGGACTTCGTATGTCATTTTCAAATTGCAATAGACTTTGAACGGGTCGAAGCTGAAAGCTGAAAAAATGTCACACGCAGAAGGGCGAAGGACGAAGGACGAGCGAACACCCAGCGTTTATCTGTCCATCCATCTCTCTCTCCCTCTCGCTCGCTCGCTCTCTTTCGCACGGATAACTGTCACCAGCAGGCGTCTGTCTGTGTGTGTGTGTATCCTCGTATCTGTGTGAGTGCTTCGAATAGCGCTAAATGACCGCAAAGTGTTTTCATTATTTGTGGCTGCCAACAATTTATATCGTTCATTTAGGAATTTCTCTTTTTACACTCTTCACTCGCTGTGTGTGTGTTCGAAAAAAGGGATGCCAGTTAGTGCACTGCAAGAAAAGGCAGTATCATTGATTAAATTAAAAGTTAAGAGCTTTTTTTTTTATCCTTTTTATTAACGCCTTGCGGTATGCTTCACTTTTTGGGCAACTGTGAGAGTTACATGGTCGGGGCAGTTTTTTTTGTTGTTTTCTCTATAAAAACCACAAAGAAATACTTTATAATTTTTCCACTGTGTAGAATGTAGAAGGATCAGCTGGCGAGGTCCCTGGTCTTGTGTTGCGGCCAGTGTCCCCGAAAAATTCCCTCTCCTTTCCACTGTTCAACAGTGTTCCTCTTTTGCTCCATAAGCTGGGACCGCATGTGCATGGCTTCATTATCGCTCATCGGGAGTACCCATCCTTAGTCCTCAGTCTGTGCCCATTCCCGTTGCCATTCCCATTCCCATTCCCACAGCATCATCATCATCAGCATTATCGTCTTCACTTACAGTCGCATTGAACTCTGGTCGTTAGAGCAACAAAAATGCCATCTCAACTTTTATTCGATTTGCGCGTTTCGCTTCACAAGCGATTTATCCGAGAGAAACTATATAGCCCAGACTTTGGCAGCAAAAGCACTGAGATTGAGAGAAAGGTCTAACAGGACTTGTTCTATTTCCTAGTTGAAAATAATTATTAGTTAGTTATAAATCACATCTGATTCTGATTTTCGAGACAAATTATTAACATTCTTTCCTTTTCTTAGCTATAAAGTGTTTAACTTAATAATACAATTTATAAATTCACCTTTTTAATGACCAAATTTCTCTGGCAGAAACTCCAAACTCTCCATTTTTTGGCCAAGTTTGAAGCCAGGGGTTTGGGATATCGAAGCAACAGTCCAAACAACTGCGACGACTGTGCTGGACAGTTGGACTGTGTTTTGTGTGCAGTTTATAAATGTCGATGACGATGACGATGACGATGTCGATGCGGTGGGTACTCAGGAGTACTCAGTACTCAGTGCTTGGAGCAGCGGCAGTCGGCGGTTAAAGTTGCCAGCAACGGAGGCTGAGGTTGGCGATAATGGTCGTGGCGTTGACTGTGGCCTTGTTGACGGTGCCTGTTTTGCTATGGCTCCATTGCACTTCCTTTTCTCTCCTTCATTCTTTTCGTCCTTCCACATCACACACACACACACTTGGAGAGTGGTTTGTCCTGTGCGTCGATGCAGGGAATTTTAGTTGATAACGACAACATCAGCCATAGTGGTTGTTGCTCCTCCAGCTCCAGCTCCAGCTCCTGCTGTTGCTCTTGCTCCTGCACTTTGCTGCATTTCGCCTGCTTTTGGTGTTGTTGCAGTTGATGACGGTGTCGTTGTCGTCTCCTCCACTGTCAGAAAAATAGTTAGATTCAAGCTAGGTTTAATACAGCTTAAAAAAAAGTTTTTTTTTCTTGTGGTAGATATTAAATATTTAAGTTTCAGGCTTGGCATAATTTTTCTTATAATTGTTGTTGGTGTAGTCGGTTTTGGAGTAATTGTTGTTGGTGTAATCGTGTTGTAATTGCTATTGGTGTATCTTTTTAATTTTAACTGCTGTATGTAATTATTTGTATGTATTATTTGGTGTACTTGTTTTTGGTTAATTTGTTGTTGGTGTAATTGTTGTTGGTGTATTTCTTATTGGTGTAATTTTTGTTGGCTTAGTTTTTGTTGTAATTAATATTTTGGTGTAGTTAAATTTGGTTTAATCGTTGTTGGTGAAATTGTTGCATAATTGATGTTGGTGTACTTCTTGTTGGTGTAATTGTTGTTGGTTTAGTTTTCGCTGTAATTATATATTTTTGGTGTAATTAAATTTGTTTTAATCGTTGTTGGTGCAATTGTTGTTGGTGTAATTGTTGTTGGTGTAATTTTTTTTAGTGCTGTTGTTGTTGTTGGTTTAGTTCTTACTGGTGTAATTGTTGTTGATGTGAAATTCTGCTTTATATTAAGTTTTAAACTATAGTTTAAATATCGTTGACAGCACTAAACGAAAAATACTTTTTTTAAAGAAAAATTGTGCGAAATACATTACAAATTTTTTGTTCCCGTGTTTTTGTTCCATCCATTGTTGCTGTAATTGTTGTTGCCGATGAAGTTGTTAATATTAGAGTGTAGCTGTTGGTGTCGCTTCCAATTGAGTGTTTGGCTTTGAATCGCAAGTGTCAATTTGGAAAATGTTTATTTTAAGCGGCGACCACGCCCGCCGATATATGCAGTTCGGGATGGGCATCGTAATCGGAATCGGAATCGTAGTCGGAATCCTTTAGGGTAAATATGGCTGGCCAACAGCCGATAAGCCGGCCGGCAATCGAAATCGCAATCGAAATGCAATGGCAATTGCAATTGTCGGCCATTCAATTGCGACTTTATTGAGCCGTTTGTCTCCTAGCGGCCACTCCTCGGAGCTGGAAGCTTCCTTTGCAGCGTCGGGGACAGTCATAAATTTTTGGCGGACTTGCAATAGAAAATCGGCTAGCAGCGGCTATAAGTTTATTCCACTCAATTGAATTGCAATTTCGGTTATTTTCTCAAAGGCGGATGCATTGCATCTTGTGAAGCAGCTCGTACGTATCCTTTGAGCAGATGATAAATGCTTTTTTTATTTAAAGGACTTCTTGTGGTTTTTAATTTGGTGACTCTGTAATTTTTCCAGTCAATTTGTAATGCACTTTCGAAGGTTTTCCTCTGAAAGCTTGACTTGAAAGGATTCTATACGAACTAGGGGTTAGTCTTAAGTATTTCTGTATAAGGATGGCTTCCTCCTTCATGCCTCAAGTATATGCCGCTTCTCACTCCTCTGCCATTTCCATTACTTATCCTGGGATAAGGTTAATGTAATCAGATAATTACATTAGCCGCGCTCAAAAGTATGGCCCAGGCTCATTAAGGCCCCGCCACAAATCTCGGCGAAAGAGGGGGGAAAAAAAAATAAAGGAGCATAAAATATTTATGCCAGCGGGATTTAAGCCATGATGTCTTCCCCACTCCAGCCTTGGCGGGTGCCGCTTATTGATGAAGCCATTTAAGCGCACGAAGGCCATTTATTATGATGCCTCGAAACAGGATGCAAGGTCCTCCGCCGTTGTATCTGCAATAATTGCTGCCAGAGCAAGTAAATCCAAATCCAGGAGCTTCATTAGTATCGATTATGCGTTTAACGAGCCAGGCACTGGGGCGAGGGGCGAGCCCTGCACATAATGATTGTCGCCATAAATGTCAAAATATCGAAGCGCTACGAGAAGCATTTATTGAATAACTTTATTGATTTATACGAACATTTCTTCTTTGGAAAAAGATATCCTGGGCCTGTATTGCATATAAATACCTCGCTGTGTCTGTGTGTGAGCGCCTGCAATTTCCACAACTTTTCGCAGTGCCAGCAATAAAACAAATGGTATTTTACAAAAGAAACTTTTCGCCAGGACCTCTCGCCTCGCCGACTCTCTGTGTGTTTTTTTTTCTCTTTTATGCCCAGCCACTTTCCATAATCAAACTTTACACATTTACAGCGAGTGGAAATGATTTTTAGTTTCAGTTCAGTTAAACGTGCAAATTTTACTGGGCTATATCCTTGGGTTAAACAGGATAAAACCTATTGAATGGCATTTTGCTGCTAAAAATATGCAAAGTTTCAAGGCTTAAATGCAGCTACTTTTTATTGTGAATTGAGTTTTTTACAAAAGATTTTATGCAGTGTTTAAGGACAGAAAACTGGCCACTCTTAATTAATTAAGAAGCCAAATCTTAAAAGGTAACAAAAATTACGTTTAAATCTTTTAAAAATATGTAAACTATCAAGGCAAGTGCTGCTACATTTTATTGATTTTATGAAAAATAATCCCTCTTAATTAATTAAGAAGCCATAACTTAATAAGGTAAGAAGTGTTACCTAACTAGTTTCACTTAATAAAAGCCCAAAACTAAATACAGTAATTGGTAACAAAAGCTAAGCCATCGATCATTAACTAAGTACGAACTCAACTCGAAAGGAATGTTAAGCCAGCTGAAAGGATGGCAAGGATTCCCTCAATTTTAAGCAATTTGTCTGACACTCTGTCTAACGGCGGCCATCCTGCGCGTCCGAAAATGATTTTTCATGCATTTTTAAGTGAATTTTCATTTGCGAGCAGAACAAGTTGCTTGGCCAAAGGCCCATGACCAGGCCCAAAGCCAAGGATTCAGCCAAAACGCACTGGAAAAATAATTTGTAAGTCTTGAAAGGGTATTCAAATACTAAAAGCAAAACAAATCATTATTAGGGATTGAATTGTTAGAAATATATAATTTTTATATACTTATTCTTGTTAAAAAGTTAAAAATATTTGTAGATTTGTATTTTTTCGTGCTCTGCACCTTCGAGTGGGTAAAGTTTTGGGCTGCTAAACTTTTTGGGAAACGTACGGGTATCAGTGGCAGCAGGAGCTGGAACTCGACTGAACGCAATTTGAAGTGGCTCAAAGCGACTCCAGAAATTTGTTCGCAAGTCGTCCTGGCTGGCGTCCTTGCCCTGGGACTCCTTGCAACTAGTTGCAATTTGTTTGCCAAAGTTTTAACACCATTTAGTCGGTTTCACATGAAGACAATTAAGCGAACGATTAAATTTATATTATCAAGGGATAAAGTTGCTCTCCATATCTGTGACTCCCATATCTGTGGCCCTGTGTCCCTGTCCATATCTTCATATCTTTGCCCAACTTTTTCGGCCTTGCAAACATTCTCTCTGGCCCCGAAAAATGGGGGGAAAATGGCAGATGGGACACAGAGCAGTAACTGGAACTGAAAACAGAAACAAAAACTCGGTGCGATTTTAATATTCATATTCGCATTTCAGCTTGCATTATTTTTTCAAGGCTCCCCCCGGCTCACGGTCCGGTCCTTCCTGCCCCCCAGGCTCATTAAATACACATTAAAGTTTAATTATAAACATTTTGCTCTTGCACTTGGCAGCAAAATGGCCCCGAAGGGATGGCCCAGGCCCGGAGACCTGGCGCCAAAAAGTGGCGAAAAGCGCCAGCGAAAGTCAAAGCAATTTAACCTCTTTGCACTCTTTCAGCCAGGACCAACGGCATATTGACTGCAGTTTTTTCTGGAATATCGGAAGTTATATAATCTAAAAATATAGCTGAAAAAAAGTCTCAAATACATATTGGGAAAAATAAGGAAAGGGAGCTCTGAGCCTGTTAAAAGCGTTGACTGAAAAAATTAAGTAATATTGTTTTAAGATGTACCTAAAGGTGGAAGAATACTAAAAATACCGTAGACAACAACCATTGAAACGAGCGAGTGACGAATAAAGACAACGAGCAACCGAAGATTAAAGCGGCGAGTACAGACGACAAGATTGAGAGCGAAGGCGACGAGATAAGAACCAGCGAGAGCTGGCAAACGACGAGTTGAGTTGAGTTTGAGTCTTTTTTCTTATTTCAAACCTATATGTCCTTTAAAAACATTTTACAACTATTAAAGAAATTAAATAATCCGATAAATATAGTTATTTTTAAACTATATAATTACCAATTAGCAAGGCCATCGGCATGCTTGGCTGATGGTAGGGCACGAGATTCGTAATGGCCGCACTTTGCATGTCCTGCCTTCATCCCCCCATCCCCATCCCTTTTTTTGGGGGTCCTTTCCAAATGACTTTTATAAATGCCATGAATATATATGCACACTGTAGTTTTTGTTGTTATTTTCTTCAGGTCAGAGGTTTGGGGGCGGCGGGGCCCAAACATAATTTTTAACGCAGCATTTCCTCTCGGAGGGAAAACGGGGCAGCTGAGGGAGCTGAGTTTTCCGTGGGGGTGACGTCCTTCAGCTGGCCCTTGCAGTTGGCCATTTAACATTTTCACATTTTCACATTTCGCACTTTGCACTCGTGCAGCTAATTTGGCCTTAGCCACCAAACATTTTCCCTTTCCACACAGCAAAAAAAAAAAATAATAAAACGAAATAGGCAAGGTAATTAGATATTGATGGAAAAAATATTAAAATGGATTTATGGTATCCGAAAAATGGATTACCTTTTTTTAAAAAAATTCACCTTTATATGCAAAAGTTACCGAAATATCCAGTTGGGAATTTTAGAGCAACGCAAGGCGGAACATGCTCGAATATTTGGTTGCCTTGGACTTGGTTTCGCTCTAAAAATCCTAGACCGAACTTTGTTTAACTTTTAATATCATTAAAGTTCTTCAAAGTATTTTTTCTGGTATTATTTATATTACCAAAATTTCAAAAAACATTCCATTTAATATTTTCACTGTGCACTTTCCACTTTCCTCGCTTATTTGCTGGTCTTGGGAAAGTCTTAAAGTGTTCGGTCTTGGGGTCGGTCTGAACGAAAGTGCTAATAAGCTTTAAACAAAGACACAAATGGAATATCCTTCGAGTCGAGGACAATGCCGATGCTTATCGGCGTTTAATGCGGTGGCTTCTTTCGTCCACCGTCCCCAACCGCCGATTCTCCTACATTTTGTTGTTTCCCTGCTGGCCAGGAAAGGGATACACATTCAATATCGTTTTACTTATCGTTTGGCCATAAAAATTGCCAGCCCAGAAAATTGTTTAGTCCTTTTGGCATGTCTGGCACTTTGAGAGATTGGCCGACTCGGGCGGAGGAAATAGAGATAGGGGTTTAGTGGATTGGTTTGTAGTTCCTCCTCCTCCGTCCTCTTATCCTTATCGCGTTTTTCGGTTTTTTTTTTCGGTTTTATTCGGGTTTCTTGGTTTCGGGGGAGCCCTCATTTGGGGCTTGTCTAGTTTTATGGCGGCCGGGCAAATGTTTCGATTTATTTGCGGCCAAATCTGCACATCGTCGTCGCCTGTCCAACGCTGATGATGATGATGGGGCAACTTTGGCAGGGAATGAACTAAACTTGGGGCAGACTCGGGACCATTTTGTAATTTTAGTTTATTGCCAGGCATTTGCAGCCATTGAAAGTCTCGACATTGAACTTGATGGGTGCCTGCCCGCCAAGTGGGCGAAATGAAGAAGGCTTAAAGTCAGTCTTTGCCTTATTTTGTTCTTTTTGTTAATTTTAAGGAAATCTGAAAAGGGCTTTGCTGCTGCTTGGAACTTGAAACAAGTCTTTGGTTATTTTCAGGAATAAATATTTATTCTTAGCGGTGTTACCTTTAAAGTAAACTATAGTAAATACAAATAATATATTAATACAAAGGAAAACATAAGTACTAAAAGTATTTTTCGGTCTTAAAAGTTAATAAAGTTAAGGTAATAAAATAATCAAATATAAATATAAATAAAACAACTATCAATATTAAGAAATACTTACAGTATTAAGTGTGAACATTATGTAATGCAATCTGGTGTGTACTTGTTAAATATGTTAATTATCGATAACACGATAAAAGAACTCGCTACCAACTTCACTCGATATATTAAAGTTAGAGAACAGACATGCAAAAATAAAAAGAGAGTTTTATATAATAAATAATACCTTACAAAACTTAATGATAAGTGAAGTAAAAATTAATTCCGTTTCCGTTTCCATTCCCGCCTGTTTCTGTTCCAGTTCGTCAGTTCCCAATGCGGTTGTCACTGGCAGCGGTCGGTTGGCAATTAAAAACTTTGCAAATTTGCTAGCCTCTGGCTGTATGTGCTTTTTTGTGTGTGTTTATTTAGTATATATAAATTTCTATATGTATTTTGTTCACATGGAAGGGCTCCTAGAGCTGCCTGGGGAACGGAGTTCCGAGTTCCGAGTGCCGAAATTCGCGGGTCATTTCAATCAGCGCCTGGCAAATTGCAAAACTTAAATTAAATGTCACCGAAAAAACAAGAAACGCAAATGGAAACACAAACGCTTACAGAATGGGTGCTAGCGAGGAGCTTTTGTCAGCCGGCATAATGAAATAATTAATTGCTTGCAGGATAAGGACAAAGGGCAATGGACAAAGGACCAAGGACATTGGACATCGGACGGCGGATATCTCCAGCGGCAAGCCAATTAAATGGGGGCTGCACTTGATTATTAAGTGATTTATGCTGAGCACCTGCCTTAGCTGGGATCCCGAGTCCCCCTGCCCATCCCCGGCTCCTCCCGCAGGATGTGCCCCTTAGGCCCCGGCACTTTGTCCCTGCGCCTTGCGGCTCAATTTGTAATTTGTGCTAATGAGTGCGTTAATTTAACGCCTGATTAACGTTGCGGTTATGACAGAGCGGCTTATCATCATCCACTGGCCCAAATATAATTAAATATTATTAAAAGGAAATATTAAAAATATATTAATAATTATTAGACCCTTAATTAGATAATAAATTAGTTAAACAAATATACAAAAGTAAAAATAGCTTTTTTTTTTGTATTTTTAAATAAAGTTGTTCAACTCAATTGAGTCTAATATGTTTAAGAAATATATTTTTTAATGTGTTTTTTTATTTTTAAATTTTATTAATTGACTCAATCTTAATTTTTCTCTCTATATTCTTCAGTTTCAAGTCAAAAGTCAAGTTAGCTTTAGGCTTGGATAAGGATTTCCCACTTACAAGGAGCTTAGCATCGGTGAACTTACATCACCACCACCCAGCTCAGCAGAGAGTCCAGAATCCATTCCCTTGGATATTCCATCGCATTTGTATCATTTTGGGACCTTAATTATGATTAATTGTTATTATGTGGCCCTGGCCGGTGTTTACTTTTCAATGGCCTGGTCAATGGCCTGCACGTAATTCGCAGCGAATCGAAATTAATCGGGGAATCCGAGACTAATGAGCTGATCGGAGATAAATGGTTTGCAATGCCCGTAATGAGATCAAGCAGAAGTGAGAATAATTTGCGTAACCAAGTCCAATGAGAGGGCATAAATATTGGATGGGAATTGTGATACATTTGGTAACCGATTTCTTTAGATAGACAAGAAAAATATATGCTTTAATTTGTATTATTTTATATTATTATTTAAATTGCTACATATATTTTCTTTAAATTAATCAAATAATAACAAGAAGCTTACTGAGGACATCCTAGACAACAACCATGAGACGAGCGAGTTAGCAAGGAGGAAGCAACGAGCAAGCGAAGATCAAACAACGAGTAAACCTTTTAAGGTTGAGAGCAAAATGATGATCGAATATCATTTTATTTTTTTAAAGCCCACATAGTTTATTTAAACATTATATTAAACCAAAACATACTTAGTTATTCAATAAATAGAATAAAAAAATAATAATAATCATTGTTTTTGTTTTTAAATTAAAAATAAACTAAATTACTTTAAGACCCAAACTTAAATTTTCTTAAATTCAGAGGAAAGGTGAACGGAAAATGGGAAATGGGAAAAACTCACCTCTGACACACACACATATCAAAGTGCACTCAAATAGATACATTAGTCGTCACTTCATAATCACATTGATAGCCACGTTAACAGGCCCAGGCGAGAGGAGCGGGGGGGGGGGGGGGGGAAAAGTGGGAAATGCCCACAAACACACACATCACACACAGTTTCACATTCGTAGGTGGAAAAGTTTGGCAGTTCTCTCTCTCTCTCTCTGTCTGATTCTCTCTTCTCTGCGCTTTTCCCCATATTTCCCTTCCATTTCTCGCCTAGGAAAAGCAACAACAAAAACTTTGGCTAGTTACTTTTACAGTTATTATTGAAAGCTGCAAAAACTTTGGCTTATTTCATTACGCCAAAAACTTTTCATTACGCAGAAGAAGGAAAGAAAAGCCAGTGAAAATGGTTAGGAATGGGCCGGGAAAGTGCGTGGAAATGCAGGCAAAAAAGGAAGAGCACAGATCCAGATTCCACACCATTCACAGTGGAAAAAGTATTGATTAATTTGTAAGATTTGAAAATATATCTAATTTGCAATACGGTAACATTAAAAACGGGCACATGTAAACTATCGATAAGGACTACGCAGCTCAGTGATATCGACTATCGGCGAATTTAAATAAGAGATAGCATTATGCCCCAAACTAGCCTCAAATATAAAAGCAAATTGTATGTATATTTAATGCCAATTACTGTGCCACATTTTCGTCGAGTGTACCGAGTCTGTGCTCGCTTATCAATGCGAAAGTTTTGCCAAGCCAACACAAAGTAACCGAGAAACAAAGCGAGACGGACGGATGGAGTGTGGAGAAAGTTGATCCAAGCTAGACGACATATCATGTGACCCTTCAAACAAAAAGTGCCAGAGCCCCGGCCAAAGTCAAAGCCATTTAGGACGTCAAGCAAATTGAATTGTTGGACGCAGGACATTCGACCCAGTTCCTCAATAATTGTCGCTCAGTTATGGCTTTTCTATTAGGCTCTCGGGGCAGGAGGGTCAGCGAGTCGGCGAGTCAGTGACGCAGCGAGACAGCCGTGAAATCGAATTGCCTGCGACGTGTGCGTGGAGGAGGCTTTTAAGGTTTTTTATTACATTTCATAAATGAAACGAATATCATTTTCCGGAGGTCCCCGAGTCCGCTACTTGAGTGCCACCCCGGCTATCTGATATGAAAATTGATTTGTTTGATTAATGTCCATTGTCGCCGGACATGTAAGCAAGTTCCTATTAATTGACCCCTAATTGCTCGGTGTCACGCGAGCGGGAGAAATAACGCTTTACTTTGATAGTTCGACCATTGTATGCCCTTGAATATTTATTTATTTTCTATATTTGTTCAATATTTAAATAAATTTTGAATATTTATTTATTTTTTATATATATTCAATAAATCAATAAAGTTTCAGAGCTGTATCATTACATATAACAGCACTTTAAGGGCGCACAACAGCCTCCGTGATCACTGATATTCTTTTAAAAAAATAATAAATAAAACATAACATATATGTTCGATCTTACACTTAAAATATCAATATATTTATTAAAATTCTCAATTTTACTTGGATTCCAAGTATCCCCTTCAAAGGGCATTAGAAATGGAACTCCCTTGAGCTTCGCTAATTGAAAAAGTCGCCGTACAAAAGTTATTTAAATAAACATGGGGAGTTCCTATGCTATATATACACAGATATGTATATTTGTATATAGGAGCCACAGTTAAAATGCAAATTAATTTGCACCACAAACTTCATCAAAATGGGAGAAAGGGAAGGAGTGGGAAACAAACATTTTCACACCATAACCAAATTAAAAGTTCTGCCAACTAAAAAACAATTTGTAAGCCAAAGTTGGAGCAGTCAACAACTAAAAAACTAAAAAATGGAGTGAGATAGCCGCTGCCCCCGCGGGGCATTTTGTTATAAATATATTTTGTTGTTGCAGTTGCTCCCTTTTGTAGTTGCTTTCTCTATTTTTGCTTATCTAATCAGCGCAGTTGGCGCCACAACACTTCAAAGCTCTGCGGGCCAAATGCAATTTTTTCTTCACTTTTGCTCCCTCAGCTTTTGCTGTTCCGAAATGAAATCAGTGGAGAACCAATTGCATTTTTATATGGCAATTTATAGGCGGCAGCAGGCGTCAAAAGGCCAAAGAGAAATTGATTGAAAGAAAGAAGAGTTTAGAGAAAAAAAAAAATATAAATTCAAATCTACCTCAAACTGGAGCAACAAGGTCAGAAACCGTTACCAATTCCCCAGATCTAGGCCAGGGATGAAGTATCGCATATCGGGAGGAAAAGTCCTATGTGATATATCGAAAATATCGTGGAGCTTAATATATCGAAACATGAAATAGCGAAAAATATTTAAATTTATTTGATTCCTCAATATATTTTTAATTGTTTCGTTATATAAAACAGAAATGGATTTTTAGCCCATATATCGCAACGATAAGTTATCGATTTTAATTTTAAAATATCGTTATTTTTGTTATTTTTGTTATTTTTGCTGATCCTGAAGTTTACCTTCAACTTCGCAGCTTAAATTCAAAAAGTTAAGTAACTAAACTGGTATTCCTTTAGTTTTTATCTGATACATCCTCACTTTTTCCCATTACCCAAGTGCCAACCAAGTGCTAACGCTTTGGTGGCGATTACACAACCCATTTAAATCCATAAAGCCCTAATAATTGTCTTTTGACATCATGTTTATGCTTATTGTTGTTGCTTCGCTCCCTACTAATTGTTCCAGTGATAAGAAAGCGAACAGCAAAGGGACACCGAAAGGATAATGGATAATGGAAAGGAAGGGGGGAAGGGAACAAAGCCGCGTTAACCCTTTTTGCGGGTTTTAACCATTTCCGCCAGGCAGCCGTTTAACGTCGTTTACATGACACTTGAGGCTTAACCCCGAAGAAAAGCCAGCAAAATGTGTTAAACCATTAAATGAAATTGAAATTCTTGCCGAGTTTACTTGATTATACTGTCACCAATAATTAAATGTCGCAACAAGTTGCCAAGTTCGGGCCTGGCCTGGGCAATCCTCCGGAAAAAGGATCCCAGGGATTCCAGGCATTCAAGCGATGAAGGACGCGACGGCACGGGGACCCAAGGACGCCGAGCGAAGGACAAAGCCACCGGGGTAGCGCTTTAAACCGAGCCCAGCGGATCCGCTGGCGCGTGATAAATTGTACTCATTAAAATATTTTAATTTACTTGCCAAAGCGCGACCCGCAAAATGTCGCGACGGCCCTGAAAAACAGGGGTGCTGTGGGGGTTGGGTTGGTTAGCCCCGGTTAAATGCGACATTAAATTAATGCTCAACACATTTTCGGAGGTGTGAAAAACGCGCTGTGGCCCGCTTTTGTTTGGTTTTCCCAAATAATTGGTTATATTAGGAGGAGCAGAGCCAGCAGGTTCTCTTCTAATTACTTATTAATCTGTTATCTTCTCTTTTCTTCTCTATATTGTTCTGTCTGAACTATTTAAATATGCAAAGGAAGCTAAAATTTGGTAGAACTAATTAATTATTAGGAAGAAAGCGGCTGTTTTCTTAATGTTACTAATTATTAGTTGTCCTTAAATGTTTATGTTAATATTACATGTTTAAATTTGGTTATGAAATTATACAATCTTAATTTATTTAATTATATCGAAAACGCTTCTATTAATTATCTCGATATTAATAATCTTTTTATACCCTTGCAGAGGGTATTATAATTTTGCCATGATATTTGCAACGCAGTGAAGGAGGCATCTCCGACCCCATAAAGTATATATATTCTTGATCAGCATCACCAGCCGAGTCGATCTAGCCATGTCCGTCTGTCTGTCTGTCCGTCTGTCTGTCTGTCCGTCTGTCTGTCTGTCCGTCTGTCTGTCTGTCGGTTTCTACGCGAACTAGTCTCTCAGTTTTTAAGCTATCGGGCTGAAATTTTTAGCATAGTCTTATTTCTTTAGCACGCAGTATATATGTCGGAACGGCCGAAATCGGACCACTATATCCTATAGCTGCCATAGGAATGATGGCGAAATTAATGTACAAAAATTTTTAATTTCTCTGTTTTTCAACGAATTTCTATCAATTTTGAGATATAGTCGTTTTTATAGTTCTAGAATTACGGTTTTAATTTCATTAAGATCGGACAACTATATCATATAGCTGCCATAGAAGGGATCGGTCGATTTATATGAAAATGTAAAATTCTACATGTAAAATGTAAAATTTACAAAATTTACATAATTTGACATTTTTTTTTACATTACCAAATTGGATCGATTTTCAATGATCCAATTGCTGACTGCAAGGGTATATAAGCTTCGGTTTACCGAAGTTAGCTTTCTTTCTCGTTTTTGTACTAAATCCAGAAAAGCAATCTTTAAAAGAGAATAAAACCATAATTAAAAGATCTCACCTTGTTAATTGATATTTACAACCCTTACAACTTATTCTTTTCCTATCGAAAAAGCTTCGATTACTAAGCAACTTCAACAATAGCTTGTTACAACCTATAGTTCTTTATTATTCGGTAATAAAACCTGGAAACCAAACCTTAAAGCGCATATAACAATAAGATCAGTGTACAAACGGCCCATAATTGCGAGATCTTACCTCGTTAATCGATATTTTCCAATCGAAAATGCTTCGATTACTGAGCAACTTCAACGAAAGCTTGTTACAATCGATTGTTCTTTATTTATTGATAATAAAACTTGGAAACCAACCCTTAAAGCGCACTTAACAATAATAATTGCAAGATCTCACCTCGTTAATCGATAAAGATGCTTCGATGGCCGCCCGGGGAAAGTATAAAAGAGGACTCGCCGCGGCAAAACGGATAAACAGAATTGTGTAAATTACCCGAGAATGTCATCAAGTCAATTTGCAAAATGAGAAAAGTAATCAGTAAGAGAAACACAGCAGATTGGGTCTAAGTGGGGGTTGGAAGGAGGCAAACACACAAATGCAAAAAGTACTTAAAATTTAAATCACTTCACAGCAAATCCTCTGCCTGCCTCCCTCCACACACACACACACAGGACTCGCTCTGTTGCTGTCCCTCTTTTTCGGTTTCTTTTCGCTCGCTCACACATATCCCGCCACAATATAAATTATATTTTGAGGGTAAATAAAACACTTAACGCCCTTTTAGCGGTTGTGCAGACCCCAGCCCCGACCCGTTTTTGGCCAAAATCCCGCCGAAAGCAAAGCCACGACATGCTCTGTTAACGGCGCTTCCTCGCGCAAGGACGCGAAGGACGAAGCCAGGCACAAAACAAACACATTGTCGCAGCGGGGTGTCCTTTAAGCCATCATTACCAAAATGGCATGGCTGGCGAAGGGTATGGGATGGCAGGACTGAGGGCTGAGCGACTAAGACTAAACAAATTTGCCCCGCTGATGTCTTCGTCAGCTTTACTTTTTCTCATAACTGTCAGTTGACAGCTTCAGAGTCGCTTTTCCAGCCAGCCGGAGTTTTCCTCGTTGACGAAAACAAAAAAAAAAAAAATCGGCGCTTTTGTTTTTGTCGCTCTCCTTGCCATTTCTTTTTTCGCCATTCTCTTCAGTTATCACCCGCCAGGAAAAGGTTGGGTTACCCTCTTTATAAAGGGTATTTGGATTTAAAAATGATTTATTTCAAATTATTACCAAGTTTAAGCAGTGCATTCCCGCACTAAAAAAAAAATAAACAGAGGTTTAATATACTTTTATACCAAATAATATCAAATGTATGTTTGTATATAAGGTACTATATTTTTTATACTCTATAGTTTTAATTGAGTATTCTTCAGTATTATTTATCGATATCGAAACGTCGCGTTAGCTTTAATTTTGTACTTTTTTGTTTGTCGCGTTAGTGATTTTTCTTAAGCTTGGTGCAGTTTAGTATTATTTGTAGTATTAAATTAATAAGCATCTTATTAATACTTAAAAGTATAGAGTTTATGTAACAATAGTTTAGTTTGTAAGACGATTTTATTATGGGTGTGCTAAAACCGTAAGCAAGTTACATTTTTAAAAATGTTCAAGTACCTATACCTTAAATATTTACATTTTTAGCTCAAATTAAATTAAAAGTGTTAATGCAATAAATAAATTAATATTTAAATAAAAAATTGATTAGATATTTATTAAATTTTAGAAAATATTTAAATTCAGTATATAAATTATTACATAGGTCCTTACAAGGGTATAGTTCGCATCGGCTTTTCCTCGCCAGGGCTTTTCCTTTGTTGTTTTTTCCTGTTGGCTTTTCGGTTTTGGCTGCGCGATTTGACATTAACCTGTCAGCGTTGTGCCTCCGACTGCCTGCCGTCTTGCATTTTATTTATGGGCGTGAGCAACTGCGACTGCCTTCATGTCTGACACTGTCTGGGTAAAGGCGCTCGCTGGGACAGGGACGGGCACGGGGACCGGCAGGGCGTCCTGATGAACTGACAAACTGACAAACTGAGTAACTGAAACTTTCAGACGAGTTCTTTTTTATTTACCGGCATTGATAGACTGCCGCCCTAAGCTGGGAGGTGTTCAAGTTAATCGCTATCGACTAGAGTAATCGATTGTTTGTGGTTTATCGTTTCAATCGGTGTTTAGGGATTATTTATTAATAGATTAATTTGTTAACTAGTTGGACTTATTTTATGCAAATTGCGTGTAAGTGCTAATTGTATCTTTAAATAAAATATAATTTAAAGTCTCCAAGTATTTAATGTTATACTTTGAAATACAAAAAAAAAAACCCTTGACTAAGCTTAATTAACGAACTATTTATTTATTAAAGGAACCTTCAATTATTCAAGTGGTGAAAACCCCAGCTTAATGCTTAACGGATGTGCAATCCTAATCCCTCAAAGGGATTACCTTTATAGCCCTTACACCCCATCGATTGATAATCGCTTCAACCGACCTCCAAAAGCAGCAGGACACTTGACCCCCGAGAGGCCGCGGTGCGCTCGAAAGTATGCTAGGAATTTTTGCATTCAGCCTGCGAGCCCATGAATCAAGTGGCTCACACGCACACCGGCACACGCGCTCCAGGACCTGCGGACAACCGCACACAGACACGGAGAGTTGCAAGGTGCTCAAGGACGCAGTACACGCACACCCCAAAAGGACCCTCTACACACACACACACAGCATTCTGGCAATGTAATTAGTTGCTCGAGGTGCTTTAATTAAAATGTATATCCTTATTGTCCTGCCAGCAAGCCAACTACGACTGCTACTACTCGCCTCGTAATTGTTCGTGTTACAATTAATTATGTCAAATGGACCAGCCACGCCCCCCCAATACGCCCGCCCTAAGCCGAAGTACCAAAAAAAAAAAAGGAAACGGAAAAACGGGAAGCGGATGGAGGAGGAAAATTGTGGTGGCTCCAAGGGAGCCGAGAGGAGCTGTTAACTAGAGTGTTTTTGTCAATCAATTTGCATATCGATGACCTAAACGTAAAACCCCCCGACCAGGGACTATCGAGTGGCGTTTTCAATAAATAAATTTAATAACTGCGAAGCGGCTCGCGGCCATAAAGTCGATGGATACAGCAGCAGGAGCTGCATCAGCAGCCATTGCAGCTCCTTGCTGCCGCATACTAAATGAAATAGAAATTGCAATTGCAATTGCAATTGGAATTGAAATTGCAACGCAAAGTATGAAATATGAAACTCGGAACCGCAATTCTCAAGCTCTGTTAATAAATAATAAGACGGCATTAACTACTTTCCGTATTTTCTTGGGGGCTGAAATAAATGCTTGATTATTTAATATTATATTTAATGCCTTGGCGAATTTAAGAAAATTTGTAAGGTAAATTCCTTAATAGCAAATTTAATAAATAGCTTAAGGAATAATATTTTCCACAGACATTTGAATTATTTTCTATGAATATAGCTAGAAGAAATGTAAATAGCTCGTCAAAACTATATTAAATTGTTCTAGACGATTTGATTGATGATTTCTAGGCTTCCCTTTTATTATCTTAATAAGGAAATTTAAAATAAGTAGTACAAAAATCTTATTTAATTTATTCACTGCAAATATCATTTATTTTCGGGCCAAAAAGAAACGCATTTTTTTAATATTTGTAAATTAAATACAAGCTCTTGAGCGAAACCAACGCAACCGACAGCTGTGAAAGTCGGCCATCGACTGTCGGCAATCCGGCACAGGCACCCGGCTTTTAAGCGGCAAAAATCCGTATAAGACGGAAAAATACTGGGAATGGTTTAAGCTGTGTGGGACATAAATGAAAATAATAATAATAAATTGTATTTATCAAGTTTTTAGTTGAATTAAGCCAGCAGTAATTGATTGCCTTTATTTTGAGTGGAACTTAGAAGCACCAGACTTTTTAAATGGACCTTAATTTTTCTTGCTCCTTTTTTGAGCCAACAGAAAATATATTAAAGTTATACAGAAAGCGTTATTTAATACAAAATTGCAATAAATACTGGAAAAATACTTATAAACTCTAGTTTTTACGTTACTTTATAATAATAAGATCTTTATTGAGCTCTCTTTGGTTTATGTTATTATTCATTAATTAATGAATACTTAAAATGTACTAAATTTAATTTAAAAATAATTATATATAAATATTTCAATGTGAAATTCAATTATTAAATAATTTCTTCAGTACTAGACTGTTTCATATATTTATTTGATTGTTTTGTACTCATAAATTGGCCATATTTGGTACGCATTTTCATGTCATTTAATTTATTTCTGTTGGGTGTTTCCGCAGTCTCGTTTCCTCAATATTTGTCAAACATTTTAAATTTGTTTTTCTTTCTTTTTTTTGGCGAAGCCAAACTGCATCTTGTTTTTTGCCTTGTCTGTTTTGCTTTTTATTTTTTTATTAAGTATTACTCGTAGTATGTTTCCTTTTTGATTCTTTTGCGGCTGGCGGCTGGCAGCTTTGGCGCTTTATTTGAGTTACGTGACCCTGCGCCATTGAGAGTCGGAGAATTTCTTGCGACATGAACATGGCACACATGGGGGGCGCGAGGGGCGTGGATGCCCCCGAATCACACCGAAACAACATGCAACATACGTACTTACTGGCCTGGCCTGGCCCACCCAACTTCATCATCGTCATCGTCGTCGCCCGCTGTTTGACTTGTTCGTTTGTCTGTCTGACTGTTCGGCGGGATTCCTGTGTCCAACTGTCGTCCTTCTCCGCCTCCGCCTCCTCCTCCGCCTCCTGCTTCCGCTTCTGCTCCTGCCCCAGCTCCTTATCCTTTTTGCAGTCGGGGCTGTGCGAGCTTGTTAAGTTCATTAAGGTTGAATAATAACAACAGTAACTACATTTTAAAGGAGTTGTCAGTTGTCAGGAGCGTGGCCCGTGCCCTTCCAGTACAGTGTGGCCAGGCTATGAGATATATGGGGTGCTTTTGTCCGGAAATGGTCACGAGTGTGACCAGAGTTCTTTATGTATAGAGAAATCTCAAAAAATAAGAGAGGTCTGGTTTTAAATATTATATTTTTACGAAAAAAATATAAATATATTAAATTAAATTTATGATTAGTAAATAAATACATTTCAAGGCTTTATATTTCTGCTGCTTCTTCTCTTATATGGTTAGTTTTCCAATGATCTCTGTTTTATATAATTAAATTTTATTACACAAATCAGGTTGTTTCAATTTTATTCCTAAATAATTCTAAATAAAAAATGTGTCAACTTTGGCTGTATTTGGACTCCTTTTGTTTGTATTTGAAATATTTTTAAGAGCTTTTAAGGCCAGCTGATGCCACTCGCTTGGTGTTGCCTTTAAATTAATTGGATTTTATTTAACGATTTAACATAAATATATAGTCTGTGCAATTTAAAGCGAAACAAGAAACTATTAAATCAGAAACGGTTTTTCTAGGCCTCCATTGCCATCAGGGGTTTTCACTGTGGCCACGTTTCTTCCGTGACGTTCAGGTGTGCTGGTGTCCTGACGTCCTGCCGTCCTGGTGTCCTGACGTTCACCCCCTGCTGTGTGCCCGCCTTGACTTCACTCATGTTGTTAACTGCTCTTATTACAACTTATTCTACTTATTCTACTTATGCGCTCCTTGTTTGTCAACAACAAGAAAAAAAAACAACATATAAAAAATAAGAAAAACAAGGACATGCCGGGGCGGGTGAACCGAACCTCTCGTGCGAAGTTAAAGTTGCATTTACATCGCAGCGGAACTCTTTATTTTTAACTTTTGGCCACAGAACATATCTATATACACACCCAAGCAACGCCCCCGACTTTTTCGGGGGATGATGGGGCTAATCCCAGTCTGCCTGCTGCCTTCCTGTTTGTCTGCCGCGGGGCCATCCAGCATCCAAAACATCTTCGCAGGGAGAAAAACACGGGCCGGCGATTCCTCGACATGTGTGGGCGCAAAACGAAAAAAACCGAAAAAAAAACGAGATGAAAATAATCAAGTTTCCGACAAACATCAACATGACGCCAAGATAAAAAGCTTCCAGGATGCGCTGGCATCGCTCAGCCACTGCAGGACAAGATAAGACACATCATCAGGAGCCGGAGCAGCGGGAGTGCACTGTGAGAAATTAGCAACTACTGAGTGCCGGGCCAAGCTTAGTTTAATTTAAGTTTGATTTTGGTGAGCTGCCAAAAAGTATGCTACGTTTTTCATGCACTGAGCTCGGCTACAGGCTGCGAAGGTTCTTAAGTTAAATTTAAAAAAATTTCTTTATTTTTTTAACTTATTAATTTAAGTGATAGATATTATGGAAAAGTATTATTTATTCATTTATTAACTTGCCCAATAGTTGAAAAATATCAGAAATTAGTAGCAATATTTTTAGATTTTAAATATTATAATTTATTATTAATATTATTTATTTATTTTTAGATTTTAAATATTATTACTTATTATTTATATTACTTATATATTTATTAAATAATTCATATACCTTAATTAACATTATTAAATAAAAAATGCAACACGTTTACCCATATTTTCTCCTCGTGCCGCTGCAGGACTACAACTTGGTCCATTTCCAGGACTTGGCTTGAAATTGGCTGATGCCGCTGTTGCAGGCCAGCAAGGACTCGCTGTGGGTGTGGAAAATGGGTGCAAAAGTGGGTGTTAAAGTGGGTGCTGGGTGCTGGTTGCGGTGCTCTGCCGGCTGCGGGTTCAAGTGTCAGCCTCTTGCCATCTTCTACTCCTTCGGGCCTGCTGTGGCAGCCTCAAGTTTTGTTCGTGTTTGCTTTGAAAAGTATATTGGATTGCCCGGCCACAAATATCCATATGTGTACACGTCTGTTCATCTATCTATCTGGCTATATCTATATCTATATACGTACATATATGGATATGTATCTGATATATCAGCGGTCTAACCAAAGGCCGTCTGCTGCTGACGTTGAAATTTTTCCACTCTTCCCCTCGCTAGTTTCCCTTTTTTTTTGGCTTTGTTTTTAATTTCTTTAGATCGAAACGGGTCTGATTTTGGGGCGTGTTCTCGGCTGCACAAATATTTTGAAATAACAAAGGCACTTTAAATGTTAAACAAAATTATAACTATGAGAGAAAAAAAAGGTTAGCTTAGGGGTGAGGGGCAGTGGCTAGTGGAGTGTGTGGCATTGAGGCGCTGTTTGAATTTCTGCTGAAGTTAACATTTTTATAATTCCATTAAGCGGCCGGGTCCTGCCACTGTCTCTCTCTTCTCCTACTCATGTGTAACATGAGGATTTACCCCCCCCAACCCCCACACAACCTCACACACAATGCACAAAGTTGGTCCGAAAAGTTTTTCGCATTCATAAATCATTTCCCTCGTTTTTTCCAGCCTTCCACCTTCATGCCACGTTTAAAGGTGGAAAATACTTTTCGCTGAATTCGTACAATTTCTCGGGGGGGGTCCTGCGGTGCGCTCCTGTTTCATATGCGGGGAATGGGGGATAGGGGGGTGAGAATAAAGGGTTGGATGCTTTAAGGACAACGTTAGGTTGCAACTTGTTGCCTGCTTGGGTTACACGCTGCCAGCCGCCGCCCACTTGTCCTGGCATATCCTTGTCATTTTTAATTTATGCACAGACCAAGCTTGAACTTTCACAAAACTTAAGAAAATGTGTGTAGGCGGAGGTGTGTGTGTGGGTGGGAAAAGGTAGGGAAAGGGGCCCTTATCGCTGGAGAGGGAGCATCCTTTGTCCCTGGCCCAGGGATAGTAATTTAATTGGTTCCATGACCGGGGCTTCTGGCTAATACTTATTTTATGAATAATACTTTTTTTTAATAAATATTTAAATAAATAAAATCAATTATTTTTTATAGTTTCCTTGTTTTAATGTTAATAACATTTGTAATAAAGAAAAAAAACACCTAAAAAGGTGCCTGAAACATTTTGTTGCATAATTTTAGCCACCTTTTAAAGTATTTTCAAAACCCTAATGATTTCTGGGGCACCCCCCTATTAATACCTTATGTCCTCTTCTACCTTTAAAAGGACCCTTTTTTTTGCGTGAAAGTGAGGCAAAGAAAATATGTGATATAACTGGCTAACAAGCGTCATAATTACAGTTCAAAAAACATGCTCTCGTCCACACTCACATGCACACTTGTGCAGTCAAAAAATTCCCCCTTTTCCGCTTTCCCACTTCAGCGGCGACTTTTGCATACTTCTCGGGAAACTTTTAATTTTCGAACTTTTGTCGCTTGCCTGGCATATGTTCCCAGCTCGTCCTCCCCAGCTTTGCTCGCCTTTCTTGGTCGCCCTGACTTTCTCCTCGATTGGCCCAATCTGATGACGTCTTATTAGGCAAATGCCAGAGCTGCAAAGTTTTTCTCACTTGAGCAATTTTTGTTGCTTTTGCTCTTTTTTGTGGTAAGGATTGTGCCTGACGGGGACTTTCTTAAATATCGTTTTCCAACCCAAATCCCATATCGCTTTGTTTATGAAAGTTGCCCACTAATTGCAAAAACAAAGGTTGTAAGCAGCGCCGAGTGGAGATAAGCGAGCGGGAAATGCATGTGTGTAAGTTTCACGGGTCTCCCAGGCACTGAGAAAAAATACTGAAGCTAAACATAAAAATAATTGGGAATGAGAGCATATAATCACAATAAATACATTATATTTTATAATATAATAATTTAAGATGATATTTATGCAGGTTAACTTGAAGCAGTGGTGATGGTGATATCTTAGAAACATCATATTTTAATGTAGCTGCAGTGTGAATAGTTAATTATAAAAATAAGTTTAAGATATATCGATAGAAAATCGATATAAGAGTAATCGAGGATCTGCGAGCGCTAATTTTTTGTTTCCACTTTTACAGTCTATAATATGTTAGAATTAATTTTGTGGCTGTAAGACATATAATAAAGTGATGCCTTGTGCATATGGTGCGAGTGCCGGCAGAGGCTGGTCTGAGCACGGCAGATAAATATTTTAAGGCTTATGATGACGCCTCTGGCTAAGACTGCTGCATTTTTTTGTAAAGGCTATCTATCTGTTATTTTTTTTTATCGCGTTTTGATTTATTTAATTTCGCTCAGTGTACAGTGTGCATTCATGCATGCAGCTGCTGCTGCGGCGCTTCGGACATATCGCTTCGCTTTCGCCCGGTCCCGGACCCGAGTACCGCATTTGCATTTATATGCACATCCTTTGTGCCCAAAGGATATTACATTTTTCCACTTCAAGCATTTTTGTGAATTTAATGAAATTTTTAATTTTTATGCGCGCCAGATGGGCTTCCAGAGGGTGGAGTAGAGTTCCCTTCTTTTTTTTTTGGGGCGGTGGCAGAAAGGCTGGTGCCTTTCGCTTGGACTAACAAGCCGCAGAGATATGCTGCATTTGCCTTGCATTCCCACTGGCTTTTCCACAAAGATAAATAAAAACTGCGGCGAATCCACCGTCCAGCCTCGCCCCAGCCATGCCGGAATGTCGAAATATCCTTGCCGCCGCCGACAAGTCCTTTTTGCTTTGCTCAGCGCTGCTGCAATTGTGGAAGCACAAATTTTGGCTTATCCTTTGCTTTACACTTGTTGTGTTGCCTTTTACAATGCTCTTCTGTAATGATTGTTTCTTGTATTTGGTTGGGAACTAATATTACTTGTAATTATTCCTTTTATTTTTAATATTTAACAAACAGTTAATTGAACTGTAACTAGGAGAATTTAATGCTTTCTTCCAATTGTAACTTAAGTGGTTTTTCTGAGCTCCTTTCATGTGCTGAGATCTGTGCACTTTTCATGTGCTGAAAGCTGTTAAGATTTCACTATTTAGATTATTAAAATAAATTACCAAGCTGAGTTAAGCCAATTTATAGTTACTAGTTAAATTTTTTGTTTAATCTTCAAACTAGTTTGAGTAAACTAATTTATTTAAAGGACATTTCTTCCACCCATTTCCCCAAAGACCTCTGTGATGACTTTTCACTTCAACATTAGCCTAATTAGATGCTCCCTTATGATACAATTGGATCGAAGTTAACATCGCTAATTTGGCATTAATGAAAAGTTCGATAAAATCGCAAAAATTATTGGAGCTGCCATTAGGAAAATTGCTTACCTTGTTTAGTAGACGATGGCGACAGGCAGTTCCTTGTGTACTTTGGGCGAATGATGATGATTCGGCAGCTGGGTTTTTTGCTGGCACTGGGAGCCCTGGCACTGGGCGTATTGCAGCCGCCGGAGCCCGAGAAGATGGCTCCATTGGTGGCCGCCGCTCTCGATATTCTGGAGGAGCAGGTTAGTCCCTCGCAGAGCACGCTGGCGGTAATGGAGCTGTGCGGGAAGGAAAAGCACCGGGATCATTGGCAGGAGGAGCTGATGACCTCCATTCTGGCAGCAGTCGGCGACTCGATGGCGCTGCGAACGTTCCAGGCGCCGCCCGAGGAAGTACCGGCCAACTATGTCGTGTTCCTGGTGAACTCCGCCGAGGCCTTCAGCACGCTAAGCTTTCAGTTCACGGAAATGCACACGACGCGGGAGTACAATTTCCTGATCCTGCTAACGCGTCGCATGTCCTCGCGAGCGGAGAGAATGCAGGTAAGTCTTAGCCAGAGCTATCGTTTCCTGGTTATCGATAATTTTATATTCAAAACGAGAGTTTTGATATTTTAGCTGTTATCGATTTACTCGTAATGTAATTATTATAATTTATTTTAATAAAAAACAAGAAAAAAAACTACGAATTATTGCACTTTCTTCAAAACTATCGATATTTTTCTACATTTGTAATAGTATCCTAATAATTTTCTAAAAATTCTATTGACACTAAGTTATCGATTCAAGTTTATTGATAATTTTGTATTCAAAATGAGACTTTCGATATTTAAATTGTTATCGACTTACCGTAATATACTCTAATTTAATGTTCAACTTATTGATAAAAAATAAGATATTTTATCGATGTTTCGTAAATATAATACATTTTTTTTTTAAATTCCTATTTCTTTTTTTTGTACATCCCCATTGCAGACTCTTAGGGAGATCTCCAAGATCTGCGTGAGCTTTCACACCCTCAACGTGATCCTGCTCACCCAGAAGAACAGCGGCGTCGTGCTGACCTACGGATATCGCATATACAACCGGAACTGTGACCTAAACCTCACCCTGGAGCTGATCGATCGCTACGAGAACGGCTCCTTCCAGAACAGTCACCAGGATCGGAGCTTCGATCGGGTCCTGCAGAGCCTGGCCGGATGTTCGGTGCGCGTCAGCTGGTATTCGCTGCCGCCGTTCGTGTCCTTCAAGGGCAACGTCAGCGATCCCGAGGAGTTGGCGCAGACCTGGCGCCTGACCGGCATCGATGGCGAGCTGGTCAAGCTGCTGGCGGAGATCTTTCAGTTCCGCATTGTCCTGGAGGAGCCCTGCGACAAGTGCCTGTCGCGGGACATCAAGGACGGCTGCAGTGGCTGCTTCGACCAGATGATCAACAACGACTCCTCGATCCTGATCGGCGCCATGAGCGGCTCGCACCAGCATCGCTCGCAGTTCTCCTACACAACTTCCTACTACCAGAGCTCCCTGGTCTTCGTAATGCACATGGACTCGCAGCTGGGCGCCGTGGCCCAGTTGGCAATGCCGTTCTCGGCCGGCGTGTGGCTTGCTCTGGTGAGCAGCGGCGTGCTGGTGGTCTTGTTCCTTTTGGTCAGGCAGAGGATCGCCACCGGCCACTCGGACGTGGCCTACCAAGCCCTCCAGGTCCTGACCACCCTGTTGGGCAATCCGCTGGTGGCTCGGAGCCTGCCCAGACCTGCCAGGTTGCGCGTCTTCCACGCCGCCTTTCTGCTCCTCGTCCTGGTCCTGCGTGTCATCTACCAGGGCAAGCTGTACGACTCCTTTCGATTGCCGCACAATAACCCCATGCCCGGACAAATATCGGAGTTGATAGCGGCCAACTACACGCTAATCTCCCAGGAATACCTCGACTTCTATCCCCACAACCTGACTGTCCTCACGCGAAATGGATCCAAGGTAGGCCTAGCTGAACAACATATCGATATTATCTCGATAGTTTCGATATTAGTAATTCAATTCATACTCATGCAGATTTTCGAGGAATTTAGATATGTATTTTGCAATTATCCATATTTATCGTCGAGGTATCATTCCTAAATCATCCTAAAAATAATTTATAGGCGTATGGGCAATATATTATAGGTTACTATCGCTGGTTGTTAGCGGTGTTGCCCATAATTTTTATAGAAATAACTTGTTCAAACGCAGTGATGGGACAATTGATGGGCTTAGTGGTGGGAAACCCGTACACATATTTTCAGCGTTGAAGAAAGTCGTTATATATCGATATAAATGCTTTGGCCACACTGGCTGTTGAAAAGTCGCCAATTGGAAATTCATCATACAATTTTCATTTGAAAATATTGTCAAGCGCCTGCGAATCGATTCATTTTAAGTAAATCCGACAAAACGATGTACCAGGACGAGGTAAAAACACCCCAGGACCCAAATAATAGCATTTCTATGAGTTTAAATGAAGAAAACTTGAACTGCAACACCCAAAGGTTGGCTCTCGAGTGCACACCGCCGCCGAAAATGCTCGAAAAGTTGATGGACCCCTTCGAGACGGCACTGGTAGATCGCTCCTCCTCCTCCTCCATGGAGTTTGATTGGAATATGGAGTCCAGAGCCCAGTTAGTTGAAAGCGAGGATGCACCCTGCGAAATGCAAACGGAACTGGCTCTCCCGGAGGTCTTACCCAAGGCCCTTGAGGATGCGCTGCGTCCGTACATCCAGCCCCAACTGGCTAACCAGTCGCCAAGGAGTGTGTTGCGCAAGAGGCTCTTTGACACTCACAATGATCCCGTCGAGGACTCATCGCCAGTGGCGAAGCGAGCCCTGTTTACAGGACGTCTCTCTGATTCCGATTTCGCTTCCGACGACGAAAGTTTAAACTTACTTTCGCCCATAAGGAACAGCTGTGGCACTCCCGAAGATGATGGCGATTTTACCGACAAGATGAAGCTGCTTATGGAGGAGATGGAAAGGCTGTCGCCAATAGATTCTTCGTCTACGCCACCTGGACACCGGAGACCGTATACCTTGCAATCTTTCAATGCCAGCTTGGAGGCGAAAGAGGATGAGGCCCAGTCAGGATCCCGGATTCAACTCGATAGCGGCTTCAACGACACGACCAGCTCTCAGGATGTTACCATGAGCTGTTGCTCCAGTCCAGCCTCCACGCTTTAGTTTTCTTTTTGTTTTTAGTTTTATTTGTTAATAAATTTAATTGCATTTCCATCTCTATCAAAATTCTTAAGGATTAAGATTATTAAATAAAATCCATCCCATTCCCAGGACCGCTTCGATTACATCCAGCGGTGCGGCGAGGACGTGCGGCTGACCACCACCACGCTGATTGCCAGCATGTCCTACTACAACCTGATGCACTGGAGCACCAGCCGGCTGACGCACATCCGGGAGCACATCTACCTCTACCAGCTGGTCTTCTATCTGCGCCGGCACACGCTGCTCAAGTTCGCCTTCGACCGGAAGATCAAGCAGCTCCTCTCCGCGGGGATCATCGGGCACTTTGTCCGCGAGTTCGACACCAGCCTGTTTAGGGATCCGTATGTAAAGCCGCACGAGGTGTCGCCCCTGCCGCTGGAGATCTACTGCGGCCTGTACTATGTCTCGGCCATCCTGCTTGGCGGCGCTGCCATAGCCTTCGTCCTGGAGCTTCTGAGCGTCCACCGGGTTAACTGGCTGAGGCGCTACCTGGAGTGAAGCCTTGTCCTATTTTTATTGTTACTTAAAGTGTGTTTTTTTTTGTTTTAAATAATAAATGTTATAAATGTTTTTTTTAGTATAAATAAATAAATAAAATGGCAAGTTCCCCTTTCTAGATGGAAAGCAGCATTACCTGCGGCTGCCTCGGATATATCGCAGGATATATTCAGCCATCTCCATCCTCTACAATCTGCGTCCTCGATTCGCCCATCTGCCGCCGGCGCTTTATGGCTTTTTGTGGCATCAGAAGACAATGGAAGGACCTCGTTAGCCGGCACAAAAAGAGCAGCAACAACGCAACAAAATCAGAGTGCAAGGATATCAAGCAGACAAAAAAATACAAAAATACAGGGAAGGGGAAAACAAGACACGCCCGACATAGAACGAACTCATTAGCCTACATGGACGCATTTTCCGCCTACACATGTGAAGATGTACACAGGCAAGGGCAAGACATTAGCAGTGTCCCAAAGAATCACTATTTTCTCCACAAAAACTTATGGGGATTCTAGTGAATAAATTACTTATCTACAGATATTATTTCTTTTTAAATAAGAATTTAAGTGTAGAAGATTAATTTATGGTTCATTAAATAATTTACGATAGATCTACGTTATTTTTCCATATTAATAATGATTGTTAATTCTCATATTTACACACTAAACTAGTGAAAATAATCAGTAATAATTTATTATATTATTTCCAGTCAGATTTAATCTCAGTTTAAGGTTTAATTTTGTATTTGAGCTATTTTTACGACTACAGCTGTGTCTTAAAAAATAAAAGCTATAGGATAGGCTGCAGAAGGGTCTGGAAGGCTAGAAGGGCTTGGACTTTCGGGGGGTTGAAGGTCCCCAAATGGAAATGGGAACACAAATGCGCTCTGGCTCGTTGCAGCCGTGTTGTCCTCCTTGTTGCCACATATTTTGTTTGCTTAAATGCCGGAAGTGTTGCAGGCCACAGCAGGAGGACATAAGGGCCGAAGGACAGAAGGAAAGTTAATGCTTTAACCTCTGATGGCCCCAAAATAGGCTGCTATAAGCAAATATGGTCAGCATTTAGCTGTGAAAATTTGACACGTTGAAAAAACAAATAAACTGATGAATGTATTTATTAGTAATAATAAAATTTAAATACAATAAATATATAAAACAGAGAATAATAATTATAAAATGGATTTTAGAATAAATAAATTATAATTATTGTATACATAATTTTTATAAAATGAATTCTATTAACCAAAACATAATATCTTCTCTTGACTAAGGGAATGCATAATTTAAAATATAATATAAAATATACCTATTTAATTTATTTTGTCATTAAATGAAGTACCTAAAATATTTAAATTTTAAAATTAATACTTTAAATATTATATATACATTTTAAGGCATAATTTGACTTATTAAATATTATAAATATTATATTCTATAAGAATATGAGTAAAAAAAATACCTCAAGCAGCACATGAGTATCTCATAATTTCTTAATTATTTTCCAGATAACCTTTAAAGCCTTCTAAATTATTGTTTTTTTTATTTTCCATGACTAGCGTTGCATTCGAACATATTAATTACAATTAATCGCTGACTTAGAAGACGATATGCGGGGGAAAACCAGAGTCCCCAACCCCCTTAGGGTTCCAGCCAATGGGCGGGCACTTCACCGAAAGCCCGAACGGAAAAGACCTGGCCGTGGTCCCTGGGTCCTGGTCCCTGATTCCGCGTGATAAGAACTGATAACAAAGGTAAACAAAGCGCCGCCAGATGATGCCCTGGTGCCCTCCATCCGGGGGCTTTGGCGGGAAACGCTGTAATTCGTCAGATATTCCGCCTCTGAGGGCGCATGCGTCTGAAAAGGCCACGATTCGGCACTCGACACTCGAATTTCCATTCGTTTTTCCCACACACTCACACACAGCCATCGTCGGTCTCAGTATAAGAGCGAGAAAAACCCACTGGTGACACTCCAAAAATAATGGGAAATTTATGCGCGATAAAGCGTCGTCAGACAAAGATCAGGATCGGCATAAATGTATGTCTAATGGGAAGCCGAAAAAGTTGGATTTCGCGCTCAAGGTCTGGCCCAGAGACTAGATTAATCTTTAGGTGTGCACTGAAAGTTTTTTATTTAATAAATAAACTAGAAATAATGATTTAAGATAGATGTTTTTTGAAATTAAATCATATTTAGGGTGTAGAAAATATAACAAAATATATATTGCGATAAGGACTAAGAAGTATTCTTGTAAAAATTTCAGAAATTCAACTGATAGTTATTTTTATATTAACCAAGTTTTAATATGGATTGGATATAATATTATTTTACAAATTATGTTGCATGTTCCCTATTACTTATTTAATTTATTAGTCTAAATAAGCTATAGTCTCAGCTTGATTATTTTGTTTCTATAAAAATGAGGAGCTTAATTTAAATTACATAATTAAAAAATATGGCAACACTGTGGGTTCTTGTAGCGCCGCTTTCGTACAGTTAGTGTGGCCAATCGGCGCTTGTGCTAGAATGTGTACAAGAAACAGTGTTGCCAGATGGCGCAGCCATATTTAATTTTTTAAGAGCTTAAAGTTTTTATTTTTGCCAAAATATATTTAATATAATTTTTTCTGAGTGCTCCCAATGTGGCCTTGCAATTTTGGCCATAAAAGCGAATTGTTTGTCGTCTGCCAAGCACAGTTGGAGTTAAGATCTTGCGAAGCTACCAGTCTTTCTTTCTATATTTTTCAAGATGCTGCCACAATCGCTGACATTGATTTTGATCCTTTTGTTGGTCGTCTGCTGTTTCTCGGCGAAATTACCTGGCAATGCCTACTTGCCGCCGTCGTTGCCGATCGCCGCCGACGAGTCCTTGCTGGCTTCCCTCAATGGATTTCTCTTCGCTGACTCACAGGACTCGGACTCGGACTCACTGGCCAGATATGCCCCCATCTTTGTGGACTACCCGGGTGTCCATCAGCTGCTGAGGCAGCAACAGGAATACGCCTTGGATCTGCCCTTCGAGGGCGGCCACCCCAGACGGGAGTCTCAACTAGAACTGGATCTGGATGCCCTGGCCAAGAGGAGTTGGTAGATAGATGTGAAACCCATTGAAATAAATAAGGGATATGGCATAAATCCTTTCCTTGAGTGAACAAAGTGAAGCTGGGGCTTTTTTTTGTTTTTGTGGAACGTGTGCAACTTTGACTTACTGCCGGCACAACCGCAACTTAATCCCCCGACCTGTCCTTGGCCGGTATCACAAACTTTTCCCACTGCATCCACACCCCCGAAAAACGCCATGGGGGGCTGGGCTGTGTGCTGTGTGTGTGCGGTTTTAATCAAGTTTCGCCACTTAAGTTTGTGCTCAGGTGGAAAACACTCAAAAGCCGCCTGACCGAACCGAACTCGAGCGGAGCCTCGAGCCCCGCTTTAACCCCTTCTCAGCCCGAGCCCGTCGAAGTTTCAAGAGCTTTGCGACGCGTTGTTGCTGTTGCCGAGTTTCGTTTTTTGTTTTTAAATTTTTGTTTTTTCTTCTTTTTTTTTTTTGGTTTTGTTCTGGCTTTCCGGAACGGGGCAGCTCCACCTGTTACACATCTGTTGTTTGGCTGCCTTCGGTGGAACTTCTGCTGGAACTTTAAAATCAATTAAGCTGAGTGCCAGCATGATTGGTCAAAATGATTGTGCATATGTCCTGGAACTTGTCTTTAACTAATTCCATTTGGAGCTATTTTGTGGATAAAAGGGTTAATCTTTAGCTGGGAGAGAGAAAGGGAGCATTTATGGGGCCTTAAGGGAGATCAATTTAGAGATCATGAGGAGATCTTTGCCATCGAAAAAAGGTATAGGTAAGTAGTAGTTGTTGAATAAATATTAATTAATGAGAAAGTCATGTAAAGGTACTGAAGTCTGGATAACAACTATATCATCTAGTTACCTTAGAAATTATATTCCAACTCGTTTGTCCTTGTCTTAGCAAGACTTGAGATTAAAGTTATTCAAAACCAACATCGACCCGAGTACGTTCTAAGCTGTACAATTTTATTTTGAACAAAAAAAAACGTTGCTAAAAAAAAAGTGGTAGGACCGCGTTTTTAAAGCGAGTTTCAGTATTTCTAAAGGATTCAAGGACCTATCAAAATGGGAGGTACAAACTCGAAGCCCGAGGAAAGCGATACTAACGGAGGGGAGAATGGTGAGCATAACGCAGAGAATATTGCTGGAGATAATGTAGGGGATATAGTAGAGCACAATTCCGAGGAAAATGGTGAGCATAATGCAGATAATATTGCTGGAGATAATGTAGAGGATAATGTAGGGGATATTGTAGAGCACCATTCCGAGGAAAATGGTGAGCAAAACGCAGTGGATAATCATGAGGAACTGAATATGCCCACCGAACCTCCCAGAAGCGTGCCATCAGCTACAAGGGATGTGGGCACCTGCACTGATTACACCATCCAAGCTGTCGTACCTACTACTCCTCAGAACACTGAGATCCTGTATGTAAACGAGATGTACGACTATCTGTTCGAACTGGAGCGGCGTCACCCCATCGCCAGGGATCACTTGGCGGGACAGACTGAGGTCACGTACAATATGCGAGCTGTGCTGATCAATTGGATCAACGAGGCCCACCTGGACTTTGAGCTGCAGGCTGAAACCTTCCAGCTGACGGTGGGCATTATCGATCGCTACCTGCAGAAGGTCAAGGACACCAAGCGCACCGCCTTGCAGTTGGTGGGCGTGACTGCCCTGTACATAGCCGCCAAGTACGGGGGGCGCTATAAGCCGTCCATCAGCATGATGGCCACCATTACGGACAACGCCTACACGGACCAGGAGATCCGCCAGATGGAGCTGGTTATCCTCAAAAAAATAGATTACAACCTATCGCGTCCGGTGCCCCATGACTTCCTCCAACGCTGCTTGAAGGCTGGATCCGTGCCGGCGAATGAGTTTCACTATGAAATGTCCCTGTACTTTATCGAGTTGGCTGCCGTCGAATATGATCTCTCCAGTTACAGGCCTTCGGAGGTGGGCTTGGATTTATTTAAAGGGATACCTTAACCTTAACTTTAACCTCACTGACTTGTCTTTTTCTCGCTAGATTGCCGCTGCTTCTCTGTTCCTGGCTCTACATCTCTTAACTTCCGACCTCCAGGCTGGCATGGGATTCAACGACCAACTCTGGTCTCCGGCCCTCATTTTTTATTCGCACTACCCGGCGGCCCACTTGCGCCCCATCACCTGGCAGATGGCGAAGCTGGCCAAGAGCGCTCCGCAGGCCAGACTAAGGGCTGTCTTTATAAAGTACCAGGGAGATGAGTTCCATAAGGTTGCCCTGCGAACGCAGCTGGCCGACTCCTGGTTGGACGCCCTCATCGCAGAAGAGAGCATTTGAAATGATGATTTAATTTGAATGTTTTTTATTTTTAGTTAATATTTTTATTGGCAAATTGGTTCGTTCTATAGAACGCGAATAAATCGAGAAAATGTGCAAAAAAAATAGTAATTTTTATTATATATTTCCCACCTTTCAAAGAACAAATATAACAAAAATTAGAGCTGGGATACATAGATGTTTATCGACTTAAAATCGATTTGTAAACTCAATTATTTTCTTGTTGAAAACCACAAAATTCTTCAATCTAAAATAAAATGAACTAAAAATGATTCCCATAAAATTATATATTTTGTAAAGGTGCGAATTTTCTAGAGCACATCATGATACAATATTTGTATCATGAAACAATTGAAACCGAAATTAGAGCTGGTAAAACAACGATGCTTATCGATTTAAAATCGATCTTTGCACTCGTTTCGTTTTATTTTGAAGTCCACAAAACTCTTCAATCCAATAATAGGATTTATTATATTTGTACTCTTTCCTTGAGCCACTTTTGGGCGCCACTTTTAAGGACAGCTGTTTGCGTGAGTGCTAGTGGTGGCCGCATCACAAAATGGCCGACCGATAGAAGTTATCGAAACTGTAGTTGATCGAATAAATCATTTTATGAAAATCTTTCAAGCCACAAAGCCAAATTACTTGCCTCAAGAATGAGCCAGGGATCTGTGTCTGTGTGTCCTTGTGTTTGTGTCGGTGAGCCAAAGTCAATTGTCAAATTGACACACACACAGACACACTCAATGCTGGCTCTGTTTTGTTGTTAGCTTCATTATTTGCCAAGTAAAAGTAATGAGACTTTTGTTGCCTTGTTGGGTTGCACATGAGTGCACCTTCTATGAATTCTTTGTGTTTACACACACTCGCTCGCACACTGGCAGAAAACACGCACACAAGCGAGCGGAGTATCTGTGTGAGCATATGTGAGAGCGCTCAGCGCTGGCCTTTTGTGTGTTGGACAACAAAGGCGCAAAGCGTTGACAGTGGGGCGGCACAGTGGGCTAAACAGTTGAAGAAGTGATAAAAAAAATGGTTTTGAACTAAAGAAAATATAAAAGTATATTTTTAATTTATTATGTATGAAATATATAATTATTTTGAATATTTTCTTATTTTTCTTTCTTATTTGCACATCACTACGACCTAGTCCTGAACCTATGTGGCTGAAAATACTGAAAATATCCTAAAAACTCCTTTAAAACCCTAATTTTTTATTATTAATATGAATTGTCTTTATTTTTCTCAGTGCATCGATGCAACAAAGCACTACAACTGATGGCAGGAAAGTAAACAAAGTAAAAGCATTTGGAAATGCAGGAAATGAGCGGGTTTGGACTGCAATTTCACTGGCTAAGTTGCTTGGGGCCAAAAGCAGAGAGAGGTCGCTGCTACGTTTGATTTCTAGCCAGGGAGGGGCTTTAGGGGCTCTCTTCTGGCTGCTGGCCAGCTTGCGATAAGAACCGGGGGACTCCGCGTCCGCGTCCGAAAAGTGGCAACCCGGCCTCATATTGCCGATAGAAAATAAATTAATTTTCATAATAATTGACCCCCACACTTGCTCCCTCTTTGAACCCGGAAAGCCAATTCACTGCATTGCCCCGGGCCCGTGGCAACCCCTTTTTTCGGAGCTGGGCGCCAATAATAATAACATTGTTAACACAACGTGCGCATGTAATAAAATCGTTTATTGAATTGGCCATAAATTTTCGCAGCTACAACAGCCGCACAAGTCAAAAAGTTGCAGTCCCAGCGGCAGCAAGGGGTTAAAGGGGAGTCCCCGGACTGACTGCCGCTGCTGCCTTTTGTGCGAAAGTTTAGAGAGGGTTTTTGGGGAGCGCATCAGGCCAGAAGGCAAAGGCAAAAGCAAAAGGCAAAAGGCAAAAGGCAGGATAATGGAGGAAAATCGAGGCAAATAGGAGGGGGGGATAAGCGAGGGGAAAACTCAATGGCTCACTGGCTCACTGGCTGCCTGGGTGTTTATCTCTCCCAACTGGGGAATAGGGGAATAGGGGAACAGGGAGTATCGCTCACCTGTAAGCTGCAGCTAACTCAACAACTTACTCCAATGCTTCCAGCACTCGAACTTGAGTGTAATGAGCCAGCTTAAGTAATTAAATTTGCAGTCTGCCAACGCTTTCAGGTGATTACCAAGGCGTTTTAGGGCTAACTTAACCAAAGATGGCAAGCAAAGGCCATTGCAAGTACTTGTATTTCTTGATCTTGAAGTGAAGATTTTTCTGTGCTGAGATATGTGCGATTCCAGGGCACATTAATATGCTTCTGCGTTTTAAGAACCCGAAATAAATTGCATGTAGCGTCATTAATAAGCATAAAAGCGTCTCGGAAGGGGTTGGAAAAGGGACTCTTCCTTCGCCTGCAAGGCCAGGTCCTGTCTCGAGGATGCGAAAGACGCGCTTAAAATGTTTTCGATGCTGTTCAATAATTCGCCGCAAAAGGACAACAGAGTGCCGCTGTAAGGACGTAAATGAGGACGAGGACGAGGACGAGAATGCGACAGCGACTAATGAGCTTGATAAACGAGCTGAGACGAGAACGGAAAAACTGAGAGATAAGTCTTTCTCTCTCTTTCTTCCTCCTTCCTACCCAGCAGGAAGCAGGACTCGTTTCTTTCCGTCACTTGTTTGCTTAAAAAATTGCGCGCGCTCAATGAAGTGATGTGTAAATAACGGTATTAT
The DNA here is from genome assembly GCA_014170255.2 of Drosophila triauraria. NCBI lineage: Eukaryota > Metazoa > Arthropoda > Insecta > Diptera > Drosophilidae > Drosophila > Drosophila triauraria. The sequence continues at coordinate 16,879,631 of CM024333.1, forward strand.
ATTTCAAAAGGCGCTCCAGCGGGTAAAAACCAGCAGCTCTCAATCCTTCGCCAATCCTCCAAGTATGTCCCCATCCTCCCTGCTAATTATTGGATGGATATGCAACAGGAAGTGCCGAGCAGGGGGCAACTTGGGGCTCTATCTATCTAAGTGGTACAAAGGACATTCCACACGAGGACTTGCCAATGGTGAATAATGAATGGGATCAGGCGAGACCAACAATAGACTCTCCTAACCTCCCCTTCAAGTCACATTTTTCTGCTCCCTTTCTTCGGCTCATTGTGGGATTTTTCTTAAGGCAGCCTATAACTGATGCACTGAAAGAAAAGGTTTCTTTCTTGGAAAGATTCCTTTCTTGTTTATCCAAAAAAGTTCATATTTTTCAAAATATTTTCGTACCCCATAAATGAGCATTTTTCATGTTTTCTTTACAGCCTTTTATAGCCAAAAAAGGGAGTGAATGCCAAAAGCCGTGTATTTTCCGATTCGTCATTAAAATTGTAAACATTTAAAACCGAAATATTAAAAAATATCAGAAAAAAAATTTTCATCGATTTTTCAAATTTTGGTAAGGGGGTACATCAGCTTTTTTTTCAAAAATTGACCAAAAATTTATTTGTTGTAAATTCCAATCTTAATAAGCAGATTTTTTAATCTAATAAAAACTAACACAGAAAAGCTTTCCGAATTGAAATTAAGGCTGTTTTGGCTTAGTTATGATTATTTTTATCTCAGATTTTTCCAAAAATTTTCGAAATATATTTGAAATCAAAAAATGTGAAAACTTAAGGTCTTATTAAAGGCCTCTTATAGCCAAAAAAGGAGTAATAGCCTAAAACCGTGAATTTTCTGATCCGTTATTAAAATTGTAAGCATTTAAAACCAAAACTGAAAAATATAAAAAAAAAAACAAATTTGTACAAATTTTTAAAAATTTGATAAGGGGTTAAATTTCATATCTTAATAGGCAGATTTATGATTCTAATAACAACTAGCACAGAAAAGCTAACCGAATTAAAATAAATACAATTTGGCTTAACCATAAGGCATAACCTCTTCCAAAATTAGTAAACTGCAGAGGTATGTATGTATGAAGACCAAGTTTGTGCGCGTATTTTTCTGCCAGTGTGGCCACACTTCACTTTACTTTTAATATGTTAAACTGTGAGAGTTGACGACGCACAAAAGTGCGGCATGCCAAGCATGTGGACCCATTACCCACCCATTTCCCCCGCCCATTCCCAACTAATGTGGAGTTCATAAAAAATGTAAAGAAAAGCGGTCAGGAGCGGGGCAGGAGCGGGAGCAGGAGCATAGGAATGTGCGCAGATAGGACACAAAGCAAGTGCACAAACTGTGAAACTGTAGCCAAGCACTTTTTGATTTATGGAGAGCCAAGCGGGACTAGGTTAGACAGAGGCGGGGTCGGGCCAGAAAAGGGGGGAGCTTTTCTATGAGAGCGCAGTTTGGTCGGAAGTGTAGACAATTTGTTAGAATTTATACAAAAAATGCAGGCAGCAGGCAGGCAGGGCAGGCAGAAGTAGGAGCAAAAATATATTTAAGGGAAAAGGACCTGCTCCTTTTCGGCCATATAAAACATGAGAGGCATTTCATTTTAAAGCAGCTCAAACAAAACAAATGCCTGGGCTTTTGTGTGGACTTGAAACTAATGATTTTCACTTACCATAGCGACTGAGGAAAGCTGGGGAAAAGCTAGGGCAAGCACACACACACACCACACACACTCACACACGGAACGGAATCTCTGCACAGATTTACATGACATTATGTCATTGTTGTTGCTGCTGCTGCTGCTGCCGCTGCTGCTTCTGTCTGTTTTTATGACGTCAATTATGTTTATGAGTGTCTAAACAAAAAGTCCTCTATAGAGCCTTCAGCATTCCCGTTGTCCTTGTTATGTCTACGAGGGGGGGACGGGCGGAGGCACACTGTAGTTTGAGTTTAAGTGAATTTATTACCATGAGCAAAATTTATTTAAGCAGTCAAATGCACGTGAAGTGCATCTCAAGAAAGCTGTCACACAGTCTGCCCCCTGCCCTGGCTTGACGTCAAAGGAGCAGGATATGTGTAGCAAGATGCTGCTGCTTTTTTTGTTTCGGGCATCCTATTGCGTCAGTAGGGGGCGTCATACCAGGAATAGTATTTAAATTTCTAGAACTTTAAGCGCTTAAATATAGAAAAATATATGCTTTTTTAAGGGGTTGAGTTCAAGTGTTATTAAATAAACTAAATACCTTTTATTGCCTTACTGCCACTGACGAACCCTGGTGAGATGTCCTTGTGCCAATGACTGACAGCCACACCCACACTCACACCCGGCACTCGCAGGACACTCACACACGTGGCTCTGGGCTATGCAAATTCAAGTTTGCCGCTGCAGCTTCAAGCAGTTGAGTTGTCAGTAATTTCTGGCGAATGGCAGGCCAGGACATTTCACAGAGCATCAGCTTAGCAGCAAGGACATGGCAGAGGATAGGGTAGGAGCTGTAGCTGAAGCCGGAGCAGGTTGCCAGTGACGAGGACAACTTCGTTGCCACCGTTCGCTGCTGAAATCAAATCAAATTCCCGACAAACATCAACAACAACCAGGACATGTCGGGGGCATGTGTGTGTGTGCTAGTGTGTGTATTTGCAAGGACAGCCAGCCAGGATAATCAGTGTGATGGGGGGAAATTGAACAACAAGTTCCCGATTGCATGTCTTGGCCAGAAATTACAATTTTTAATGCCAAATAATTCGGGCTGCCTGACAGGCGGCAGGCTTCGTTTTGGTTTTTATTTTTCCTATTTTTTTTTGCTGCCTTCTGTTAACCAGGACAATTTCCTGTGTTGTGCTTTTCAGTTAAAATTTATCTGTTGCCAGGCCTATGCGTGTGTTAATTGCATTTTAAATGGAAAAGTTTTTTAATTTAGACTTTTGTGGAATAGAGATGAAATAGTGTTTATACGACTTTTATTTAAGAAGAGGGTAGCCTTTTCCCCGTTATCGATGTTCGATTAGGTGGCAGCCTTGAACGATAGGCGATCGGAACAAGTGGGCAGCTTGAAGCGATAGGCGATCGGAGCAAGTGGGCAGCCCAGCTGTCAGAACGTGAAAAAAATAATAAGGAATCTCTAGAAATCAATAAGACGCGGCTAATTATTAAGTTATTTCGGAAAGTCCTTTTCGGTGTGCGATTCGGTGTCCTTGAATGAGCTGAGGCGGGACAGAGAGCGCGCACCTACAATTTCCGCATGTCAACTGCACTTTGCATGAGTGCTCAGGCGACGGCTCTGGATGGGGTACATCCCCCCTCCCCACTTGTGCCACATCAGCACTTCAACTTTTGGCTCCTCAACTTGGTTGTGCTTTTCCACAGGCTTTTCCGCAGACCGACTCCAACCGAGTGCCATCATGTGGATCATCATCGTCGGCATGGTTCGCTTCCTCTACCGCTTTTCCGGGCCCCGTCGCCAACCCCCTCCTACTCCATTAGCTCTTACCGCTTTTCCTGAAACTGTGTTGTTTCGAATACCCAGTGTTTGGATATTTTTTTAGGTAAGTACAGCCTTAAAATATTAACCAATATTTAATTTTTTTTTTTTTGATAATATTCTGTTGAAGCTTTTAATATACGATAATTTGGTATACTTGATATAATTATAACTATTAATAAAGAACTAAATAATCCATAAGTCGTACTGGCAACCCTGCTTAAAAGAAGGCTTTGCCAGGTACTTCATAGTCGGGGCACTCAACACTGCTTTCTGTTTTTTTTTTGCTTTCTGTGTGGCATTTCCACTTGATTTACAAAACTCAACGCAACAACGGCTATGGGGCAAGTGGAGCAACAACAAAACCGCATTTGACTGACTGACGACTGACTGCCACGCCCCCCCACAACGCCCACCACGCCCACGTCACTGTCTGCTCGGTGTGTGTGTGTGTGTGTCTGGGGTGTGGTGTGGTGTGTCTGCCTGTTACGGAGTTGATTTATATGCACGTCGATTCGACGTAATTGAAGACGTGATCGAAATTCAAATTTTTGATTTTTAGAACCCGTGACGGGATTGGCATTTGTACAAGGACCTTCCGCCTCCGTCCTTGCCTCGTTGCCACTGCATTTGCCGCCCACTTTTCACCCACTTTCCCATGGTGTCCTGGCTTAATGTGATTTTGGTCTGTGAGCCGTCGCTTCCTTGTCCCATGTATTTGCAATGAAATAATGTCCTTTTTTTTGCGTGGCAGCTCCTTATTTTGGCAACAAGTAGTAGTAGTAGTGCTCCTTTAAGGCGGAGACATTTACATATGCCGACAATGAACTTCACACAGAGACTGGGTTCGATTTAACATTCGATCAGGCCAGGCAGTGGGCCTACAAATTAAGTTAAGTACGAAGTTAATTTATGGGAATTGCAAAAGCTTTTTTATAGTTTATTAAAATATATTCAGAAGTCTGAAGAAAATTTAGGAAAGTGCACAGAAACTAACTGGAATATCAAGTAAAATATTTATTATTAAAATTGTATAATGAAATATTTTTATTTATATTTTTTTTAAATATATTTTTTGCTTCCCTTTGTGGATGGTATCTTAGTGTATCACTGCCTTGTACCTCTCTGAAGATTAAATCCCTTAACTTGTTTGTCGGTTCTCCTCAGCCTGGGTTTCCATCTGTTTTTTATCCCAATCCGGCGGATCCGGACTCTATCTCTCCCTCTCTCAACTCCATTTTCCGTCCTGGCATTTCCATTCCAAACTTTGTTAAATCAGCCATGAAAACGGATTGTCGTCTGTGCATTTTTGCGTTTCTTTGCTCATTTCATTGACTGACTGACTGGCTGGCTGGCTGACTGAGAGACTGACTGAGTGAGTGAGTGAGTGGCGTGGCCTGACAAAACGTGACCTGCTGTCATGTCTAACAGTTTTCAATAATAATGGCAACCCCCACGCCCAGCCGCCTTTTGCTTATTAACACAGCCTGTCTTGGGGATTATGTCTCCTTCACTCACGCACACACGGCCTCTCTCAGCTGACATTAACTTCAACACCTGGTTTTCCAGGGGCGGCCATGGATGGGGCGGGGGTCTCAGGTATGGGGCATGGGCATCATCCAGATGCTAATGGCTGTGTTGTCGACACTCCAGACATTTACTGGCTTTATGTGTCACCCGTTTGTTGCTTGTGCTTCTGTGGGGGGATGGGGGTTGAGTTGCTCACTTTTCCGGACACTTTTCCGCCCACTTTTTCACCTATCTCTGGCTTGTGTGTTGTTCTGCCTAGGACAGACCTTGGTCTCAGCGATGAGGCGGAGCCTGTGACTCTATTCGCAGGATTTTGAAGTCACAGGTTTGTAAAGTAAAAAAAAAAAAAACTTTCAATTAATTTTAATTTTCATTAATTATTTATATTAATAAAATATAAAATATTTAATGTTTGTAAGGGAAATAATTTAAAACGGGGTTCTAAGTTTAAAATTGTTCACGAAGCAACCTCAAAATATACAAAAATAACCTTTTCTCTCGGCATTTTTTATTTTTGTGTTAGTATCTTAAGGAAAGAACAATTAAGTAAGGTCTGTAAATAATTTACATTATTAATTAATATTTTAAAATACTTAAAATATTACTTATAAGTGGCATAAAACATTTAAAATAAAATTGATAAATTATAGAAAACATTTCAAAAACTTATTCAGCAAACTAAGAATTATTATTTGTCTTTCCTTATTATTATTTTTGATTTTAAGTCTTTAAATAAGATTTTCCTATATTTATTTCCATGAAATAAATTTAAAATATATTTTAATTATATTAACAAAGCCTTTTCTCCACACACTGAGTCACAGTAAACCGATGATAGGTCCTTCTGTGGCCCGTTCCCTGTGCCATTTCGTATTGTGCTTTTGTCTTAGGCTGCGTTTGTGTTAATATTTACATAATTGTGGTTAAAAGTAGCTTTTAAGATGTTTTTAACTGGCATATGTGGAGGCTAGAGGCTAGAGACCAGAGAATGGAGAATGAAGAGAGCTGTCGAGTTGGGCCTTTGTTGCCCTTCGAGAAGAGGGGAAATCCCCGGCATATAACAACAGTACTGACAAATGTTAGAATCCGTTTTATTGCCAAAGTCCCCAGCCATGTGGGAGACGGGAGACGAGACCCGCTGCCGCCCCCCTTAATGGCTTGACATTTTAATAAAGAGCCAGTTTTGAGGGCAGATGGAGTCAGAGACGGCGGTGGCAGGCAACAACTTTAGCTATTTCGGTTGGTTTTGGCCACACACGCCGCACAACAAAAGCTGCAATTTTTCACTATTTACACACAGAAGAAACAGAGAGAACCGAGTAGCAGAAATGCTGGAAATATTTTTGGCAAACCTCAAACATTTCATTGTGCATTTTTCACCAACTCTTTTATTTTGCCAGCTCCCTCCTCCTTCTATATATATATATATATCGTATCGTATCTCATCTCGGCCTTTTTGGCTGCATTTTCAGATGAATTTGTTGGCAAAATTGTTTCGGCTTTTAAAATATTGAAGAGCCGAAGCACATCCACATCCGTTTGTGTTTAGTTTAGTTAGCTGTGTCCCCGTCTCCCTCCGCTCCTCTACGAAATGTTTGTTGGTTTCTCGCAGGACCAAAGTCCTTACCCCTAAGCCCCCCTTCACCACCCCCTGGTTAGCAATCGTTTATGTGTGCGTGGGCGTGGCACTTGATGTGCTGCAACTTTTGTTGTTGGCAGCCACAGAAACTTTAACTTTGCCGGCAACTTGTTTCAACGCTTCCATCAGTGGGTTAAGGGGCGACCAGGCAAGGGTTAAGGGCGGCGGTCAGCCGCACAAGGCAAAATTGTGGCCGAGAGAGAAAGCTCAAAAGCGCCGCAAAGCGAGGAACAAGTGATAATGGCCAAAATCTAAGCGGAAACGGATTACGGAAATGCTGAAGGGAGAGCGGGTCGGCGAAAGTTGGCCAAAGATGTCTCCTGAAATTGTTCCCAGAACAGGAACTGTCATAAGTGAAGAGGAGCATCTATAAAGGATAAGATAATATCTGCTCTAAAGGCTTGAACCATTTATAAAAACAAGTACTAGCATTTTCGGTAAAAAAAAATGTATAAAAACATAAGCCATAAATTACTAAACTCTAATTAAAGGCTGGGTGTCGGGCTTGAAAACTTAACTCTAGGAATTTAGTGTGATAAGTGATGTGTCTCGATAAGAAAAGTCCGATATTAATTATAGGGAATAATATCTAAAGCATCGTTTGATTTCCTGCAAATGCTGTTTAATTTATTTTCGTAGTTTTACTTATTTTTATTATGGTTTTAATATAGCAAACGGTTTATCGATTTATCGCAATGTTAAAATATCGATTTCAAGTCAATTATCGTTACATTGTCGATAAATCGATATTTTCCCTCATACCTATTTAGCATTTAATATTTTCTATACCTTTTTAGGCTAGCTTGTTAATATTCTCCTTCATTTCTCAGCCACTGAGTGTCATTAATTTCTTTCAAAACATAGACATAGTGAAAGCTCGAACGTTATTTGGCTTTTGAGTAAAATATTCATTTGCAACACTTAATTATCCTGGGCCTGTCCAATCCCAGCTGTCAGAGGAAAGGCAATACGGATCGGTGGTGATTTTCCTAGCCGCTCTCCGACGGACAATTTGAGGCAATTACCGGGCAGCGATTAAAGAGTTTTTCCACGGAAAAGCGGCGTTAAGCTGAGGGAAAGTTTTTGGCCAGAACAGCTGCTGGCAAGGCAATAAACGTAATCAAATTTAATTTCGACAAATTGCTTTTGAATTACGCGACGACCTTCGCTGGCGCCGTCGCTGCCGCCGCCGCTCAAGCGCAAAAGAGTTGGAAAATTGTTAAAATAATAATAACTTTCCACAACCGCCATTGCCACCGCCACCGCCACCCTTTCCGATATGTGCTTGTGCCGCAGAACAATTGCCACAATAACAACAGCAATTTGCTCTGCTCGGAAATGATGGAAAGAGTGGACGCCTACGCTGCGTATACGTAATCATAAAAATTATTACTCATTCGCCACGTCAGACACCGACACAGATTGCTTGCCGGGGCAAGCAGGAGGGAGTTGGAACGAGCACTGGCTTTGGCGCTGGCTCTGGCTCTGTTCCTAATAAACAAATTAATTTGATTGAAGCCAAAAATGCAAACTTTTCATTACAAGTTTGGCTAAAGCAAACTCGCTCTTGCTAGTGCTGGGTTTTTCCGACGAAGGGAAAGCCAATATGAACGAAATTAGTTAAAAACTGATTGGTTTCTACCAAAAAAATGAATGGCTTGTTGCATAAATGATTAATTACAGCTAAGCTTTAATTTGTATTTGCAAAACATGGTTAAGCTATCCTTATTTGTAGAATAAACCGAATTAATTTCATAATTCCCTGCTCGTTATCTATGAGCAATCGAAGTTTGTTGTTGGATTTATATTTATTTGTTTGTGGTCTGGTATTTAATATATATCTCTCCCCAAGGCAAATAATATAACTGAATGAGCTTTGTGAAAATCAACTGAACTCCCGGCTGCTTTGTAAAACTTTGATGAAATCATCAAGCGTATGAACTGGCTGATTTTTGTCCTGTTTTTCCAGCTGCATCCACATCCCGTTTCCCTTTATTTGAGCCACAAAGCTGGGCGTTTCATCAATCCCGGTCGGCGGAAAATGCGACTGGAAAGCTGCTAATTAAGGCTTTGACAGAGACTGTTCCGGTTTGATGCTGTTATTCCCAGGTAATTTGCATGTAAACAAATGTCTGATCCTTTTTGCTGGCTTTTTTTTGGCTTTTTATGCCCAACTACAGCTGGTAGGATATATCGGGGGTATATTTGTGTAATGCAAATTGGGAAAAGATATACGAAAAACATTATAAAATATATTAAATGGGAAAATATTAATATAAATATTATTAATAAATAGAAAAGAGCGTGTAAAGTTTATATGTTTTTAAGGTCAGCATTTTTCGACTTAAGAATACAATTTTGTAGTTTTTAGCTCTTCAATTTTAACTAATTCGGGTAAAGCCTGAAAGTTGCGCCACAAATGAGGCCCGGGTGTTCACCGGTCGTGACACTCATCGTTGGCCTTCTTTCTTGTTTCTATTTCAGTTTAAGCCATCATCAACTGACAATTTTGCGGCACACCTGCTGCCGCTCTCGCCCGGCTCGTTGCACATTTACATTTTGGCCAAAAGGCGGGGCTGGAGGGTCGAAAAAGTCAAACTAATCTAACAACTGCTAACAATAAGAACCAGATTTCCCCCCGCCCGTAGCCCTTCTTCTGTTTTTCCTATTTTTTTTTTTTTTAGCGCCAAGGGCAGTCACTGCTTTTCCCCGGCATTTTCCCTGCCGACCGCCGCCCGACGCCCGCCCGCGGCATTTTCCCGGCTTTGTGTTAGTTGCTTTAACAAAGCATTTTGTAGTTGGCAAATATATCTGTGTGTGTACGTTGACAATTCTGCGTTGTCAGTTGTTGTTTTAATTAGAAAACTTTTTTACCAAACAACAACAGGGGCAAAAAACAAGAGCAGAGCTCAAAAAAGCGATTTGAACGCCACAGAATTTGCAGAGAATATTTCGCAACCTACCTACTACCAGAGGGGCTAGCTACTGGCCGTATTTGCATTTTCTATTTTATTTTCCTGCCTGCCAAATGAATAATGAATTTCTCTTCATTTTCACATTTTCACATTTTCGGATTTGCTCTTGCCATTGCTGTGTTCTGTTCCACGTGGCCCCGTCCTGGGCCCGGTCTCTGTTTGAATTACTTATCACAAAATTCATGGGCTCACATAAAAGCTACCCACTTCAATCAGGCAATGCGATGCAGATCTATAAAGCAGATATTTCATCCAATCCATCTGGTCTAAGGAGCTGCTAGTCGACAGTAGTTTCCTGCGACCCCTTCCCCTTCCCCTTCCCATTTCCTTTTTTGTTTTTGTGTTTGTTTTGCAAAATTAAATCCAACGTTTTAGTTTTATGAGGCAAAACTTGCTTTGTTTGCTGAATGAGAAATGCCTGGGAAGGGGCCGGCGAGTGGCCAACCGCAACCCCAAAAGCAAAGCCTAAACAAAATCTGAAAACAACGAATGGGAGATTCCCTTCAAAAAATTATTCTTAATTATGGAAATATATTAAAAAGATATGGAAAAAAACTAATATATTTCTTCTTCAAGTTGATTCCAAAACTATTTACCTTTTAAGCAAGAAATATTTAGTCAAGAGTTGATAAACTTTAAAATAAATTCTTAAAAGGTTCTCTGTAATTATATTTTGTTAATTTCTTTGAAGAAAGTTAAAAAGCGTATGAAATAATATATTATATAAATATATTAAATATACATATTTCTTAAGGTTTTTTCTATAAATAATATTTACCATTTCCATTTTATTTATTATTATAATTATTTTTATATTTAGACAAGGGTTCTTCAATGTGAAAAATATCTTTGTAGTTCTTATCATTTATCCAAGCATTTTTCTGACTGTAAAAATGATCTGCTAAAGTATTTGTGTATTTTATACAGTATTAAAATTATTTTAAATATTTTAATACTATTTATATGACTGTAATCTCTAATATTCAAACAGCCCTGACTAGTTCTTTGAGCCTAAAGAGAGAGAATAGAAATAAAAACGCTGCATCCGATGAGTGTGCTGTTGTGCGGGGTGTGTGGGTGTGTGGGTGTGTGTGTGTGCTACCAATGCGGTTTGTTGTCAATCTCGTTAGAAACGAATCCTTTCGTAATCCTTGTGCTTCAGCTGCAGCTTTTTTTCTCTTCGTTACTTCACTTGGACCGAAACCCACAAGGCTGTTCATGCGCTTTTGCTGCTTAATCCGCTGCCACTATCAAGATGAGCTCCATGTGGGGACCGGGGAGACTCCGGGAAAACCTAGGGAAAATGCCGGGCAATCAGCAGCTCAGCATCTATCGTCCTCCACTTGCAGCGTTTCCAATTTCACGACGACGAGGACGGGGACGAGAACGAGGACGAGGACGAGCCCCGCAAATCCCACATAAGAAATTGTTTTCGAGTTATCTTTCATTTTCCGCCGTTTTTCCTTTATTGTTTTTCCACAGTGAAGCGAGGAGGGCGCCAAGCGTAGTAAAGAAAGTCTTCTAATTATTTAGGCTAGTTAAAAAATAGAAAAGCAAAAAAGAAAAAAAAACAAAATGCGACAACAACGAATGGGCATCATTATTTATACGGGATCTGCCCCGATTTCCAGCGCCCGCTAAATATGATTGATGGCCCTTGTCGTGTTACGTAATCGCTGTCATGAGTGTGCTGTGTGTGTGTGTGTGTCGTGAACTCTGAACTCTGCCCCTCTGAAGCCGTAAAAACTCAAAAACATTTTTGCAGGTGCGCCACCGCCGTTGTTAACACTTTGTTGCCGTTTCAGCCACTGACATGCAGCCGTCACAAAGTTGTTTACGTGATTTTCAGATCATTATCAACATATTTTGTGCACTGTGAGAAATTAGTCATTGCAAGGACTGTTTATTAAAATTAAAAGCATTATTCTTGAAGATTATTTTGGGGGTTTTATGTAAGAAAATGGGATAGAGGAGGTGCAGTTATAGAGCAGATCGGAGAGGAGTAGTTCTTTCAGCAGGAGCAGTATTTTTGGGTAGGAGCAGCAGTATTTTTAGCAGACAATTGAAGTATTTTCAGCACACAGGAGGATTATTTTTAGCCGATCACAGCAGTATTTTTTAGCAGAGAGAAGCAGTATTTTAATTAGATAGAAGCAGTATTTTCAGCAAACATAAGAAGTATTTTTAGCTGACCACAGCAGCATTTTTAGCAGAAGGGAGCAGTATTTTCAGAAACGGCAGGACCACATCAGTATTTTCAACAGACAGGAGCAGTATGTTAATTAAATAGGAGCAGTATTTCGGAAATAATTATTTTATTAATAATAAATCGTATCAATTAAGATCTGACATATGATATTTCCTTATTAGTTTTAAATTATTTTTAAAAACTATATATGTACGTTGCTTATGAATAGTTTTTACCCAATTCAAGCATCAGTTCCTTAAAAGTGTCAAGATGTTAGCTTCAAAACTCATTAAATATGGCTTCGAGGACACTCACAAGTCGAGGGATATTGATCTAAATCCACTCGCTTAATCTTTTAAGCTGAACGACGACCGGGGTGCTGGTATTCTCACGCCCTTAGCTAAACATTTATTTTGCTAATAATTTATTTATATGCCCTGTCAATATACATGCTGTAAGTACGTACTCTCCCTGCCCTGCCCTCCATCGACCGTCGCCAGTCGCCCCTCGGGGCACACATACAATTTGCTGAAATAAGCAGAAAGAAAACAAAACTGTTACGGCAACAGGGAATTGATTTGCTTTATGGAACGTCAACGCTAGACATTGCCGCTTTCCTTCGACCTCCCCAGCCCCATCCGCCTTTCGATGCGATTATTATGCACCCCTGGAAGACGACGTCGTTGTCGTTGTTGAGTCAGTGACTCATATCATTATGGCGCCCTTGTCCCGAGGCGCCACGCGCCTTGCATCAGCCCCAGTGCCATGCCACACCCTCCTCAGTGGTAATTCTGGAGTATATTCCTGGGATATATTTGTTCCTTTACGATAATGAGTTTCTAAATTCAGGAACTATATATATGGCAACTAGAGCCTGATTTTGGAAGAATACAAAAGATGAAGAATTTATTTTAGAACAAAATAATATTTTAGTCAGCATTTAATTAAATTTCTTAAAAAATACTGTCAAGACCGGGTATCCCATAGTCGGTGCTCCGCCTTATGGCCTCTTCTTCTTGTTTTTATTTCGAGCAAACGGAAAACCGCACTCGATTTCCAGATGAATGGGCCGGGGCAAGGAGCTTAGGATCAAAATGGAAATGAGACAGGACTGGGGAGGAGGATGTCTGCCAAGGAGAGGTGGCCTACCTGTTTGTTTGCTTTCTTGGCCATTGCCATTCCCTCATCCATTTTTATTCGCTCTTCTAGCCGTGTTTGCCCCATTGATTAATGCGTAAATATGCGTTCCGAGCCAGAACCAAACCGAACCGAGTCCGAGTTCGAGTCCTGTTTGTTGTCTGTCCTTGACTCGGCGGCTGTGAACTCAATCGATGTGAAACGGAATGGAATATGGGGACTTTAAAAACAAGAGCCTTAAAGAATCATATTTTTGTGGATATTTAAAGAAAGTTTCCTTCATTTACCATTTCATTTAACTTAAGGAATTTTGTTTAGCATTTCTGATGAACTTTACAAATTCCTAACAGAACTAAAGCTAGTTCTTATTGGCGGCAATTATTTCCCTTTCATTACTTGCCAATGGAAGGGAAATAAAACCGAATCAATTCGCTACATTTAGTTTAATTTTCTATTTTGTGGGATAATTGTCAGGCATTTTGCAGAGAATATTTCTCCAAAGGATTAAAAAAAAAAAAATTAAATCAAAAATAGAAATGAAGCCGCGCATATTTGCGAAACAATTTTTGGACAAACTGATGCATATCACATGAAGATGCTGATGGAGTTGGCTTCTGTTCCTGGTCCCGGTCCCGGTCCCGGTCCTGATTCCATTTGCATGCGCCGCCAAACAATGCGAGGACGAGAATTAAACCAAGTTTATGCCAGGATAACTGACAGATGCGAGGGACGCTCGGTTCGGTTTTGCTGCAAACTTGACGACAAAAGTTTTTAACCGAATTAGCATCTTGCCAGACAGTTTCCGGCCATCACACAGAGGCTTGGCAGGCGGGGGAATGGGTAACGGAATTGGCTTAAAAACGGGGGAATACCCCGCCGCCTCCGTTTGATTTCCATATGTATTGTTATCTGTTATCCTGGCTGCCCATTTGTTTGTTGTTTTAATTAGAAAACTTGCCAAAACAGTCGTCGACATTGGACCGAATTAATGAATTTCCCATGCCCAGGGCCATAAAAAATCGTCCAACCGGCAAATTGGCAATGCCCATGGCCACACACTATCTGCAGTGTGAACAAAAAAGTGCAGATCCAGAGATATTTAGGGATCTCTATCTTGGCGCGTGCCAATTTTTTCGCTTAGTCTATGGGTGTCCTTCGGCCTCCATATGGAGCTAACAATGCCTGCAATTTATGTTGATTTGCGTGTCATTTAATTGCCGGCTTCGAGGGTCCTTTGCCGCCTTGAGCCGTAATTAATGGGACCATCATAAATTCGCTGAGGGGCACAGGGCCAAAGAAGTGTCTGCTCAATTGCTGGGTATGCGACTTTTTTCGCACTTTCATTTCCATTTCTACTGGGATTCGGTTTTGGCGATGTGCAGACTCTACAAAAAAAAACGATAGCTTGCATATCGATAGCTATCGTTCTGAACAAAAGCGTATCGATATAGTATTAATGATATTTTAAGCCTGATTAAAAATAGAAAATAGTAATTATTAATAAATAAGAAGCTTTTAATGTGCATTTTTGGGATTCTGTTTCATTTGTGATTTACAAAATCTCAAATATATCGACACCTTGAATATCGAAAGCTATCGTGTCGAACGAGAAAGTATTGATATATTATCGATTGTATTTTATAGCCAATTAACAGTAGATATTATCGATTATTATTGAATAGGAAAATTTAAATGAGTATTTTTCGGATTCTGGTATCTTGGGGAAAAAATAACAAAAACTAACAAATAAATCGAAAACTATCGAAAACTCAGCAATATCATTGGTATTTTTAACAATCAGTTGGAAAATATCCTTCATTATTGACAAGTATTTTTTAAAATCAAATAAGCCAAGCTAAATATTTAAGAATCAAGCAATTTTTTCAAAGTTATCGAAATGAGTATCGATAAAAAAACGATACATATATTTTTAAGCCAATTTCAAGCTGTTATCCTCTCATTTCAATCTTCCTTGACCCTTACCCTTACGCTTACCCCTAGACTGAACTTTTTTTCCGGGCGTCAAACACTTTCGCTTTTAATTACCGCGTGGCGCTGGCAAAATTAATGTTTGCTGTCATGTTTGCCCGGCAAATAAAAAATGATGGGCGAAGCCAAGAGTACTTAGCGCGAATGACAAATGCTCTGGGGCAAATGGAGTCCTTTGCAGGACTGGCAGGACTCTGGCAGGAGTGGGGCACACACACAGCGGACAGGGGCCAGTTTATTAAGTTTGTGGATCCTTCCGGTCAAAAACAACAATAGCAGCCGGTCGAGGAATCCTTCCTGCCCGGCGGGCCACTTTATTAAAATCAAACTTAATGCCGGGGCAAATTAATTTTCTTGGTCCTCGTCCCCTCCCCCTTCGCCCCTGGTAAACATTTAATCTTTGGCCGGGATAGTTTTAGGCCCCCGCAAAACACCGGACAGCTGTCAGTGGGGAAAAGGAAAAACCCATGGCAATCGAAGGGAAACCGAGAGAGGAAAAAAAACAAAAGAAAACAAAGGAGGGCCAAGAATTTCCCTTTTGTCCAAGGCAGCAGCAGTATTATTTTAATAAAGCAAAAATGTGAGTGTGACATTTCACCTTTTTGTTTGTCTCCAAAATGGAATTTCCATCTCGCCCTCGACTTGATGAGGGTCATTCCGTCTTAAAGCTGCGATGCGATGCGCCAAGGCAAAAGGGAAGAAATATATATAGGAAAAATAGATGAAGAAAAACCAATGGAAAGGCGGAAAAATGAATAACGAAAAACGAAAACCCAAAACCGAAATCGCAGAGCAATGGAATGGCTGAATGGCTCTGTGACTGTGACTGTGACTGTGGCTCTGGCGAAACGAAAGCATTTCATTAAAAACTTCCAGGCTATTAAGCAAAACTTTGTGCAGCATTTTGCCAAAACTGTGTGATAAGTATCTGAACAAAATGCAAAGCTGCCAAAGGACGCAGGACTCAGGACTCAGGACTCAGGACTGGGAGCAATGACGATGAAGACGACGACGATGACGACGACGACAGCTGATGGAAATCGCGCGCGGGCGCCTCAGCTTTCCTCAACAAATCACAATTTTCGCCGCAAATTGCTGTCGGGGAAAAGAAGTTCAAACATTTGTCCAAGGACCTGGGGGTCTGGGGGAATCCGGACGAGGCGTTGTTGAGCAACAATTGAATTGCAGTTGCTGGCCGTGCCTGGCGTGACAAGAGTGCACGAAGTGGGGCCAGGAAAATGGGCGGCAAAATCAAGGAGGTGACGCCAAGCGACTTCAAAAAAACAGCTAAAAATGATGAAAATAAATACAAGTAAAAGGGATAAGAAACGACTAATAAATGCTCTTCAAGTGGCAAGAGGAATTTTTTATTTTAATTACTTTCTCTCTATTTATTGTAATTTGACTGGTAATTGGTATTCTTTTTAAACAACATTAAAGTCAGTATTAAATTATAAATCCAGCAGATAAATTATTATGAATTTAAGAAATTTAATAACGAATATTTAATGATATTCAAGTGGCAAGAGGAAGAGTATAAATCATAGCCTTTTTATGTAGATTTCTACGATGAAAACTAGAATTATTCATTGTTTTTTTTAATTACTTTTTCCTTAATTCAATAATTAATATATGCGCCAGTAATTTACTTACTTTTTAAACAAAATTTAATTCCTTATAAATATTTAAATCCGCTGCTAAACATAGATGATTTTAAGAGATTTAAGATCGTATATTAAATGCTCTTCAATTGGCAAGAGGAAGGTTATAAATCACAACTGATCTCACAATTGATCTTCCCTTAATTCTTTAATTAATATTTATGTTAGTATTTTGCTTTGTTTTAAACAACATATTATTCCTTATTAATCTATAGATCCGGCCGCTAAACATCTTTGATTTTTTGATACCCTTTCGTTATTTTTTTCCGTCCAACTTTCTTGGCCAGAGTTTGCTGCGTCAATGAACTTCATTTCCGCTGGGTGTTTGGCATTCCTTGGGATCCTGCGATGCCTCCGACTCCTCCCCCAGCTGTTTGTGTTTGTTCTATAAATTTTGTGGCAATTTGCAGAAGCCACAAGAGCCGATGCTTGGCTAATGTAGCACATGATTTATAATATTTCAAATGACAGCGGCTGCTGGGAATCCCCCGTGAAAGGGAAAAGGATTTCTTGGCCAAAAGTTGCTACGAACGGTACGGTACGGTTTCCGTTTCCATTTGCCAGTAAATATATGCTAAATAGGCTTTTTGACATCCAACCTGCCTACCTGCCTGTCTCTCTGCCTCTCTGTCTGTCTGTCTGGGCTTTTCCGGAGGAGAAGGCCGGCTGTGGGCCAGCTGTAGGCCAGGTCCTTGCTATCCAGTTACATTTCATTAAATTTTATTCTTTCGGGCCTTCGTCCCGCCGCCGCCGCCTTGTGGCATTTTCGGGCCATTGTGCCCGTCGTGTGCGTGTCCTTAAGCGGAAACTTCGACAGGAAACACCTGATTCGTAAAATATTGAAAAAGTTTTCTTTTTTCCCCTGCCGTTGCTCTTTTTTTTTCACTTTTTTTTGGGGAGACTCCTCTTCTCTGATGCCCTGCCCTGAGATACTTTTCTGAGAAGATTCAAAAATATATTTCTGGTTTCCTTAAATGTGTTTATATATTATTTTATATTTAATATAATTTAATTGAATTTTTTAACTAAACTTTAAACCCCAGAAACCCCTTTTGGCAGGGCATCTGCGTTTATTTATGTCATTTTTCGCAAAGGGGAAAAAGTAAATGTTGTTGTTGCGGCTGATGTTGATATGAAATTATTGCAAAATAAATGCAAATTGAATTTCTCATGCATAATTTGCTTGGAAGTTGAGCCGAAAAGTTACAGCCTAATGCGATGCGATGTGAACTTTGATGTATTTTGTGGGTGTTTATGGCACACTGTGTGTTCTCTGTGTGTTTCTGTGTGTTTTGAATTTTAATGCGACATGTGCCCAGTGATGCGTGGATAATCGAAAGGGAAATGTCCACTGACAGCCCGAGACAGGCACATGAGGTCACTAATTGCAGCAGAGTATATATATCTTGATATTTAAGAGACCTAAACCTGGACCTCATTAGGAGAGGCTCCTCAGGATACAGAGATAGAGATACAGAGCGCTTGCCAAGGACATCGCGCTCACGTGTGAGCTCTCGTATTTCAGCACGTTTCTCATATTTATTTTGATTAATGTCCACTTATCCACTTGCCACCAGCAATTTCAATCGTCCTCAACTTCTTGGCCGCACGTGCTGTCGAAAAGCTGGGAATTGTCTATTGGCCAGTTAGCTGCACGGCGAGAAAAGATGTTCAAAGTATAATTACAATTATAAGAATTCTCTCGCAGTAAACATTTTTCATATGTTTCTCTTGAAATGCCTCTGAATTGTGTTCGGAGAGAAAAACTGGGACTCTCTCGTTCGTTGTGGCTTGTACATTGCTGGCAAGCAGTGTTGCCAACTTAGCTATTTTCTAGCCAGATCTGGCTATTTTGCATGGTCAAAAACTGGAAACCACTCAATTTAGCTAGAGACTACATTTTTAGCTATTCTTATAAATAACTTAGCTAGTTTTTGGCTATTTTTAAAATGAAAAATGTTGTTTCAATTACGCAGTACCTGAGAATTGGTTGAGTATGATTGGCACTAACTTAGTATACAATGAACAAGAAGATGATGTTGATGATATTTTAGCGACACTTATTGAATAAATACGTTTAATAACCATAATATCGTTAAAAATCATATTATTTTTAATTGATTTAGCCACCGCTATTTTTTTGCTATTTTTTGGTCAAATTTGGCCATTTTTGGCTATTTTTAAGAGTCCACTTAGCTATAACTGACGACTCAGAGTTGGCAACACTGCTGGCAAGGCTTGTTAGAGTAAGAGGGAAAGAAAAGATCTTTCTAAAAATAGAAAAAAAATGGTAAGCTCTTTAAGAGAGCAGCTAAAAAGCAACTCTCTCGTCTGGTATGACTTTTACATTGCAGGCCAAGAGTGGAGAGAAAATAGTGAGAGAAAAGATCATTCCAAAAATAGAGAAAAAATAGGAGCTCTCTTAGAGTGCAGCTATAAAACAACTCTCTCGTTCGTTATGGCTTGTACATTGAAGGCATGGCGTGGAAGAGAAAGAGTGAGAAAATATCATTCAAAAATAGAGAAAAAATAGGAGCTCTCTCAGAGTGCAGCAATAAAACAACTCTCGTTCGTTATGGCTTGTACATTGAAGGCATGGCGTGGAAGAGAAAGAGTGAGAGAAAATATCATTCAAAATAGAGAAAATAGGAGCTCTCAGAGTGCAGCAATAAAACAACTCTCGTTCGTTATGGCTTGTACATTGAAGGCATGGCGTGGAAGAGAAAGAGTGAGAGAAAATATCATTCAAAAATAGAGAAAAATAGGAGCTCTCTCAGAGAGCAGCCAAAAAGCAACGCTCTCATTTGTTATGGCTTGTACATTGCAGGCATAGCTTAGAAAGAGCGTAGAGAAAGCGGGAGAGAAAAGATCTCTCCCAAAAGAAAGCGTCAAGTGCGTTAATGTTTTAGGACTCTAGTTCGCACTTAATGTCTTAATTCATTTATACAACATTTATTTATATTTATATTCATTTAATATTTATATATTGATGTATTTATTAATATGTAATATTATATTTATCAAATACTAAACACGCCTCTTCTTTTCGCTGCGTGCACCTTTGGCCAGTCAGTTGGCCAGTTGGCAGAGACAGCAATTGATGTGCCGCCCACTTTTCACGACCTTTGCACCTGGCCCAAGGCCCATGGCCCAAGGACCACGTAGACAGGATCCCAGGATCGGGCATCGGGGATCGGGGTTCCTAGCTCCTGGCATCCTTCGCATCCTTGGCATCCTGGCATCAGTTGCACCGAGCTGTGTACGTGTTCGCACTTCGCCGCGCACGTGACTACTAAAGCCAAATTTATTGAATATTTGCCATTGGCCATTTGATTTCTTATTAACAGAGGTTCGAGCCCTGTTTCGAGGACTGTTTCGAGCCGCTTTAATTCCCACATAAGCCATGAGCCACATAAGCCACAAGCCGCCTGCGAGTATGCTAATTTAAGGCCCGTCGACGAGTAGCCTTACTTACATAATTAAATACGAGCAGATTTGTTCGCTTTGGCGCGCGCCAGAGCATTTGGCATTTATCCCTCTCGCCGTACGGTGACGACCTTTAGGCGGCTTGACGGCTAAGCCCACCTACTCCCACTCGGTTCTTCTTGAGCTACACCTGCCTGGGAGTGCGCTACCCTGATTACCTGGCTTTGAATCAACGCAATGCTGTTTTAGCTGGAACTCTCCTATATAAAGTTGAGCTGAAATTTGGTATCAGATATTTTGAGATTTAACTAAAACTGCCTTCTATAGTTTTTAGTAATTCAAACAATGGAATATACCGAAAACTAGACTGGATTTGTTAGCTTAAGCATATTATTGCATACTTTTAGACACATTTTTAAGGGATTTCAAAGCCCTTGAGATTTAACTAGAAGTCCCTTCTATAGTTTTTAGTAATTCATTTAATGAAATCAACTGAAAATTATAATAAAATTAAAATGTACAGTGGATTTGTTAGCTGAATCATTTTATTGCATCCTTTTAGACACATTTTGAAGGGATTTCTAAACCCTAGAAACATTTATTTTATATATATTTTTTTTTTTTATAAAAAACCAGAAGCATAGATCCTGCCGCAACTGACATGCCTCACCTTGCGACATTTTATGAGTTGCAGGGCATAGAAAAACACTCGCTCACACACACTTACTTGCGACTGCAACTACATACAACAAGCTTATAGTTAAAGCACATTCCCCCATGTGTATATGCATATTTTCATGATTTTCCATGTTTTTATGCGGCGTAGGAAAAATGTTTTTGCAACGCCCGGGACTCGGAACTCGGGAGCTCTAGGACCCCAGGTCCTGTGCACTCTGCAATGGCAGGATGACACTTGCACTTCCGTGTTATCTGGTGAGCTGGGAACTGGGTTAATGTGGCAACTGACAGCGCCAAGAACTGCAAAAGTTTCTGCCCCGCAATTTCGCCACTAATGTCCTTTTTGAAGGGAGTCCTGGGTAACAGGGCAGGAGAGAAGGCAGCCGCCTTGGCTTGGCTCTTGGCTGGCATTTGATGTGTTAATCATGCGTGAAATTAATTCGTTCCACAATGTCTCATTAGTCTGCATTAACTGAAGCGGCCAAGCGGTCAGGCCAACAAGGACACAGAACACAGGACACAGGACAGGACACACAACAGCAGCAGCAGCAGGAGCAGCAGCAGCGGCAGCGGCAGCAGGACATGGCCACTCGCTCACACGGCTCATATATTATTAAGTTAATCCCAAGCCATCGTCTCACCATCGTCGCTCGGTGCGCTCAAGTGCTTAAAATTAAATAATTAATTAAACTTCAGCCTCCGAGGGGGAGAAGGACGAGAGGAGAGAGGAGAGAATCATGGCGGGAAGGACATCTCGCTCTCTGATGTAACGGCATTGTATCTCTATTTAACTGTATTTGTGCACAGAGAAAAAAGGAGAGTCTGATTATTCTTTTGGGAATTTGTTTTCAAGATATTTTCATTATTTATTCATTCAAAAAAATCACTTCTTTAAAGTATTTTAAGCTAAAGCTTTTAAAAATAAAGGCTCCCCTAAATCAGTTATTTGATTCATAATTTTAAACAGTTTTCTTTAGGTAGTTTTTTTAAAAATAATTTTCTGAAGTAAGAACTTTTTTTCGGTTTTTGTAAAGCGGTCCCAGAATATAAGACGTTTACATGTGAGTTTTTGTAAGAAACTGATTTTATTTAAAACGATCTCCCCTGTATATAGGAGATTGGATTCTAATTTTACTTTATGACCTACGCAGACCGCACATCTGCTCGTCATATCTTCTGAGGTCCCACGCAGGGGTTTCAGATTACATTTACAATATTTGTCATGTGCCAAAGTGTTCACGCGTGAACAGTTTTGATTTCCCTCAGTTTCCCATTATTTTATAGATTTTCCTTAAAAATAAATTTGCTTTATAGACTATACATATATTTTTGACCAGTGTCTCAGGCGCTGTAACTGTAACGGATACGGTATCACAATGCGAGTCACATCTGCGCTTAGCAGCTCATGAATATCGTATTAACTTTTACTTTTCGTGCCCGCACTCGGGGCTACGTGTTTGGTTTTTGGCTTCTTGGTGTTTTTGGCCAAAAAAGGGATGGAGGGGGGCGGAGGCAGGTGTTGGCGTGACGAGCGGAGGGGGAAAACCCAAATGAGGGAAGCCCCAAATGAGACTAAGGCCAACATGACAGCCAAGCGACAGGCGACAGGCGACACTCTACAATCACAGTCAAATCGCGGAAAATTGCAAGGAAAAGCTGGCATCGAATTTCACTCGCTTGACTTTACTAATTTATTATTTCTCTTATTTTATTCATCAAATTAAATTGTAATTATTAATAATTTATTTAGTTTTTAGTTCTTTCTCCGCTGAATATTAATGGCAAACAAAATCAGTCACGTTGATGACAGGAGTAAGCCTTAAATCATCTCCGATCGGGAGGGACTTTAATGGTTGAGGACAGGTGTAAAAAGTGGGCAGGCGGAGGCGTGGCAGCAGGTGTCGTCTCAATTTTATGACCGCCGCCGAGTCGCTGCTGTTTGTCCATCGCTGGAAGTGAAAACAAAAGAAGCCGATGATTTATGCGCTGGCTAAAAACTTTGCGGTTTTTACTTTCCGCCGCATCTCCTTTTTTTTTTGTTCTTTTTGTCCTTTGGGAGTGGGCGTGGCCAGGTGAAAGGGGGCGTGTGGTAGCATCTACAAAATACAAGCCACACTCCGTTTGCACTTACTACGGCTACACAGGGAAAAAAGCATACTTGTTAAACGGATTTTGTTTTTAATTTCACATTTTCTTGAGCATAAGGAACACAGACTAAATTTTGCATTGCTCCTGGAATGTAATATTTTAAATTTTTTATGTAAAGATAAATTGTTTGTACTCGAACTCGAACCCCGGACAGTTAGCATCCCAGTCCAGCACTTTACCAAGCGCTCCACTCCATCGGTGTCGCAGGGCTTGGTGTGCCCGTTTGCTTCTTTTGTTGAAAATACCTAAAAACTAGTCAAAAAGGTGTTTTTAATACTATACTAATACATAATACTAATTTATTAAGTTTACAAATTAATTGGAATATTCCTTTTTCAAATCAACAAGGAGTATAGATTTTCCTAAAAATTCTCACATTTTTTGAGTATTTACTATTTTCTTGATGATTTGATTTGTAAGATCTTTCCCCTTCTGCTCTAAAAAGCGATAAATTATCTTTTGTTTTTTTTTTAAATAATTTCTTTCGATTCTTGATCAATGCATAAGTGCAGAACAAGTGTAACCATTGCATTTTGCTTACAGAAGACAAGCTATTCCCATTTTTGGTTCGATTTGAGAAAAAAATATGAGAAAAGTGTAGTTCTAGCACATACAACATCCCAATTATGGAGTTGCAACGCCTTTCGAGGAGTTGGATGATCGGAGGGGATTGTTTCGGGGGCTGAAACTCCGAGGGTCAGAGGTCAGTGGGCATCGGTCGTCGAGCGGTGGGCACTGGTGGGAGGGAGTTTCGACAAATGCTGCCTGCAGGTCACGTAGCGCAAATAATGAACTTGGTTCGACTGAACTGGCGACTGCAACCGCTCTCGACCAACTGCCGCAGTTTGTTTTGGCCCCGGAGTCCAACAGGAGTCCATGGAAAAGCAGGATCCCAGAGAGAGGGAGACAGAGTGAGGAGTGGTCACGTGGAATATGCTCCTCTTTTTCTCCTCCTCGTTTCCTCCGCTTTAATGCCAACAACGATGGACCATTCGAAATGATTACGGGTTACTGATTACGGCTCCTCCAACAGGCCATTCCGTACGTAAAGGGGTTACGGGCAACGGGCAATGGCTGGCCATCGACTGGGATTCAAGATGAGTCCATGGAGCTGGACGACGCCATACGCCGGGAATAAGAAGTTAAGCCAGACAAAACAATTAGCTTTGGTTCGCTGGGCATGTTTCCTAGCAATCAGAGCGAGCAAAGCGAGTTCTTTTTTCCCCAATCACAATCGATGGCATTCGTTTCATTAAGTTTTCATTAATTTTGACCAGATTTTCGCATACCAAAGAACTCTACCTGCAAAATAAACCCTGTTTTATTTGTAATTTCTCTGAATATTCTACGAGTATCGAATATCATAGAATAAATGGGGTAGTGTCCTGCTTGAACCGCTGGATTATGGACATTACTGACCACCAAAGTCGGCAAACTGTCATTAATGCCGAAAGGCGACTGCTGGAATGTCGGATATTCAATTTGCGCCATATTGATTGACTAATTGAGCAATCTTGATAATTCGACTGACTTGGTTGGTGGCCGCAGGCCTCGCAATTCCCCCGGAATTAAGCCCGCGCGCCATGTGCGAGCCCATGCGGGCTCCAATCAGCAAATTAACCCCAATAATCGAGCGCATTATTTGTTTAGATTATATGTCTATGTATATGCAGGACAATGGACAAAATCAAAGTGCTTAATTAATAGATTAAAACCGAATTATGTGCCGGTAAAGTTCCCATCTAGCAGCCATCAATCATTCAATTGAAACGTAAATAATGATCCTGGAACCTGAAACCTAGAACCTAAAACCTGGTGATGTGGGAACAAACTTTGGGACCAGGCCAGGCCCAAAATTAAATTCAAATGCAGGACTCTAATTGCCAAACTAAAATTAAGTTTGGGCACAGTGGCTTAAAGCCAAATTTTGAGTTAATAACTTAACCCAATAATTGGTAAGCTAAAGCTGCTACGATTAAATAATTATTACTTTGTGCTTTAAGGCTTCTTTGGTTGGCCTAAATTTATATTATAAAGCTTAAAGTAATTTGTTAATAATATTTCTAAATTAATCAAGTTGAAAAGGAAATATCAAGCACTTCGACCAACTGCAACTGCTTCCGATTCTCGTCCGTTACCTTATTAAATGTGATTTTAATGACTTTGCGGGATGTGAATGCATATTAGTCAATGATCACTATCTACCACCACCACACACACATTTGTTTATTGTTTGGATAATTACCAGGACATGCCATAAGGACAAGGAGAAGGCGAGGGAGAAGGGAGAAAGGCCAGTGGGTGTGGGAAAATCATTTCCATCTCTTGTGCTTGACTTGCCATAATATTGAAGCTAATAAATGTGGCCCTGTCACAGCAATCAGGCTAGTGTTTGCCCTTCGGTGGGTGGGTTTCGGTAACAGGAATGGGAATTCCTAGAAATGGAGACTGGGGACTGGGGACTGGGACTCCTGCCAGATGGATGGCTGATGTCCTCCGGTTATGCGAACTACAATCACGCCAATAAATATGCAACATGGAATGGCACAAATAAAATACATCTATTTATGCGCCATTGCAATGGAATGCGTGTGTGCTCTGTGTGTGCTGTGCGTGTGTGCGAGGCAATTTTGCATTCCTAATGCGACAAGAGAGGAAGAAAAATAATAAATAAATAATAATAACAACAAAAAGAATTCATAACAAATTTACAAAAATACATAACATAAATAAAATACCCAAAACACCCTCCTTGGTTTATGCGCAAATATCAACATACATATACTTCTATTTTTACACTAAGCAGAATATGTGATCAAAACCATAGTTTATTTATTATTATTACATTTTTCCTGCAATTCACAAATAGTTCTGGTAAAGAATCTATGAAATTACCATAATAAAGGGGACAATGGATTATATTGTTTTAGTTTTTAATATATTTTCTTGATAGTATTTTAATGATAAAAAGAATCTTCGATTTTATAAGTCTTCCTCTGATTTTAGCAATATTTTTCCCTATAATTCCCAAATGGTTCTAGTGAAAAATCAGTGAAATAAGTAATTTATTGAGGCTTCGAATATATATTCTTGGTCTTTTTTAACTGTTTATTAGAGTGCCCATTTTCTCAGGGCCCCGGTTGATTGAAAGTATATTTTTCTTATAATTCCCAATCGGTTCTGGCAGAGAATAAATGAAATTACCATAATCAAGCAAGTTCTATAGTACTACTTTTTTATAGTTCCTTACTTTCAATGAGAGTCCTCTTTTTATCAAGTCTCCATTTGATTTTAGCTATATTTTCTACTATAATTCCCAACTTGTTTAGGAAATCAATGAAAGAAAATAGCATAATCAAGATTGTGCTGGACAATTTCTGGATGTTTCGTAACTTATTATATGAATACGAATTTTTTCAAGTCCCTTTTTAATTTAAGCTCTCCTACCCTATGATTTCCAACTAGTTCTAGCAATGAATCAATGATATTATCATATACCAGCAGCATAATATTTCTTCTACTAAGAATTCATTCTCTAATAATATTTAAAGTTAATTTTCCTGATATTTCTGAACCGATTATAGTAAACACTTAAGGTTCCCCTGCTTTCTCCAAGTCCACATCCATCTGGGTATATATTTATAAATTCGGGAAGATAAACAGCGCGCGTTGCGGCTGTCCAAGTTATGGATGAGCAGAAAGGAGGGGCCGGAGTGGTCGTGGCCCGCAGCACAAATCAATTGGATTAGAAAATTGTCAACGAGAATGTCAGTGGCGGGGGTGGAATGGGAGTGGGGGTGTGGCAGAGGCAGTGGCAAGGACGCCGGCAAGACGACGCTGAAAATGTTGCAGCTTACATTGATAAATTATGGATAAAAGCGACAAGCAGCCAGCAACAACAATAACAAATCGAATAAATATTTATGAAACTAATGAAATGACATCAGCGGGATTTGTGCCTGTGTCCTATGTCCTGTATATGTGTGAGTGCTGGGCATTCGTCCTTTTTGGGTAGAGAACAAGGTCTTGAAACTTGGAGGCTTTAGATTTCTTTAGATATTCATTTTGTATTTAATAAAATTGAGGAACTATTTAGTTCTAAGAAATCCATGAAAGTGCCTAAGAATATATTAATTAAAAATGTGTAATTTCTTCTGTTTTCCGAACTATTGTTCCTATTTTTCCCATGATTTTCCATCATATCTGATATGAGTTTCGGTATCCGTAGCTGTATCTCCGTTTGTGTGTCCTCGTTTCACGATTTCTCCGCTCTTAATCTGAGCGAAGAAACACACCTTGAGAAACGAAACAGGATAATGAAAATGGCTGCGACGGGGATGATGATGATATTCCGAGGATGTTCGCCGCCCGAATAGACCACAAAAACCTTTTAGAATGCTAATGACTTGCGAGGGCTTTCGTAATCTCTCAACCCTCGAAAACACAGCCATGATGTAATGTCTTCTTCGCCGGGCCATATTTTTATTGCTCTGTTCCATATTTGACTCCAAGGCAAGTCGTTAAAAACACAAGCCAGGACAAGGCACGCGGAAACTTTGCGAGGGACTGGGCCCCCGAAATAAATGTATTGGGTAAAGGCAAGGGCAGGGAAGGGATTAAAGCCAGCCATTGCTATAGTTTTATTGGCATAATTAAAATATAGCGACAGAGACAGAGAGAGAGAGAGAGCGTTAAATTTCTATTATTTACTTATGATAATTGAATTTGGTTATATTTTTGTTTTTGCCTGCATTTCGAATTGCATTCTTTGGTCCCCGAACAATTAAACGTCCTTTGTTTCCTAATTGAAATTTATTGAATTTTTGTAACTGCGTGTGTGTGCGTGGGTCTGTGTGTGCGTTCGAATTGTGGCTCGAAGCGCTTTAATTAATTAATTTGGCTGCGTTTTAATGTTAACTAAACACGCAAAACCTGAAAATGCCATTAAGTCAAGGCAATGCGTGGCGAAATGTGGAAAATCAAAGCCAAAAGGCAATCGAAGCCCTTTTTTATTGACAAAATAATAGGATAATATGTATGATGGCAAAGTTATGGATTATAATTTGGGTTTGAATTATTAAGAAAATGATTTTCTTTATATTTAAGTTCATGATCGATTTCTAACTCTAAAGCCCTAATTTATAAATTACCAACGTCATTGTAAGCCCTTTTCATTCGGCTCTTTTTGTTGCATGAATCCTGCAAGGAGTTTGCTCCTTGTCTCACGTGTTTCGGTTGAAAATTGATGAGGCAGGCGCTAGCTCGTCCCTTTTTTTTTTTTTTTTTGTGTGCAGTAAACATTTAACGGCGTCAACATGACAAAGGATAACTCGGCCGAGCACTACAACTGACCGCAAAAAAAAATAACCCCGATTGGGACTCGGTTCCGGAATGGGATTGGTATTGGGTTTCTTAACTTGAGGGTCCGGGAGTCCGGGAGTCGGAGTCAATGAGCCATGACTAGCAAATCGATTGCTCGAGTGCAAAACCGCAAAACGAACTTAAGACCAGGCCAAAGCCCGAAAGCTAATGTGGTTTAGGTTGAGGTTGAAGTTGGAGTCGGAGTCGGAGTCGGAGTCAAGGGATATTACATATCGAGGGGGAGTTGCAAATCAATTTGGCAGGACGTCAATAGATAGGTGTCTGTGCCTTAGGGATAGCAGGTATATGTCGATATTTCAACACGGCAGGGATATCAAATATCGATCATAAGTAGTAGTGCCGATATACTGCACATATATCGATATATCAAGAGACGCACTGTTCCTAATCAAATTTATAATGTCTGGGTATGTTATCGATATTGTTGCGATGACGATATTTAAAGGGCCGATACATTTTTTTTGTATATTGAACATTACATCACATCGAATCCTAGATTCTTTTTCCTTCGTGCAAGGACATCCCTAGCATCCGATCCGGCATCCTGGCGCAGTCAGCCATCCATCAAAGCATTTGGCGCCCGAAGCGTTAATCGTTGTCAAAACCTGATAAAGACTGATTGAGTGCTTAATGGCATCGCTGGGCACAAAATCGAACGAGCGGCTCGGCGGCGGACGTCGTATGATAATCAACTTGATGTCCTCGCAAATAGAAAGTAAATCTCGGCGGGGCGAGGGACATCCAGGATATATGCCCCACGAGAAGCGAGAGTCGAGATGAGGGTAACAACACGGCTCTAGGTGAGTTGGCCAACTGACGACAGCCCTGATGAAGATTGAGCAGCGGCGAGTTCCTGCCAACTGAATGCTTTGGGCCCGCTTTGCTTAAAGCCAAATATTTACTGGTTATGAAGGCAAAACAGTCACCGTAGCTAGGGAAATTATAGAGAAGCTAGAGTAGCTCTCCTCCTTGGAGCGATTACACGGCAAGAATATTTCTTGAGACTCCAAAACAGAAAAGAGAAAGGAACAGAGACTACTCGAAGAAAAATATTTACTAAACATAATTGTTATTAGGAAAACATAATCTTTGGAATAATTTGTAGAATACATGATATTGATATCCGTTTTCCTGAGTGCAGCAGGATCCTTTCCTTGGGGAGTGCCAGCAGAGAGCTCGGCTTATTTGGACTTTATCTCCAGCTGATGCTCCTGCTGCTCCTGCTGCTCCTGCTGCTCCTTCTGCCTCTCGCCGCCTGCTGACCTCCCGAATCCCTGGGAGCCCTTGTTTTTGTTTTTGGACACCGCGCTCCTTCACTTCTCGTCCTTTTTTTTCGGGACTTTCAATTGCAGCCAGCGTGTGGGAAAACTATTTGCATATGACGCTGTGTGGACTGCATTAGAAAATGGCTGCCCTGCCCCTGCCCCTGTCCTTGTTCCTGTCTCTGGTATGTGCTGGCACTTGGCAGATGCGGATGCGGATGCGGAGGCGGAAGCGGAAGCGGAGTTCGCCCTGCTGTTTACAGTGCAGCTGTAGAAAGATGGAAAAATGTGTGAGCGCAAATAAAAATGTGCTGCACACGAACAAACATGAGCACACACCAGCAGACGCACTTACACCAGCAAACAAACAAACACACAAACAGGACCAAGCAAACAGCCAGGATATATTTAAAATAACTCACAGAAACGTGTTTTAAAGCAAAAATCAAACGTTTTCTCAAGACTACCGGGAAAGTCGTTGCATAAAATTATTAAAAACAAGAAAGGAAGCTAACTTCGGAAAGCCGAAGTTTACATACCCTTCCAGTTTGCTAATTTAGAAAAGCATAACTAAGCCAAAATTGCATATATTTCATTTGGGATAGCTTTTCTGTGCTAGTTTTTATTAGATTAATAAATCTGCATAGTGAGTTTGGAAATTTATTTAATTTTTTAAATTTATTTTTAAATTTGCTTAAATTTGTAAACTGATTATGCAGAATTGTTATTTTTATAAATACTAAAATAGAACAGCTTTCCGAATTGAAATTAAGGCTGCTTTGGCTTAGTTATGATTATTTTTATCTCAGATTTAAAAAAAAAATCATATTTTTCAAAATATATTTTTAATCAAAAAATGTGAAAATTGAAGGTCTTCTTAAGCTCCTCTTATAGCCAAAAAGGGAGTGATAGCCAAACGCCGTGTATTTTCCGATTCGTCATTCAAATTATAAAAATTTGAAACCAAAATATTGAAAAACATCAGGAAAAAAATTTTGATCGATTTTTCAAATTTTGGTAAGGGGGTACATCATGCTTTTTTTCAAAAATTGATCAAAAATTTATTTGTTTAAATTTCTAATCTTAATACGCAGATTTATTAATCTAATAAAAACTAACATAGAAAAGCTTTCCGAATTGAAATTAAGGCTGTTTTGGCTAAGTTATGATTATTTTTATCTCAGATTAAAAAAAAATCATATATTTCAAAATATATTTTTAATCAAAAAATGTGAAAATTTAAGGTCTTCTTAATGGGGTCTTATTGCCACAAAGGGAGTAATAGCCAAAAGTCGTGTATTTTCCGATTTGTCAATAAAATTGAAAAAATATTGAAAAAAAAAAATTGTTGTTTGATTTTTCAATATTTTATAAGGTACCATCATTAAACTTTTCAAAAATTGGCAATAAAGTTATGTGCTTAAGACTGTGCTGAATATTTTAGCCCGATAGCTCATGAAGTGAGAGACTAGTTCGCATAGAAACCGACAGACGGACAGACGGACATGGCTAAATCAACTCGGCTGGTGACGCTGATCAAGAATATGTATACTTTAAAGGGTCCGAAATTTCTCCTTCTGCCTGTTGCATACATTATCGGTTGACACTAACCTATAATACCCTTAGACCATATGGGTACCGGGTATAATTAATCAAACAAATTCTCAGGGAAGAAATAGTGTAAGTTTAAGCTAACAGTTCAACAATTTATTCAGGTCTTCTTAATTTTTTTTTCTTGCAAACTGAAGAGACTTTACTTTCCAGTCTTACTAAATCGGTTTAAATATTTGGAAATATGCAGGATTTTAAGTGATCTTAATTGAGCGTTTCCATGACGGCCTTATACTAATATTTAAGCCAGCTTCGGATTAATTTCGGCAGGAACTCGGAGAGGAGGCCTCGGCCAGTCTGCTGCCACAGCACTCGTCCAATCAATTTATGGTAATCAATTTCAATAAACAATAAACAATCAATATGCCATGTGCATCGAGCGCTGCATTGGGCATATGGCTTTTTAAGGTCCTGCTCCTTTTTCTCCTGCCGCTCATCCTGCTCCTTCTCCCGCTCCTGTTCCCACTTCTGATCCTTTTTGTGCTCCTTCTGTGGCCTCCTCAGGCCTCAAAATGTTCCATTTTCCACTTAAATGGCAGGCAGGCAGCAAGTCAGAAATTTATGCATGTCCACTTGCTCTTAACGCTGCCACGCCTTCGCCCCCGCACCACTCCGCACCGCACACACACCGCACACCACACTCACACACCACCTAGCCACACCCCTCTCTATCTAGTGTGTGTGCGCAGTTATAGCTGCAATCATAGATTTCAAGCTGAACAATTCACGTCAACTGCAGCCGGATGGTTGAAGAGCCCTGGTATGAGTAGGGATTCGGTTTCCGGGTTTCGGGCTTAAGGACTCAGATCGGGATGAGTTGGGCTGGTGTTTTCGGTTCCGAAATGCTATGGGCTGTGGTGTCCAGAGGAACCAGTTCGGTCCAGTAAGGTGTTGGCATTTTGCACGCTCGCAATCAAAGCTAAAGTACACAGGACACAATTTTTACTTAAAATATTGGAAGGTATTCCGATAAGTTATGTGTCTTTATTTGAAAATTTTTAGATATTGGAAAAGAACAGAAATAATAAATAATAATGTGCTTTGGCTTCGCTCTCTTTGAGGTGTTGCCGGATCTCCCTGCTGTGCTCCACTCTCTCTCTCCAGTGTTGCCAGGCTCCCCAAATCCTGCTGTTGTCTTCTGAAAATACTGAAAATACTGCTCTGGTCCGCTAAGAATACTGCTGATGTCTGCTGAACTCTGAAAGAAATTCTGAAGTCTTCTTTGAACTTAACGTCTTTTCAAGGTTCAAGGTTTCAGTGCACTCTTCTTTATCGAACACATTGTTGAGAATCCGAATCCGAATCGGAATCGGAATCAGAATCAAACTCTGGCCAGTTGCACGATGCACCGGTACACTACACTCCCTCTACATCTTCACCTCTGCCGCCTCTTGGCCTCTGCCGCTGCCTCTGGGGGCGATTGCTGCCGAAGTCTTGCCGGCCTTTGTTCGCAGGCGGGCTCAGTTTAGTTGGCCTAGGTAAATACATCATTAAACATGTAAGGCAAATGCATTGTCAACAGCAACTGCAGCACTAATCGAGTTGTGCTGTTCTTGTTGTGCAGCCATCGGGGGTTGAGTGCCAAGTGGGGCATGGACCCAGGACCAAGGACCAAGCACCAAGGACTTGGCTTGGTGGCTGACTTCTCTCACCCGAAATCCGTTCGCATTGCTCGACGTGCTCAAGTGTGTGCCATTGTGCACCTGATGTATTAAGGGGGCCTCAGCACAGGCCGGGTCAAGTAAATAGTGCCACAGGATTACCTATTTCCTTATATTATTTAAATTATTAATTATTAATCTTGGGCTTATACAATGTTAAGCTAACATACCACTGTTAAGCTCGCTCGCATGACTGTTCACTCTCTCTCTCTCTCTCTTGCTCTCATTGCTCGCTCCTAAAGAAACGGAGACTGATGCAGATCGCAGAGAGCGTCAACTAAGAGAGAGAATAACATGGCAATGCCTCAAAGGCATACTCTTAAACAACTTTCCAGGCTGATTTGAAATGAATTTAAATTTTAAAACTTGCCAAGCTTCTACATCAATGTCCTTCATTTGCATCACAATTATTATTGCCGCTGCTGTGATTTCAAGTGAGTGCCAGCCTGCGAGTGTGAGTGTGCGGTGTGCGAGTCCTGTGTCCTGGCATTGACGTGCCAAACAGCGGGCGGTTGACCGGCGCCAAGACAAATGCACATTTTGGTAACTTGCATTTGCATTTCGAGAATTCGCAATCATTCGCTCCAGCTCCAGCTCCAGCTCCCACTCCAGCTCCCCCGCCGCTGCCGTAACTCGTTGAACGCCCCTCGCCATATATGCCATATATGTATACTCCCATTACCCCGTTCAATTGTTGCATCCAGACCCTTAATGGCAATTTTGGTTTTTGTACCCTGGCCCTGGTCCCGGTCCCATTCCAGGCCCGGTGTTTGCGTTTGTCTTTGTTGTTATTCCCTGTGAAAGTGGTTTTCATTTAAAGCGGAAATTAAAAAATGTCCAAGCGTGCAATGCAAACAACACCCATGTGTAGGGGGGGACGACGCAGGCGAAGGAGCAAACCAAAAAAATAAAAAAAAGTACAAAAAAATGGAAGAAAATAATGAACAACGAGGGATTAACAAGCGTC
Organism: Drosophila triauraria; assembly: GCA_014170255.2. NCBI lineage: Eukaryota > Metazoa > Arthropoda > Insecta > Diptera > Drosophilidae > Drosophila > Drosophila triauraria. The sequence continues at coordinate 16,913,379 of CM024333.1, forward strand.
ACGCTCACGCCCCATCCACCAACTTTAACCGATTTTATAAGCGCCACAGAAGGGTATATTGCACGGCTGGCAGTCTGCTCCATAAGAGGCAAAAGTTAATGCCACCAAATGTGATCAATAGGACAGGGTTATCTTTATTAACAGAGACCGCAATATGCTGTTTTAGATGTTGGAAGCAGAGAGAAAAGGAAAAGAGAGCCAGCCATCTCACAGCCGTGCTGCCCACCTGCTCCGATCGTTTAAGGTTGCCACCTAGTTAAACATCAGCTGCTTCTGTTTTTATTTTTGTTATTTGTTTTATATATCAATGGTTACTTGTGGGTATTTCCAAGTCGAGACGTTATCCTTAGTTTCATTATTGGCCAAGCGCCAGCGAAAGTGTTATCAACACCAATCCACAGCGGCAAAAAGAGAGCGGGACTGAGATGCAAAAATTGCTTTTGTTTATTTATTTGACACGTTTATTGTTTCGTACTCTGTTGTTTATTTGCTATATTTTTTATTTTATTTTTATTTTTTTTTATTTGCTACCCCTTTCTTTTCTGTCGCAGGGGAAATCCCCTTGCTGCCTCACTCACTTAATATTTATTTTCAATTCCATCTATTTTCCGTTTGTGCGCCGTACTCTGTGTGTTGTCTTTCTATCTCGCGAAAGGTGTCACCTCTCGGTGGATTTTCCTCGATATTTCCCGACCAGGCGACCTGTCTTGTCTATTAGCATTAGAAATCGAAACCAGCTAGCTTGGCTGGTCTGCAGTTACAGATTGCATTGTCCAGGGGAAAAACGCTACTAGTTTTTTACACGATTTGCGGGGAAATAGAGTCGCTGTGGAAATATGAATGTACTTTCTTTATTAGTTATATAATAACTTGTTTATTTTAGTTTTAGACCTTAACTCCTTAGAGGTAGGCTAGCAAGGATGTCTCTTAACTTACTTAGTTTGCATTCATCTGCCATAACTCATTGAGAACCCATTGGATATATTCAAAGCCATATCAGGGAACATATTAAACAGCAGGTGGCGTTGTCCTTAATATATGAATGCGAAATATGAAAATGAACATGATGATGTGCATGTGTTCACGGTATACATAGGACTCTGATATATATCTGCACAGATTGGGCTTCGATTGCAGGCGAAAAGGATGCTGGGGTGTGTGGGCTGACAGTCACCCACCGCCACCAATACATTTGTCTTCAAAGATGTATTTATGGCAGCCAGCAAAGCACACTTCATCATCGTCGTTATCAACACGGGCATAATATCATGGCCGTATCATCATCATCCTCATCGCCTGCCTCATTTTCATCATCGTTGTTAGCTTTGGCTGTCATTATTGTCCTCCCGTCGCTCTCGTTGTCCCTGCGCCAGTCGCTGTCCTTGTCGTTCCCCGGCATTGACACCTCATCGATGGCAGGCCCTATCCATCCGGAGTCCCGAGTCCTTTGAAGAACACTTGGAAAAATAAAGAAGTCGAAGAAGAAGTCGAAGGAGATTTGTGAAAAATAAAGATATTTAAAAGTTGAGTCCAAATCATACGTATTCCCAGTTGACAGAAACTGAAATATTCCTAATGAATCTATAAATAATATACATTTCCTCTATCTAACTCTATTTATTCTGAAAATCGAACAAACAATCGATAATAATCTTGGCAACTTGGTTACTTTTAAATATTTCCGCAAAACCTAAAAGTGTGCTCTAAATACCAGGAAATCCAAGATTTTAATCTTAGCGCTTACTAGATTTTTGCCCAGTGTAGGCTACATGTTATTGCATTTGGCTCTCGCTCACTCGCTCCCTGACTCACACACGGAGACAGTTGCAGTGCCTGTCTGAGCTTTACAACTTCAATCAAATTCAATTGAGTTCAATTCAATTGTAACGTATTGTATTTTTATTGAGGCATAAAAAAGGGAAGCTGCCGCGCCACATGTGTGTGGGGGTAGGGGGGGAGGAGGGTGAGCGTGTGTGGCACACTCTCGGATTTAACAAGTGCGACATAATGGCGTTGACAAGCAGCAAACTGGAACGAGACATATATACATATACTTATACAGTCAAGATTCCATTAAGGGAACTGAGATTTAAATTTTAATTATATTTAGAAGTTCAGGTCCGACTTACTTCTTGCTTTGCTCTAAAAAAACTGATGGTAACTACGTTTAATCAAAGACATTAGAACTTCAAGATGGAGAGATGATGATTTGTTACGCTCTCAACTTTGTGCGAGCAGAGAGAACGCGATTTTCGTCGCTAGCAGAAAAATAGCTGCATATTGCAATACAAATGTATGGTTGTTCGGCATCTTAGTGCTTATATAGTGTTTTTTAAAGTATGTCAGGCTGTTCTTTGTCTTGACAAGATCTTAGTCGGTTTTAAGAATTATTTCTTTAAAGCAAAGTTGATTTTCCATAATTTATACAAATTCATTGATAATTTTAGCAAAGTTCTATTGAATTACATTTTGGTATATTATGCTTTTTCTTCGCTGTAAATATATACAAAGCTTTCTTTTCAGATATTTTAAAAATTTAATTACCAATTAAATTTCTGTCATGTTTTCGGAGCAACTCGTTTCCTATCCTTTTTTTTTATTGCTGGCACCTTAGGCAAGCCCCACTGTATGGGACGTGGAACATCGCAATCACTGACACGCAGCATAAGGCTCATGGCTCTCGCCCCTCCTTGCCTTATTTTCACCTCACTTCTTTTTGGCGACGACTTTTATGACTTCAATTCAATTTGTTTACGAGCCAAGGGCTCCCAAAGTGCGAAACATCCGCATATTCCCGGCTCGGCCTCAGCCTCAGCCTCAGCCTCAGCCTCAGCGGCAGCGTCAGCGTGTCAGCCTTGTGCCATTTTCAAAGGACCTTTCGCGCGCGCACAACTGTATGCTATGCTAAATAAGTAAGTAAGTCGGCGAGAAACACAACAACAAGGTCACAGCCCAGCAGGTGAATAGGGGGCGTGGCAGCAGGAACGATGGGCGGAGCAGCGGCAGGTGATGAGCGTAAAATTTATGCAGCCACATGTAAGGCAGACACCGTGAAAGTTGTGCCCCAAAGGGGCAAAGGCGAGACCCAACACTGGACAAATAAACATCCCAAGAGAGGCCCTTGATTTTAGGTACTCTTAACTTATTAAAATATGATTGTTTATTAAGTCTTCAAGTGGTTCTTGTAGGGTTTGTTCAGGTAACTGAATCTTTAAAGAATTTGGCGTAATTATTTATAAATTATTTGAAGGTAACTTTCTTTTTTATTTATCTATTTTTTATATATATACATATGTATATACATTGTACTCCAAGATTTTTCACTGTGCAGTAAAAAGTGTAAAGTACTCTGTTCTGCCCCAGAGAAGGGGAAATGGGCTTGGGTTTCCCCGCATTAGGTTGACAGATTTTTCGGTATTATTGTCACGTCACGTCTGGCGGCGGATTTGCCTCGACACCTTAAAGTCCTGGCAGCAAGGACGAACACAGAGGCAGCTTTAAAAGGCTGTGCTGCCGGGACACTAATTAAGCAAACTCAAGTGGCCGACGCCAGGTGGCATTAGCAACTTGCTACTTCCTCGGCTTTATCTTGCTTGTATTCTCACTTTTCGCACTTTTCTCCTTGGCTTTGGCCCGCTCCAAGTGCAGCCAATTAAATTTCATGGATAAACACGGCTGGGGGAGTGGGGAAACCAGGCGATTTCTGACTTTGGAACGGCGGGGAAAAATCGGAGCACTGCCGATCCATTGCCGCTGGCATTTTCAACTTTCGCTCAAATTGAATTTCCAACAATTTTTGCCGCGTCGGCGTTATGAAGGCGGTTTTCCCCCTCGGAAAAAAAAATCAAAATAAAGGATGGAGATCCGAAACAGCACAATGGGCGAGAAGAATATAAAGTGCCAGCACAATGGGCCACAAAGGGTTAAATGTTTGATGAGAGATGAGAATCACCGCCTAATTTCGGATTCCCCAGGGGAGATGAGGTTCGATTTTAAGCGCTACATCTTATCGATGGATATTCCCAGTCACACTGAGAGATATTTTGGTACCTGAAGGCTTTTCACTAATAATTAAATAGAAAGATAACTTGACTTAAACTTTTAATGCAAATATGGCTTAGGTCTGAGATATGAGGTTTTTCTTTATCCTTATATCTTGACAACAATCATTGGAACGAGCGAGTTAGCGTAGATTCAGACAACGAGTAAAGACGCCAAGGTTAAGTGCAGAGATGCGAGTAAAGACTTCAAGAATGAAAGTAAAACGAGAAGCAAAAAGGCGACGAAGTTAGGAGCAAAGAGACGAGTAGACACGAAGAACAAACGATGACCAAAGCGACGAGTAAAGACTACGAATTAAGAGGACAGACGACGAGTAATCGAACATCAAGTCAACGAATAATGAATAATTTTTTTGTTTCCAACAAACATATCGATTATATAAATTGTATTGGTTTAAAACGTGCTGAATAACTATTATTATAAATCCCCCTCTTATATGTATATTTTATGGTTATTTCCCGCTAAACCAATCGTTTCTTAAGCCCAATCCACTGTGCTTAATTCGACATTGCGGCGTGGACAGTTGTGGTGCTAAAAGCGGGAATGGGTTAATGGGTAGAAGAAGCCGCTGCGCCGGTAACCAGTAACAAAAACCAGTTAACAGCATTTTAAAATTACAAACAAACAAAAAATGCGAAGGAGCGAAGGAGGAAAACCTAAATCAACTCGAGGATGACGTCGTCGGCTGCCTTAACTCCACTTCAATTCTTTTCACACTCCCCCCGCCCGCAGCCTTAACCCCTGCGGCACCCTTAACCCTCTCGTGCCGCCCCCCGTTTGATGCTCTTAAGCGGCGGCAATCGCGTTTTTGCACAACTTTTTCAGACGTAATAAAAACGTTCAACTTTTGCCTAGTGCCTTGCATTCTTTCCTTTTTTCTATTTTCTTTCGCTTCGTTTTCCTCTTCCCCTTCTCCTTCTTCTATTTTCATTACTTTTTCTCCTTTTTGTTCTTTGGTTTTTGCTGTTTTTTTTCGCATTGCCTTTGCTTTTGCTTTTGCCATTTTCATTTGCCGCCGCTGCAGTTTTCCTAGTTGGCGCAATTTTCCGCGTTTTCATCGTTTTAATCGATGTTGGTCAAAGTTGATGGCGCACAGCGGCGGGGCTGTGGGATTTTCAACGGGGGGCTAGGGGGGGGTTTTCTGCTCGGGCAGACAGACACTTGGTGGAGCGGAGGGGTGATGCGGGGATGAGCGGCGCAGCAGCAGCAGCCATCGACAAGGACTAAAAATCTTTGTAACCATAATTAAAAGTTGTGCTGCCTTGCCGAATCCAGCACCCACCCGCCGCCCATGGCACTTGTGGTGCAAACAATAATTAATTTAAATTGAAACATTTTAGCGCGCTTACTGCGGCGCCAAGGGGCTATGGGCGGCGGGAAATAAGTGGATGGGGGTCCAGAGAAAATAATATAAAAGAAGTGTGGCGGCCAGCATGGGTTAAAGGTTAGCAGAATGGCATTTAATATATTTAAGCAAAATAGCATTTAATCATAAACAAATACATTTTCATATTTAAGCTCCTATTCTAAAAACTACATTTTTGTAAATATGTTAAATAGTGTAAATATTATATTATTTATAAGAGATATGGCAACACTGAGATGCTATGACATGTAAGTATCGATATTGTTATCGAGTCATGATATTGGCACGAATCAAGAAGTGCAATCACTATTTTGCGCAACTTAAAAATTTAGAACATTTAAGTCTTAAAAAAATATGTATAGAATATAATGTATTATATTAAAACATATTTTTCTTACAACATTTCCGATAAAAAGACCTTAGCCTTAGATCTAATAATAGTTTTAAGAGCTCATCAAATTAGTTTCTTAGCTTTTTTTCTGCTCGGCTTAAGCCGATTTAAAGCTTTTGTTTATAAACCAGTGTAAAGTTCATATAAAATCAAGTTTGTGTTAATTGTAAAGCAATAATTGGGTCATGCCCCCTTAATTTCTCAACAACCTCAGCGCCCTGAGTCATCTTTCAAGCTCATTTAAGTCGCAAAGCCAACAGGGATATGCATAAATGCACAAGCTGAAGGCCAGGTGAAGCACTCAAATTTACCGGGATTCCCCAACATTTAAGCGGAATTTCCAGGCAAATACTTTGGGCGAAAGAGAGAGAGACTGTAGTAAGACTTGAGCTCGAATATTTATTGAATATATTTGTCTAAAGCTATATCAAGCACTTTGCCTTTGGGGCCTTGGCTAAGCGTAGAATTTATTTAATTTTAGTTTATTTTCCTTCGAAAACTGTCAGGCATTTATTTATTTATTTTTGTATTTATTTATTTGTTGCAAACTGGCGCAAATGCTGAAAATGTCGACGCATTCGAGCGGCAAGTCGCTTCGCTCTCCTCTGGTTGTTATTGTTATTGCCCTTTGAACTGTTATTGTTCCTTGTGCTGCCTCAACTTATTGTTTTTATTATTGTTGCCGTTCCGGTTGTTGTTGTTGCCGCCGTGTTGCTGGCTAATTGTGATTGCATGTAACTAAGGCATTTTTAGGGGAATTATCTTTGCTTAATTGAATGACATGGCAATTAATTCAGCCATGTTGGCGGCGGAGGGTTCTTGAAAACCAAAAGTAAAAAAAAAGGACTGGCAAAATGGGGAAAAGGGTAAGGAGTTCGGCGACAACATGTTCTTGTCCTTGTAACTATTGATTGCCTGAATTATTGATTTTTAGTGGTAAAAAAAAGAAGAAAAAAGCTCGGAAAGCAACAGGAAAATAGGTTATTGAAATTAGCTTCGGACAACAATCACTTGCAAGTAGAGATAATTATGGCACAGAGTGTGGTTCGAGCTGTGAGGCCTGCAGGGTGAGAAATACTTTATAATAAGTTCTTGCTTGAATAAAAAAATATAAAAAATAAAATATAATAGCACATAAAATAATTAGGGTATTCTAGTAAAAAACAAGGGATAAGTGCGCTTTGTACTGTGTTCCACTCTAGATAAATTTATCACGAATTTATTTGCAATAATATTCCCTTCAAATAAAACACCTGATAAAATAAATATTGTAAATATTTTAAATAATTTAATGTAAAACTGAAATTTACTTTATTTTTCGCATTGGGCTTATCGATAGGCGTTCGCCAGATAGTGATGGCACTTCTTAAGTTGTGCCCGATAAAAACTACTATATATCGGACTGCTTCTTATCGATAGCTCTAATATTATCTCTCATATTAAATACAATATTTGCACTATTTACAAATAGAAAACAACATTGCTTTAAGAAATTTAATGTGTTATTATTAATTTATTATTTCTATTACTTTTTATTTACAAAATTAGTGGACTTTGGCTCACAGAATTAAGTAGTTATTTCTCTCAGTGCAGCTTAGAGCCGGATGGCGTCCGGTTTCATCGCTCGCATAATTCATAGAACTGCAATCCTGCAAAGCACCTGTCAAGATGCGACCACTGTAGCCTACTTTTCGGGGTGTCCGCAGCTATTTGCATTACCGCCACGAAAACAGTGACGGTGGCGTGGCAGTGGCACTGCTGCACTGTTGCTCGGTGGCAGTTGCAGCTGGAAAATAAAGCGAAAATCAAGAAAAATGAGACGGAAATGGCGCTGAATGGATGCGGCTGTCAAATGCCGTGCAATTTGCCATGCAGCTCCGCCCCGCCGCCCCTTTCGGCTGCCAAACTCAACTCAATCTCAGCTGCGGCAAATGCACAACAAAGGGGGTCTAAAGGGGGGGGTCTAAAGGGGGGGGTCTAAAGGGGCGACTGCAGCAACAGTGAATGGCGGGGAAAACGGGGCCATCTGGCAATCTATCTCCGCCGACGCTTGCCATGCATTTTCACTCGAGTGGTAAAGGGGGCTCTGAAAACTCCCGGGGCATGTGTGATGTATTGCTTTGTGTGATTCTGACAGAATTAGCAGCTGCTGCTGCCGAAAATTGCACAACAATTGCCGAAAAGTTTCGCATCTTCGATCAACGAATGGCCAGTCCTTTGGCCATATTCAAAGTGAGTGAAGAAGGCCATGGAAACGCAAAGAAAAACTCAAAGAAAACTTCACAAACAACCAAAGGCAGACAGGAGAAGGAACAGGAACACGGGAAAAGGTGCTCCAGTTTTAATGTACTTTCGGTCTCCAAGGATATATTAATTTGGATTTTATGTAGGCGCGCTTTTAGGCCAACAGAAGCAGCATATTTTTATGTTTATTAGCCATTAATGCCGACCACAAAGTAACCATCCGACAGAACCAGTCCTGGGCCCATAAATTGGGAATAGAAACCGCAGAACTTTGCCAATTAAAAGTTGATGCGAGTTCGGATTAAAGGTTGCCAGAAATCAAACGAAACTTTTGCCCAAAATCGAAGTGTGGCAAAGGTTTTTCCTCCCACTGCTGCTGCTGATGATTTTCTGAGCCCTATTATTCCTATTCTTATTATTCTTGTTAGTGACGCAAAGATATATCTATTTTACTTTAATTACTGCATTTAATTTAATAAATTTGCAGTAATTATACCTTTTCTCTGCCACTTTAAGTCACTTCAAATTCGATTTAAATCTCAGGCATATTAAAAATAATATACATTGCTTCGACCTCTTTTAATTACTATTTTGTTCTTGTTTATTGTAAATTGCTTTTATTATTAGTCTGCCCAACCCCCCGAAATGCCCATCTTAAGCCTATTCCCAGAGCATATATATATATTTGCAGTTACTGTACAGTTACAGGGTACAGTCGGCACACAATAAAATAACTTTTAATTACGCAACAAGCAAGGCTGCTTTGCATACACACGATATGTACACACATGAGTGTGTGTGTGTGCGGGAGAGATGTCCTGTGGCTGCGAGGAGTCTCGTAAAATGTAATTAGAGTTTTGTGTAGTGAAGTTGTCAGCTTTTGGATAACCGAAAACGAGCGTTTTAACAAGTTTAATTGGTGCAAAGTTGCACACAAGTTCATCGAGTGCGCTGCTCGCTGCTCACTGCTCGCAACTTTCGCCCAACTTTTCGCAGAATATTTTGGCAAATATACCACAAATATATGTATATATTTACATCTATATTTATATTTACATCTATGACGTCGTGTGCGTGTGTGTGAGAGTTGTAAGATTGAGTGGCCGCCAACTGAAAGTTGTTACACAAATTGATTGACATTTGGCCGAACCGAAGCGCCAATGGCGCTTAAATATCTAGGTTGAGAAATATTGTATGTACTAAATTATTAAACAAGTTCTTAGTTATGGCTTGTTCTGGCTTGGTCTTCTTCTCGTCGTCGTTAACTCGTTATCTTAGCTCGCCGTCTTAATTGTGGTTCTACTCGCTTGTCTCGATGATTGGTTTCTACTGTATTTTCCTGGGCCCTAACTTCCTTCCTTAAATTAAATCTTAACTTTAATAGCGGACTTTAAAGGTAATTTTAATATGAAATCACTAAATTCAGCGAGTTCTCCCACTCGCATTCTCGCCAATTATATCCCAATTTCCTTTCAGTTATAGCTGTGACATTCCGATTAAAGTCCCATATTCTCTTAGTGGGTTCAGGGCTTATGGGGGATTAACCCTTTGTGGTCTCTGCCGCTGACAGGAATACCCCTCTTTATTTCCCAGTTTAAGGATAAGACGACGAGCCAAAAAGCGACAAACTTTCACCGGGCAACTTTTGTCATCTCATTCTTGACTCCAGATTTCTTTCCCTGCCATTTCTTTTTTTGTCGGTCTTTGTTGTTGCTTTTGTTTTGCTTAGCTGCAAAATTTTCATATTTACTAACTTATGCAAAAATGGGCAGCCGCTGCAGCTACTGCTGCTGTTGCTGGCTAATGAAATGCAGTCGCTGCTGCAAAATCTTCCTCTGCCTCGGAGTGAGGTAAAGCTGGCACAAAAAGCACAGAAAAGAAGTAGTAGTAAAAAGCAAAAAGCAAAAAAGCAAAAAGGCAAAGTGTCGGCGGCAACTTTTGCCAGCTGCCAAAACTGGAGACAGTTGATGGCCCCAAGGGAGGAGTGCCAACTTGGCCCTAAGTAAATGTACACCATTCCTTGGGGCTTCTGCCCACTCTGCCTGCACCTGCTCTTCTCTCACCTGTTCACCTGAAGATTTGGCTAGCAAATTGCCCAACACTAACAACAGCAGCTTCAATTTGCCGCTGGTTAACAAATTGAATTGCCAGCGAGTCTGTTACTATCTTTGGCCAATTTCGCACTGACAAAAAGCCACTTTAATTATTCCCTATTACCTTATTTTTCGGATTTAATCTGATTAAAGTCAATATGATTTCTGGTTAGTTTTGAAGTTGTTTTCTTTTTTGTAATTAATTTGTAATTAACCATTAAGACGAGCGAGCAAACGAAGATCAAAACAGCGAATAAAAACAACGAGATCGAAGGCAGAAAGACGAGTAAAGACAACGAGAGCAAAGAAACGAGCTAAGACGACGAGATGAGTGCAAGCCAGAAGTTAAATATTTTATTTAATCTTTTTAAAGCTTAAACTTAAGTAATCAATAGGTAGAGTAATCCCACATAAATGCAAAAACAAATGTAAAAATCAGTTTACCCTTCGGGCTCGATTTATTGCCGTTAATTAGACGATTTTAAATCACATCACTTTCCTAACGCCTTTCCACGCCTTCTGGTATTTTTCTTTTTTTGTTTTTGCTGCTCCCCGAGGACTATTTAAATGGAAAACATTGACAAACAGAACCCACTGCCTGTCGAGAACAGACTGAATGAAGAGCGACCCAATTGACAGAGGGAGTTACCCATGCCGGCCTCCAGTCCCCAGTTCCCACTTCCCAATTCCCAGTTCATGTTACCCACTTCCCTTGGGGGGACTGCGGGGCACCCATTGTGAAAACAAAAGTTTGACTGACTGAGTGAGAAAGGCCAAGAGCAACGACACCCCTGATTTTGCCCCCGCCTGTCCACTGTCAGCCTGTCTGGACGCTGTCCAGCTTCCACATTGATTTACAGGAACGGAACCGAATCCCTTCCGGGGGCCAGTGCCCAGTGGCCACTTAACGCTGCACACACACACGCTTCCAGTTCTTGTCCGAGTATTATTTTCGTTTTTTTTTTTGTTTTTGTTCATAACTGAACTCTGTCTGCCTCGCATTTTATGGAGTTTATTAATTTGAGTGCTTTTCACCCTCTGGTGACACGGTTGTTCGTCGACACAGGCTCAGGCTTAAACAACAAATGGCGATACTTGTTTTATTGAATGACCCCCAGTCCCAGTCCGAGTGCCCGTCCGAGTCCCAGTTCCATCCGCATCCGAAAAACGAGCCAAGGGAAAGGCTCTCCAACGCATGTGTCGCAACTGTCAATGAAAGTAAACGGATTGGCTTTCAAACACACAGCTCTTGACCCTCCCAGCTCCCAGTGGCGGCAGCAACAACATCTGTCAGTCGTCGGGGCAATTGATTTTCAACTTTGTCTGCCACGTAGTTTAAAAATATTTTATAAATATTGACACTCCCGATTAAGCAACTTGAAACAAGTGGGAGGACAATGGGGTCGCGACTATAAGTTGCCCGATATAAATATTGCGGGAACCTCTGGAGGAGATAATGCACAATGGGGCCCATTGAAGATATTTGCAAATAATTAAAAAAGTATATAAAATTAATCATGATCATATTTTTGACCCTTTTTAAATTGTTTAAAATTTCAAGAGCAACTGCCACTACGTTGGTAGTGTGGCCACACTACGATCAATTAAACACCTTAAGCAATTTTTTAGAAGGGAAGGGCGGTCACACTGCACCAAGTTTTCTTCGTCAGTAGATTTCCACATTTCTCATTAGGTGCCCAGCAGTTCTGCGAACTGGTCGTCCAGCACCCAATATTTATTTATGTTTTATTTTAATTTCTTTTTATTTCACTGATATTTTTATTTTCCTTGCTAGAGGAGGAGATATCACTGAGTGGTTCGTTTATTCATTCCTCAAAAGATTTCTCATATTATTTTGAATTATAATTACTAAAATCATTTTCGCCGTCAGCTGGATCTCTAAAAGGTGCTTCTTTATAAAATGTTTTATTTTTTGTGCTTACACTTTTGTTTTATTTTTTAAATATCACCATCTATTTTTATTACCGGTCAATCCTCTTAAAAGAATCACTTGAAGGAATTTCGCCACTGCAAACCTTGGTGGTTCCAAATGAAAGTGAACCTTCAAAGATGAGTAAGAGCCAAGGTCAGATATTAATTTGCTTTTTATTTGTTTAATTATATTATTATTATTTTGAATTATAATTACTAAAATCAGTATCGCCGTCAGCTGGATCTCCAAAAGATGCTTCTTTATAAAATGTTTTATTTTTTGTGCTTTCTTTCTTGTACTCTGGATTATCACCATCTATTTTTATTACCGGTCAATCCTCTTAATAGAATCACTTGATGGTGCCCCACAGGACCCGACTTATTAATTTGTATTTATTTTCCAGTTTATTGTTTTCTATAATTATTTTAAGTACTTATTCCTATTGATACATGGACATAATGCCTAATGCCCTTTGGAGTGCGGCCTCACTACGATCTCAGCCAACTGCATCTCTTGGTAGTTCTGGGTCATGGTATTTCCGGAAGATAGCGAATCTTTAAAGGTAAATCTACGAGTATGAGCCAAGGACAGATATTAATTTGTTTTTTATTTGTTTAATCTGGATAAGACATTTTCTAGGGCAGCAACTGCATCCGATTTATTTATTTATTAGTATTGTTTTTTTGTGCTTATTTTATTGCTTATTTATTTTGAGTGCTTATTGCTATGGGGAGATACTTCAAGTAATAATAATTATTAATTATAAATATTCTCAATGCAAGATATTTTAAATTAAAACAGTTTGACAAGGCTCTCTGATCCTGCTCGGAGTATATACAAAAATAATAATATTGATAAAGATAATAATTGCCAAGATAAAGCCTTTTAAAATAATTTGGCGGACAAACGGACAAGACCTGAAGGACAACTTGGCCTCCTTTCCGTGTTATTATACCCTCTCTCTATGATTGCCTTGAACGGCTGCAGAGTTGAGTAAAAATCCAAGACATGACAAGCTGGCAGTGTGGGGAAAAAACAAATAAATCACGTATACGCCATGTTGGCGCTCGGTGTGTGTGGGGAAAGTGCGTGAGTGCAGCAATTAGCATGCAATTAGTGGAAGAAAGCAGGAAAATCCGAGACGGAGGCGGGGAAAACTTTTTGATTTGTGTCATTGTCTTTTCCACAGACTCTCGACTCTCTCAGCTCCCAGCTCTCAGCTCTCAGCTGTTGTTTGTGCCTCGGCGAACGTGCCACAAGTTGAGTTTTCCCAGCCATCAGAGAATGTTCATCTTGAGGCAGCCGCCAAAAATGTTGTCGGGGCGCCAACTTTTTAATTGTTTTCCATGCGGAAAATGCGGAAACCCAAAGAGGGAGTAAGATGCTCCTCAAAGGGAGAGATACTTTAAGCTTTAAGCTGATTTGAACTTTAAATAGGCAACTCGCCTAAGCCACCATATCTGTCTCTTTCAGTTGGCCACAAATTGCCAGACAAGCCGAAACATAAAACAATTTGCCGGCTAAATAACAAAACGCCAGCAAAGATGCGACAATGAAGCTGCTGGGAGCTGGAAGCTGAAAGGAATAATGATGATGATGGGGATGATGACAACATCGCCAGACGGCAAACCACAACAAAGTGCAAATTTATGCCACAATAAATGTAGCCAAGCCAGTACAGGCAACTCCCTCTCTCTCTCTGGGCTGTTCCTAAAAAAAAAAATAAAATAATAATAATAAAAACAAACTTTAAGGACTGCAGTGCCAAAGAGGTTGAAAGGGAGAACTTGGATCCTCACAGCTGAGGTCAAAATTATAAGATGGGCACACTATTTTATACCTAAAATAGTAAAATGCATCACTTTCATATCAGAAACATACATCTTGACCCCAAGTGTTATGTTTTTTATTCCGGGTTGAGTTCAGCCTCACTTCTTAACCCCTTTTGGCCCACTTCTGAAGCGTTTGACGAGCCGAAACGAAATGAAACGAAACGAAACGAGACGAGACGGGACGACACCTTGAAAGGCCGCTCAACCTTAACCCACAACAGACCATAAATAAAACGCCTCTTGTCTGGCCACTTCAAGTGGCCATACCTGTCTCTTTATATACAGCCAAGGATCTCGGGATATAGCCATTGCCATTGCTGTGTGTTAGTATGTAGGCGAGGCCGAGGCCCGTCGCCGCAATTTGAGTCTCCATAAACTGTCAGGCATCAGTAACTTATCGACCCTTAGCTTTTAAGTGGATGATTTCAGGTCTCAGATTTCCGCACACTTGCAAGGGGACACACACGCACACACGCACACAAAGGACACCTCGGCAGGTGGAGCAGCAGGTAGAAGAGAGCTCTTGTGTGTTGGTATTTTGTTTTATTTCACTTTCCATGGTGGCTCTTCAGCTGCTGTTGCTGTTTCTTTATTTTTCCATTTTTCCAGCATTCTGTGTGGGCTAAACTATTATCTTCATCATCTGATACACTCAAAAGAAAACTTGGTTTATTGGCTTGTCATAGTATTAGAATGTTTAGAAGAAATTTCTAGAAATTTAAACCCAGAGTAGAATTCCAGTTTCTTTTTATATTTATACCTTAAAAATACCTTTTACTTTAAAAAACTACGGTAACACTCGAAAACTGTCATCGATAACAACCACATGCCGCTCGATCAATACTCTATATCGATACAAGGAGACTATCGGCTGTCACGCTCACGCCACTTATTGGAAATAAAGATCAAATTAAAGCTTGAGTTTTATGAAAAATCTGTCAGAAATGTAACTTTCAAATAAGATGTTAATTCAAGAAAGGTAATCCCCCATTCTGGAGTCAGTTTTCGCTCTCTTCCTGTATCATCATCATCGTCATCATCGCCATCAACGTTGTCCTTGTCATTTTATTTTATAAACTCCAGCACTTCTGGTCAACTTGAGTGACTTTTAGTTTAGCGCACGGGACGGACGGGGTCTGTGGGCTGGGGACTAAGGACTATGAATTCCAGACTTGGTCCGAGGTGTGCCAGCTTGTGGTTGTTGTTGCTGACGTTGATGTTGCTCCTGCTCCTGTTCCTGCTGTTGGTTGTGCACACGTCAAGTGTCCTTAAAGGGATTAAGAGTGAATGATAGCGGCTTATGTCTTAGGTGTGTCCCCGTTGTGTGTCCTTTTTGTAAAATAACTAATGCCGCTGCCTTTCACTCGGCTTTGATTGTCTCTGTTTTTTTTATAATAATTAATTGCATGTTTTAATATTTTTGGTATTAATCTTGGCCAAGTCAAACTGATAAGACTCTATATAGTATCTTTTTGGCACTCCCCTCGAACTAACTTTTCGATTACAAACTCATCGTGAACCCTTCGCCGGGGAAAACGGGTAAAACTTATTCCATTTGGGACACGACGAGCCTTTCGAGGCACTTAATTAACAGCAAACAATATAATTTAGCAAACATTCCCATGTCCAATGGACAGCGATGGGCAAAAACTTTTGTCATTTGCACACACACACACCGGCTACACCCGCCGTAATTTCGAGCATCCCCATGCCATTTCCGTTGCCACTTCCATTACCATTTCACTACTCATTAGGAAAGCTCATTATTGTCAATAGTTTGCAGATAATTTGCAGACCTTTTCGCCGTTGTTTTATTTCCCATTTCCCATTCCCTTGCACATGTACACTGTGCCGATTACCTTACTCTTTCTTTGTATTTGTTTTGCCTTGTTTTTATTTTCAAAGTCATTACGAAAGTTTGCCGCATCGATAAATGGATAACCAAAACAGGAGCAGCAACAGGATGTCGCAGGAGGAAGGTGGAAGGCATCCTGGCCGACCGGGGCCAACTTTGTGTTGTCATTGTTCCCCTCCCTCCCTTCGGCTGGTCAACCGTTCTCCAACCTGTTCCTGTTCCTGTCTGCAGAAAATTTCCAATTGACTGCGGTGCCCCACAACTAATTGGCAACAAATGAGCCCGAAGTCGGGCTGGGAGAGCAGGTGAGTCCAGGGCTGGGGCTGCTGCAATGCATTGTCTGGCCTTGAGAGGAGAGGCAGCCGAGAAGGACTAGAACTTGGACCTAAGAACCTGCAAATCAATTAGGCAACGCAGCCCGTTGTTAAACATGGCAAAGAGCCGGTCGTTTTGCTTTTGCACAAAAAGTTGTTAATTGAAAGCGGCGAATGTTTCGCCGTCTATTTCCTTTCCATCTATTTTCTTTTGCCATTCTTTTTAAGCTTTTTTCCGGTTCGATTCGAACAGCCAAGGAGTCACTCGACGCGACTCGACTTGCCACTCGACTGACCCCTGACACGACAAAGCCAACTGAATTAACACATTAAAATTACATTTTATTACAAGTCAGGCCAGGGCACAGGCACACTCGCAAGGACAAACAAAAGGCTCGCCAGAGTTGAGTAATAAAAGGAGAAGGCGAAGGCGAAGGCGAAGGCAAGCCCACGCCCACTTTCTGCCCCCCAAAAGAAGGCACACACACACACATTCACCCTCGGGGCGTCAGGTGTTGCGTGTCTGTGAAATGTTGAGCGCCATGTGCGTGACCGAAGGCAGAGAAAAGGCTCTTCAGGCACTCTGCCACCCCAGCCCCATGCCCCAAAGGACACTCCACTCACACACGTAGGCCCAGTAATGCCTTCCTTAATCTGACTAAAGACTTCAGACTCAGCCGAGCTAGCTGCCAAGGCCCAGAGTTTTGATTTGTGCTTGGCCTTTGCTGGGGGAATAATCAAAGATAGCCAGAGATCATGATTTATATGCAGAGTGTGGATATTCGAGTGGCTATCAAGGGTTAAATATTGGAGTGGGAGAGCCTCAAGCTAAAAGCCAAACACAATTAATATCACTCTGGTTAAGGCAATAATTGGTGTGCATTGGAGATATTTGCGGGAAATAACTATAATTAATTTAAGCTGATATAAAATAAGCTGCCCATTTTAACCTGTTTAAAATTTCAAGGCAGTGGGGCCATACTACGATCAAATAAATACCTTAAGCAATTTTTTAGAAGGGAAGGGCGGTCACACTGCACCAAGTTTTCTTCGTCAGTAGATTTCCACATTTCCCATTAGGTGCCCAGGAGTTGTGCGAACTGGTCGTCCAGCACCCAATATTTATTTATGTTTTATTTTAATTTCTTTTTATTTCACAAATATTTTTATTTTCCTTGCTAGAGGAGGAGATATCACTGAGTGGTTCGTTTATTCATTCCTCATAAAAGATTCCTCATATTATTTTGAATTATTATTACTAAAATCATGTTCGCCGTCAGCTTGATCTCTAAAAGGTGCTTTTTTATAAAATGTTTTATTTTTTGTGCTTACTTTCTTGTTCTCTGGAATATCACCATTTATTTTTATTACCGGTCAATCCTCTTAAAAGGATCACTTGAAGGTATTTCGCCACTGCAAACCTTGGTGGTTCCAAATGAAAGTGAACCTTCAAAGATGAGTATGAGCCAAGGTCAGATATTAATTTGCTTTTTATTTGTTTAATTATATTATTATTATTTTGAATTTTAATAACTAAAATCATTTTCGCCGTCAGCTGGATCTCCAGCAGATGCTTCTTGATAAAGTGTTTTATTTTTTGTGCTTACTTTCTTGTACTCTGGTATATCACCATCTATTTTTATTACCGGTCAATCCTCTTAATAGAATCACTTGATGGTGCCCCACAGGACCCGACTTATTAATTTGTATTTATTTTCCACTTTAATGTTTTCTATAATTATTTTAAGTACTTATTCCTATTGATACATGGACATAATGCCTAATGCCCTTTGGAGTGCGGCCACACTATGATCTCAGCCAACTGCATCTCTTGGTAGTTCTGGGTCATGATAGTTCCGGAAGAACGCGAATCTTCAAAGGTAAATCTACGAGTCTGAGCCAAGGACAGATATTAATTTGTTTTTTATTTCTTTAATCTGGATAAGAAATTTTCTAGGGCAGCAACTGCATCCGATTTATTTATTATTATTTTTTTTTACGTTTTTCACTTTCTCAGGACTTATTATTTTGTTTAGTATTTGTTTTCAGTGTTTGCTATATTTTGACTGCCTATTTCTACGGATATAGAGTGATGTCAGTCAATGTATCTCGTGGTAGTGTGGAAAGTATGTCTTGATGCTTGGCTTTGTTACGAAACATTTTTTTATTCGAATTAAGTCGACTATGCTGCATTTTCTTATTTTTCGTCGGTGCCAAGTGGCTGCTCCCATTTCCAATAAGGAAACCGAGGATATTGACCCAGATGGAGGGCAACTATAGCTGTTCATATCCCTGAGCCCTTTAAGAAGCAATCCACTCATATTTCATTAGCCGGGCGGTGCAACTTAAATTCGATCGCGGTGAACCCGTGGGCGCCATACAAGGCTATCGCAATCGCACTCGCAATGAAAGTGATGCCATCAAGCAGCGCCGGAAAAGCTCGACAAACTCGGAAAATTGCCAGGTTGTGCTGCGAATTTGTTTGCGTCACCGGCAAATTAGATGAAGGAGCACTGAAATCGGGGAGGAGCTTGGGGTGAAGGACGACCGCAAGTCAGGCTGGTGAGTGGTTGGGAGAAAGGTGAATGGAAGAAAGCGACAACGACAACGACGACGACGATGGGACCGCAAAAATTCAATTCAAGGAATGCAACAAACGAATTCGATTTCCCAGACAGATGCGGGTAAGGGAAAAGGGAAAAGGGAAAAGGGAGCAAGGACAGAGAGGAGAAAGCAGAACAGGTAAGGTCAGGTTAGCAGCAGCGTCAATTCAATATTCAAAATGTAATTTAGCGTAATGCACACACACAAACACCAAGGAGGAGGACCGGAGAGCAACAGTCAAGTGCTGGAAGATGAGACGCAATTGCAGCGATAAAGTTGCTCTTCGATTGCCCAGACCGCAGAGATAGGATGTGGATGTGGCTCCTTCGGCTCCTTCAGCTCTCACCTCTCCTCCCCGCTGCATCTGCCAGCATCGGCAATAAATTTCAGCTTGGAGCGTGAAAATGCAGATAATGTTTACACCTGAAGGCCACACACACACAACAACCAGGCGGGGGCAGGAAAAATGGAAAGCGGATATGGCGCTTTAAACTAAAACGGAAACGGAAATATTTGTATAAACCGAATTAAGAGGCAAAAGAAGCTCCAGGAGCATTGGACATCACACTACTCGCTGTGTAACGGGATACTTGAGAGCCTGGCGACCGTGATAAATTCTGGAGTTACACAGAGAAAAGGAATAAATAAATTGGAATATACTATGCAACTTATCTTATTTTTATTCTTACCTCTCATTAGTGGAGAAAAGCCATATCCCCGCGGGACTTATCTAACGAAATGAATTGCCAGCGCCTGGAGTTGAAGCTCCAATTTAATACAAGTGCATTGCTGTCCAATTTCCAACTGCAGTGCTGGCCTAAGGGTTAATGCCAAGCACACACGGGGACTTTCGCTTCAAAAACCGAAAGCCAACCAAAGGCACCGCTGGCAATGGAACGAAACGGAATGGCTCAGAACGGAACGAAACGGAAGGGAACAAAACGCACTGCAGGCATTTTCTGGTCTCTAGTTTTTCCGCGAAACTTATGGGCGAAAGAAAAAACTAACCACACACATATATCTGTGTGTGCATGAGCATTTATGTGGGAAATAACGAGGCAGCGCAGAGTGGAAATCAATACAAAAGAAAAACACCTAGAAAGTCATAGTCGAGGGCCCCGACTTTGAAATACCCGATAATTACATCCTGAAAAGAATGTATTAAATATTTTATTTCGGTTTATTAGAGGGATATATTTCATAGCATACTTTGGGGCACTTTCCTAAAAGATATCAAGTCTTTGGAGAGGTTTGCTCCAAAGAGAATGCTAAAATATATTTTATATTGCCTGACAGATAATTAAATATTTGAAAACCTTGCTATGAGGCAGGTTTTTCTGGAGGTTTCAAATCTCTTCATTTTCCAAAGCCTTTTTTTTAATGGTTTAATAATACTTCTTTGGTTTCCATAACACTTTTTTTTGAAGTTTTCAAATAGAATACAATAATAATTTTAATTTGGCATAATTGTTTGGGAATAATTCGAAAATAATAATCTGAGGCAAGTTTATTTTAGAGATTTCGAATCTCTAAATATTTTCAAATATTCCTCCCTTGGTTTCCAGAACATATATACTCCACGATTCTTTGCCAGTTGTAGCAATAGGAAATAGAGAAATAAAGAGAACCCGAAGAGACCTGGAAGTGCTGGGATATCCGTCGGATACACACGCACACCACACCGATCGAATGCGGCGCCATAAAACCTTTTAGTTATATTAATTTCAAATCACACCCCGTGAGCGCGCGAAAGGCGGAAACCGAGAATGCCATAAAACCTGTACGGCTTTTACTTTAGTATCTTTCCCGTTCCGTTCCGTCCTGTTTTGTTTTGTTTTCTTCTGATTTCTCCCATCTTTTCCTTGGTGAGAATTTACAACAATCGCAGCAGACCTTGAACCTGCCCACTCGCATCCAATTCGATGGCCAAATTGATCTTGTCGCATAATTCTCAGCAAATTGCCACAGCGATTTGTCTTGTTGCCAATTAGCCGCCGTTCCTGCTGTCGCCGGGGCTGGAAAATGAGGTGGAAAATGAGGCGGAAAATGGGGGGGGGGGCGGACGGGGTCAAGGAGCAGGAACATTTGCTGATTCCACACGGAAATGGCAATGGCGGATGGAGGATGCTGCTGCTGCTGCTCCTGCTCCTGGGGCCTCGCAGGCCAATGGCAATTGCCGTTGGCGTTTTAATTAGAAAATGCGCAGTGTCTGCCAGCGGCCCAGCCACCCATTATCCTGCCACCCATTATCCTGGCACCCACACACACACACATTCAATTCGCCGTGTCGGTTTGGCAAGGTGTAAAAACTAATTACATTAAAACTGCCACGAATTCAATTGCATTGCCTGCAACTGCAACTGCAATGTGCGAATGCGATTGTGGATGCGTCTGTGTGTGCCGAGTGTCCGTGTGGCTGTCAGTGTCTGTGTGATTGCGTGTGCAGTCAGAAATACGTTGCATACTTTTTGGCGCTCTCGGCCTTAATCAATACCGCCTGCCTGCCAATTACATGAGCATCGGAAAAACGCATGCTGCGTTTGATCCGTAAAAAAAATATGGAAACATATAACCCCCTGCAGCACATCAGCTAAGCCATAAGCCATGGATTATCCTGCAGAAGAATTTAAAATCAAAGCTAATCTGGTTATTCCATAAAAAAATATCTTTGGAAAATAAATCCCTCAAAACTTTAAAATCGAAATTCTTTATAGTTAAACCCTTTCCTAAATGAAACCAATAGTCCAAAAACTAAAAAAACTCTCCCTTAAAACTATTGCCTAGAAATATTTCAAGCTTGGGCTGTTTTAAGGCGACTTATAATGGGATTTGATTTTAAATGAGAAATATGCAAAAAAAATTATGTATTTGCCTTTGATTAAGGCAAGTAAATCCTTTATAAATATTTACATTTAAATTACTTTAATTCTATTTTCTCTTTAATCAAACAAATAAAAAAAAAACAAAGCCATATATTCATTTTTCTATCAGAAGTATCTTAGAATATTAATTCGAAATTTATAAATTTTTATATATATTTAATGATCATCAAGTGCATAGCAGATCAATATAAGCACGAAGATGCCGAACGCTATACATTTGACGTGCAATATGCAGCTATTTTTCTGTAGGCGACGACGCTCGCTTCGCTTGCACAAAGTTGAGAGCGTAAAAATCTAAATCTAACGTCTTTGATTTAACCTGAATAAGTTCAGTCAAGCAAAGAATAATTCCTATATTTCTTGTTACTAATAAAAAATAATTATTGCGTTGCTCTAGAATTCCCAACGGGTTTTAGCTGGCTATTTCATATTTAGATCTAGTAAAAATAGCAAAAAAAAATCTGTAAACAAGCTTAAAGAAACCCCGAATTAAATTGAAATTAAATACTCTCACTTATTTGCTTCGCTGATTGATCAAAAGCAGAGTATTGGCTGGGCGATGTTTCCCTTCAGGGGGCGGGGATGGACGGGAAGCAATTGTTCGATTTTCGTTATTGTTGCCATTAGCTGCTTTTGTGGGGCTGCTGCCTTCGCATTCAATTGCAATGTCAAGTGATTGGCTGCCAACGCAATGTGGAAGCCGTGGGTTAAGAGGGGTTCCAGCCGACTGCCGCCGAGTGACTTTGATTGAAATGCCGTTAATAATGCAGCGAGACATTTGAATTGAATTACGTGGCGAGCGTTGAGCGGTGAGCGGTGAGCTTATGGATTAGCCGCCGCCATCGCATTGATTCGCTTCGACTCGAATGGGTTTTAAAATGAAAGCCGTGTAATCGCTTAGCCCGCACATTAATAAGTTATTTAATGCGACTGTCAGTCGCAGTTGTATATTTATTTAATTTGCCGCTAATTTATGCGCACTCGCCGAGGCCTGATTTGCGATTCATCGGCTCGACACTCGCTTTCATTTGTATGCAAATGAGCTGGAAATCTAATTACCGGCGAAACAAAGGACCAAATCTGTTGTCTCTGTTGTCGCGAGGCAAGACGGAAAAATTGCTTATGCCTTATGTCCTGTCCCGTCCCCCTCCCCCTCCCCCTCCCATATCCTTGTTATGTAAGGCGATTACATTATGTGCTCGCACACACAGGACGACAATTTGTAATGCGCCAATAAGAATTTATATCAAGCTGAGGAAGAAACGACGACTCCCGCCGAACGGCGCAGGACGAAGGACTCCGAGGACGAGTCCTCGCCTTCTTCTTCGCCACTGATAAGGTGCCTCCCCGCTCCTCCCCCCCTCTCTCTAGAGGTCCTGGAGGAGAAAAAAAGAACAGGCAACGCACGTAACGTTCCGCTGATTGCCAGCAGCAAGGACTACAGAGCGGGAGAAGAGCCAGGATAACAACAAAAATGCAGAAAAAAGGGAGAAAAAAGCCACAACCATAACCCAGGACAATCAGGACAACACAAGGCGCTCCTTGCACGTGGCCTCCAAGCGCTGTAATTCGCCGGATCCTTGCGACTCGTTGCCCCAAAGTCGCGCAGGCGTCGGCAGCGACGCCGGCACCTCGTGTCCTTTGCCACGAACTCCGAGGACACGAAGCCCGTAGAAGAGAGCGAGGATTCGCCGTATAAGAGAGGCCTCACAGTGGGAACAGCTGTCCTTGAGGTGAGAGGACTTGTGCCAGCCATAACTGTGGCTACAATATAATAATTAATTAATTGTAATAATAATTAACTATATTATGTGAGGAAATGTATATTATTTATAGATAATAAAGTATGTAATATTATCTTTGACCTCGTTGTAAATAATGCAAAAATCCTGTTGGCCATATATCTGAAAGTGGCATGAAAACGGCAAATACTTTAAAAAACATAAATAATATAAATTATGAATAAAAAATATAAAATGCCAGCATCAAAACAAAGTTAAAACCTCAAAAACAAAAAAATTTAACAGGCATGGTACTAATGACAACCCTGGCCAGGTCTGAAACAGCTTAATACCCAAACTTGGGGCTTGTCCTTAACAAAATATTTTTTTTTGGCATAACGCCTTTTAAATTATATGTTTATATAGAAGAAAAATATAAAATGGTATATAATTATTTCAATTAAAGTTGCAATTGTAAAGAAATGATTTAATATTAGTTTGTATATTATAGTTATGAGGATTGTAAACAGGCCGCTTTGGTGTGGCCACTCTGCATAATAATAATCGATAGACGCCTTATTGTAGAGATTAATCGGTACATAAAAGCAAGATTTCAAGAACAAAAGAATACGGCCACTTTGGCACGATAAACAAAAAAGAAAACAGACATAATAAAGAAATAAAGGCCATCTCAATGTATTTAAAAATAAATTATAAAAATAACAAGCAATCTAACTTTGGAAAGCCGATGTTTACATACCCTTGAAGTTTGCTATCTTAGAAAAGGCATCAAGAAGCCAAATTTTCAATTTGGATAGCTTTTTTGTGCTAGTTTTTATTAGATTAATAAATCTGCATATTGCATATCTGCATATATATTATTAAAAAAAAAAAATTCTTCACTTTTTAACAATTTTAATGATGTAACCCCTTAAAGAATTTCTTATTGGTTATAAGAGGCTATATATTATTTTATTTAGAATTAACTTGCTTTATATTTTTTGTCAATTTCGAACAATAAAAATATATCAACTTATTCCTTCAACATTTCCCCGTATTCCTTTACAGTGTTCCCACACAGTTTCCTCAAACACTCCTGCCAGAACTTGCATTCCCACTTCCAGTCCCACTATCTAAAATCCCACCTTAATATCGCTGTGCCTTCGGCTGCCGGCCGTCGTGGTCCTTCGGCTGGGCTCGTGGCACATCGTCCTCGCCCCCAAACATGCCGAACATATCCTTTCGGCCAGCGACAGCGACGGCTGGCTGTTGTTGCTGCGGCAAGCCTGGCGGCTGCTGCTGCTACTGCTACTGCTGCTGCGGCGGCAAGTGCTGCTGCTGCTGCGCGCCTGCCGACAGGACGTTGCATATCCTTTGGCGCTGATGCCACTGACAGTTCGGTTCAGTTTCAATTCGGCTTCAGACACAGGCGGACGCGTGTCCCTTGCAGTTGCGTTTTGGCTCGAATCTCGAAAAAGCGCGAAGTTCTCGAAAGACGCAGCGGTCAGTGGTTCTTCTTATTTTCAACATTTTTTTCAAGTGTGAAGTGTCGAACGAACGAACGAAAATATATAGAGAGAGGGAGAGGGCAGTGTGAGGGAGAAGAAAGAACGCTTGAGGGACGGAAATGAAGAATGCCAGAAGCGGAAATTAAAATTTGCATATATGCAAGGAGGCGGGGCGGCGGGCGGCGGGCCCAGGCAGCAGTCGAGCGATGAAGATGGAAATTAAGATGAAACTGAAACTGAAATCGAAACTGAAACTGAAACCGAAACTGCAGCTGGAGCTGGAGCTGAAGCCGAGACCCAAACTGACCGATTCGAGACTCAAGTGCCAGATCTAACAGCAGACTTTGTTTGTGCGCAATCCAACCCACCAGCAGAAATCGAAGCGACGAAGAAAATCAAATCACACAAAAAATAATACAAAAAAAGAAAACCAAAATAAGAAGTGACTCCTCCAGATCCACGTCCCATAGCTTCCCCGAATAGAGAGACAGCGATGCCGTCGCCAGGACACACATTCTGCTGCTCCACGGCAGGATTTATCGCTTGCTCAGCAATCGTTCTGCTCTGCAGTTCCGGTAAGTGAAATATGCCCAACAAAGGGATCGAAAGGACGACCCGAAGAGGGTGCCAAAGGCAGCCAGGGGGCACCGAAGGGTGGCCAGCTCAGTCACTCAATTCTCGGGGCTTCGGGCGCTGGTCAAACGCATGCAATGGACTTTACTTTCTTTTTCAGCCGATTTCTTGCTCCTCTTCCTACTCTTACTCCTTTCTCCTCTTTTTTTTTTTTTTGCTAGCAAATTTGATTTTGCCCTGGCTTCTGAGGGAAATGCACTGGGAAAATGTTGAGGGAAAATGCTTACAGGCTTGAGGCAATTTTCAGCATTTTAAATATTATTTGCTGTAAAGTTTCAACAAAGAAATTCATCGAAATTCAGGGTTTTTTCTTAAATATAACATTAGAATGCATAAAAGCTATAAAATAAACAGGAAATTTTAAGGAACTCTATATATATTTATCTTTAAAGGTTTTTCCTTTTCTCTAATATAAAAGAGGGTTTCTAAAAAATAATTGAAAATTCACAGCTGATTTTTAAAGTAAGAATAAAGAAAGGAAACAGGAGAACTTACTCCGAAATGCAGGCTTTCTTGCAAAATATAAGATAAGGTTGCAAGAACATTTTAAAAATAAACAGGAATAATGAAAATAACTCTATTTTCTAATTAAATTTTAAGTTTTCTCTTGTTGTCTAATATAAACTAAGCTCACCAAAGAAATTATATTTCAAAAGCCGATTTTTAAAGTGAAAATAAGGAAAAATACAAGAAGATCTTCTGCAGAAAAAAGGAAACCCAAAAGTGATCAAGAAACTAATAAATTTGCTTAAAGAAAGTAATATTTGAATGATTTCAAGGTCTCTAAAATATCCCTATACAGTGCTCGAAAAATCTAAAATAAAGTAGAACCTAACTTGTGAATTTCTCTGCCATGTTCATGGCCATTCCCTCAGTGTATTTGTGTTTATTGTTGACGTTGCATCTTGCAATGAAAACGTCATCGAATGTAAAATGTTTTGCAAGGCAAGTTTAAAAGGATTTTGGCAGGCACACATACACACACACACACACAGTCCTGTCAGGCAGTGGCTCCCATACACACACACACTTACACTTACAGTTAGGATGCGGAGTCGAATCCTGGAACCGCAACAAAAACGCACCGACACTTGCCACAAAACACAGAGCAGAGGGACGAGAGACGAGGGATCGAGAGCGGACAGGGTCAGGGACAGGGACAGGGACAAAAAGCAGAGGCTGCTGGGACAAAAGGACCCAGGACCAAGCACCGAGGACCAAGGACAAAAGACGTGTGGCAGGATGTTCTCGGACAACTTTAGCTGAGTTAATGCATTTTGTTGCACACAAAAACACTCACACGAACACGCCCACTCGAAAAAAAAGGGGGGAGAACATAAATATATTTGCACAAAAATGTGGGAAGCGCGTTGGGCGAGAGCGACCTTCCGCCACAAGTGGAAACAAATTAGCGCTCAAGTAGCCCAACCTTTAGCCTCTAAAAATATTCCACAGAAAAGTATACCCCACTTTTTTGGGCCACAAATTTAAATAAAGAATACTTGCTGTGCTTCTTAAATTTGAATTGAAATACGAACCGTTTAAGCCGTTGAAATGCAACAATCTCAAGTCAAACTGCAGTTAAAGCTCCACTTAATGGCCTACCAGTGGGGTATCTACAATCTGGAGGCAAGAGGCAAGAGGCAAGTCCATGGCAAAATCCTCAGGAAACTTTCAACGAGCTGCCTTGCCACTCGGAAACTTTTGCACATCAAGTATTTTTGTATTTTTGTATTTCTGCGGAAAACACAAGGCAACAATTATTGCCAATTGAAGTGGCAGCCCAAACGGAAGTGAAACAATGCAAAAAACCGAATTAAAAGCGAGAAAAACACCCGAAACAGACACAGTTCATCATCAAGCTCCTGATTTAATTCCACAAACTTTTTCCTATTCATTTTCTGTGTTTGAACGGCTCGGGTATTCATATTTATTTATATTTATAAACTTATATTCATAATGTTTTTGCATATATCGGATCGGAACGGAACGGAACGTAACGAAAAGGTGAGCAGAGCGCATTAGTGATAAAAACCGCAGACGGATAGACGGATCTCGCTGGGCCTCGGAAAATCAGAAAATCAGGCTGCAGACCTGTCAGGTGGACGCGATGGCGTTTATTATAAAAATTGCAGCATAAACAAGTGCAAATAAAAATAATCGGGCCAACTAGCAACAAGAACAACAATTGCGCTGCGGTCAGACAACAAAAAACAAGAACAAAAACAAAAACAGTGCAAAATATAACAGCCGAACGAACTGAACGAACTGAAATTGCATAAACTGCAAAGTGCAAAACTGAAAAACGAGTGAGGCGAGTGGAAAATGGGCGTGAAAACTGAAAACTGAAAACTGAAAATGCCAAACAGCCGAGGCTCCGCCGCTCTGTGTTGTGTGAAATGGCGACAAAACATTGGTCAGTCATAAATATGAAAATATTAAACCAACTGTCCCAGCCAACTCTTAGCTCAAAGCTCCCGAAAGCCGAAAAAGCGAACTGGAAATGCTCTTTTTTTTAACTCTTTTGGGAAATATATATGGGTTGGAACATATTTTATAATGTTTAGAAGTTAAATAGCAATTCTTTGAAGTTCTTGGCATATTATTTTATTTATTTCTTAAAGGAAAAGTACTGATCATAATAATAAATATGTTAAAGGAGAACTTAAGGTTCATAAAAAATATTATTGAGATACAAATAAATGTTGAAGCAATCTAGGTATATATGTATATTCTTTGCACTATTTTATTTGGATTAAAAATTATCTTAGAAATAGGGAAAAGCTTAAGATTTTTTCCTTAAAATTGTAAATGGGTTAAAAGTGAGTTTATAAACATTTTAAAAATGTCTTAAAGCCATTAAGGATTATATAAAATAAACACTATTTTATCTGCATTAAAAATGATCTTAGAAATCAGGGAATATAATATATATGTTAAAGGAGAGCTTAGGTTGATACATGCAGAAATATAAATGGGTTAAAAGTGAGTTTAAAAATATTTTTGAAAAATTTTTAAGCGGGCTTGGAATATATATTCCTTACACTTTTATATCTGACTTAAAAAAATTCTCAAAAATCAGATAAAGAACCCTCTAACCCTTGAAACCCTCTCTCCTTAAATAGTTAAAATTTATTTCCTGATTCCAGGCTCATTGCCAGAAATGCTTTTACCAACATCAGGCCGCTTTAAGTCTAAAAGCCGACTAATCATACGAACGTGGCCAACACGGCGCTGATAGTAATCCAAAGGCCTTTTCCCTGCAAGTCGCGTCCCATAAAAATGTGTAAGGCGGTGGGAGGAAAGGCCAGGAAAAGCGGAAAGCGTTTTGTGGGGCGTAACAAAAGCGAGCTCTATGGCTGAAATGCATGCAGGACAATCAACTCTCTCTAACACACACATACACACACACGCACACAGGCTGTGGCCAGAAAGGACTCGTGGTTTATGATACCATTTAGCCGGAGGGTTGTTTTGACAAATTGTGCAAATTATTGTGTTAAATTTGCCCTTGAGGTGAAAAATCACTTTGACATGGCGCCATCGCCTTTTTATCCCCATTTTCACTCTCCTCTCGCTTTTCCGCTTTCCCACTTTCCACTTTTCCGCCTTTCCTAGTGCTTAGTGCTTAGCTGATTGTGCTTTTGTCTGTCGGTCTTGCGAAATGCCAATATGTCAGCCGGCGGGGGTAAACGACTCGATTTGACCACCGATCGAGTTTAAGTGGCTGCTCCAATCTGTTTCAGCGATTCCAGATGCCTTTTGCGACAGGATATCTTTTATATATTTTATCAAGCAGAGTTTGGCTTAATTTTCTGTACAGATTTGTCTGGAATTTAATCACCAATCGAAGTTAATAGAGTCTGGCTACGAGCCATGTATGATTAATTGCACAGGAAAGAAACAACTCTCCCTGCTCTTATTTGGACCGTAGAAAATCCGTAGTGTTACCTGTACTGGCCGGCTTTTTTTAGGGCCAATGCCACTAATTTAGCCACCGCAGATATTTTGAGGATGAAGTTCCTTTCGCCTTGTGCCGGAGTTGGAGCTGGGAAAAAGTTTTCAAAAAACGATTTCGCATGCGGCGGCGGCGTTGACGTGACTCGCATTAGCCCCCCGAAAGCTGCACATACGTGTGTGTGTATGCATGTGCAACGTTCACCCTCAACCCTTAACCCCTCACTGGCCCCCGGGGTAGAACAGGAAAGTGCACTGTGGATACTGTTGCTTATTATCGAAATTGTATATGCCAAGCAGCGGCGGCGGCCACAACTTCCTCCAGAGCCTTATTCGGCGCTTTTCTTTTCAGCTTTTCTGCTTTTCAGCCACTTTTCTTCGCTTTTTTCTCTCTTTTGGAGTTGAAGTTGGTAAAAGTTTGTTGGCACCAACAAATTAAGATAGTTGGTTAGTTGCAAGCGGCGAATGTCTAGACGGTTCTAGCCAAATTATGGTTTTCAAGCGTTGTATTTGCTCGCCCTTACCCAGGGTTCCGTTCCCTTCGCCTGAACATGAGCTTTTGGCCAATTAACTCCTGTGTGCACCTGGAAAAATCAACCGGAACTTGTACTAGGTTTTTGAGGGATTTGCCATGACCGAAAATAGGCCTGAATATATCTGAGAACAAGGAGAAAATGTGTATATAATTTAATATTTAACGGATATTAGTGGAAGTTCGACTTGACAAATATTTAATTTATATTCAATAAATTATTATTATATTAACATTAAAATAAAACTAAAAATATCTGTTAAGTTGGCCTTTAAAATCATATTCTACCGACATCCTTGGTAGTTTGCTAGAAAGGAATACTCCTTCTCCATATCTTTATTAACAGCACTAGCCACTCTTTTTTTGCTATTATTTTCCCAGGGATCCCCAGATCCTTATGCGAATGAAATTGCTTTTCAATCAACGTTTTCGAGAGCATTTAAACGCATTTCGCCAGCATGCGAAAAAATAACAAATCAACCAGCAGCACAAACATCAACTTTTGCTGTTAACTCATCGCGTGAGTTGAGCGTTTATTTCCCTTCACTTTGTTCATCAGCATTCCCATTCCCATTTCCAATTCCATTCCCAACTCCCATTCCCCTCCCATTATTTGTTCTGACCCATTTTTTAATTTACCACAGAAGATGAAATGGGAATTTTATTTTTGGCGCCAAGAACCAACAAAAGTATTTCACGCCAAAAATATAAAACGGGAGAAGGAAATGAAGTGCGGAATTCCGACAATGTTTCTTTGGCGAGAGCGAAGTAGGGAATGGAGAGAAACTTGGACAACTATTTAGAAAAGATCATGTAATGGCGGGGAAATTGTCCAATTTTTTTAGGGGAATTAGTGGGCTGTGTTTGCACACTAAATGGCAACCAAGGCTTGCTTTTATAGGATATTATTTGTATAATTGTTGCCACAAAACTTATTGTCTATTATATCATAGGGATTTTGCTAAGAATTTGAATATAATTGCTTAGAACTTCATTTAAAAACAAGCCTAATACAATATACGAGTATATACAATGTTTTTGTTAAAACATCAAAAACAAACATTTATCCACTTTCAATTTCATGAAATCGAGAAACAATTTGTTCGTTTTTCCGTTTCGAGTGACAGGCGAGCAGCAAGCAGTAGACCAACGACGCACTGCGTTGATCGCTGCTGAAAACTGTTATATAAATACTGTTATATAAATGTTGTATAAATGTACTGCCTTAAGGTAATGGCTGCTGAGAACAAAGCTGGCTTCCTATTGATAAATTTTTGGTTTAAACTGTTATAAAAATGTGCTGTCGTAAAGTAACGGTTTTTGAAAGCAATGATGGCTACCTATGGTTATCGACCAATAGAAGCGGACATTGTTAAAATTTGTTCTCTTCTCCATTTTGTAAAACAAACGAAAGCAACTAGTGATGTGCTTTTATAATATATTTTAGCACAGAGATAATCGGCCTGCTGCTGCCTTTTGTGCGCCTGGTGCAGGGAGTAAAGATGTTGATAAATTTGCACTTCTGAAACTTGAAATAGAACTAACGAAATCGGCTCCCTCTTGGTAATCGATAGGTCATGAGTAATTTTTACGCAAATATCGATTCTTCTCACTGTGAAGTATTCCGTATTACTTTTGCCTAATATTTCTTATTTTTGTTTGATCAGTGTCTGAGGATTTATATAGACAAGTTTTTGTACAGGGAATCTATATCGGTATGATTATGCGGCTCTGGAGCTAAAGCTGTCCCTGGTTCAGGGCTGTCGATGCTCTCAAAATTCGAACTATCGATATAAAATCCCTAATTATGGATTCATAATCCCGAAAACGCGTTAGAAGAAAGGGCAGCCACACTGGCCCCCTTGGTCACTTGTTGAAAAGCTGCAGCTAGGCTCATTCCGGGTTGACCTGCCTTGGAGTCAACATCTGATTTATTTGTCTTTTATTTTCTTTTCTTTATTTTACTTTTGTTTTTGATACTCATATTTAATTTTTTTATTTTATTGATGTCTACAAGATCTCGGCTAGAGCTATTCGTGAAAGCCCGCCGACAAGTTTGGTATTAACTGTACTGAAATTGAATCATTTTTTTTTCTTTCTTCAATAAGTCTGTATGTCATGTGATTTGCTCTTTCAACAGCCTGAGCCACTTGTTGGTCTTGGTCTGCTCTGCTTCTTATTTATTTGAAGCCATTTTTTCTTTATTATTTGTTTTTGATACATAGTTTTAATTTTCTTATTTATGTAGCGTTTGCTTTATCTACGGCTTCTGCCACTTGTGGTTCTTGTCCTGCAACGCTATCTTAGAGAAGTTGGTGATGTTCTCCGCATTCTCCCATTTCTAGGCTCTGTTCATATTTTTTGTTTTATTTTAAATCGTTTTAATTATTATTTCGCATTGGTAATCCTTTGCGTGTCTACTGACTCTCCCTTTTACTGGAGTGGTCTTTGGTTCCTTATTTTTTATTTTATTTATTAGTTAGTTACATTTATTTTAGTTTCATAATTAGGCCTTGGATCCAATAAATCTTTGCATGATCTATGATCCATCGTCCTTGTCCATCTCCTGGACATTCTCATCCTTTTCGGGCGTCTTATTCTTCTTGGACTTGTTGGGTTTCTTAATTTACTTGCTCTATTTTTTAATTTATTTTAAAATCGTTTTAAATATTACATTAGCCATAATATTGCTTTGTGTGTTCATTTTTTTCGGGCGTCTTATCCTTCTTGGACTTGTCCGCTTTCTCAATTATTCCGCTAATAATAATTAATATCAATATTATTGTAATTTGCAATACAATTTTATTTCTAGCTGAATGGCAACCCATTAACAAGTCTTGAAATTTAAACAAAGTTCAGATTTAGTTGGGAACACATTAAAGGCTTACCTGTCTCTCTCTCTCGGCTACCTGTAGTTTTCCACAAATTGACCCCGCTTTTCCCGGCCATGCATTATGCAGCTAATCAGTTTTAATGCGCTTTCCATCGCAATCCAGTGCAGTGCGAGCTCTCTCGGCCCGAGCGCGCAAAAGCAAATTAAAAATTTAAGTGAAAAATGAGCAAACAACAACCCAGCAAATCTGATCGAATGTTTGCGAGCAAATTAACTCGCTGAAAGCTTTTTTTAAGGGAAAATAAGGGGAGGAGCGGCGGTGCCAATGGACGGTGGGAAACTGGGGGAGTGAGGGAAAATGGGGGAGTTATGGTCGTCAATCTTCGCCGGGCTGCCAAGGCGACAGTTTGATAAACTGAAGCAGCGCTTCAGATACTAATCAGCGCTTCGCAGGAAGCAATAAATTTGCCGAGGACATGCCAGGATACACACACGCACATATATCCGCGGCGGCCTCGTCTAGAAATTTTAATTAAAAGCGATGACACAGCGAGTAATTCTATATCAAAATGTCGCCTATTAATTTTAAGGACATTTCCTTTATTGATTCATTGTCAATATTATATTGAAGCCATAATTTACACATAAAAGGGCTAACCCCACCCACACCCACATCCTTTGGTGTCCCCCTTTGGGTCCTTTGTTTGGCCTGTTTAATTCATTTAGACATTGAAATGTTGCCGGGCGTGTTTGCCTTTTGATGGGACCCACGCACGATATGGCCAGGATATGTATGTATGTGCGGCAGGATATGGGCGCCGACAGTGCTGTGTTGGCACAGCAAAGTTAACGCGACAAATTAGCCAAAAAGGAACTCGAGAAATGTACTACGTTTTTATTTAGAAAAACTGTTATTTTTAAGGCGAGAAAATAATAATAAATTGGCCTAAAATGCATTTAGATAATGTGATTTGAGGGAGTTATTTCTTAAATAAGAATATATTCATTTTTGATAACTGAAATTCAATAAAACGAAGCCTTGTTAACTAAGGCTGTAATAATTATAAATTAAGGTTCTTGGCCCCATATTTATTTTTGCAAAATAATTCGATTTATTATATTTTTAACTTACTAAATCTAACCGCTAAAATAGCTAAAATATATACAGAAAATAAACAACTTGAGGCACCACTGGTGTGCGTGACTATATCCCGGCGTATCCTGACCAAAGTCGAGGACATTTCGCCCCGCTTTTGATAGCCAAACATTCCATCTTTACGCCATTTTCATGCCGCCGAAAAAGGCAAACAAACAAATAACAATACCCCAAAAGCCGCCAGCCCACTCCGATTGCGATTCAGATTCAGATTCAGATTGAGATTCAGGTTCAGGTTCAGGTTCTGTGATTTAACGTTCAACTTAATTACTAGTTATGCAAATGGGGGGAAACCGAGTTAATTTAGCCATCTAAACGCTCTTGTTATTGATAAGAAAGTGATTCGTTTGGCAATTAATTTGTCTGCCTTGATGAAGTCACTAAGGCGTAATGGAAAAGTCAGGGAAATGGGACATAAATCAAAGGATACGGTTTGCCTGTTCAATAAAGCAATTCACAACTCGAGTATTAGTATTGTTTTTAAGCGGAAAAATTAATTATCATCTTAGATAATACCAGAATTTGTGATTTTATTTGGCTTTTATTTAATCAAGATATTTTCCAGGCTAAGCTTAATACCTAATCGGACAATTCCTTCTCTTCCCTTGTCCCTTGATAAACTGCCTCGGATGCGAATTAAGGCAGCTGGAAGTTGGCACAAAGGCCTAATGCTGCGAATGCCAAAGAGGCCAAGAGATATAGTTATAAATATAGAGAGGGTTTCGGTATTGGCATTGGAATTGGGTTAGGGATTGGGTTAGGGATCGAGGGGAGTGATAGAGACAATAGCCCGAAAGCCAGATTCCACATTTGAATGGCCAACAGGAACCCATAAACCATTGGCCATATACACACAATTGTGGCGACAGACTGACTGTCTTTGGTCTCCCTTTTTTTTAGGCACTGCAAGAAATTGAACTAAATATATATTTTAAAATATTTCGGGAAGTTACCTTTGAGAAATATATGTGGAATTAATTTATTTAAAATGAAGCAGAAGATTTGTATTAAATTCATTAAAAATAAAAAGTAAACTCAACTCTCTCGTTGCTTTGCCCGCTCTCGTTCGACCTCATCTCGTCGCTTCGCTCGCTCTCGTTCTCGTTCCCATCTCGTCGTTCTCAAGGGTTGCTGTCTAGGGTATTCTTGGTATTAAATATTTCCATCTCATAGTTTTAGTGTTTAAAAATGAAAAATACTTAAATCTTTGATAAACCAAACGATTCTTTCGGTGCACAAATACGCAAAAATGTTGTGGGGTCGATGAAAAATAGAAATGGAACTGTTATAACAATAAATTAAGTTGCTGTTGCAGCATAAAAGCGAATTTGCCAAATGACTGAATTGTCCCGGGGCTGGGACTGGGTAGAGGGTGCAATCTGTTGAGGAATCATTGGATGAGGCAGATGAGTCTGCAAATCGAGAGGGGGGCCAAATCGAGACCCTTTCTGGTCTCATTTGCTCATTGCCGGGAGTCCACTCCCGGCGGACTGTCGCGGAGGCCAATTTAATAGCATACTTTACAGCGCTAAGCAGACAATAATAAAAGCACAAAGGGCAGAGGCAGCAACGATGTCGGGCGACAACAAGCCAGCAACAAACAAACAAAATGAAGTGACGTCGTCGCCGAGTCGGGAGTCGCGAGTCGCGACTCACAAAAACGGACGTTCATTGTTATGCCAAAGAAAAGCAACACGACAAACCGAAAAGGAATTCAGCGGAGCAAACAGAGACAAAGGACCGCGAAGATGTCCAGGGATGGCGGCGGCAAATTGGCCACACACTATCCTACATGAATAGGAACTATATGCCACAATTATCCACTATTAATATATATTTCAAGATCTAGAAAAATGTAAGTCCATAAACAGAGTATAGATCTTTTGAGGCACCAGGTCATGGATCTCCTTCGGACTAGAACTTGGACTTCCTTCATCTGAAAGTCATAGGACTTCCCACTGACCCAAGGGTATTCCCAGTGATGGCGGCAAACAGGAAGCGGGGCAACGGTTCCACCGACTCCCTTTTGAACTTCCGCTTTGGCTTGCAGCAATTTCTTTGGGCTTTATTGCCGACTACCTCCCATCGCTTGGAAAAGAGCTACCCCCGAAAAGCCAAAGGACGACCGACGCATATAGCATAAATTTTGAATACTCAAGCGGGCCGGGGGAGGAGAGGGGGAGGGCCTGGAAAAAATGGCGAAAATTGTCTGTCGCTTGATAAAGCGGAAGCAGAACTTGCCCATAAACGAAATGTGGCAACTGAGTGTAAACTTTATTGGCGCCAGACTGCCTGGCGACATCGCTGTTGTCATGCCTCGTCCTGGGTCCTGGTCCTTGGCTGGGCTGGGACTTTTTTCTGGCCTGGACACGCACTGCCGGGATAAGCTCCAGTCCAGGACCGATGGCGTCTCGATGGCTGGCAACTAAAGTCATCGTTTACCCCCCAAGAAGAAGCTGCTTGTTTGTTTTGTCTGACTCCGCCGGTGACTCTCAGTCTGGGCTCTGGTTGTGGCAAATGTGCGGAATCGGGGGCAAGTCTTACATTAGTTGATTTCATGCGCTGTTTACATTGGCAGCGAATTATGCGCATTGAAAAATCGAGATTTGGCTACCAGCGGGATATGAGAATCCCTGCCTTCCTCTTGCATATGCAAAGGGATCCGAGGGAGCTGAGATCTGAGATCTGGGAGTCCGCATCCTTGGAGTGCAATCCTGGCTGGCTGGCGTTTGGGGCTCAGTTTGTCTAGACTTTAAGCTGCTTGGCACTTCCAGTGCTTACCTTCACACTCCAGCTAGTGTTTGCTTTCATGGCCTCTGCCTTTTCTTTTCCATATCCTTTCAGAGGTCCTGTCCAGCTGGGAGGAGTGGTGGACGTACGACGGCATATCCGGTAAGTGTTAAAAAGCCAAAATCAATCGATGCCACATGAAATATATTAATTATACTGTAAAATACTAGAAAACTGTAGCAAATTAAAAGTATTTTAAGGTAGTTGCAGTATATTTTAGATATATTTAGTATTAAAATTAATTAAATTACATACCACCTTTTATGCTTCACCTAAAAATGCTTAGAAATAAGCAACTTGAAGTACATTTCCCTGGATTTCTACCCGCGCCTCGCTTTAATTAATTTCCTTGCGCTTAAAATCCTATCTTTATTAATAGGTATATGTTAGTAGTATTTTTTAGATATATTTAGTATTAAAATTAATTAAATTACATACCACCATTTATGCATCACCTAAAAATGCTTAGAAATAAGCAACTTGAAGTACATTTCCCTGGATTTTTACCCGCGCCTCGCTTTAATTAATTTCCTTGCCCGTAATATCCTGTATGAATAAATTGGTGGCGCTTTGATATAGGTGCCTCTGCTCCTCCTGGCCTCGACTGCTGCGGCTGATTTAATTACATTTCAAATCGTTTGCCAACAAAAACGCAGACAGAACAGACGAACACTGGGCGGAGGATGGAGGCTGGACGACAAACACAAAACAGGACATATCTGATGGTTGTAGGATTGTAGGATGTTGTTGCCGTTGTAATTGTTGCTTGTCACTGTCTGCATTGCCATTGCCAGCAGTGGCACCCCTTAACCCTGCAACAGCTCAACCCCTTGACCCGGCTCGTTGACCAGTGTTGCACTTTTATTTATGCAATGCCAGACAAAGGAGGAAAAAAACAGAAACAAGCAACATTGGCTGCAACAAATGAATGCAAGCTAGAGGTGCACACCTAGGCAATCGAATATCGGCGATATTATATCGATAAATTTGAAAATATTGGCTAAAATAATTTAATATAAAACGAAATAAAATTGCTTTTATAATTTATATTTTAAGTGGATGATCGAAAGGTATAGTGCCGGCACTTCAGCCAAAGGTTTGTCGAGATTTGCTACAAATATTTGCATCGAGTGAGGAATTAATCAAAAGCTAAGTTTTTAAAAATAATAAAGAGTTTTCGTAATATCGATATTTAATCGATAATTTATCGACATAAACCTAAATCTATCGATATTTTAAAACAGTGAGGCACTAACCCAAGACAAGGTTTTTAAAAAAATATATAAAGAATTTCTTAAGATCGATATTAAATCGATAGTTTTAAAATGTAATCGTGACTTTTCCATATTCTTTTTCTTTAATATATTTAATGTCTATTTCTTGTGCTATTTTCCGTGAGGTCACAAGCCCTAGAATGTATTGAATCCTTCGCTAAAATCGATATAAAATCGATATTCCATTAAAATTCTTATAGATCGATACTTTATCGATATTTCGATGGTCATCCGCAATGCGAATACAAAACGAAGAGTGGCCACAAGCGCGACAATTGCAGCGAGCTGAAAACCGGGCAATATGTGGGTGGTTTTGTGGGTGGCTTTGCGGGTGGTTTGTGGGCGGGCGGCACAGGAGCACTTTTTAAAGTTTGGCATTTATTGCCTCTGTGTCGCGTGTCATCATCACACATACGCACACACACACAGAGCTTGGTCATCGAAACCAAAATGCAGAAAACGGAATTCGCATCCTGGCAATTGGACTATGAATCGCCATCGGTTCGGTGCCATCAGCTAAGTGAAGTGCCCATCCCTGCTAGGGAAGTGAGAGGAAGTTCCTCGCTCTCAGAGTTTTGTGTTTTAATATAAAGATATATTTTAAATACTACTTATAACTATTAATTTCAGTTGTTGTTTACTTGTTTTCCTTTTTCCCACATATATTTACCTCAATTAATTCATTATATATTATTTATCATGAAGAAGCCGCAAAAAACAAGAGTATTTTGATAGTCCCTGCCCTGGTTTTCCGGCTCATTTTATTTGCGTGCCAGCAACATATGGAGAACTATTAAATTTTGTATAAGGCACAACGGCCTAATTCCCCCAACGCCCTCCACACACAACATCCTTTTTCATTTTCCATTTTCATTTTTATTTTTTATTTTATTTTTTATTGTGACCACTGGACAGCCCGCGTTGCCCGCGTTTGCCCCCGAAAGTAACTGAGCGTTGTTTTGAAAACTTTCGACAGTTTTTAGCCCGTCACATCACTTTTGGCACAGAGCTCGAAAAACGCAAACAAGTGGACGGCGGTGGAGGTGGGAGGTTGGAGGTTGGAGGTGGGGCGAAAGCTACCCCCAACGGAGCATTTAATTGCCATTTAAGGGGGGTTGAGAGGTTTGAAGCTTATGAAATTTCATTTGGCATTTGGAATTGTCATCGATGTCGCTGCAGTTGCCCAACTCCAGCTCCAGCTCCAGCTCCAGCTCCAGCTCCTGTTCCTGCTCCAGCTCCAACTCCAACTCCCACTATATGCCTGCTCCTGTTTCTGTTTGCATTGGGCGAGGAGACGAAGACACGTTTTCCATTTGGTCGATTGACAGAGCTGGACGGGAACGGGAAATGCGAAATGGGAAATGGCAAGCCGAGACGGGGCCAATAAATGTATGCATATGGCATAGTGCAGTCAGTGATGGAGAGTTCCCACTCACCTTGCAACCCAGCAGTGCGTTTTTCGGTGGCATTTCGATCTTTTGAGGCATGGAAAATATGTAGAAAATAAACAAAATAAGGAATATTTATTTCAAATAAGCAAGAAATATATTTTTGCCTTTTAATAGATTTTTACTTTCCATAAGCTGTAAAAGGCTTTAGGATTTAAACGAACTCTTAGGCATCAAATGTCTGAAGGAGAGTTTAAGCATTATGAAATTAGTCTAAGGCTTACCCTAAGTATTATTAGAAGATTATTACCTAGCTTAAGTATCCCGATTATTTATTATTTACTTAAGAATTTATCTATTTAATATTTTGTTTAATAAATTTCTATGAGAATGTACCTGTACTTACTTAGTTCGATCATAAGAAGACCTTTTCCTTACTTGAGATAGTAGAAGAACCCTTTACATAATTTTATTTGCCTCGCACTCACCTTGCTCCTTCCGTTTCCCTCTTGTTTTTTTTGTTTGTTTGTGGCAGGACCAAGCTTCTGGGGCCTCATCAATCCGCAGTGGAATATGTGCAACAAAGGGCGACGCCAATCGCCCATTGACGTTGTGCCGGACAAGCTGCTCTTCGATCCCTACCTGCGGCCCCTGCACATTGACAAGCACAAGGTGCGTATACGTCATATATCTCATATCGACTCACAGAGTCGCAGAGTCACAAATTGCGCATACGCCACCCTCGCCACTTGACCTGCCCCAACCCAACGAGCTAACCTCCTCCTCCTCCTTCAGGTATC
Source organism: Drosophila triauraria (assembly GCA_014170255.2). Lineage (NCBI taxonomy): Eukaryota > Metazoa > Arthropoda > Insecta > Diptera > Drosophilidae > Drosophila > Drosophila triauraria. The sequence goes on from CM024333.1 coordinate 16,953,547, forward strand.
CGGAACCCTGCACAACACGGGACAGTCGCTGGTCTTCCGCGTGGACAAGGACACCAAGCAGCATGTGAACATATCGGGCGGACCGCTGGCCTATCGCTACCAGTTCGAGGAGATTTACATACACTATGGCACCGAGAATGTCCGCGGATCGGAGCACTACATCCAGGGCTATAGCTTCCCCGGCGAGGTAGGACGCGGAGTCGCAAATAAATTCATATATTTTTCTTATGGTACTTATTTATTTATCCAGATCCAGATCTATGGGTTCAACAAGGAGCTGTACCACAACATGTCCGAGGCGCAGCACAAGTCCCAGGGCATCGTGGGCCTCTCGCTGATGGTGCAAATTGGCGAAACGCCCAATCCGGAGCTGCGCATCATCACGAGCACCTTCAACAAGGTGTTGTACAGAGGTGGGTGTGTTTCTCTTCTATTTTCCGCCTGCCCTCACTTTCCAACTCCAAGGATGACCGCCTTCATTTCCGTCTACGCAAAATGCTACCGGAAATGTTGCAATGTTAATACCAGAACCGAACCCTTGCCAGGATTTTTCGCTACCTTGCTGCCTTGCTGCCCTTTTTTTATGATGTCATTGCAGCGGCAACCGCAACTGCAGTCGCTCCATAATTATGTCCAGGCGGGCCATAAAAAACGACTCAGGGATCAGGCAGGGGGCAGGGAAATTGAGACTGCCCCGGCACAAAGTGACGAAAATGAAACCTCGAATTACACTAAACCGACACTTAATAATTCCCCCAAACTCAAGCCCAGCCCAAGACGAGCCAAGCCAAGCCAAGCCAAGTCCAACCCGCTGGCCAATTCCACTGCACGTCTCGTTGGCATTTTCCTGGCCAGTTTAATAGCCTTTTTACAGGTCGTACAACTTTATGGGAGCCCCGGCCGAGCCAGGACCCAGCCTTAATTTGTGAAATGCCAGGGCAGACCGACCGTCAGAAACCGAGAAATATGCCAGGCCACTTTCTCTCCCCTCCTAAGAGCCACAATAAAAGCGCTACACGAGGAAAAAAATTGCTCAGTGCAATTGAAGTGAAGAAATGTTAACTAAATATTATTATAAATATTTAATTTTATATTTAAAAGAATAAAATGAATAGTTTTCAGCATATTTCTCCTAAGCTGATAGAAGTTGCGATGGCAAGCATTACTTTCCCTGTAAACCCGCCACCAGATATCCTTCCAATCAGCTGATTGAGAGCCGAACTAATACTCTGCTCAGAGTCCGTCTCCTGCGATTCTTACTTGAGGCACAGAAGGCCGCGAGTTGCTTCATTTCCGGCTGGCAAAATGATTTGTATGAATGAAGCCGAGCGCTGACGTTCAAGTGGTGTCCGTAGTGCTGCCAATATGTCCTTTTTCCGGTTTTTTCACCAAAAGAATATTCCGTTAAAAATACCAAGAATACCCTAGACAACAACCATTGAAGCAAACGAGAGCGAGCGAAAAGCAACGAGATCAAGGCGACGACATCAAAGAGACGAGTAAAGATGATGAGTGAGAACAGTGACTAATAAAGATGAATAGAGTGTAGAGTAACGAGTAAAGACGATAAGAGAGTAGCGTGACGAGTAAAAACAACTAGAAAAACGAGCACAAGGACGAGTAAAACGAAAAACTAGTTTATTCGATTATTTTGTTCTTTTGTAACCTATTTATTTTATAAACATTTAATTAAAGAAAAACATACTTAAATATTTTATTAAATAAAAGAAATCAGCATTCCCTTATATTTATAATACCCCTCAATCTGTTTCCCACCTTACTTAACATACAATTTTTATTACATTATATTTTTAATTTAATTAATTTATCACAAGAATTCTCTTAGCATTTATTCTGATATTAAATATTATTATCAATCCCTTAATCAGGCCTCAAGATATATTTTCAACTAGCTCCTTCGGCAGCACTGACTGTGGGTGGTCACTGGTGGGTTTCCCTGGCAGGTTGAGGTGGTTTTGAATTATTCATTAGACTCCGGCAGACGTGTTTTCATATTTTTTGTGCGATATGCGCATAAATAGCGCAAACTACGAGCTAACCGAAACGCCCCGCCACGCCCCGCCTCCTATTGCACCTTGAACTTTGCATTTGGCCATGTTTTATGCACTCACCGACTTGGGACCTCATCGTCCTTTCGCTCTCCCTCCCCGCAGGATTCTCCACGCCCATCCGGCACATATCCGTGAGGTCGCTGCTGCCAAACACGGATCACTACATAACCTACGAGGGCTCCACGACGCATCCGGGCTGCTGGGAGAGCACCGTCTGGATCATAGTTAATAAGCCCATCTATATCACCAAACAGGAGGTGAGTCCGACGAAGAGGTGGAGTTCTCTCCTCCAACTTACAGCGAACCGCAAATAATTAAATGCATTTTGTGTGTGTTTTCAATTGCAATTAGAGCGGCTTGTTGCTGGTTTATTTATGTTCGATTTGCTTCAATTCGATTCGATTCGATTTTTATTTTTATTTTTGTTTGTCTTCTTTTTTTTTTCTTGTATTTTTGTATTTTGCAACTCCGCCTCTCGCTTTTTTATTGGTCGCTGATTGGAAGTACAATGAAATCGCATAAATGCAATTATAAAATTGCTCATCAATTTGGGCATTGGTCAGATCGCGGTGGGAATGCGGTCAATATTCCGCTCTGTGCATAATTAAAAAACAATATTTGGTTAGTTTAATCAATTTGCATAAATGCATATCAAACATGTGTAATGGTCATGTGGCGCGGGGTCAAAGGGCAGACTGAAAGGAGTGCAGAGTGCACAGGCCCAGTGCCAGTGGCCATGTAAATGGGTCAACAATAAAATAGAAGCGGGTAAAAAGTTGGCCAAAATACATAAACTGGAGTGCAAACAAGTCAGCGATTGACAGGACTGATTTTTTTTCTCTTAATTATGAACTCAGTGAACTAGTTGGGAATTATTTAGTGGTCAAAGAGGGGTTAAGCGGTAAATATAATTAAATCGGTATATCTTTGTTAACATACCAATTAAAATAAGTCACAAAGAAGGACTGCAGACAGGGGAATAAGTTTAAAAACTATAATGGAATTTATTTGAGATCTAACTTACAACTTGAGAATTATAAGGATTATTAGAAGCAGAAAAAGAGGTTATAGATTTTAAATATGTCCGAAAAGTATCCTACGGAATTAAAAGATAATGTATCTGTGATCTCAGTGATCTAACTTACCACTTGAGAATTATAAGGGCTATTAGAAGATCTAAAATGTGCTCAAAAAGTATCTTAAGGTTACTTCCATCAACCAAAGGAATTAAAAGATATTAAAACTTTGGTCTCAGTGGCCTAGAAATATTTTTTTAATTAAAAATGTGCAATATAAAACTTTTAATATATTTAACCCTCCGTTGTATACCTTTTCTAAAACCTTCGGTTGGCCAGACCCGGGTGTACAACCGAAGGTGTAACTTTTTAACCCTCCGTTGTACACCCGGGTCTGGCCAGACCTTTTTGTCTTTGAACGTAAATTTAACACATTTTTATTATAAGTAGCGACTTGGCCGTCCAGGTAGCTTCCTAAAATTTTATTTATGCATATGAGGATTTAAAAGGATCCTAGAACAGGACGGGATTTAAAATGAAGGTGTAACTTTTAAATCCTTTTTTCGTCCTGTTCTAGGATCCTTTTAAATCCTCATATGCATAAATCGATAGAGAATTAAATTTTAGGAAGCTACCTGGCACAAGTCGCTACCTATAATAAAAATGTGTTAAATTTATGTTCAAAGACAAAAAAGGTCTGGCCAGACCCGGGTGTACAACGGAGGGTTAAAAAAATTGAGAGCAACATTTATTTGGTATTTAAATGGAAACTACATCAAATATAATAAACGAAAGCTCAATTTCTAGTCAATACTGAAAACGTTCGTTCATAGTTAATAAATTAATTAGTCAGGGAATTTTGTAAATAATTAAGTAGGCTATTTAAAGTGACTCTGCTGTTTTCCATTTAAATGTTTTTGGTCACTCGTTAAGTGGTCGCTGACAAATGTTAAGCCCTTAGCAAATGGGGAATCCAATAAGTCTTAACCATTATCCATTATCCATTATCCATTGACAGTTGTACCAACTCCGACGACTGATGCAAGGCTCCGAGAGTACACCAAAAGCTCCACTAGGTAATAATGCGCGACCCGTGCAAAATTTACATCATAGAACCGTAAGAACGAACATAGATTTTAAGCGCAACAAGGTGAGTCGAAATAATTAATATATTTATATATTTCATTGAATTGAATTGCCTTTAAAACCCACAAACCCCTAGAATAATGAACCAATTAGTGGTTCATGTTTTTTTTTAACTGTGACAACCTTTTAATCATTTCCTGCTCCTGCCTTCGACAAATACTCAAGTGTCTCTTAATTTTCTCTCTCTCCCCTCTCCCCACTCGGCCGATATTTGGGATATCGGATAATATTGACAGAATCAATATGCGTGCCCCTCGATGTACAAGGATATGTACTACCGGGCGAATCGATGGTCGCCCGACACGGGACTCCTGATACGTTGACGACTGGACGTCGACGATGAGGCGGGCTGCGAAAAGCAATTACTATTATTGCTATTATTATTATTATTATGTGTGGTAAATAATGCCGCGGCAATTACAACTATAATAACGGCGATGGCAACAACTGCAATAAAAACAGGTTGCAAAAATTGTTACAAAAACGGTCACAGAAACAACACACCAACAGAGAGGCTGCATTTGCATTTGCTTTTGCATTTTTTATGTCGCATTCAATTTTTATATTCATGTTTACAACACGAACTCAGGACTCGTTTTCCTTCTCCTCCTCCGCAGCAGCAACGCAGCAATTTATATTATTTATTTCATTATTATTAATAATACAAAAATAGCAACAGTGGCGGCAAAATAACGAACCGAAATTTAGGCGGAAAATAGCAAAAGGATTGAAGCGCAAAAAAAATGCTGCAAAATATATATAAATAACAATTGGGTAAATTCCAGAAATACCAAATAGTAGCTGAACATTTGCGTAAAAAGAGCGACAAATTAATTCAATGAAAATTCAATAAAATTCTTTTGTGTCTTGGCAAAAAGAATGAGCATAAAATGCTTAAATTTAAGTGCGTTAATTAAACAAGCCAGCAAACTCGCTCTGGCATTCAATCTCCTTTCCCTCACTCCCTCGCCCTCGCCCTCTGTCTGAGCTGAAAATCTGTTCGGTTTAAAGGCTTAGATTTAATCTGTGAGCTCATTTAAATATTTCCAATTCAATGCATTCCATATATTTATAATTATTTGTGTGATTTGCATTTGTTTTGCGCGTCACGAATCCTTTGTTAAACTCAGCAAAAAGCGACACAAACCGAAAACAAAAAGAAAAACATGAAAAAAACTAAAAAAAAAAAGAAAGATTACAAAGAAAACAAATTGAAATAAGAGAATTTCCGTAAACTGGATGGGTGGACAATAACTAACAAATCGAAAAAGAGAAGCGACGACGACGAGTCGAAGGCGAAACATAAACAAATGGCAACAGAAATTAACAGAAAATAAATATTCATATAAATATACACAAAAAGGTAAAGGTATCTATATAAAGCATATATACACATACTTCTATATATACCATATATATACACACCAGATGCAATATATAATAGAAGAGCAATGCAGCCAGGAAGTTGAAAAAAGTCGGTACACACCATAAAGGATCCTACATACACTCCCCCAGAACCTATAAGCGTCTATCATACATTACATATATATACCATTTGTAACAGGGATGCCCAGTGCTGCGCCTGGTGCCTGGGCACCGCTGACATCTATATAAAGCATCTATATCTAGTCACCAGTCATGGAGTATACACAAGCTAAGCGAATCTAACTCTAGAACAGGCCAGCAAGCATTAGAATTAACTAACTACTAACTAAACCCATTAACTAGCCGAATCGAAAAGGAAAATCAAATTCGAGTTAATCACAAAACTATACCAATTTTTTTTTGAGTGGCAGAGAGCAGACACAGTGTTGTAAAGTGCTGTAGGGACAAGTATTACGGCTAATGTAGAACCTAAGTTACTGAATAGCATCTAGCGGTTAGCACCACCTGAGTTTGTATGATATACACGAACATAGATACATATATACATATATATATATATACGTATACCAAACCTATATATCGGATCCGTTCAATTCCCACATTCGCAGCTGTCGAGCGACACCTTGTGCAATTATTTCTTCGGGCCAGGCACTAACTAGCTAACCAACTACTATCTTACTAGCTCCGACTAGCTAGCCCCCAATTACGTATTACGTGTAGAGCATTAACTATTTGTATAAAAAGCTAAGCGGGGATCGGGCCAAGTTCCCCGGAAACTCGGAAACACTTTGCTACGACTGTAAGTTACTATTGTGTTGCCATACGAAAAACCAAGTCTTGAAAGGTCACAAACTATATATATATACATATATATATATATATAAATTATACAAATTCTATATATATGTAACTATAAATGCAAGAATTACTAAACATAGCGGAGAAGGCATTATTTCCCCGGAAAAAAACACGAAATTGAAGAATGCAAAAACTAATAAATGAAAAGCGAAAGTATTATATGAAAAACAAAAACGAAAAACCCTTCTTTTCTCTACCTGGGCGGGGCGGGGAGGGGGACTGTGGTGTAATCCTTTCATCCTGCCAGTCGATGTGCTCCCAATATCCGGCTTCACGTAATCAGCAGCTCCAAATGGGGAATGGAATTTGAAAGCATCACCAGATGTCCTTTTGGGGTGAGTAAGGTAAGGATTATAAATGCGGCGAAGCCTCGTCCTGATGACTTTACGAGCATTCCCTGGCATGAATTGGGAAATTAATTCGATATCGTTGAGGCCTCGCCACCATCCATTCTCTCAGACAATGAATGGGGGAATCTGGGCTCACAAAGCTCTTTAGTTTTATTTCAGTGCACTGAGAAAACTAAAGGGTAAAGAAAATGCAACAAAAGTGCGAAAATCAAACTAGTTACTGTAAACATTACATTGATATTTTAAATTAAATTAATTTGTTGATTAAATACAAGCCAAAACATAGCCACAAATTAATATCTTTTCAAGCTAAACAATTTCTTGGAGGGTTTGAAATAAGAAAAGGCCAGATGCACACCCCATCACATCATTTGGTCCTTCGAGCCGGTGGCACTCAATGAAGCAAACTTGGATTAGCTAAGTTAGTTTAGTTTATTGTTTCAATATCCTACTGATATAATACTTATTTTTTACTGCGCTAGTCACAATTATTCCAAAAGGGACCCTTAAAAAAAAGGAATAGAAAAAGGCAATTAATATGTATTAAAAAAAAATTTAAGAGAAAAATTCACACAGATCAAACTAAACTAATTAGGAGAATTATCCATCATAATATTATTATTGCAAACGTAATATTTCTTCACCCAAAAAAAATTTAAATATAGATTTATACAGATAGATAGTTTTTTGTCGGCCAGTGTAATCCCAATTGGAATCTCCTTGGGCGGTGAAACAATAATAATTATAGAAGCGACTGCGTAACGCAGTCAAGTGCTTAGAAATGGGGCAGTAACAAAAACACGCTTTATTTCCGCTTCCTGCCACAATGACGACACACCGACTTACACACTGGCTGGTAGCAATAGCAGCAACGGTCACACCGATGCGGACACAGTGGGAATGGCCTGTTTAAATATGCAATTTCAATTTCCGAAAAACACAAAACGCGTGCAACACGCAGAGGATCTGCCGGCAGCTGAGGATTTCAATGGGTATGGATATGGATATGGACGAGGATGTGGATGTGGAAATTGGGAGGATGTAAAATTTGATGTTGGACGTTGCCAGGCAATCGGAAATGGCGGATTTGAGCGGCGGTCGGGCGGCGGCCGCATGTTTAATTGGACGCAATTGAAACTAAACTAGCGTAAAATAGAAATAAAAATACAAATAGCCCCTCCGGCCATATGGCAATAGGAATTCATTCGTTTCGTTTCGTTTCGTTACGTTTTGTTTCGCGTAAATATTAATTACAAATTAATTTACCATAAATTGCAAGTGCAGGGCAGGCCCTACGCCAAGTGCTGTTGGGCCCACGCGAATTAGGGGCGCACTGGTGGAGGTGGTGTCTTCATATAACGACTGTTCATTAGCGCCCCCCCAAAATACACGTTACAGTGGTCACTCGTCCCGAATGGTGATTAATTCAAGCACTCACTTGGTTTAATGAAAATAAACTTTAAATAAATAAGAGGAATTTCAAAAGTTTAATTACCACAAAGATCGTTTTAACTTTGTTAATGCTAAGCGATACTTACGTATATCGATACTTGCACTGATATTTATTGTAATTTCTCTAAACACTATTTCTTTATTTATTTATTAACTAGTTTTGTAAAACCTACATACGAACTAATAAACGCTACTTGCATAATTTGATGATGGCTTAAAATATTTTCAAAATATTTGAATATTTGTAATATCGATTGGATATGTTTTAAGTCAATCGATATTTGCCTACATTTTTCTAAACCCTTTTCGATAACGATACTATAATTTTTTGGAAAATTTCATTGTTCAACCAATATTAACAGCAGTAAATGCAATATATATATTTTCAAAATATTTAACTATTATAATTCATATCGATACTTAATTTATTTTAAAGGATTATGTAATTGGTTTAATTTAATTATTTTATCTTTCCTTATGATCTAGTTTCATTAATCGATTTGCATTCACAAATTTTTGGTATATTAGCTATTTTTGATATAATTACTTAATTAATTTTAATTGATAGTTCATAATTTAGAAATCATTAAAAATTAGTCTAATTTATGGATAGATTTATATAAATTATTATCTTAATACACTTTAGTGGCTGATCTTAATTCTTTGATCGGAGTATATTCAATACAATATTTTGAGACTATTATTAATATCGATATTTTACATACAAAATTTAATTGAATCGATAATTCCATTAAATTAATTACTTGTATTATTTATTTTGATTATCTGAGTTCATCGATATGTTCATATTACTGTGTGCTTTCAGAAAATCCCAGTATCTGTATCAACAGTTTGATTAAATGTAAGCCGAGACTGGGAAGCCTGCCATTTATGTGGCTTTCATAATACTTATTTGAGTGATTTCTGCAAAATGAGTTTCCACATTAAAACGTACTTTTTTATTTCTGTCGATTTTGGTCATTGTTTGGACGGTGCGGTGGGCTGGGGTTGGGGGTTAAGGGCACCGAACCGCATTTTACGAAATGCGGTCAAAAGGACTAATTATGCTAAATGCCAAAAGCCGCAACAACCAGTTAGCCATGGCCAGAAACCCTTCATTTGGCCGCCTCCGCTGCGGCCGGGCACTTTTATTTAACATTTTTATTTGAACTGCGATGCGATAAACCAGAAATTGTGCGCGATATTTCAATTAAACTCGTATGCCGATGGCCATGCATATGTAATGCATTATGATTCCATCGAATGCGCACAGTTTTGGCCACATTTAAGCTGCCCTTTTTCCCTCCCCTCGAACGTCTCAAACAAAAAGTGTTTTCGCAACAAAACAGAAAAAAAGGGGGGACGGACAGACAGACAGACAGACCGGACATGTAAATAACAGCAAAAGTTTTAATTAAATTTTAAATACAAGTTAATTTTTGTGTACTTTCGCGCTCTCTGGCTCTAATCCGTTTTATTTAACTTTGTCTATTATTTATCTACGAGGCTGCGAGTGTGTGCGCGTTTGTTCCGAAAATGAGTTATAAATATTTAGTTGTAATTCATGTTTAGTTTGCATTGTTTGCGGCCTTAAATTCGAAATAAATATTCATGAACGAGCGTGGCGCGACGCGACCGCTTCAAATTTTAATTACAAATAAATAATAAATGGAATAAGCAACAATTCCCGCACTTGTTGCTCCTTCCCCGCCTTTCCCCCAGTTACCCGACCCGACAAAAGCCACATCCATAATTCGCAACGCATTCAGGTGATTTGCAAGTAATCATGTTGTACATGGCCAAGGCACACATCGCATATTGATGACGGCCTGCCGTCCCGTCCCGTCTCGTTTCGATTCCGATTCCGAATCCGAATCCGAGTCCGCATCCGCATTCGCATCCGATTCCTATTCTGATTCCAATTCCTGCTCCTTTTCCAGTAATAAACGTGCGTAATCAAGCCAGGAGCAGCTATGTATATCAGTCTGAATGTCGGAGGCACACAACAAAAGCCAATGGCACTGCACATGTGCCACACTGGGAAAAAAGTGCTTCAATTTAGAAAACAATTTATTTTAAAAATTAATTTGATCAATCAAGAAATTGTAGATTTTTAAATATTAAATGAATAAAATATAAATAAAGTTATTTAAACGGCATACAATTTCAAATACAAATTTCCCTGCGTTGGCAGTGTGCCCACACTATGATCAATAAAAATACATGAAGCATATTTGTAGAAGGGAATGCCGGTCACACTGCATCAAGTCTACCTGCGTCTGTAGATTCCCACATCCTCATTCGGTTTCCAACAGCTGTGCGAGCTGGTCGTCCAGCACCTAATATTTAGTTTTTCTATATTTATTTAATTGCATTTCATTCTTTTAATCATTAATTTTGTCTGCCTATATTCAGTTTTAATTTTGAGTTGGAATTACATATGACTCATTTTGTAAGAGAAGAGAGCAACTGCTGCCGATTTATCTATTTATTTTTATATTTCCTTAGAATGGATATTTTTGCCTTCTCCAGCAAGTGCTTATTTATTTATTTCATTTAATTTATGTGCCTATATTCAGTATTGCTTTTGACGTTGAATTTACATGTGAGTCATTTTGTATGATAGCAATTGCTGCCGATTTATTTATTTTTATTTTATATTATATTTCAAAATAACACCTAAAGGTTCGTTATTGTTCCCCAAGATCATAAAGAGATCCCTTTTTTTTGTAATTAATTTTTTTCTATTTGTTTAATAGTAATCATAGTGTGTGCCACCTGTGGGTTTGGTAGCGGTGCCTTCTTTCTTATTCTTGATAGGATACATTATTTTATTGGAATTATAAGTGAGGGAATTGTTATAAGGAAAAGCCCTACATCGCCTCACAGGACCGAACTTATTATTCTGCTTTTTTGTTTATTATTTTTCTCAGTTCAATGTTTGCTATATTTATTTGGAAAGCCTATTCCTACGGATATATGTATATTAGTAGTTCGTTATGGAAGTCTTCTTGCTTAGGCTTGATACGAAACATTTTATTCGAATTAAGTCCCATTTGCTGAATTTTCAGATAAACTTCCCACTTTTTAGCCTCAGCCCTGCATTTATTGCATAAAATCAGGTTAATATTTAATCAAAGTTCCCATTAATTTTGCCCAGTGCATCTGCAGCCAAGAACTCACCTTTTCTAGCTTTTCTTTTTAGCTGGGTGTAATATTTGATTTTGATTGAAGTGCAGTCAGGCATGTGCGGCCAAGGAAAAATCGCACGAGACCTTCTGCCTGTTGCCTATTCAGGACCTGTCAGTCCGGAGTCGGGCCGGTGCCGTGTCCCGTGCTCCGAGTTCCGAGTTGGGAGCAAGAAGGAGTTCAAGACGAACGCATAATGAGTGCCAGGCAAAGCCGGAGAGACGGGGCCTGTGAAAAATGCATTATAATGCCGCCTGCCAACCGACATGAACGTGAACGAGAACGCCTCCGGTTCTGCCAGTCCTCGTCCTCCTCCATTCGGGACTCCATTGAAGGTACGTGACTAACGTGGCCAGGACTGCAGCAAGGGATTCCGGGCAACTGGTTCCAGGGATCATATTTTTATTAATCTAGTAAAGTCAGTAAAACAAAATGTAGTCTAGGAAAGAAATAAAAAATTAATAAATAAATAAATATAAAATATTTTAAAATTATTTTCCTGGCTTCTATGCGAACCAGTTGCACTCGGGACTCCAGCCAAGGATTGGAGCCACGCTTTGCCTACTCATCTCGATGCGAGCTGACAGGCATCCGGCTCGTGCCACCTCTCTCCCCCTTAACACGTTGAGCTCCTTTCATCCCGGGGCTAAGCCGGCTCAGACTTTGGATTCGGACCTGCCTCGGCTTCCTCCTCCTCGCTCCCCTTTTTTCACGCCCTGCAATTTTATGGCCTGCATAAATCAGAGAGGATGCGATGCCCTTCGCCCACATCTCGGAGCCCATTGCCATTGCCAATCCCCGAAAAGGCATCTCCGTGGGCGTGGCAGGCAATTTATACATGATGACGTTATTATTTGGAGGCCCCGAAACTATATATAAATATGTATACATATATATATATATATACTGTATGCATGGCTTAGGCCTTGGTAATTGCCGACACTCGTTGCGCATGAAAATTTAAAACGCAACAAATGAAAGAAAATGTTTATTTTTTTGTTGCTCCTTCTGCTTCTTTACTTTTTATTTTTTGCACCCGACACATTTCCAAGTGGCTTTCTGGTTTTGACTGCGAATTAAGGCAGGACGAGGACAGGCTCTCTCCCTTTCTCCCTCTCTGGGCCACAATTTGTTTTGGCCCGTTTTTATTTGCCTCAAAAAAAAAAGAAAAAAAAACATTTAGGCAACTTGGCCCTTTGAAGGCTCGTGGTCATAAATTCCGTTCTCACCACATTTTCCCCAGCCAGCCCATCCTGCGGGTCCTGCGTTTTTCATTTATTCGCTTTCTTTGCCTTTTTGTTTGTGTGTGTGTGTGTGTGGGGAGGGGGGAGGTGCTGTGCTCAGAGGCCGGCATTTTCGTCTGCCAAGGTGCAAAAAACTGCGGCAAGCAGCGTCAAGAGTTGGCCACGAAGGCAGCTAAAAAAAAAAAATAAACAGAGAGGCCACCAACAAAATGGGCGAAAATTAAATGCTCTTTAAATTATTTAAGGATTTTTCAGATAAAAAAATATGAGAAAGTTTAAAATTAAAATTAACTAAGGATTTTGCAGGTAAAAAATAATAGAAAGTTTAAAATAAAAATTCACTCATTAAGTTTGCTGAAAAGAGTAAGGATTTTATGGCCCAAAAAGTCCATTTATAGATATCTCTTGTTTGATAGGTTATAATAATTACTTGAAAGCATTTTTTAATTTTAGTTTCTCAATAAAAAAATCCGAATAATATAGAACTAGTTGAATATTTGAAACAACCCGTACAATTATGGCTATAAGCCCCATTTAGATACTGAAATGCCAAACAAAAGCATATTTCTGGCCCTTCTGACTTGACTTTGGCTTCGTGTTGGTCCGACGACGACGACGAGAGAAGTAAGGAATCTAAAATGATAATAAAATATTCATATTAATCTGCTTGGCTCATAAAATATTCAGCTGCGTAATTGTTGGCATTACGTTCGAGTCGAAATCCAGGAGCAGCCAGCTATGACGACAGTCGTCGTGCCGGGAGTGCCATCATCATCATCTCCGCCCCGCTGAGAGAAAGGAAATGCCAAGCAAAAATCTCACAAGTTTTGTAATTTACACCTGGCTGCCCCTTCCCATGCCCCATGCCCCTGTTCACATTTTCCCTCATGTAACTCAGAAAACAAAACAACTTTAAAAGCCATTTTAAAGGCAAACAATCAAAGGAGAATGAAAGCCAAAAAATTTCAAGAATTAGGGAGAGGCTTAGAAATATATAAGAAATTAATGTTAATACAAGTAAGTAAATAAATAAAATGGTAGTAATAATTAATAACAAAAAATAAAAGTAAATAGCTGGTCATATATCCCTGTTATTCTTTCCTAAACATTTATTAACTCATTTCGGAGATAAATCAAAGGAGAATGAAAGACAAATAATTTCAAGAATTAAGGAGAAGCTCAGAAATAAACAAGAAATAAATTTAGATAAAATATAAGTAAGTTAATATAATAATAATTAATAAATAACAAATATGTAAAGGTAAATTAATGTGTTAGAAACTCAAATAGAAATTTAAACAGAAAGGTCAAAGGAGAACGAAGGCCAAATAATATCAAGATATAAGGGGAAGTCCAGATTTAAATAAGAAATTAATTTAAATATAAATAAATAAATATAATGATAATAACAAAAAAAAACAAATAGATAAAGATAAATAAATAAACAAAATAAAAGTTTTATCTGCTCACCTAACCCAGTTATTCTTTTTTAAACATTAATCAGTGCTTTTTGGCTTGTATTAAAAATGTAAAACAAATTGTATTAATATAAATTAAACACAAATATGATAATATTATTTAAAGTAAAAAAAAAGACTGACAGCTCAGCGAGTGAGTTGAGCAAACCAATGCCAGTCACTGGCAATCCCATTAAGCTATTCATAATTGCTCATAATTTTTGGTTGATTTCATTAGCATATGTAACATTTTAATTTGATGTGCCCACACACACTCCACACTCTCGGCTCCCACACACTCACCTGCCACCTGCCACGCCCCCATTTGCCGCAAAACTCATATGCATAATCAATGGAGCCTCATTAACCTGTCGCTGGTGTCTGGTGTGTTATTGTTGTTGCCTGTTAATTACGCAACCCATAAAATATATATTGCTTCTCATCGCGCTTTACATCAGAATGACGTCGATTAACACCTCATAAATGGGCTTGTGTGTGTGTGTGTGCTGCGGCCTGTTGTGTGTAAAACCTGTTAATTGGTTTAACGTTATAAAATTGAAACCGCCGACGTTGTTGTCGGAAGTCGGAAGCCCATGCGGCGTATGCGTAATATATTTGCCACCGCGCGGTCCGAGCCCCGCTTCCTGAATACCTTTTGCCGGAAAAAGGGTTTTCCCCTCCGCCACTCTATTGCCACAAAGCCCAGATTTCCCAGCCTGTGTTCCCAGCTTTAATTCCTCCAGATATTTGCAGGAGGAAAAGTGAAAGCCTATCAACTTATTAATTTAAACTGCAACTGAGACGTGACTTAAAATAAGGGTTTACCCAGAAAAATTAGACCATTTCTTGAATTAAAATAAATTTGCTCTATTTACCAGAACCAGAAATAACCAATTAGGATTTATCATCTTAAAAGTACACGCATTTTATAATTTATAATTTAAAAGTTAAGATATCCCCTTCAAAGACTTAATCTTCTTGCCATTTGAGAGCGATTTCAGGGACTGGAACAAAGGCGCCTCATTAATATTAATACCCTTTGCCAATAAAATGCAATGCAAAAACCCGAACGGAAGGGAAAGGCAGATACCACACATATGCTATTAGTGGCTTCTGTTAATTATGACGTGCACTGTACCCACATGCCACGCAGCTTTGCTATTGCCCGTCCTAAGGAGCGAATCAATATGAATGCAGGATACGTTTGACGATGATGATACCAAGCTGCCTGGCTTTAATTTGATCTGATTCCAATAATAATTCATAATTGACTTAATAATAGACTCGATATTCATGTTAATTAAGCCCGAGCGCATGGCAATTAGTTTTTGGGCCCAGGACCTTGGCAACCTGCAACCTGCAACCTGCAACCTGCAACTTGCCACTTGCAACCTGCAATTGCAGCTTTTCGAGTTTCGACTCGAGACAAAGCCCCAAGTTATCCATGCAAATGCATGACTTTGTTCAACATTTCCGCTACATACTCCATGCTCCATGCCACACTCCTTGCACCGAGCTGCATATGGCACACAAGCCCACATATCCACAAGCCATGGCTGGAACAAAAATTGAAACATGAATTTGTTGGGCCTGAGACTTTGGAGAAATGGGCGAGGGCTGATGGAGAAGTATGTAGTAAATCTTCCTCAGAGGAAACCCTTTAACCTCTTTAAACTTTTTTAGAAAGCCTTAAGTAAATAAAACCATATTTAAATATTTTCTGTTCGTTTTCAACAATAAAGTATAGACTTATCGGAAATATCGTCATTAAAAACATCGATAGTTTCGATATGGCATTTGACTTATAGAAGGCTTTAGTAAAGTGTTTCCCTAAATGGTTTTTAAGATATTTAGATTTATTTTGTATTTGTAACTTATTTGTATTAAGACAAAGTTAAGATTTATTGAATATATCGATTTTTAATTGATAACAAAATAAAAATAGGTGGAATTACTCAGTTAATTATCGATAGTTTTCATATGGCTATTATTTACTTTGGCTTTTAACATACTAATACTTACATAAAGTAGAGACCTATTGAAAATATTAAACATTTTAACATTTGATAACGAAAATCGAAAATTATCGATAATTTCGATATGGCTGTTATTGTAAAAGTAATTAATTTTGCTTATATAAGAAGGTCTTAGAAATAGTTATTCCCTAAATGGGCTTTAAAATATGAAGAACCATCATTATTATTATTGTTACTTACTCATGCTTACCTAGAGCCTAACCCTATCAAAAATATCGCCTTAAAATCGATAACAAAGTCAAAGAATATTGAAGAGCATTGCCTTACTCAGAGAACTAGCACCTTACTACATTCTTTTCGTTCGGACCTCGTTCCTTCCGACTGACCATCTGACTCTGTCAACTTTGTGCCACCATCCTCCAGTTCCAGCTCCAGCTCCAGCTCCAGCTCCAGCTCCAGCTGCCCCTTTATCTCCCAGTCATCGCATCTTTATGAAGCTGAAGACAAAATTGTGTTGCATCGTTAGTCTAATTGCATTTTGGCCGGGCGACGGCGAAGGCGGCAGTAACAACAGATTCGTGTTCGGCTGCTCAACAGTTGCCCGGACTACAACTACTAACCCTACTATATAAATCCGATACCTATACATATATTTGTATATATATTATCCATATATGCAGGCGGGCAGGCATGCGTGAATGCTGCAGGAATCAAGGCAGCCTCGGCAGCAGGACACGTAGTCCTTGTGCTGCTTCGGCTGATGGCATTTTTTGGTTATTAAGACGATACGGCCATGTCGTCGTCACACAACCAAAAAAGACACCCAAAATCACACACACACACACACGCACACACAGCCATGTAATAACTAGTAATTTCGGGGCTGCGACTTTCGACTCTTGGACTTGGCCCAAATGAACCTGACCAACTCGTAACTGGCATTAAGGGATTCAATTAGGGCCCTGCTAATCGACTAATGGATGCCTCTGAATGATTTCAGTGGAGATTAAAAATCGGTATTAAAAATTGGAATCAAAAATACTGAAACAACTCTTAAATAAATATGTGTAAAGAGCATAAAAGTATAGGCAATCTTTACCTTCACTTCCATATTCACTCTGATAATAGCATTATGACACTGTATTAAAAACTTCATTAATTGGCTCATTAATTAGAGGCTTGACAGCAACCATAGGGTTTTGCCTAAGTGCGAGCAAGACGACTATACAGCACTTTCAATGAGATATTAATACATTAATTTCTCATTAATTGAAAAACTTATCGGTTTATCGAAAAAATACCAGACAAAAATGAGTTCGATAGAATATACCGACTCTAATACAGAAAATTGTATCTAAAAACTATATTGATTGCTCATTAGACAAAACGGTCTCACAAAATATATTGGTTTTGCTGAAGGCTTAGCATAATTTTCAGCAACTATTCTGCACAAAAGCAAAATAAATAAACAAAATAAATAAGTTTTCGGTGGCATGGTTTTTCGCCGTGAAATCTTGCAATTATTATGAATTAACTAAATCTATGTACAAGAAAAGCTGTAAAAAATCAGTTTAATGGTTTTCATATTAATTTCTGTAGAAGTATTTGCATGAGGATTCCAGAAATGAATAAATTGTGCACTGCGAATTCTGGCCATTGTTATTGTTTACCTTTTAAGTCAGTGTGACCGTAGTCGCATTACGAAAGAAATCCGAACCAAAAAAGACATATAGTTGTCTCTTTCAAGGTTCTAATGAAGTAGCTAATTAATGAAAACTTTTGTCCTGTATCATAGCCGTATAAATAGGAAAAACCCTAAGCAAACTCAATTTCAACTCCGGAATCAAATGTTCCGTTTTCCCATCTGATACCCTCTTTGTGCCCAGATCCTGCTCCTGCTCCTGTCCGCTGGAGTGTGGCCCACAAATGTGTCGCATTCAAATGAACCAAAACTGAATTGTGTCTGAGCCATCAGCCCCATCATCTCCAGGATGGCCAGGACACTGCAGCAGTCCTGCAATCCTGTTGGCACATTTCGTCGTAGATTTTTGATATTTTCATTACGTGCATCTGCCAGTTACGCTCCATTGTGTGTTGTGTGTGGTGTGTGCGGGGCTGTGGTGTGTGTCGTGTGTCGTGTGCGGGGTGCAGCAGTACATAAAGTGCGGTACATGTGTCCTTTCTTGGCCAGTTCCATTCTGGCAGGACTTTAGTCGCTTAATCTCTGCTGACATTTGCTGAAACAGAAACAGAGGCAGGACCAGAGGCAGAGGCAGGAGCAGGGGCAGGGGCTAGGGCAGGGGCAGGGCCTGATAAAGAGTCGCGTTGCCGCTTTACAAGCTCATGAATGCGAAAACAACGAGAGGATGTTTTGAAGAGATCTACGACTCAAAAAGGACTCCTTTCGGATTATTAACTCTCTTCTGGGACTGCATTTTAAGTGTGTGATGTGTGAAATTAATCGAGTCGTAATGGAGCCCTGTGTTCTGGGGGATTTCTTAAATTCATTTCGAATTAAGTGACAATTTGTGGTGAATATTTTTCATATTTTACTTTCATTTGCAATAATTTGAATCCTCAGAACAATTAAATAGCAAACATCTTTAAAGCCTCGAACTAAACTCTCTCGTTGTTTGCCAGGTCTCTCGCACGTTCTCAAACTCGTATTCTTTACTCGTCGTCGTCTTTACTCGTCGTTTTGATCCTCGTTTTCTCGCTCGTTTCAATGGTTGGTGTCTAGGGTGCTCTTGTAATTAAGTTAATTATAAAATTTTAAAATCTACCTCTATTTTATTTAAATCTATTTAATTTATTTGCCTAATTTATTTCCTAGGCAATATCGAGAACCTGACAACATATTTCCAAATATTTACGGTACAATTCCGATTTCTAATTTCCGACTAGACTTCTCCGGACTCTTCGTTCTTTCGGCTATGAGCTTCTCCTGCCACCTCCTAGTTTTTTCCCATTGGGGTAACATCATGGCGCCGCACCATCTGCATCCTGGGCACCGTGCGCCAGAAGAGCAGACCGCCGCGCTGGTGTCCGCCGCGAGCTTGAAGATCGGCCAGGCAGTCGGCCCAGTGGTTGTAGAGCGGCATCCGTGGCGGCTCGCAGGCGGCGAGCGGAGCTCCGGTGGCCGCCATGCAGGCGGCGGTGACCTGGAGGGGATACACCAGCTTGCTGACCACCATCTGGATGATGACGGCGTTGTACTGCTGCTGGTTGAAGCTCATCGGGACGAGGCGGCGGCACAGGTAACTCACGGCACTGGTGCCGGCCAGAATGGCCCACTCGCCCAGGAAGCGGGGCACCACGCCCGCATAGAGTCCCGCCGGACCGTCGCTGGCCACCAGGCTCATCAGGCTGCCCCAGAGGCTCTCGTAGACGGACTCGCGGCCCACGAACTGGGCGATCTGGCGCACCATCACCACGTAGAAGGGATGCGTAAGGGCCACCGAGGTGGCCAGCCGGAGGCTGTCGCGCATCAGATTCCACAGGAACTCCTTAGCTCCGAATCGAGACTTGGCCAGGCGGCGGCGGCTATAGGGAGCCAGCCGGATGGCGTCCAGGAGCACGTCGCCCAGTAGATAGTCCACCGAACTGGCGACCAAGCGGGCACCGAGTCCGCGATATAGACCCATGTAGCCGTCCAGCTGGTGGATGTGCATCACGTAGCGCTGCACGCCGGGCAGGTAGAGGCGTGGACGCCATCCCAGGAAGGGCAGCTGGTAGGGAACGGCCGGGAACGGCTCGTGGCCCAGCTGGATGAGTACCTTGGCCATTTCGTACGGATGGAGCAGGGCGTTGAAGCCCAGGCGCAGGCAGAAGCGCACCAGCTGATTGGGCTTGGCCGTGGGCGTGGCGGGTAAGCGGGATCGTGATCCGGACTCGGCCACCAAGGCAGCAGTGGAACTTCCTGAGGCAGAGGCCGAGGCAGCTCCAGCGCCAGCGGCAGCACAGGGCAGGGCTATGGCTACCCGATCCCGTCCAGTGGCGGAACGACGCTGACGAGAGCGAACCGACACCTGGCTGTTGGCTATCGGACGCTCCACTCGCTGCTGCTCCACTTGCTGTCCCACTCGCTGCTGCTGCTGCTCCGGCACATCCGGTGGACGGCGCATGAGGGCACTATTGTCCGCATCCCCGCCTCCCAGCGACAGTCCCTGGTTCAAGCCCACTCCCACTCCCGCACCCAATTGAGGGCCTCCTGCGTTCATCTCGCGACGATTGTACTCCATTTGTGTCTGAATCTCTTTCTCACAAAACTCGAATTTAGTCGAACGAACGGATGATCGAACCGATTTTGCCTTCAGTCGGACAAATAATAATGACAAGCTATGGGCTGTGGGTCCCCCGACTAATGCTTTTGAAATATGTGGAAAGGCTTGCTGGGATTGCCAAAAAAAAATATAGAACATCCCCACATAATGAAAATAATAAATCCAAAATAAATAAATAAATTAATTAGTTTTTATTGAAATGATGAATTCCACTATAAAGTTTAAATAAAATATGTAGATTTCAAATATAAAAAGGAAACTGGCTTTTATCTCGTTGTCCCTGCTCGTTGTTCTGCTGCATTCTCGTTGCCTTTACTCGTCGCTTTGCTCGTTGCTTACTCGCTTGTCGTAATGGTTGTTGTACTTAGATTTCAAATAAAATAAATAATAACCACAATTTTATATTAATCATAAGTGCCATTAAAAGTGTGACCAATCAAGGTTAAAGTTTTGCCTTCAGTTCAAGTTTCTGTGTGTCATATTTCAGGAGTTGAATTGAACTCATTCAATCTCTTTATTGGCTCTGCTTTTCTTCATCTGTCCCTGGTTACAAGTCCTGGAAAATCTGGAAAATGCCAGCCCCAACTCCCACTCCCACTCCCACTGCCACTCCCACTCCCACTACCACTACGACTGTCTCGTCGTACTCACTTACTTTTGCAACATGAAATTTCAATTAGGCTGACCCCGCAGCCCTTTTGCTGTTTTTCTGGTCAATTAAATGCAACCAATCCGCCATTAACCCCAAGCCACAGCGATACCCATGGCCCATCGGAATGCATGGTTTTTCTTTTTTAAAAGCCGTTAAGACTTAGTACCAAAAAGCGAATAAAGCAAGCACAAAGCAACAGTAAGCTCTTAAAAATACAGGAAAAATAAATAGACTAAAAAAAGGGAATCTTAAGAATAAAAATAAGAATCTTAAATATACAAACTATTGCTTTTTCTATCTGCCTTTAATATTAAATACTTTAAGTCGACCACCGCTCACCGAACGACCTTGAACTCGGCACATCATTATTTGGCAATGGCCGCCAGCAATTTTCCACTTACTTAGATGGTCTCGGGTTCCATTGAGTCAGTTTGGCTTTGGCCCTTTGGAGCCTGGAAACCAATCACACAGCCCTTAGCCCCCACTCCCCAGCCTAGCGCCACCTTAACCCACCATCGCCCCCAGCTCCGGTGCTTGCAATCCATTCCGACCAAGCGACCGAAAGCAAATGCAACTTATGCGACACGCACAGTTGATTAACAATGTCGCAATTTTTGAACCGACCCAGCGTCGAAATCTCTATTGCCCTCTGGCCAGATTACACGCAAAGAAAATAAGAGAAACATTTGAGGATTTTTGCAACTTGATTTTTCTTGTAATTTCGAATGGCGCCACTTGGCTTAGTGTGCCCGTTGGTTAGGTTGTAGATAATCCCTTAAAGCTGATTTAATATTAATAAATTAAATACTTAGTTTTTAAAAAGCCTGAATTTTCAATGATGTAATTACTAATAATTAACATAATAATTTACAATTATCATAGATCAAGTTAATATTTGAAATGTAAACATACATAAAAAAATATATAAAATGAAATAATTAATAAAAGGAATAAAGGCCTTTTATTTGTGATCTTATTATAGTGACTTTAGACTTGATATTTCAATGATCAATACTTAAAATTAAATATTTATATTACTGTGAAGTTGACCCTAATTAAACAAATATAAGTTAAACTTTTAATTAGAGCCATTTACTTAATTGAATTAAATCTAAATCGAAAACCATTCAAGATATAATTTCGTAGCTTTCAGTGTGACCGCACACACGGGCACGATTATTGCACATCACTAATTAGTGATGTGTGCGACGCATCGCGCCTAAAATTTCCAACCATCGAAAGGGGAAAGGGCACATAAAGGGGGGAGGTGGCCATTGGCAGAGCGGGACCTGACGTTGACATTCCACTAACAGTGAAATTGTTTTCCAAATCCTAAGCTTGCATGTTAGCCACAAGCAGAGCAGCAGCAACAGCAGCAGCATCGCCATCCCCAGAAGGGGGTTCCCAGGGCGTATTCAGGGGGGGGTTTTAGCTGGCGGTGGGGACAACCACGAACGGCAGCGGCGAATGAATGGCAATGAATGCGACACTGGACAGGCGGCCGGAGCGGACAGTAGGCATTTTCAGCGCCATGGCCATGGCCATGCATCACCGATGGCCATGCAACCTACTCCCGGCAGCTCTTTGCCTCCTTCCCTCCTCCCAAACTGGATCCCACGTTGCGTGTGTGGTAAATAGTGAACTGTTCGCATTTTCCCCGACTCCCGCCATCGCTTTCCCAGCTACAGTTCCCTGCCGGAATGGGTGCCATCCACTAATCTGCTTAGTTTATTTTTAAAGGAATTATTCAAGTATTTTTTTAAAAAACAAAAAAACCTTTTGAAAAACTGGCTTAATTTTTCTTTTAGAAAATTATTGACTCTTTGTTATTTTAATAATTTAAACTGTTAGAGTGACAACAGTTTTTATTGTTGTTTTCAGTTAATTTTTAGTAACTTGAAGAAGATTGTCTGATATAGAGGAAATTTACCCTTTTTTGGGTCTACTTATATAACTGTTTAGTTATTTTTAAATTTTGAGCTGAAGGCCCTAGCAGCTATAGCTCAAACTCCCTTGTTTGCATTTAGTTTTAACTGTAGGCTAGCATTATATGTATGAATAAATAAATAAATACATATTTTAATTTAAAAAGAAAGAAAAGTAACTTCAATTCCTCTTTTAATGTAAAAGGAAAGCCCTTGTCAGCTTTCTTTAATATTCTTACAAAAGCTTACTGATAATAAGCATTAAAAAAAAAAACCCATTTAAGATAGTGTATCCCTCAACTATCCAAGTTGGCCTCCAAAAACTCAACTTCTTGTTGCATTTGCACTCAAAAAATTTTTTGTTTTTCTTTCCTTTTTTTTTGGAAGAGGAACTGAGAATGGAGAACTGACTGACCGAATGGAGCAGGAGCTGGAGCTGTAGCAGGACTGCGATAGGCACCGGGAGTTAGTGGACATCGCTGCTGTCTGGGGATTAAAACTGCCGGATGCAGTGCGGAAATCAAAATGCTATGGCGGCCAGCCATCGGACACAACTGACGAGCGGATGGTGTCCGCTGCCAGGACCCCTTTCCTTTCCTCCTTCGCTTTCCTCTTTTCCCCGAAAAAAAAAACCCCAGCCCAAACGATTCGGAATCAAAATGAAACTGGGAATGGGAATGGAAATCGTACGAGGACGAGGTCGGAGATTTCGGGAAGGGGCGGTAACAGCAGTTTAAATGGCAACTAATCGCAAAAGGCAGTTGCTCCAGTCTTCGTGCACAGAGAGAAAAATTAAATTAAGTCAATCGTGTGAGTAAGAAATATAAATAAATAATGTGATAAACAGATACTTAAAACTGGAGAATTTGAGATTAATTCCAATGAGATCTTACTTTTGGTTTTCATTTTATTATTAATTTTGCTTATAAATGCTTCCTCTAGTTTTTTCAACTCGCAGCTTAGTGAAAATTAAAGCACCTAATCCCCTCCCAAATGGATAAATAAATCTCTAAAATATTCCCATTTCTTAGAAACCTATTTTTATTCAAAGTGTAGCCTGGCACATTCGGACATGGCCACGTTTAGATAGCCATGTGGAGGTGTTTGCATAATGAATGAGCCCCGGCCATCGGCTGCGGCTGCGGCTGCTGGATTGGAAAATGGGCGGGGAAAGCGGGTGGAAAATGGCCGGGAAATCGGGACAGTGACTTGGTCTCACGCACAAGACAATGAAATCAAACGACAAACGCAAATGTGATCAATTACAGTTTGTGAATTTTAACGGCAGGCCGAAACCCCAAAACTGCAGTTCCGAGTTGTTGTCCATTTGCGGCAACGCACGTATCCTGCAGGACCTATTTTTTTGTCATTAATGTAATTATGTTAATATACAGCCAGTGACACAGGACATCCCGGAGAGCCGGAGAGCTGCTGGCAGCCATAAAACGCTTTGGAAACTGGAAACCCGGAGATCAGGAGGCGATGACAGCTAGGAGACCTAAACTGCTTTATGGCCATAAGGCCGGAAGTCTGCCAATTTGCGTATAATTTGCTTATGAGCTTCACACACACACAAGCGCACACCCAGAGCTGCACAGAAACGCCTCCAGAACGGAAACGGAAGCTGGAAATCTGAGCAAGGAAACATTTTGATTTCATTCAGACGTCGCTGTCTGTCTCTGTCCCTCGGTATCTTTGAGGCAGACGGCAGGGGTCAAGACAATAGCAATTGCGATATAAAACTACTGACAAGCTAAATATATATAGTTAAAGGTATAAAATATATATTCCTTAAGCTTTTACCAGACATTATTTGATTATTAAGAATAAGAACACATCCTCATCCTCATCAAAGCTAGAAGTAAATATTATGAATCGTCCTATACTTGCTACTTTGCTGACTTTTGCTGCATGTCCCTGACCCCATGACACAATCGTAGCTTGGAATTTTTAAGCACTTGAGTGGGTTAGGAGCTCACCGAGAGTGTGGAGCCATGGGGGCCAGTGTATTAAAAATGAAAACATCTCCTGGCATTTAAGACGTTCAAGAGCCGGGAAAATGCAGTTTTCACTTGAAGGCTTTAAGGAAAAAAGCTTATAATAAAGAAAATTCCCAAAAGGGGTAAGCAGATGTGTATGTCAGCGAGTTAGAGGCTTTACTTATAATAAGCCAGCAAGGAAGCTAACTTCGGAAAGCCGAAGATTACATACCCTTGCTGTTTGCTAATTTAGAAAAGCATAACTTTATTATTTTAATTGCAAATAATTAAAATTTTAATGAAAATTCGGAAAATATACAGCTTTAGGCTATCACTTTCTTATTTACTACAAAAGGCTGTCAAGAACATCAAATTCGCACATTTTTGCGAAACATTGGTCCTTCGAGCCGGATGGCGGCGTGAAGTTATAATTATGTGGACAAGCGTACATGCTTTATGCATGATACAAGTAAGATCCTCGTGGATCAGAACTATCCCCAAAAGAAGCCCCAAGCTAATGTCAATCTATCTCAAAACTACAACTTAGGCCAAGCACATACACTTTTGAAGGGCAGTCACCTCGTCCACATCTAGATCGTAATTCGAGTTCATTTCTAGCTCTCTATTTTCTATTATGTTCTGGCTCTGATTTCGGAGATTTCTACACGATCGCGAGCAAAATTCTTTATCGTAGAGACACAAGCAGACAACCGAGGAACCCAGACATGGCCAAGTACCTAGCACAGATTATCATCCTGGGCGCCAAGGCGATGGGACGAGCATTCGTGAAGACAGTCCGCCAGGAGGTCGACGCCTTCCAGGAGGCGGCCCGCATCCATCGGGCGAGCAGCAGTGCGTCGAATTCCGGCGGCGGAGTCGATGGCAGCGATATGTTGGTGAAGGGCATGACCCTGTCGGAGGCCAGGCAGATCCTGAACGTAAAGGATTTGGGTGACCTAAAGGCTATCGACACGCACTACCAGCACTTGTTTCGGGCCAATGAGAAGCCCGCCGGCGGCTCCTTTTACCTCCAGTCGAAGGTCTATCGCGCCAAGGAGCGCATCGACCAGGAGCTGGCCAAGGTGGCGGCCAAGGCGGTGGCGTCCACATCTGAGCCACCAGCTCCAGCTCCACCTGCATACCCATCTGTATCTCCGTCCCAGTCCCCAGCTGAAGCCCAGTTCCAGGCCAAGAAGCCAGACCAAAAGAGCCGGTGATCAGTCCCCCAGCTGTATTCGCATCCCGGCCTGGCTGGCTGGCTGGCTGTTGGTGTGCCATCGAAACGTGTCCTGTCCCTTGTTGTGTTTTCCAAAATCGTTAACTCAAACCGTCGAATAATAAATAATTCAAATGTGAATGATGTTTAAGAACCCGATTGCATTTATTACACTTCAACCTTTTCGTCGTGCCTCGTGTATATCGAAATATTGATATATCGATATTTTTGCAAGCAAAAAATTAGTATTTATATCTTTTTATATAGGATATGGAGCTAACTGCAGATTGGGAGGATTGCAGGTTTGTGGTTATAGAGTAACTAGTCTATCTCTATTTTTATAGATATATTCTGAATACTCTTGCTTTGCCATTTTGTATTATTACAATATAGGCATTTTTTTAGGTTAAAACATATTAATAAGATTTATTTATAAATGCTTAATGAAAGGTTTAAATTGTAATAAAAAATTCCTATAGAAATTAATTTCAAAATAAATGTATCTAAAATCAAACCGAGCATTTTTGCGAACCATTGGTCCTTTGAGCCGGATGGCGGTGTGCAAGTTGAAACTACAACTGTAACTCAATGTATCAATATATGAGTGTGGTGCGTATATTATTATTTGCGATACTTTTATTATATTGAAAACGGACGGATTTCATATCACTTGCGATACATTAATAATACTAGAAACGGATGGAATATACTTAAAAAATAAGGCTTGATATATCGATGTTTCTCGACGATTTTTGTCATAAGATTTCGATAACTTGCTTTGTGATCGATAAGGAATCATTGTAAGGTCTGACAACCCTACTTTTGTGATATACTCTGTAAATTTTTAATACTTTCTGTACATTTTTCGAATATAACATTTAAAAGGCTTGTAGAGTCTTTGAAACATCGATGTTTCTCGACGATAATTGTCATACGATTACGATATTTGGTTTTGTCATCGATAAGGCATCAGTCGAACGTGTGACAACCCTACTTTTAAGTTCCCGCTTATATTTTGTGATATATATTTTGTAACTTGGTAATACGTTGGAGAGCCGCAGCGCCCCGGAGGCCTCAACTAATTGACCGTGTCTCCGCAGAGCCCCCAGGTGAGAATCGGTCAATATGACAACCCGGCAGAAGTACATCGAAAAGGCCGAGGATGTGGCGGACCGGGTGATCAGGCGTGGGCGGAATGTGCTGCCCCGGGCCGCCCGCCTCTGCCTTATTGCCAGCTTCCTGGAGGACGGCATCCGGATGTTTCTCCAGTGGGACGAGCAGCGCGAGTATGTGGAGGAGAGCTGGGGCTGCGGCAAGCTCCTGGCCACACTGTTTGTGCTGGTCAACCTGTTCGGTCAGATTGGCGGCTGCGGCATGGTGATGGCTCGCTGCAAGACCAACATCGCCGTGGCCATGCTCCTCGTCATCGTTGTACTCCAGATATTGGCCTACTCCATCGTGTTTCACCCGAAATTCCTGATGCTCAAGCTCGCGCTGATCGGCGCCCTGCTCCTCGTGCTGGCCGAGGCCCGGATCGAGCGACGACGCAGCCTGTTCGCCGGCCTGCCCTCGATGGAGGACAACAGGCCCAGGGTCTTCATGCAGCTGGCCGGCCGCGTTCTGCTGGCCTTTATGTTCACCAGCCTGCTCCGGTTCGAGCTGAGCGTGTGGCAGGTTATCCAGGACACCGGTGGCTCCATTCTGATGGTGCTCGTCGTGCTTGGCTACAAGACCAAGCTCTCGTCCCTCGTCCTGGTGGCCCTGCTTACGGTGCTGAATCTCTGCCATAATGCCTGGTGGAGCATTGCGGCGAACGTGCCACGACGCGACTTCTTGAAATACAATTTCTTCCAGACTCTGTCGGTGATCGGCGGCCTTCTCATGATCGTCACCCTGGGCCCCGGGAGGGTTTCCATGGACGCATACAAGAAGAAGTGGTAGAAGTGAGACTCTTGGCTTGTAAACACATTGTTGTATTGATCGTTAAATATATATTTTGTTATTTGTTAAATTGAGAAAGAAATGAAGTCCTTATTTTTTGCAGTTTTTAGTTCAGAAATATAAACTACTTGCAAAATTTAAGTTAAGTAGTTTGGAATTACTAGAGAAGATTTCTTTGCAACTTAAGATATATCTTGGTATTTCGAAAATAAAATAACATCTCTACTTAAATATATTTATGGAGGGAACTTTGGCATATCCGGCTCGAAGGATCAAAAAGATTTCTTAAATAAAAATTAGCTTGAAGAGGAGAAAATCTGCTTTCAACGAGTTTGTAAACATTGAAACGTTCACAACTAAGACTCCCTTATCTTGGTCAGCAACGCTGGAATATCCGGCTCGAAGGACCAAAAAGATTTCTTAAATAAAGATTAGCTTGATAAAAAGAAAAGCTGCTTTCAACGTTCACAACTAAGACTCCAATCAATTGTAATGGAAAATTAATAAATCGCCGGTTAATCTATGGCCACACACACTTTAATATTTAATACTAATTTTCAGCGGCACACAGGCATAGGAGATAGATGAGAGAATGAAAATGCAAATGAAAAAGAGCAACAATTTACATTCAGATGGCGTTTAATGTCTGTTCGGGACATGTCATTGATCTCTATAATGAGGCACGTTTTACCAAAGCAAAAGTTGCCCACACACACACGCCTGAATATTGTATTATGGCAATTTTCAATTTGCGTATGCATTTTAAATGCAATTTTCCATTATCCACCGCGCCAAAGCGAGGCCAGCCGAGGCCCAATAAAATGCAAGTGATTTATTTATACGCATTGTTGGCGGGGCGAAGGGCAGGGCAGCTGGCGAACCGAACCGCACCGAACTCTTAATAAAAACAATTAAGCCAAATTGGCCACAATTGTAGGCAAAAATGAAATAAAAACGCAAATAAATTGAAATTGGATGAACAAATAAAGAGCGCGCTGTGGCGCTGATCAAGATGGCGCAAAAGTGAGTGGAAAAGTGTATGACGGTGCGAGAAAGGCGAGCGAGCGAGCGAGCACTTGAGTGGAAATGCAGCCGAGTGTCGTCATCATCATCATCAAGGGGACATCGCATTGCACACAAGTGCGGAAAATCGAGAAAAGTGACACTCGTACACTGAAGAAAACAAGGCTGCTAGAATTCCTTAAGTCAAGCGATGCATTTAAAATTATTTTATAAACAAACTAACTTTTAATTTACGGTTTGGCTTTTTTTTTTGTTTTTTTTTTTTTGTAGAAAAAATCCAAAGCATTTTTATTTATTTATTTTCATAAACCTAAAATATCTAATTGAATAAATAAGAATTTAAAAAGGAAGGTTTAAAGGTAAACTTTTAAACCCGTTTAATATTTAATTATTTCATAATTAGAAATACTTTAACACTCAAATACTAAACTGTAGCCTTAATTTCCCTCAGTGTACATACAGATATTGGCAGAAGTGCAGCAGCAAATGATGAGCAGCAAAGCCGGCGATGCGATTTGCGTTATTTCTTTTTTTTAACATTTCTTTATTTTCTTTTTTTTTTCTTGCCAGGAACTCGTTTTAACTTTTTAGTATGGAAAAACTATTCAAGTCTAATGGCACGAAAGAGAATAATGACGTGCCATACACTTCGACAGTTTAAGCGGATTCACATGATTACAACTGAGTGGAGAGTGGAGCCAGCAGAGGTAGAGTGGAGAGTGGAGAGCGGAGAGTGGAGAAAGAAGTCCCCGGAGAAAAGAGCGGGCAGTAAGTAATGATGTCTGTCGATGTTTGCAGAGAAAATTGTTAACCATTCGAAGGCGACAAATGTCGAACGCATTAGACCAAGTTATAGGAGCGAACGGTGGTTAGAATTCTTGAAAAAAAATATATTAAATATTAAAATAATTAAGATCAAGCTTGATTAACTCCAAGCAATCTTGAAGAGGGGACCTGAAAGAAGGCATAGATGTGTTATCGTAGTTTTTATATAGATTGTTCTTTTTTTCTTTGGTTTATTTTCTTGGTTTTAACTTTTACAATGTGCTTTAATTCATTTTCCAAATTGTCTTTGTTTTATTTAATCCTAATTTTCTTAAGATCTCATCTCAAATTGACAGCGGAATCGGAACATAAATGAGGAAATTCATATTTACATAATGCTACTTTTAAAAAATGCTAAAAAAAAGGCTACACTATGCCTTAGTTAGTACTCAGTTAATGCTTACAGATGTAAATGATGTAAATGTAAAGCGACCTCCGCTGTCTAGGTACTCTGGAAACTTATTTTTATGATTTGCCTGAGTGGAGCGTTTTTTAGAGTGCTGGTCTGAAGTGCTCTCTGTCCGGCGTAACAATTGTGTTTTTTTTTAAATGTGTGATTATATCCAATAGAATTTATATGATAATATACGTTCACACAGCTAAACTTTACATATTAAATTTAACATATTAAATTACAGAAGAAACGTTAAATTAAGTCTGTCACCTCATATTCAAGTCGTTTTTATTTTTGAAGAAACCAGAAGAATTAAAACTTTTCCAGTCATAATCATTATTATATATTTTCCCTACGCATTCGCTTATTTTATTTAACCGAACTTCTATTCGAAGTGTAAGCAAAATCCTTCAAAATCATCCACTGTGCCACTGTGTCTTTATCTCCATCAGGCACTTGATGGCGTCTCTAGCTTCACTTCAGCTCTCGAGCTTCTAACAAATTGCTTAAGACGAGGGGAGCCGAAAGTCGTAGTTTTAACAAATTTATTGCTTTTAATTGCAAATATTTGACAGGCCCTTCGGCTGCAGGGCAAAAATCGATGAGGATAAAACATGGCCTAATAAAGTGGCTGCTTTATGGGAGAAAAGTAAGGAGAGTGCAAGAAAAATGCATGTCGTGTGCACCGAGTACAGTGTACACTGTCAGAGTCGTCTCTATGATTGCCTAATTCAATTATTATTCAAATCATATAATTTCATTTTTTTGTGGCACGCACCGACTGCGACTGCGACTGCGGTGGCAGGATGTTGTAATCACATTACGTATACGACCGCAGAACGGGGACGGCGCATGTGGCGTATACTTGATGCCAAATCCAATTTCCCGCTGTGCGAATGCGAATGGAAATTGCTCGCTTCATTCCATACATTGTTCCATTGCCTCTCATTCCTGGCCAGAAGTATGCTTTGTCTCCGGCTTACCCTTGCGTCGCCACCGCCGCCGCCGCTGTATTTATTTTATTTTTTTGCATATTAATATTGTTAAAAGCGAGCCGCCGTCGTCGTCGCTCTACAAAATTAGCCAGCCATTCATGAAGCACTCCTCGTCGCCGCCACTCGCCATTCATCGTTCCGGGAATCCCATCATGGGAGGCCATATCAATTTACCCACCGGAAGGCACGCAGAAGCAACATTGGTGGCAACAAAAGGTAGGAATCGGTTTGGTCCTTCTCCGCGGGAGTTCAAAACTCGTAAACATATCCACAGGCAGGCCAGGACAACCTAGAAAGTAAGAATATATACAAACAGAGCCTTGAAATTAATTCATTTAATATTCATTCGTTATATAATTTTTCTCAATTCTGAATAATTATTAAATATTATTTGTAGCAAGTCCTCACTGTGGCCGCGTCTCTGTCTCTGTCCGTTTGTATGCACTTATTAATGCGTATTCATTGTCACATCCGGCGCGAGGAAATTATATTCCCCACCAGGCGGGACTCCCTCGCCAGCCCCAGTCCCAGCCCCAGTCGCTGCCCAATCCTTGTCCAGCTCCTACCTTTCTCCGAGCCACAATCATCGACTCATTTGCCTTGCCTTGCCTTGCCTTGCGGAGAGCAGACGCTTTCCTTTTGTCGATTTAATTGAAATAATTGCAAAAATGCAAATTGAATGGACAACAGTTGACACAGGATATTAACCATGGACGAGAAGCACATGGGGCTGCGAGCAACAGGGTCCTGGAGCTGGGTGTGGGCACCCGCTGGGCAAGGAGCATTAATGAGCTAACGAATGGACGCTGGATAATTGAGTGGAGACCACATGTGCAGCTGGGCGGGATCAATGAACCCTTGTCGCGGATCGGGGGCTCAATTTAAGATTTTAAATGTTAAGAGAAAATATCGTTATCGATAAACCAGAGTTCTATATCGATTTAAATAGATTTGATATATTTTTTCAATGGAAACCTTACTGAAGCCCTCTGTAATGAGGCCAGTAGCCATTCCGTTGCCCACTTCGACCAGTGGTAACCATTACCATGGCTCGAATGATATGGGGAGGAGGCGTGACCGGATGCGGTGGCAACTCTGGCCTAAGCTGCGTCCTCATCGATGTCGATGTCGATGTCGATGACGATGACTCTGCCTTGTGTCTGTGTCTGGCCAACTTCCGCTGCATTGAGTGTGAGTGCGAGTGCGAGTGCGTGGCGTATCCTTTTATCCTGTCTGTGGGTGTGTGTGTGCGTGTATGACCGCAGGCTGCACCGTAATTGTGTTGATTAGCTAATTAGATGTAATTTCGCGGCCGGAAATTGGCAGTTGGTGCAGTCGGGACAGTCGGTTCAGTCGGTTCAGAGCAGCAGCCATTAGGAGGACGAGTGCTCCGAGTGGCTCCGCCCATGCAAATTTTCAAGTGCCACCGCAGCGTAATCTTGTCATGAATATGTTTGTTTAGTCAGAGAAGCCTTGAAGAGTTCCGCTTTATAGGATTCGGATGGCGATCCCCCCGATCCCCTGTCGCTTGGCTGATGCTGACGTAAAAGTCGCGCCATAAAAATTCATTGCCAAACGAGCCAAAGTATGGACCAGGACGAGGAGGAGGATGTGGCAGTGGCACTGGCAATTGCCGAGAGTAGTCGCAGTCCAGACTGAGCTGCAAAAAGCCACTGGAGCGCCGCTTGGGTAACGGATCTGAAACTTCAACTGGGCCACGACGATTCACGATGGAGCTGGGCGAGACACTGGCCAACGAATCATTGACAAAGCAAAGCTAAGAAATTATTTATGAATTCTTTACTTAGAAAAAAGTAAATTTCAATTAGCTTTAGTTGTGCACAAATTTATGTTGAAAGATATCCCAATATATATGCTACAAGCTGTTCCTAAAACTCCCCATCCGCCCTCGGGTGTGAATGATGCATAAAAAACCAAAAATAGGAAACATTTTATAAAAGGAATTGCATAAAGTTCTCTTTCTTCTATTTCTTCCCCTAAACAGCGCAGCGTATTAAAGGCGACAGTGGGGAAAATGTGGGCTGGAAAATGGGAAATGGGTTGGGAAATGGCTGGCGATGGGCGATGGGTGACGGGCGATGGTGGATGGGATGTATCGCTTCAGACTGTGCGACGAAAACGACATCGCAGGCAATGAGCTTAAGTTCAATACATTTACTTGAATTTCCAGCGAGCGACAAGGACGAAGACGATGTCGTTGACTAGTTGGCTCCCAAGGATGAGTCGCAGGCAAGGCGAAGGAAGAGCGGTGCTGGGGCTTCAAGGAAGCTGCAAAGGCTGGCAAGCTACATACAGAGAAAATACTTGGGTAGCTTTGAACCCTTTATTATTATACAAAAATAATTATTTCAATAAATATAAATAAATATAAATAAAATTAAAGACTGTAAGCAAAACGACGAGTAGAGGCGACGAGATTGTAGAGGATGACGAGTAAAGACGACGAGAATAAAAGAAGAATGACGAGTACAGGCGACGAGAATGAAAATGAGACGGAAAATGACAACGAGAATGAATGCAGAATGAGAAGTGAGAAGATCGACGAGTAAAGATGACGAGATTGAATGCAGAACGCATTGAAAAGACGACAAGAATGCAAGCAGAATGACGAGTAAAGACGACATGAATGAGGGTTGAACGACGGTATAAGTCGACAAGACTACAGGCAGAATGACGAGTAAAGACAACGAGATTGTAGACAAAACGACGAGTCAAGACGACGTGCAACGACGAGTAAGGATATCGAGATTGAAAGCAGAACGACGAATAAAGACGACAAGAACGAAAGCAGAATGACGAGTAAAAACAACGAGATTGTAGACAAAACGACGAGTAAAGACGACGAGATTGAGAGCAGAAGGGCGAGTAAAAATGACGAGTTAAAGGCAGAAAGACGGGTAAAGATGACTTGAATAAAGGCTGAACAATAATAATAATAATTAGAGACGACGACTTATTGAAAAATCCATGTATATATATTTGTATCTAAAAGTTCTCTCAATATTTTTTTGCTGTGCAAAAAGCCGAAGACGGGCAACGTTGTGCCCATTACAGACAGTTTTTGTGGCGAGAAATTTCAAAAAGCTCAAATGTGCGAGGCGATAAGCAAAGCAGCAAGAGATTGGCCCGGCTAAGGTCCTGGCTAGGTCCTGGCAGCACGAGTGCTGGAGGGAGGGAGAAGGGGGGGCAATGGCAGCACTTACATGTAACCAGTCGATGGCGACAACGGCAGCCGCAAATGTTGCAAGGATTGCCGGCAAGAAGCACACACAGAAATTGATGTCTATGTGGTGCGGCGGCGAAGGACGAGCGTCGAAGGACGAGCATCGAAGGACGAGGCAACTATTCGGGGGTGGTCCTGGCCAGAGATCGGCGGGGGTTGATTCGCCAGCGCAAGTTTTGGTTTTCAAAATTTATCGCTTTTAGATAAAACGTTTTGCGTTTTTACGATACGAGCAGCGAACACTTTGGCCAACTATCCTCGAAGCCGAGCGCAGCTGGAAGGGATGATGTCCTCCGAGCCACAGGAGCGGAGGAGGACCAGCAGCAGGAGCAGCGAATGGGAGTGTGGATTATAAAGTAATTTAATTAAAACGCCGGGCCCGCAAATAAATCCAGCATTATTTATGCCGCCCCATTGAAGCTATGTGACGGGAGTCGTTGCTTAAATCTGTATTTTTTCGTTGGTTAATATTATTCAAATAAAATATTTTTAAATTTAATATAAATATTATTTAAATATTAAGAAAATATATATAAATTAAATGCAAATATTCAGAATGTTTAGTGCTTAAGAGATTTAATTACAAATAACATATTTCTATGATTAAGAATCTAGTTTCTTGCTGCATTTAATCCTAAAAAACTCCCAGCTTTTCTTCATTATTTCAGAACTAATTTCTGGCTAAAAACTAAATCTGTATTATTCGCTGTTTCTTATTACTTAATTTTTGATTTATTATACTATATTATTTACTTATTTACTATAATGTTTAGTGCTAAAAAGATTTAATTAAAAGTAACAAACTAAGCTAGTTTCTTAAGATATTAAATTCCTAAAAAACTTTCAGATTTTCCATAATTTGATTACGACTAATTTCAGGTTTAAAAATAAGTCTGTATAATTTAAATATATTTTTGCTTTGTTTAATACTATTTAAATATATGTTATATTCAAAATGTTAAGTGCGAAAGAGATTTAATTACAAATAAAATAGTTCCAAGATCCTAAGAAGCTTGTATCTTAATTAATTAATTTTCAAGAAACCAATTTCAGGTTAATAATTCCCATTTATATATTAAATTTATTTCCCCCGCTTAGCCCGGAAAAACCTGCCCACACTGCAGCAGTCCCTGGGCAGCAGCAGTTCCAGGACAAAGACCACCACCGCTCCGAGATTGGCCCAGAGGATGAGCCAGAAGAGAGCGGCCAACTCCCGCATGGACAGCACATTCTGGTGCACGGCGGCCACCGGCTGCTCCTCGCCCGGCGATAGCCGCGGATCGCCGTCGATCCCGTCCAACGTGCTGTACGCGGTGCTGGCGATCCTGGCCACGCTCTCCTCCGCCTCGTCCACGGCGCTCACATACTGGCGCGTCCAGTGCTCCAGGAAGCCGTGGGCATGGGCATGCTGGATCTGCTTGTTGAGGACGCCGACCAGGTGCGAGTGGCGGCGCACATAGAAGGCTAGCTGCTGCGTGTAGATGCGCTCCCTGACCAGGTGCAGACGCCGGCTCATCGGATGCACCTTCCGGAAGTAGCCAAAGTACTCGTACGGCGTCAGGATGGCCAGCCGCTCCGAGGTGCCGCTCCTGCGAGCCAAGGCCGGAAAGGACTGCAGCTCGCTGCCCTCGAGATGGACCAGCTGGCGCGGCTGCAGCTCCGGCAGGCTGGCCAGGATCCGGGCCTCGTTCACCTCGGCCAGCTGGATGGTGAAGCGCTGGGCCAGGACCTCGGCGATGGTCTGCGGCGGATTGCGCTGCGTGTCCTGGCGCAGCAGCTGGTACATGCCCGACTGGTAGCCGCTGCGCAGGACCAAGGTGGCCAGCAGCCAGGTGAGCACCGCCAGCCTGGCGGGCAGCCTGCGGGGCAGGAAGCGATCCGGCAGATTGCCGCCCAGGGTCAGCACCAGCAGCTGGTAGAAGGGATGTGGTGGGAGCTCCTCTCGGGGCCAAAGCCGGCACACCAAGGCCAAGATCAGGCAGGTCAGGACCAGGACCAAGGCTATGGCCCGCCACAATGGGGGACCAAAGGGAAAGGCCAGCTTCTCGTAGGCGGAGTAGGCGCTCTGCAGGTTCGTGACCAGCATGATGTGGCTCATGAAGTAGTACGTGGACTGGGAGTAAGGGATCTCGCTGCCGGCACTCGGCTTGAAGTGGAATCCCCCCAGCGAGAAGTCCGCGTGCTCGCCGAAGATCTGTGGGAGGAAGACAGGGACTTGGACAGGCCTCCAGCTCACAGCTCAGGACTTGCTCGGCTCACCTCGTCGAAAATCCGGCCCGACTCGTCGAAGGTGGCCAGGACCTCGCCCTTGTTCATCCAGTAGAGGCCCACGCTGAAGTTGAGGTTGTCGGCCAGGAACTGCAGCAGGGCGCCCTCGATGCCCACAAAGGAGCCTGAGCCCGAGTCGGGCCGCCAGACCAGGTACGGCATGTCCTGCCAGGTGGCGCAGGTCAGGCGGCAGCCATGGAAGTTGCCCAGCTTCGGGGGAAAGTACTCGGAGCTTTCCCACAGCTGCGAGTCCAAGTCAAAGCGGTTCACCACGCTGGCCCTGATCACCTGGCAGCCATGCTCGACGCTGAAGGGGAAGTAGCTCACCATAAGTAGCTCCTGCTGACCAGGAGAACGCATCACCAGACCCACGTTGAGCACACTGAGGCGCCAGAGCAGCCGCAGGGCCAGCTGCACCTCCTCGCCCTCCGCCTCCATCGTCCGGGACACGTACACCAGCGTGTGCGAGAGATCCTGCGTGGCCCGAATGCCTCCGTAGATCCCGGCCAGCGACTCCAAGTCATCCACCAGCACCAGCACGGCGTGCACATATGGCTTGTACTCCATCGACGTCTGGCGGAAGAGCCTCCGCGCCTGGCCCGTGGCCGGCAGGCTGACCAGCAGCCGGGTGAGCAGCTCCTCCACGTGGAAGCCCGATGGGCCACTGATGTGCGTGTAAATGTACAGGGTCTTCAGGCGACCCATCTCCGAGTTGACCACCACTTGGGCCAGTGCCTCCGCCAGGCCCGAGTCCGCTCCAGACCCAGATCCCAGTCCAGCGAAGAGGAAGCCGCCGAACAGGACGAGGGGCCAGCACTGCATGGCTTAGGTGTCGCCCAGGAAATGAGGGAAGCTAAGCCTTACTTGGAGCTGCTGCTTCCTGAGGTGCCCCCGGGGGAAATCTCTGGAGTGCCCTGACCAATCGCGTTAATCACATCACATTAACGGGGGTTCCCCCGGGCGCCTTGCGTTGCTTACATGTCCTGACAGGAGCAACCCATCATTAGCTCCATTAGCTCCTCGTGGCACTGTCAACCGCGGACAGAAACCAGTTCGATCTCAGCCCATATTATGGCCAATAAGAAAGTGATGGCCAAAAGCCGTACATTCTTCGAATTTTCATTCAAATTTTAATTATTTTTAATCGGAATTTTGGAAAAAAAATCAAAAAGAAATTTTTTCTATAATTCTATAAGGGGTTACATCATTAAAATAGTCAATAACTGGCCAGAAATAATTTTTAAAAATTTCCAAACTTATTATGTTTTATTATTCTATTCAAAACAAGAATAGATCAGCTTTCCGAATTGAATTTAAGGCTATTTTGGCTAAGTTATTCATATTTTTAGCTCTTTGTTCAGATTTTTCGTGACCTGTATTTTCATTACTCGTAATTTGCGCCAACTCGAGGTCTTTAGTCAACCTGATCTTCATATACAGAAATCAGATTTGTTGACTTTTAATTGCCAGATTCACAGATCGTTGATTTGTCAAAAAAATTACCATATCTTTTTTAACCCAAAAATTGGCCCATTTGGGGGTCTTCTTGAGGGCATATCTTGGCCAAAAAGTGAAAAGTATCCAAAAGCCGTGTATTTTCCGTTTTGTTATTAAAATTGTAAACTTTTAAAACCAAAACATTGAAAAATATAAAAAAAAAAATTGTATCGATTTTTCAAATTTTGGTAAGGGGGTACATCAGGATTTTTTTCAAAAATTTACCAAAAATTTATTTGCCTAAATTCCTAATCTTAATACGCAGATTTAATATTCTAAAAAAAACTTACACAGAAAAGCTTTCCGAATTGAAATTAAGGCTGTTTTAGCGTAGTAATGATTATTTTAAACTCAGATTTTTCCTTAAAATAAATCATATTTTTCGAAATATATTTTCAGCTCAAAAATGTGATATTTTAAGGTCTTCTTGAGAGCCTCTTATAGCCAAAAAGGAAATGATAGGCAAAAGCCGTGTATTTTTCGATTCATTATTAAAATTGTAAACTTTTAAAACCAAAATATTGAGAAATATCAGAAGAAAAATTTAAATCGATAATCGATAATCGAAAATTAAAAAAAAAAAATTTTTTTAAATATCCACACTCAATATGTTGATTTTTTAATCTAATAAAAACTAGCACAGAAAAGCAATCCAAATGGAAATATATTTAATTTTGGCTCAATTATGCCTTTTCTAAATTAGCAAACTGCAAGGGTATGTAAACTTCGGCTTTTCGAAGTTGGCTTCCTTTCTTAATTTATTTAATTATTTTTTATATAATATTCATGTATGCCTTAATTTTTATCCATATACTTATTACGTTATATATTATAATATCATCCTTAATTTATTATCTTTATTATTTCATAATTTTATGTATAGTTTATCTGAAAAGATAGCTTTTATATATTTTCTTTTTTACTTCCATGGCCTTAAAATTCCCAACTGGATCTAATAGTTGCCAAGGATTATGGTGACAGACCTGGCCCATGTTCAGTTGCTAGAACTTATTAAATATTTAATTAAATTAAATGCAATTTTTCTTTCTAATTAATTTTATATAAAAAATTAAAATTTATTATTTTATTTTATTTTATTTTATTTATTTTTTATTGGCATTTCAACAAAAGTCTAGTCATCAACATCATCGTCGTCGTCGTCGAAACTGAAGTAGTCGATGTCGTTGTCCTCGCGCCCAATCTCGATGATGTCCTGGGGCTCGCTGCTCTCCTTGGTCACTGCCGCCACCTCCGTCTCCGCCTCTGCCTCCTGATCGGACTCAGCCTCCCGCTCGTCCTCGAAGAGACTTCGCTCGGCGGCACCCAGCTCGTAGACGGGTTCCTCTTCCCTCTCCTTGGGCTTGGCTTTGGGCTTTTCATTGTCGCTGTCTTTGCTGGAAATCCTGCCCAGAACCGGCGGCTGCACCTCCACCCGGGTCTGGTTCTGGTGGTGGTTCAGCATGCCCTTGTAGAGGTGCGGAAACCTCCGCTGGAAATCGATCTTGATGCGGAGCAGCCGCTCCAGCATGCCGGGCGTGAGGATGGATCCTCCTCCCTGCTGGCGGCTGCCCATGATGTGAGTGTCCCGGCGACGGCGACCATCCCTCAGGTAGGCGGCGTAGCTCCCACCGCCCGTGTAGAGCGGATGATGCAGATCGTAGGGCTTGGTGTTCCAGGGGTCGTCGGGCCGGGTCTCCACGGGCAGCAGGCCCATGAACGGATGCAGCAGTCCCTCGCCGAAGGTGAAAATGGAGCCCACTTGGGGGTCAGATGGGAGTGGGTCTGATTCTGATTCTGGTGATGGTGCTGGGGGTGGCGCCTCGGTTTCGGTGGCGGATGGTGCTGATGATGGACTGATATGCAAATGGAAGATGAAGATGGATGGATTTGGGTGATTAACTTGGCTCTACTTGGCTCTAGTCTAGGCTCTAGGCTATGATTATGATTACGGTTAGTCGGGGGAGGATTATGGGTTATGGTTGTGGGTTATGATTATGGGTTAGGGTTGGGAACTAAGTCCTAGGGGAGCTTCTGCTGGTGGTGGCCGAGGGCCTTCGCCGCAGCCTCTTTGGGGACTTGGAGAGACCATTAAGGCTCTTGGCGGAGGCTTTCCTCAGGGAGCTGGAACTGGAGCTGGAGCTGGCGCTGGCTCTGCGCTCCTTTTGGAGCTGTAGACGCAGCAGGTCGTTGAGCACATCCACCAGGCGGTCCAGCTTGGTGCTGCTCACGCTGGCCTGGGTGGTGATCCTTGAGCTGCTGCTGGAAGGGGTCACCTTCTTGGGCTCTGGTTTCACCTTCTTCGCCTCCTTCTTGGGGCGCCTTTGTGGCAACCTTGCCTGGCGCGTGGACCTCACCCAGCCCTCATCCTCCACCGCCTCTGGGCTCAGCCTGGAGCTGCTCCTGGCAGTGCTCCTTCTGCTTAGGAACTTGCCCCGCATGGCATAGGGCGAGGGCGTGGTATCACTGGAGGAGGAGGAGTCGCTGCCCACCTTGTTGAGTTCCACGTTGAGCATGTGAGCCCGTTGCTTCACACTCCAAGCGGAGGCTGCTCTCTTGGCCTTGCCCTCCGTATCATTGGAGTCAGCGGCAGGAGCAGCGGGCTCATCGGCCTGGAAGTCGGGGTAGGAGGCATACTCCTGGCTGAGGGGAGCCTCGTAGGCGGTTCCTTTGGCCAGCTCCAGGTTGCCTCCTTCGGCGTACTGACGCTCGTGGCTCTTGGTCAGGTAGTCGGTGTCGTAGCCCCGATTGGCCAGGATGCGCTGCCAGTTGGTGCCGTCATCCTCCTCCATGTAGGTTAGCTTGTTATCAGCGATGGTGGAGGCCGAGGCGGAGGCGGAGGCTGAGCCCAGCTGCTCGTCCACCTTGGCTATGGCATTGGCCTCCTGGGACCTGGACGGGAGAGGAGGAGGAGTAGAAGCTAAGGGAGGAGTGGCAGTGGTAGGAGGAGTCTCTGTGGTGGTTGTGGGGAGGCTCGTGCTCTCGTCTTGATCAGCCTCTGGTTCCTGCTCCTCTTCCTTGGCTGGCTCCTCCGTAACGGACTTCTCCTGTTCCTTTTCCTTCTCCTCCTCGATGGGCTTCTTCTCCTCTGGCACCTCCTTCGTCTCCTCCTTGACCAGATTCACCTTGAGCTGCTCTTGGATCTTCTTGCACCTTCTGTTGGCATCCAGGAGCTGCAACTTCAGCGCATGCACCGCCTTGTGCAGCTCGTGGATCTCCTCCTGCTGCTGGGACATGGCCTCTGTCAGGCGAGAGCTCTCGGCAGCCGCCGAGTCCTGCTGCATTTCCTCCGACGCCTCCTTCAGAGGACTCTCTGTGGTGGTCGTTGTGGGAGTGGCCTCCGTGGTGGGTTCACTGGCTTCGGTGCTGTTTATAGCCGGCGGAGGAGCCGCTGTGGTCAGCCGCACAAAGTCCTGGTGGTGGTACTGGTAGGGGGGATGGTGATGGTGATGATGGTGCTGCTCCCCCTGCTCCTCTTCCTCCTGTAGCTGCTCCTCGCCTTCGTACTGATCCCCGCCAATCTCCAGCGGCTCCTGGCTGGCCCTTTCCAAGGCCTCCCTGATGGAGGCCGCATTGTAACGCATCAGAGCCTCGGCCGGGTCCTCGTCCGGACTCAGAGTGATCTCCTTGAGGCCCATCTTGTACTCCCGCCTTAGCTCGTTGAGGGAGCCCTCGTCGATGGTCTCCAGGGTGCCGTACTCGGCGGTGCTGCGTCTGCTGCGGCGACTCATCTTGCAGGGACACCTACCTAGGCTCTGCTTTTCCAATCCCCGAGAGCTGCACCGACAGCTGCTGCCGCAGCGGCACAGGGAACTGCCGCAGGCGCAACCCTTGGCTGCTTCATTACCTTGGATGTCCCGCCCCAACCCGCTCTGGAAGATGGCTAACCTTTTGTGGATTTGGTGTTGCTCCGGCGCTGCTTCGGTCGTCGTCGTTGTGGTCACGGAGGGAGCAGCTGTGGGTCCTGGCTGCGGGTTTATTGTCTGAAATGCGTCGCCTGTTAATGCCATGAGAGGAAGGTTCGAATGAATCGGATGAAATGGATCAGATGGCGACTACGGCTCTACGTGGTTGTGTGTCTGGTGGAGTGCTCATGTGGTGTGTGTGTGGTGTTTGGAGGTGTCTAGTGGCTGATACTCACCCTGGCCATGGTCTGGTGCTGGCGCAGCATCTCGTCCACCTCGTCGTTGCCCACGGCGGCCCTGTAGCCGGCGGAGGAGGGTCGCTGGTAGGAGGAGGAGTAGCTACCGCCTCCATAGGCATTCGATCCGTAGCCACCGCCTCCATAGCTGGTGCCATAGCTGGGAGTGTAGCTGGGGCGGGAGTAGCTGGGTCTGGCATAGCTCTGTGGGGCATAGCTGGGTCGGGAGTAGCTTGGAGGGGCATAGCTGGGTCCATAGCTGGGTCCATAGCTGGGACGCTGCTGGGGCGTCGAGTAGTACAGATTCACCACGGTGGGCGATGACCCCGACGACTTGGACTTCTTCTTGTGCTTGTCACCGCCCAGTCCCAGGGCATCCACTGTGGGGGAGACGGAGATGGAGTCACGATTGCGAAAGACGCCGTAGAGATTACCTTTGTGCCGGGCCTTGCCCTCGTTCTCCGCCATCTGGGGTCCAGCCTCGCCCACGATGGGCTCCTCCTGCGCCTGCTGCTGCTGCTGCTGCAGTTCCTGGATGGCCCTGGACTTCTCATCGGCCCACTGGCGTTCAGCTGGCATCTGCTGGTCCTCCGACCACTGTCTTTGCTGCATCTGCTCCATCTGGATCTGCTGGATCTTGGCCGGGTCCTCGGTCCACTGAAGCTGGCTCTGGGCTGAGGGATTCTCTGCGGCCATTTGGCGTGGCTGCTGCATCATGGGAGTCTGCTGAGGCATCATCATGGGATTCTGCTGGATCATCTGCTGGTTAGCTTGAGGATCTGCCATCATCTGTCGTGGCTGCTGCATCATCATGGGATTCTGTTGGATCTTGGCCTGTTCCTCCGACCACTGTCTTTGCTGCTGGATCTTGGCCTGCTCCTCTGACCACTGTCTTTGCTGCTGGATCTTGGCCTGCTCCTCCGACCACTGTCTTTGCTGCTGCATCTGCTGGATAGCTTGGGGATCTGCCTGCATCATCTGCCTTTCCTGCTGGCTCATCATGGGATTCTGCTGGATCATCTGCTGGTTAGCTTGAGGATCTGCCATCATCTGTCGCGGCTGCTGCATCATCATAGGATTTAGCTGGATCATCGAGGGATTCTCTCCTGCCATTTGGCGCTGCTGGATCTTGGCCTGCTCCTCAGACCACTGTCTTTGCTGCTGGATCTTGGCCTGCTCTTCGGTCCATTGTCTTTGCTGCTGCATCTGCTGGATAGCCTGAGGATCAGCCATCATCTGTCTTTCCTGCTCCTGCTGGGTCATC
Source organism: Drosophila triauraria (assembly GCA_014170255.2). Classification (NCBI taxonomy): domain Eukaryota; kingdom Metazoa; phylum Arthropoda; class Insecta; order Diptera; family Drosophilidae; genus Drosophila; species Drosophila triauraria. The sequence goes on from CM024333.1 coordinate 16,997,337, forward strand.
ATCATGGGGCTCTGTTGGATCATGTGTGGAAGCGGCATCTGCCTTTCCTGTGGCTGCTGCTGGATCCGCATGGGTGGCATTTGGCGCTGCTGGTTAGCCTGTGGATCGGTCTGCATCATCTGTCGCTCCTGCTGCTGCTGCTGCTGCTGCATCATCTGCCTCTCCATGGTACCCTGCTGCCTCTGCTGCATGTCCTGGATCTGCATCATCTGCCTCTCCTGCTGCTGCTGCTGCTCCGCTTGCTTCGCCTCCTCGGATGTCCTGTAGGCCGCGTAGACCTTGTCCTGCTTGCCCTTGTCGGCGGCCTCCATCTGCTCGCTGGCCATGCGGTAGGCGTAGGCCATGATCTGGACAATGTCCTCCTTGGACATGCTGCCGGGCTGGTCGGGCTTCTCCGAGTGACGCTTGCGCGTGTCCGTGATCCTGGCCTTGCGCTGGGCCTCCTTCTGGAGCAGCCGGCGGACATAGTCGTCGCGGAGGGCTCGCTCGATGTCCGAGCGCGTGATCTTGTGGACGGGCGTCCGGCTCAGGGGATAGCGGATCTTGTAGGGCGACGAGGAGGAGTCCTTGCCGGAGGCAGACGCACTGGAACGCATCTCCTTGGCCATCAGCTCGATCTTCTGGAGCAGCTTCAGTTCGGCAATGACCTGGCGCTCGAAGGCCTTCAGCTTGGCCTCCACGCGCAGATCCTCTAGCGGTCGCTGCTGCTGCTGCTCCTGTTCGGGATTGCTGGGCATGCGGAACCAGAGGAGCGGCACTCGCTCCTGCTCCTCCTGCAGCTCCTTGGCGTTCTCCTTCTCAGCCTCCAGCGCGGACTTGATCTTCAGCTGGGCGCGCTGGGCCTCCGGCGAGGCGTAGGCCACCTCTGGCCTCACCCGCACCTCGGAGATGTCCGAGGCGGCGGGCGTCGGGAACATCTGACCCAAGAAATCGAAGTTGGGCGGCGGCAGGTTCGTAGCCGGAGCCGGAACCGGTGGCATTTGGGACAACAGGCTCATGGTCTGGCCCAGCATGGCGTTGGCATCGAAGTTTGGCAGGTTCCAGGGGGCTCCCAGCGTGGGAGCAGCTGGAGCTGCGGCCGGAGCTGGAGCTGGGGCTGGAGCCGGGGGAGTCTCGGCGTCGGCAGCTGGAGCGGCGGCAGCGGGCGCGGCAGCGGGAGGAACGGGCGCCGGAGCTCCGAGCATGCCCTGCAGGCCCGAGAAGGCCGGCAGACCCTGGAGCGCGGAGAAGGCAGTCTGGGGATTCATCAGGGACTGACCCACGGTGGGATCGAGGGGCTGCAGGTTCTGGAAGTTGGAGAGGAAGGCAAAGGGATTTGGCGGCGTGGCAGGATCATTCTGGCGGGTCACGCGCGTCTTGGCGGCGGCATCGTCGGCCAGGACGAGGACCACCTTGGAGGAGGCGGCCTGGATGGCATCCGAGGGTGCTGGGGCCCCGAGGAAGGAGTAGGCGGGGAAGAGGCTGCCCCAGTGGATGAGGCTGCCCAGGGCCGGGAACATCATGTAGAAGTTGTCCACCGTCGGGTTGCCGCGGTTGTAGGCCCTGATGGGCGGGGTTTGGGACAGGATCTGCCGGAAGCAAACGATTCTTGTTACCTAATCCTCCAGAGAAACCTCTCTGTGACTCACCTTGGCATCTGGGAAGGTGTCTCCGCTGGCCGTGGCCGTGGCCGTGGCTGTGGCTCCATCATCTCCAGCGGCGGTGGCGCTGGCCTCCTCGCCAGCTTTTGTGGCGGCAGCCTGGCTTAACGAAGCCGGATCGCAGGAGCTCTGGGCAGCCACCTGGAGGCCGAGAAGGCCGAGGAGCGCCAGGATCAGCAGCTGGCTGATGTGCGGTCTCATCCTGGAATATTCTTGGGCGGAAGTCTCGGGAAGATCGATCGATGCGATCGCTGTGCGCCGGAGCTCGTTGGCCGACTGACTGCCGATTGCCGCCGGACAGTGGCCCAAATAGATTTTTTGCCGCCGCAGAAGTGTCGACGTCGTCGGATTCGTGACCAATGCACTGCAGCATTTTGCACGCACCGGGCACCGGGCACCGGGCAGGGGGAAGGGCAGCGCAGTGAGTGGCTTCCGTGTGTGTGCCCCCAAATCGAGAACGAGACCGCAGCAGCCGCCGCAGCAGCAGCAGCAGCAGCTGCAGCTGCAAGAGCTGCAAAAACCTTGCTCAACTATTCCACGGAATCAGCGCAAATGCAGCAGTCCGGCGGAGCAGCAGGGCCGGAGCCAAGCGGAAGGGGTTCGGGCGGCAGTAAAAAAATAAAAAAAATATTTTGTAGACTTTATTAATATTTGATTATTATTTATTTTGGTTTATTTTTATACCCTTGCAGAGGGTATTATAATTTTGCCATGATATTTGCAACGCAGTGAAGGAGGCATCTCCGACCCCATAAAGTATATATATTCTTGATCAGCATCACCAGCCGAGTCGATCTAGCCATGTCCGTCTGTCTGTCTGTCCGTCTGTCTGTCTGTCCGTCTGTCTGTCTGTCCGTCTGTCTGTCCGTCTGTCTGTCCGTCTGTCTGTCGGTTTCTACGCGAACTAGTCTCTCAGTTTTTGAGCTATCGGGCTGAAATTTTCAGCATAGTCTTATTTCTTTAGCACGCAGTATATATGTCGGAACGGCCGAAATCGGACCACTATATCCTATAGCTGCCATAGGAATGATGGCGAAATTTATGTAAAAAATTTTAACTTCTCTGTTTTTCAACGAATTTTTATAAACTTCGAGATATAGTCGTTATTTATAGTTCTAGAATTACGGTTTTAATTTCATTAAGATCGGACAACTATATCATATAGCTGCCATAGAAGGGATCGGTCGATTTATATGAAAATGTAAGATTCTACATGTAAAATGTAAAATTTACAAAATTTATATAATTTGACATTTTTTTTTACATAACCAAAATGGATCGATTTTCAATGATCCAATTGCAGACTGCAAGGGTATACAAACTTCGGTTTACCGAAGTTAGCTTTCTTTCTCGTTAATTAATTGTTTGCTTAAAATATTATGTTTGGGGTTTTGGCGGACAAACAAACGGACAAAAGAACGGACAGGCCAACGGACAGACTAAAAGACAGACAAAGGATTGGCGAATGGTGTTTGATTCTTAGTTAATATTTTTTAATTGAGTTTCTTTAATAATTTCTCAAAATAAACTATTTTGAATTATGATTATTAATTAATTATTATTATTAAGCTTTGATTTGTCCGAAAACGATTCTAGCTTACTAGAGGTAAAATGTATTATTAAAAGCATAGACAGACAATGCCCTCTGATTAGATATAAGCAAACTTATTTTTAAGAAATCAAAAAAAAAAAATAAAGAAAAAAAAACCCTAAAAAATACCCCTGAATCCGCACCTGAGCTACAAGTGAGGGCCGTGCTGGAGCTGCTGCCCTTCAGGCGGCGTCGATCCATGGCATTCTCGATCGTCTTATCGTTTGTGTGTCACCGGCACCACCTTCGGCACCACCTCCTCCTCCGCGAGGTGGCTGAGCTCAGCGCGATGCAAAGTCGGGAAAAAACTAACAAAAAACCCAAGCTTGTAGCGACAAGGGAAACAGAGTTTCTGGCAGCGGGTGGTTTTCGCCGAGGTTAGCAGAAAAGTGCGAAATTAAAGAAAATACAGAAAATAAAGAAAATAGAGAAAATGGAATATTAAATATATACAAAAGAACGAAAATATAAATTTCTTCGAGTTGCGGTACAGCGACCTTTGACAGGTTTTGAGATTCACATTCGCATTCTGATTAATTCGAGCGACGCGTCGCCGAGATTCTGAAAATTACTCACATCCGAAGTTTGGTCACGATTCAAGCGACTTAATGCGTAAGCCAGACTGATAAAACTTAATTTAAAAAAAATTAAAAAATCATTGATAGTAATGCTTGAAGAAACCATACAAATATCATTTTATTATCTTGTTCTTTTTTCAATGGAAGTGAGATAAAAACCAGCCATAGATCAGGTTGCCACTTTGCTTTTATTCAATGGAAAGCTTCGTTATCTTTCGGTGAGTGTTCATTGAATAAAACAATTAAAAAAGCACATTTATTTATTATCATTTGTTTTTATTTTATGTAAAACGTATAATTCGTGATCTGTAAATTAAATTAGTTATCTATAATTTGATAGAGAAGCTTGACCAAAAATGGATTTGTATATACGGATTTTTCAGCAACTTTAGGTAGATGCTATAAATAAAATAAATTAAAGGATTAATAAGGTAATATATAGTATATATTTTAATATACATATTATAGAAGCTTTTAAAATTTGCATTTATTATTTTATTTATTTCTTTAACACATACAGAAATATTTCTGATTAAACAAAAAACGCAGCCTTAAAATTGGTAAATTGCCGAGTAATCACATTTTTATTTTTTATTTACTTTTTGGTAACCCACTTTTGTGGCCTTTTTTTTAGTGCAAGAATGTCTTATTAAATGTTTTTGTACCACACAAAATTCTTCCAGCTTTGCTGTTTTTATAACCTAGAAAAAGCAGCTGAGTTTGATGATTTTTTTTGCATGTATTTAGGTATTTAATGAAATTTTTATATTACCATAAACAGGCTTTTAAAATGTTTATATAATTAGGGAGGCAATAAATTCGCTATTGTCCTCACTTTTAAATATATTATATATTTAAAGCTAATTAATTATGCATTTGCAGTATAAATAGCGATAGATAGCGATAGATGGCTGATAGAGCCTTCAGCACGCAACTTGATCCGCCAGCCAAGTGATTCCCTCAAAGATAATGCTAACGAGGCACTGTACAGTGGTACTAAATAAAGGAAATAATATTACAAATATTTAATAATTTAAAAAACGAAGGAAGTTTTATTAAAAATAATAAATAATATTAAGAAACTCAAGGAAATAATATTAGATGCAATAAATATTCAAGGATATATTATTCAAAATAAAAAATAATATTAAACAAATGCAGGTAATCATAAATAATATTAAAAACTAAAGGAGACAATATTAAAAATGTTTATATAATATAATATACAATATAATATAATAAATATAAATGTTTATATAATAAACATAACATTGATAATATTATACTGAGTTTACAAAACAAGAACATTTGTAATTTATTTACTACAAGATTTATTAAGATGGCAAAACCAGCTTTTTAGTTTAAATAAAACATTTAAGCGTATTAAATGCAGGATATAATATTATAATTAATATTTAATATAAAAAATGAAGGAAATAAAAATAATAAATTAAATCTGAGGGAAAGAATATTAATAATAATAACTAATATTTAATAAAGTTCAGAAAGTCTTTGTAAGCCAAGAACATCTCTAATTTGTTTACTAAAATATCTATTAAGATGGCAAAATCAGCTCTTTAGTTTAAATAAAACATTTTAATTTATAAAATGCAGGAAATAATATAAGAAATAATAAATGTTATTAAAAAATAAAGGAAATAAAATTACAAAATAATAAATGACATTTAAAACAGCACGAAGGAATATCAATAATTATAAATAATATTAAATAAAGTTCATTAAACTAAAGTATGCCAAGAAAATCTCCAATTTATTTACTAAAATATTTATTAGGCTAAGCAAAATCAGCTTTTTAGTTTAAATAATACATTTAAATTATAAAACTTTCCCTTAACATATTAATAGTCTTTATAATTACAGTCCCTGGCAGGCACTGTTTGCCCTAAAAGCCTCTGCATGCCATGATGATGATGGCGGAGGACTTCCCTCCAGTTGGTCACTGGCCAGCGGCGAAGCATCATGTTGGCCAGCGGCACGCGGAACGTAAGCCTGGTCTACGCCCTGGTCTGGGCCATTGACAACTACTACGGCCGCTCCACCAGCACGCCGCTGCCCGTGGTGCAGTTCGCCACCAGCCGGGCCAGCCGCGGCCACCACAACGACCTGATCGACGCCGCTCTGGCCAGGTCCTCGGGCGCCGGACGCATCCAGTTCCTGCTCGAGGACGACCGCATCGAGAACGCGGACGACAGCGGGCTGCCGCCGCCGCCGAGCGGCATTACGGGTCGACCAATGGCCATCTGGTTCCTGGACAGCCTGCGCTCGTACTTCCGCCTGGAGCTGTACCTGAAGCAGTGGGGAAGTCCCTACAAGCGCAACGGCAACTTCCTGCTGGTCTACACCGGCCTGGAGAGCCAGCCCATGGAGTCCATCAAGATCATGTTCCGGCGGCTGCTCAACATGTACGTGCTGAACGTGAGCGTGTTCCTCCAGCGCCATGGCACGGTCGAGGTGTACACCTACTATCCCTACGGGCCGCACCGCTGCCAGTCCTCGCTGCCGGTCTTCTACACGGCCTTCCAGGAGCTGGGCGAAGGCGGTGGCTTTGGCCTGACCAAGACCCTGTTTCCCAGCAAGCTGGCCGACATGCATGGCTGCCAGCTGGTGGCGGCCACCTTCGAGCATCGCCCGTATGTGATCATAGAGGATGATCCGCGGAGGAGAGGCGGCAGGATCATGCACGGCATCGAGGGCTTGATAGTGCGAGCCCTGGCCGAGCGGATGAACTTCAGCCTCAAGCTGGTGGAGCAGCAGGACAAGGATCGGGGAGAGATACGGCCGGATGGGAATTACACGGGGCTGCTCAAGAAGGTAAGGAGATCGGTGGCGTATACGTAATGATATCTAGACTCTATATCAAGTATACGCCCTGTAAATCCCCCTCTTGCAGATTGTGGACGGCGAGGCGAACCTCACCTTCGTGTGCTTCATGTACAGCAAGGCGAGGTCCGACCTGATGCTGCCCAGCGTGTCCTACACCAGCTTCCCCATCGTCCTGTGCATACCCGGCGGCGGCTCCCTGACGCCGCTGCAGCGCCTCACGCGTCCCTTCCGCTACATCATCTGGTCCTGCCTCGTGGCCAGCCTGCTCCTGGGCCTAATGCTGATCGGCATCTTAAGGCTGAGGCAGCCTGAGGCCCTGCGTCACCTGGTTCTGGGTCGGGGCAATCACCGGTCCTGCCTGGGCATGTGGAACATCCTGATGGGCGGCCCGGCCCTCTACCATCCGCGGCGTAACTTTGCCCGGTATCTGCTGCTCATGTGGCTCCTCCAGACCCTCGTCCTAAGGGCCGCCTACACCGGCCAGCTGTACCTGATCCTGCAGGATGTGGAGACGCTGGCGCCGCTTCAAGAGCTCTCCCAGGTGGTGGCCCAGGACTATGAGTTCCACATGCTGCCCGCCCTGCAGAGCGTCTTTCACGACTCCATGCCCAGCACCCGGGTCCGGGTGGTGCACAGCCAGGTGCCGTCGCTGCTGAGGCTGAGGGACGAGGGCAATCCGGGCATAGCAGTGCCGCTGCTCCAGCCGACGGTCTATCAGTTCGACTACGCCTCCGGACCGAACCGGAATCACCTGGCCGTGCTGCCGGTGCCCCTGATGACCGCCCCCCTGACCCTGTACATGCGGCCGCACTCGTATCTCAAGCGCAGGATCGACCGCCTGCTGATGGCCATGATGTCCTCGGGGATTGTGTACCGCTTCCGGAGCATGTACCTCGACCGGATTGAGAGGATTGCCAAGCGAAGGCGCAGCATGGAGCCCACGGCGCTGACCCTCTGGCGGCTCTCCGGGGTGTTTGCCTGCTGCGGCGGCCTCCAGCTGCTAGCTTTGCTCGTCTTGGGCCTGGAACGGCTCTCGGCCGCCGCCGGGCACCCGCGGCTCCGCAGGGCTTTGAGCTTAATAAATCGCTTTATTGCATAAATCAGGAAACTCAACTCGGGATATATCCCGAACTCCCTCACAGCCTCTCCATCAGCCAGGCTAGTCTCCGCCAGCCCCGGCCCCTGCGACTGAGCAGCTCCAGGCAGAACACCGCAATGGTGACGCTGAGAGCTCCCATCAGACCCCTGATGGCGGCCAGGACAAAGGCCATGGACTCGGCCCGGCCCTGGGCCGCATCCGCGGGGGCGTGAGACCTGGCCCGGGCGTCCGCGTCCGAGGTGGTGGGCATGCTGCTCCAGTCCAGCCGCCCCGCGATGTGCTGGAGCAGACCGAAGCTACGGATGCGGAACAGAATGTGGCTGAACTCCCAGGCGAAGTAGGAGCCGGGCGGAAAGTACATGCACAGCATGAGGTCCAGCATCTTCTCCGCGAGAATCACCAGCCGGTGGCGGCTGCTCCGGTGCCGGGTCAGGTGCTCGGCCAGGAAGGCGCGACTGGTGAAGGCGGCGGCCATGCCAGGCTCCTTTAGGAGGGCATCGAACACATCCACCGGACCACCCGGCGAGATGAAGGTCCTGCCCTCGAAGGCGGGCATCTTGAGGGTCATCCGGTAGGTGGCATGATCCGTGATGAACCGAAAGCCCAACCCCAACATCTGCTCGAAGGTCTGCGGCAGCGGCTTCACCGGCGAGTTGTGGATGAAGTTAAACACGGACGCCTCGTAGCTGGCCCGGATCACGAAGATCCAGAGCATCCAGCCGACCAGGGCGGGCGGCGGCAGGCGCCAGTGCCTGCCCAGCAGCCAGCGGAGGCTGGTGAGGAGCGCCAGAAGCAGCCAGGCATAGCCCTTGAAGGGGAAGAGCATCACCTCGTACATGGAGTAGCCGCTCCGCGGCCGCATCACCATGACGTAGGCCATCTGGCTGTAGGGTCCGGTGGCGGCCAGGTAGGTGGACCTCTCCGACGTGCAGGCGGTACAGCCCAGCGTGAGGTTCGCCCTCCGCTCCCGGAGCATCTTGAAGGCGCCGGTGAGGGTGCCGTTCACGTCGGCGTTGCCCCCAATCAGATCCGCCGGCTCATTCCTCATCAGCCGCAGGCTGAAGTTCATCTTGGCGGCCACGATGTTCAGCACCGTCCCGTCCAGTCCCCGCAGCTGGTCCCGCGGATGGCTCTTCTCCCAGTGCACCTTCATGTAGGGCACTATGTCCCACACGATCACGCTCAGCGGACAGCCGTGGAGGTTCTTCAGCCGCGGCGGATAGAGGTCCCAGATGTCGGCCTCCTTCAGGTCCAGCTCCACGGGCGCCGTGCTCGTGCAGTCCGTGGGCGTGTAAGGATGGACATTGTAGGCCCGAACGTTCTGGAGGCTCGGCACCAGGATCAGCACGTTGATGTTGTAGCGCTCGTGCAGGAAGTACGCGAAGATCCGGGACATTTCCGGGCCCTGCTCGGACTCCGGCAGGGGTGTTAGCCACACAATCAGGTACAGGTTGTTCGTGCTCAAGTCAGCGGCAATGGCTCTGAAAAACAGGGAAATAAAGCTTAATTTTATTATAATTCCCAAGTGATTGGTTCACAGAAATATTAAGCTCTTCTAAGTGCAGCCTTAAGTCCAAATAATATCTTTATAAACAATACAATTATTGCTATTCTGTACATGTACAAATATTACAATGCAAGCCCTTGCCTTTTCTTACCGATGTTAGACTAGGTGGCAATTCCAAGCGATTTACGATCGGAACAAGTGGCAAGCCCTTGCCTTTTCTTACCGATGTTAGACTAGGTGGCAACTCTAAACGATTTACGATCGAAACAAGTGGGCAGCCCAGCTGTCAAACAGCGCTCTCATAAGACCCAACTTTCTCTCTCTCTCTCTTTTATGAACTCTATTTAAATTCTGACACTATAATTTCCAAGTGTTTTTTCTTTTACATAGTTTAATATAGTTCAAAGTAAAGTAAGGCTAAGATAATATGCATAAATATAATAATGGAGTTAAATATACTTTTAATTAAATTTATAATTTTTTATGTATTATTATATTATTACTTATGATATATATATTTTTTTAGACTCACATGGCCTCCTCGGCGCTCTGAACGAATAGCAACTGCATGAGGACCTGACTGCTTATCGTCCTGCCCAGACGGGAGGCCAGCACAATGGGCACCACCGACTCCCGGTGACCCAGGCTGCGGTCCAGCACGCGCCGCACCACATTCGCCCGCCCCCTGGACATCTGCTTGTAGGCGGTGCTGATGAAGACACTCAGGCTGTGGTCGGCAAAGGCATTTGCGAAGATCTTCTGCAGCGTCTCGGAGGTCCGAGCGACCAGGAGCTCCTCCAGGGGATGCTGGTTGGGCCACAAGCTGGGCTGAGCTACGCTCAGGAGGAGCAGCAGAGTCACTGCTCGGCAGAGGTCCATGATGAAAGTGAAACGTTTTGCAGGACATTTTCGCGATTTTATTCGATTGAACTTTTTGCCCAGGGAATTGTATTGGCAAAAGGGATTTTGATTTTTATTTAGGGTTTCCTATCAATGCTTGGATATCTTTAATATGTTAAGTGCTTTTTAATAGGGGAAAGAAAAGGGACTTAAATTTAAAATTAATTATTAGGGTACCTAAAAGTGTACAATAAATGGACTTGAGACCAAAATTGAATGTACAACATTTTGTAGCATACTTTTGGGGATCAGTAAAAGTGATTTCAAATTAATAATGATTTCTGTGGCATCCCTGTAAAGAGAGATTAAATATTAAACAAAATGTTTGCTTAATTGGGAATTATTAGAAACATTTGAAAAGTATTAGAGAGGTTTATATACATTTTAAATTATGGGTGGCACCTTTAGTTATTTAATTGTACAAATTTCATATTTCTAAATTTTTATAAACATTTTCTGAGCTGTATATTTTCTTTAGTAACAATTTATTAGGATTTCTAATTTGGTTTTTAAGCTAAATAAATAAATAAATATTTTTCCATTCCCATAAAATATTATCCTCCTTATTTATTGCCACTATTTGCCTTTAGCCCAGCGGAACCTCCCTTGTATTATTTGGGTTTCTGATAAAAAAAAACACAACAAATTACTCGTGGGTAAAGGTAATGCATTAACAAATCCGTGTTCATCACTTAAACTAATTGCCGCGCAGGGGGCGAGCACCGCCTAGCCACCACCCAGCCACCCGACACCCACTCCCACTCACCGCACTCTCCGGCGGAGTCCGTTCCGTTCCGGAGGCATGTGCGTGACAGGTTTCGGTGTCAGTATTATGCATGAGGCGCATAACCATAAATTAACACCATCAGCGGCACAGACACACACACACGAGCACACCTAGGGGTTAAGGGGGTGGTAGGTAGTGGTAGGAAGTGGGTTAAGGGAGGCCCAGAGAGGCAGTGTCAGGTTCATGCAAACGCCATGTCGGCCGTAAGAGGTTTACAAATAGCCGGTTAATGTCCTGGCTGCCGGCGAAACCACATCGACGTTCAAAGTCATCCACAAAACACGGCAAATAAAAGTGGGTTAAAGTTAAAAAATATTTTTTTTTATTATTTAAAGTTAACTTTAAGATATTTGCTTAATTTTTAATATTTATAACATATTATATATTGATTTATGTGTTCGCCATAAATAACCTTAGACTCCAACTAGAGCTGGAAAAAGATGAACATTTAGATTTTTATGGTAAAAATCGATTTTTAATCGATTAACATCGATGTTTTGCAAGTTGGGGTCAGTTTAAGGTAAAGCAAAGAAAAATTCTCTATCTTCTCCATCGTGTATATGTGAGCGCTAACTTTGACAAGGACTCAGACTCCCTGTCAAATCCATATCGGCTGGTTTTCGATAGCCAAGTGAAGAAGAGGAAGATATTTACAGCAGCTTTGAGTGATTCCGATAACCAAAGTAACCGCGTAGTTGCGTTTTACAGCACAATAAGGTGTTAATAGCATTGTTAACAGCAATATGTTATTCTTTCACATTTAGATACATTTAAGGAGGGCAGAAAACCGGTTTGCTTTCCGATAAGCTTAATTGGTGCTTATGTTTTTGGACAGATAGCTAAACTGACCCTTAGACTGTGCAATAAAATAAGAAAATAACAAAGGAATTGATTTTCAAGTCAATTTAGTTTTAGTTTTGAGTGTATTATTAATATATGTTTATATTAGGTAAGAAATTGATTTTCTTGATGTACAAAATTGGTTAAGCTTAAGATTATAAACTTGAACATTTCTAAATATAATGTAGATATTGCCCTAACTTACAAACAAAACTGTAGATGAAAGTAATATATTTAAAAATAATTTATTATAACATTTAACTTATTTTTTGCTACTTTAAATATATAAAAAGAACCCTTAGAGTACATAGCCACTGATGTCGAAGTGCTAGGAGAAGAACCTCCTCAGGAGCCGGAATCGCCGGGAGAGCAGCTCGCAGAGAAAGACGCCGAGGCTGAGCAGCAGGCCGATGAGGACCATGAGGAAGATGGCATAGAGCTCGGCAAGGCCCAGGATCTGGTAGCTCTGCTCGCTGCGCAGGTAGCTCTCGACCAGCTCCCAGCGGGACCACACGGCCAGCAGGCCCACGGAGCGCATCCACATGATCTCCTCGTTCAGCTGGTCGATGAGGAAGGAGTGCTTGGCCAGGTACATGGTCAGCTGCATGTTGATGATGTCCTCCGGCACGATCTCGAAGCGGGCGGCATCCGCTCCGCCTCGCCGATGGACGCGCTCGGCGCTCAGGCGATTGAACTGGACGAAGATGTCCAGGGCCGAGGCGGTCACGTGCCGGCGCAGCTGGTGGTTCGCCTCCAGGAAGTACAGTGGATCCAGCTCGGAGCTGGAGGTGTCCTCCAGCTGGCGGAACTTCATGTGCCGGACGCTGGCAATCTCCTCCAAAGTCTCGTGGACGAGGGGCGTCACCACCACCGTGTAGTTGCGCTCCACCAGCGATTCGATGGTCTGGGGCCACCGATTCAGCTGGTGGGTGCGGATCAGGTGGTAGAGCAGGCCCTGGTAGATGGTCCGGATGATCAGCGTGTACATCATCAGCATCAGGCAGTAGAGCCGGGCGGTGTGGCTCCTGGGGGTGTCCATCAGCGGCATGCCCACGAATATGAGCTCCAGGTTGAGCCAGGATCGGGCTTGGTGCCCCCGGAGCAGCCTGTCCACGACCAGCTGGAGGAGCGCCGAGAGCGCCACCACGCCGAGGATGCCCAGCCAGATCTGAAGGCGGTACGGGTAGAGCAGGATGTCCGTGGAGCTCAGCTCGTAGCTGGAGGCGAGGACACCAAAGACCTCTCGGGTCTGATGGTAGTTGTGCGTCGATGTGGCCACCAGGCTCCGGCCCACCGTCTGCCGGATGCCGCCCAGCGTCAGGTCCGCCTCGCCGCGCTGCAGCTGCAAGGGGGATGAGGATGATATATTCCAGAGGAAGATCTGAGGTCCAAACTCACCATCCCCAAGGCGGCATCGCGGACACTGGCCTGCACCGGACGCACGGCAATGCTGAAGTTCATCTTCTCGGCGAGGGCCAGCAGCAGGCGTCCCTCATAGCCGCCATTCACCGCGGCCAGGACATCCTCCGAGAGTCTCACAAAGGGCGGTGCCTGCCACAGGGCACACCTCAGCGGGCAGCCGTAGAAGTTGCGCAGCTTCCGGGGAAAGAGCTCCGGCTCCACCATAGCGCTCCCGTTGTAGCGATTGATGAGCTGTGGCTCCATGTCCGCACATCCTCGCTCGCCGAACGGATAGTAGCTGTAGATGAGGATGTCCCCGTTGGACTTCTGCACCTGGACGCTGCAGTGGATGAGCTGGTAGCGCCAGCAGTAGTCGAAGATCAGCCGCATCTCCCCCTGGAGCAGGCGGTCGCGGGCCTGCAGGAAGATGAAGTAGTGCTCGTTGTAGTTGTACTCCCGGGCATAGTACTCCATCCGGATCTCCGCGAAGGCGGCGAACGAGTCCGTGAAGATGACGTTGAAGTGGCGGCGCCCCTCCACCGGCTGCCAAGGGACGCCCCGCTCCACGTTGACGATCTGGAGCGGGGCCAGGCCCCACTGGCGGAACAGGGTGCTCATCATCTCGTTGTAGAAGTTGCACGTGTGGTTGCTCCGGCAGCACAGGGTCAGCACCAGCGACGGCGTCACGCTCAGGATGTGGTGGTGCACCACATGGAGCAGGGCCCGGGCCACCACCTCGTTGATGTGGTTCATCTGCTCGCCGGACAGGTCGTAGTACGAGTCGAGCAGCGCGCTAATGTTCATCCTGTGCCGCCCGCCAAGCTACTATTTCCGGATGAGGGATGTACTTCCTCCCTGGGACGATCCCCGGCAGAGTTTTGTGTAAGTTTCCCGCCTAATTGAGCAGCGAAAGTTTCAAGGTGATTAATGAGGTGGACGAGGAACCCGGAGAGGGTACAAATAGTTCACAAAACTTGGATCAATATCGGTTCTGGAAAGTATTATTGAATGAGGAATTCAAAGCAATATTGGTGACGATTTGAAAGCACTTGAAATTCGGCCCAAAAGTATGTTACAAAGTGTTACAACTTACTAGAGAAACCCAAACTAAATGCCAGAAATGAGAACAAAAATTCTCATATTGAGAACGGATTTTTGAGAATGAGTATTCTTGATCAAAGAGTAAAACGAATCGTTCTCGATAAAAATAAAAATTCACTTGAATATGAGGTCATATAAAATATTTTTTGAGCTTAGGAAATACAGACTTAAATTTATTTAAATTTCAATTTAAAAAGCTAAACTGAATAGGTAAAGTTACATTTCAGATATACTTTTATATAAATTCTAATAGACATATTCGCACATTACAAAAACACAATGGTTACGACTCAACGCAGACTCGAAGTTCGAGTCTCCAACCGCGGGCAGTCAAGCACTCTAGTCCAGCACTCTACCAAACGCTCCACTCAGGCAAATCAACCTTTTCTTAGATCAAAGTTCTTAAATTATTATTATTTTAAGAGATAGAGAAGTAAAGTTCCTTAACAAATACCTAAATTCAAAAAAAATATTCATAAAATTACAAGTTCATATTTCCGGCCAAACCTAAACCCAAGTCCAAGTCCAGTTCCATCGCCGGAGCAGCAGTTCCCCGGCAAACACAAGACCGGCAAGCGTGTACATCCCCGCCATGACCATGTAGATCCCGGAGAGCTTGGCATGATTAATGTACCGCCGGCCGGTCTGCTGTACCATCTCCCGCCGGCGGGCCGCGAAGGAGGCGCGGCGCCAGGCGTGAATAAAGCCACCGGCGTCCAGGCGACGCACTGCCTCGTCCACCTTCTCGTAGAGAAACGAGTGCTTGGGCATATAGATGCCGGCATACTCCACGTTCACCGGCTGCCTGACCACATGGTAGGCGTTGGGATGGCCGGTGGCGTGCAGGAAGGACAGGGCCACGTCCTGGTTGGCCACGGCGAATATCTTGCGGTTCCTGTTCCGCTGCAGGGCCTCCAGCACGGCCCAGTCGGAGGGCGTGTCCAGGGCCCGGATGCTATCGGGGCTGCCGGCCAGCTGCGGCATCTCGAGGAGCAGGCGCTGCGTGTTCGCCGTGCAGATGCCCTGGAAGCCCTCCGCCAGCAGCTGTTCCAGCGAGAAGGACGGCGTGCTGTACAGCTGCAGGCGGATGAGGTGGAACAGCAGCGACTGGTAGGAGATTCGCAGCGGGATGCTGGCCCACAGCCAGTGGGCGGCGATGAGGCGGTGCCTCCAGGCGCGCGGCAGCCGGGCCAGAGCGGCGCCCAGCAGGAGGCCCACAATCTGTAGGCCACCGCCATCTCCGACCACATTCCTCCTCCCTCGCCGCCGGAAGGTGGGCAGGCGGAGGCTCAGGTGGACGGCCAGGGCGAGGAGCAGCAGCAGCCACACGGGCAGCTCGAAGGGAAAGACCAGCAGGGCGAGAGAGCCCAGGCGATAGCGCTCCAGCTGGAGCACGGCCACCAGGTTGGCGGAGTAGTAGGACATGGGCGTGGTCAGCAGCTGGTTCCGGCGCGCCGTCTTCCGGAAGTAGCCCATGCTCAGGTTGGCACTGCGCTGCAGCAGCTGTCCGCGAATAAATTATTAAATTAAAATACAAAATATACGTTTTTATAAAATAATATATCATTTTTAAAATTTATTAAGAAAAAGTCTTCAGATTTCAAAACCCTTTTTGGGAACCCGGAAAAAATTAGCAAAGGGTTCTTTTCGGAGATTTAAAAACTCCAAAAAAGAATTTGCATTCGTTTTTATCTAGGAAATATAGGCACAGGTTTAAATACTATCTACGAACTACCTAATAAACTCTATTTAAAATCTCTTAAAACTTTTTAAAAACTCCCTCGGAAAATACCCTGTAAGGACTCTCTGAAAATTCTCTGAAAACTTTTTGAAGCTCTTTAAAACTTCACTGAAAACTCTCTATAAACTCTCTCACTGAAAACTCTTCAAAAACATTTTATAAAAATTCTTTAAGAACGCTTCGAAAACTCTATTACAATTTTTTTTAAACTCTTTTTTAAACATTTTAAACTCTCCCTGAAATCTCTCCAAAAACTCCTAATGAAAACTCCCTAAAAAATGTCCTAAAACTATCTAAAAACTCTTTAAAAACTCTCTCTAAAAACTGTTTTGAAAATTCTCTAAATACCTCTTTTAAAAATCTTTAAAAACTTTTTTGAAAACTCTTTCTGAAAACACTCTCTTAAAACTCTTTAAACTATCTAAAAATATTCAATAATCTTACAAAAAACACTCTCTTAAAGCACTTAACTAAGACTCATAAAAGACTGTCTAAAACTGTTTTAAAACTCTGTGAAAAACTCTTTTAAAAATCTATACGAAATTTTTAAAAATAAATTCTTAAAACACTCTCTGATAACTCTCTGAAAAACACTTTTAAAACTCGCTAAAAATTATCTTTAAATCTTTTTAATTTCTTAAAAACTTTTTCTCTTTGAAAACACATTTTGAGACTCTCTAAAAACGTTATAAAAACTCCCTAGAAACCTCCTTAAAATCTTCACATTCTGATATATATATTTTAAAGATAAATAAAAACTGAATATTCCTGATTCTCTACCCAAGAAGATCTCAAAGAATCTCAAATCTCAGTTGACTCACCCTCTCTATGGGTCCATCGTTGGCACCATCCGCCAGGCGATAGGCCTCCGGTCGCAGCAGCGACAGGTTGGCCAGCTCCAGGCTGAAGTTCATCCGCCGGGCCAGGTGACGCACCAGCTGGATCTCGAAGCCCCCGGCCCGGATGCGACCGGCGGCCGCATCCCAGACCAGCTCCACGAACGGCGGCTGGTGCCACGTCAACACGGTGAGAGGACAGCCGTGCATCTGGCTCAGCTTGTCCGGGAACATGGAGGAGTCCGTTAGCCAGCGGCGGCCATCGAAGCGATTCACCAGCACAGGATGAGCCTCCTGGCAGGTGGCCGCCGTATAGGGATAGAAGGTGTAGACCAGCACGTCCACGTCGGCGGTCTGGACCATGACGTTGCAGTGCAGCCAGAAGTTGGCCAAGCAGTGGGCCAGGATCAGGCGCAGCTCCTCGGGAATCAAGGGGTCCCGCGTCTGCAGGAAGATGAAGTAATAGTCCGGATCATCAAAGTCCGCATTGTCCGCTGTGATGTTGGTGTCCCTACAGAGCCACAAAGTCCCAGATTAAGGGTTAACCTCCTGGTCAGTGCTCTGTACTTACAGCAATCCCCCGTAGGAGTCCACCAGGAGCAGGTTGACCCGCTTCCGTCCCGGCACCGAAATGTGTCCCGAATCGGGACGGAACCGCAGCAGCTGGACCGCCGTCATCCGCCACGAGTCCGAGCCCACCAGGTTGTTCATCATGTACTCGAACCACTGGGCGGTGCCCAGGTGGCGCGCCGAGATGGTCACCGCCAGCGTGGCGCTCAGCTGGGCGAGCACGTTCTCGATGACCAGCCGGAGGGCCCGGGCCACATACACGTTCGCGTCCTCCGCCTGCATGTCGATCCGCGAGTGCTCCACGTAACTGCTGTATATGGCCGAGGTGGTATTCATCGTGGCGTTGGAGGCTAGACTGTGAGAGGACTTGACTCTGGACTGGGCTTGGTCCTTCATGGCCAAGGACACAGATCCTGGCGAAGATTGGACTAATTAAAAGCAAACAAGGGCTGATATTGATTAGGGGTTGAAGGATAAGGAAGTAAGGTAGTTCTTTCATTAATTAATTAACCTCCGTAGAATTTACTCATATTTAATTCAATATTTTATTTTTTATTGATTTTAGTTTGAAATCGAAATAGACAGGGGTTCCACAGAAATCGCTATATATTTGAAACAAATTAAAAAATATGTCCAAAACTATGCAATGAAATATCTGTAAGATTTTGTAGCATGCTCTTTTGCCGTATTTCAAGCGATTTCAAATCTCTACTGATTTCTATATACAATCTTTAAATATACCTCATATCAATTCTTTTAAAGTTTTATGTATAAACAGGGGTGCCACAGAAATAGCATAGTTTTAAAATCTTTGAAAAAGGTACCCAAAAGTAGGCAATGTTATGCTTTAAGTATCGAAATCAGTGTACACTGTGTGTTATTCCTACAGCTTAACATTTTATAAAACACTCTTGGGCCGCATTTTTAAGCGATTTAAGTTCCCGAGCAATATCCTCATAAAAATGTATTTTAATTATAAAAAATATGTCCAAAAGTATTCAAAGAAATATCTGTAAGATTTTGTAGTCTACTTTTAGATTGCTGGTCTTCAAATCTTTGAAAAAGGTGCCCAAAAGTATGCAATAACATTTTTTCTGTACCGACTTTAGAGTTAATTTGAATCCTTTTAAATTTTAAACATTTTAAACCGATTTCAATTCCCAGCAATTTAACCTCATATAAATTCATTTTAATTCTTAAACAAATATAGACAGGGGTGCAACAGAAATCGCTCTTTAGTTAAAAATAATGAAGCGAACTTTTTGGCCGATTTTTAAGCTATTTCCATTCCCCATTGGAAATTCATATTATCCTAGAGAAATATATCATATTTATATTATTTAGTTCAGTGTAGAGAGAATCACGGACTGCGTAAGCAGTGAAGTGGGAAAGTCGTGACCACATCAATCAATTAAGTATTTCCACCACCCAATAAATAGAAGAGACTGATGAAGCCATAACAATATACGATTATCGACATCAGGGTCAGCCTATATAGGTAATATATAGGTGGGACCATTGCCTCTATTTATGGTCTGTCAAAAGGGACAGATGTGCGGTGATGGGTGGAACAGTGATGGCAAAGGTACAGGTAGAGGGATATTTAGTTAGGGGAAAAGAGTAACCAAAAAATAATACAAGTAAAAAATTAATTTTAAGCTTTATCTAAATTTATCAAAAGTTTAATTTAAACTTATTTATTTGGTTTATTTTTGATAAATTATTATATTAAATCAAATAAAATGCTTAACTTAGTGAAATATTATACATAGATAAAAAAATGTAAATGAAATATAATTTTTAAATAAATCACCTTCAAATTTGTTTATTATTAAGCTTCAAATAAAATAATTTAATTCAAAAGGTACATTTTCCAGTGAGAAGTGTACCCGTAGGTACAATTTCCCCGGTACAAGCCCAGCACTGCGACTGCCTTGGTGCGTGACCCACAATGGTTTTGTTTGACTTTCCTCGGCCTAATCGATGCGACGCCTCTAATGAGATGCAAACATGGGGCCGAGGCAGCGAGGATTAGGTCGTAGATTCAGGATTAGAGCCAGTACTCTTCCCGGTTCGCGGACAGAAGGAGACGGAGACGGAGATGAACGTGACCAGCCTGCTGCAGTTCGAGTCGATGAAGTACATCGGTGCCCAGACACAGGCGGCGGCCATCAACCAGCACGTGGCGCAGGCGCTGCGGGTCTTCATCGAGGACTTCTACCAGCGGATCGCGCCCGCCTTCATCGTGATCCTCTCCTGCCGGCGCCCGAGTCCGATGAACTTCTACCGCAGCATCATGCAGCTGCTGTACGAGAGCGTGGACACCATGATCATCCAGCTGGTGCTGGTCGAGTTCGAGCGTCCGCGCAGGATCGAGGGGCCGAGGACGCACAACCTGCTGCTGGTGGACTCGTTGGATGCTTTGCTGTAAGTCGCTCGAACGTGTCAAGTCTCCTAATCCAGAGGAATCCTTCCAGGGACATCGAGATCCACACCTACACCGAGCAGTCGGACGCCAGCGAGTACTACTTCATATTCCTGCAGCAGCGGGACGCCCTCATTCCGCAGGACATGCAGGGCGTCTTTGCCTACTGCTGGCGCCACCAGCTGATCAACTGCAACGTGATGACCCAGAGCTCCGGCGGCCAGGTGCTGCTCCACACCTACTTCCCCTACGCACCCGGCGGCTGCAACGACTCCCGGCCCGCCAGAATCAACCGCTTCCTGGGCGAGGCCTGGCAGCACCGCGACTATTTTCCCTCCAAGCTGCACAACCTCCACGGGTGTCCGCTGGTGGTCCTGGCCCGGCGCGTGGCCCCCTTCTTTGAGGTGGGGCCGGTGCGGCAGCAGGAGGAGCTGCGGGGTTTGGAGGGACGGCTGCTGCAGGAATTGTCGCGCAGGATGAACTTTAGCATTCGGTTCGAGGGCCTGCAGGAGCAGCAGAGCCAGCGCAGGACCTGGACGGAGCGGCAGCTTCTTCGGCGGCTGCAGGACGAGGCGGCGCACCTGGCCATTGGCTATGTGAGGAAGAACATCCAGTACTCGGGCAACCTGACGCCGGTGTTCCCGCACTACTCGAACCGCCTGGTGGGCTGCCTGCTGCTCAATGCCCACAACCTGACCAGCCGGGAGATCTGGGCCTTCCCCTTCCAGGCCCTCACCTGGCTCTGCCTGCTGGCCAGCTTCGTGAGCATCTCCGGCCTGGTGGTGCTCCAGGGACGGGGCGCCGGCGATCGGGTTGCGCTCCTCCTGACCGTCTACGCCGCAGGCCTGGGCCTGCCCTTCGATCCTCCGGAGCGTCCGTCGCTGTCGCTGCAGCTGCTCATCGCCAGCTGGCTGTGCTTTGGCCTCATCGTCCGGGCCATGTACTCGGCCCTGCTGTTCCTCATCCTGCGCTACCATCTGCACCAGCGGCTGCCGGACAGCCTACAGGACCTGGCCGATGGGGACTATGCCGCCGTGATGAGTCGCTCCACGTTCGAGGACCTGCGGCAGGTGGCCAGCTTGCAGGAGCTCCTGGCACTAGGTGGCAACGTGGTGGTTGCCTCCGAACGCGAGGAGGAGGTCCTGCGCCAGCTGGATCGCTGCTCTGCCACCGGCTCACACCCGCTCTTCTTTGGCCTGATCTCCCAGGACGGCCTGCTCCATCTGACCCAGAGGGGCCATCGCGCCGGTGCCTACCACATGATCCAGCAGCACGTGCTGGAGCAGCAGCTGGCCATCTACCTGCAGAAGCACTCGCATCTGGCGGCTCAACTTGACCACCTGGTCATGTCCATTCGGGCGGTGGGACTCGTCCACCACTGGGCTGGCCAGGTGGAGAGCGAGCGGTACTTCCGGAGTCGATTCCTCTACCGGGAGAAGAGCTTCCAGCAGAAGGATCTCCTGGCGGTCTATCTCTTGGCCGGCGGTCTCTATCTCTGTTCGCTTGTGGTCTTTATCTGGGAAGTTCTGGGCGCCAGAGCCAGGGGAGGTGGGAATCTGTAAGTCTGGGAGTTGGTCTAAAGAATTCCTACAATAAAAAGGTTGAAAAGGAAACTGAGGCTGTTTTTTCCTAAGAAATAATTCATGAAAAGAATTTATGTGAATGTGTAAGTTTTGTTCTTGTAATCCTTGGAGAGCGGCGCTTGTGTAGATTTGGTTTTTGTACTCCCAAGCGCGGGGCTTAAAATGCGAGAAAACTTTCAGAAAAAATCAAAAGCTTGTTACTGCAATCCTTGGAGCGATGCTGGTGTAGGTTTTGCATTTGTACTCCTGAACGAGATGCAGTCAGACAGAAAATGAGAGAAAAGCAAGATAAAGAAACGAAAACTAGAAGCTTTACGCACCGGCGTGTGTAAGTTTTGTTCTTGTTATTCTTAAAGTGCGGCGATTGTGTAGATTTTGTTTTTGTACTCCCTAACGCGTGGCATAAAATGCGAGAAATCTAAAGGAAAAAGTCAGGAGCTTTCCGCACCAGCCTGTGTAAGTTTTATTTTTGCAATCCCCAAAGCCCGGAATTTGTGTAGATTTTGTTTTTGTACTCCTGAAGCAAGTAATTTCTGCCGAAAAACCATTAAACCTTCCCAGTGTTTTCCTCTACACATAAATTCAAATCTAATCTTAAACCAAAAACAAATTGTTAATCTCTAATTAGCAATAAATCTTTTTCATTTAATTTCTTCACTGTTTCATAATTTTATTATGCGAATCACATGATTTCAATAAATGCTGAACACAGACAGACAGACACCTGTCACAGACAGATTTTAAAACGAAATAAAAACTTTCCACGCGTCCAATGGAGCGACAATAAATGCATTTCTGGTTGAGAGATAGGAGAGAGAGAAATCTCCGCTTAGAGCTTCTCCAGCAGAATGGAGGAGGCGCCGCCGCCGCCATTGCAAATGGAGGCGCATCCCAGCTCGCCCTTTTTCAGGCTATGCGACAGATGGGCCACCAGACGCGCTCCGGACATGCCAATGGGATGGCCAATGGACACAGCACCGCCGTGGACATTCACCTTGGTGGGATCCACATCCAGGGTCTTGATATTGGCCAGCACCACCACGGAGAAAGCCTCATTGATTTCCCACATGGCCACATCCTCCTTGCGGACGCCAGCACGCTTCAGCAGCTTGGGAATAGCCAGGGCCGGGGCAATGGGGAAGTCAATGGGATCGGTTTCGGCATCCTGGAAGAACCAGAAGATATAAGATAGTACCTTTTACGCATCAATTGATGGCCTGCCCTACCTGGAAGGCCACAATCCTGGCCAGGGGCTTCAGACCCGCCTTCTGAGCTGCCTCGGCGGTCATTAGGACTACGGCTGCTCCGCCGTCATTCAGCGTGGAGGCATTGCCGGCGGTCACAGTGCCGTTTTCGCGCTGGAAGACGGTGGCCAGCTGTCCGAACTTGTCGAAGTTCACCCGCTTGTACTCCTCGTCCTCGGCAATGGTGACCTCGGGCTTGCGCTTCAGCTGGATCTTGACGGGCACAATCTCGTCCTGGAAGACCTTGTTGCCCCACGCCGCCGCCGAACGCTTGTACGACTCGATGGCGAAGTCATCCTGCTGCTGACGCGTGATCTGGAGCTTCTTGGCCGTGTTCTCGGCACAGTTGCCCATGTGGAACTTGTTGTAGACGTCGAACAGGCCGTCGAAGACGATGCCGTCGGTGAGTTGGACACCGCCGTAGGGCGTGGCTCCGCGCTTCATGTAGTAGGGCACATTGGACATGGACTCCATGCCGCCGGCGACGACGGTGTCGGCATAGCCCAACATTAGCGACTGGGCGCCCAGCATCACGGCCTTCATGCCCGACGAGCACACCTTGTTCACGGTGGTGCAGCACACGCTGGTTGGCAGGCCAGCGAAGATGGCCGCCTGGCGGGCCGGCGCCTGTCCCAGGCCGGCGGACACCACATTGCCCATGATCACCTCCTGGACATCGGACTTACCAATACCCGCCCGCTCGATCGCCGCCTCGATGGCCTTGGCGCCCAGCTGCGTCGCCGACAACGGAGCTAGCTGGCTCTGGAAGCTGCCGATCGGTGTGCGGGCGGCGGAGACCACCACCACTTCGGAGATCTTGGAGCTGTACGATCGCAGCGATCCCTGGGCGCACAGTTGGCGCGTGGCCTGCAGCAGACGGGCGGACATCTTGGGACTAATATAGTTAACTAAACAACGCGGGTGTAACCACACTTGTGCGGTGATAAAACAAGAATTTAATTAAGAAATCAGCCCAGATGGGTGCTTGCGTAACAAACCGGTTATCGATAGCGCCGGCCTATCGGTAATCATCAGCTGGCGCGCAGCAACAGTTCCGCCACCTGTTGAATAACGCGATCTGTCTGGAAAAAGCTAGAAAAAAGCTAGATTTGTGAAGAAGTTTAATAAAAGCTCTAAGAAAATGAAATATTTAAGGAAAATAATGAAGAAATATCTTAAAGAAATAAAATATGTTCATCATTGAAACTTGTTGCAAAACTTACATATTTAAATAACAATTGTTTACCTCTTGATCCTAAAAAAAGCGAAATCTGATCTAAGCTAGCTTCTTCATTTTACACTTTACAACACTGGAATGCAATAATTGAACTTAACGGAAGGTGAACTTGATTTTGCAAGTATTTCGTTATTTATAAACCGTAAAACCAAAATAAAAACCACAAATTAATGTTATTTTTTACTTCTATTTTATTCACAAACCCTGTATTCCAAGATCTGATTAATATCGTAGGCAAATTGCACAAAGATTGGCAGCGAAAGGGACAAATCTTAAAACTAATAAATAATACACTCGCAAAAAAAAGTATATATAACTATACATAAAAATATATATAAAAAAAAAGGAATATATGTAAATATATATCGGAACTTATTCCACATCACAACGCGGGTAGATTCCATGGTTTCCATGGCTCCTGGACTCCACAATCTCCCCTCCTTAGATCATCATCTGGTCGCGCGTTGATAGCTTCTGGTGGCCACTGGCCAAGACCAACGATCGCCGCATGCGATTCCTCTGGAGAGTGGAATTCCGCTCCCTCACCGACTGTCGCAGGTGCTGGCGACGTGCTCCTCCTCCGGCAACCGCTAATCCAGCCGCTCCGGTCGCCTCCCTTTCCGCCGCATTCATGGCCGCCAGCAGCTCGAAGGCTTGCTTCTTCTGCTCCTTGGTCCAGAGATTGGCCACCGCCGCCGGAGTGGCCACCGGTTGCTGTTCCTGTGTGATTGGTGGCTTTGCTGCCAATGGAGGCCGCTGGACTCGAGCTGGCGCAGCTGTCGGCGCCTGATTCACCGCTGGCAGGGACTTGGAGGCGGCCTTGGACCCGCGACTCAGCCCAAAAAGTGACAAAATGGACTTACGCCTGGTGGAGGAGGCCTGACTGTCGCCGGAATCATTGCTGGACACGCTCATCTGCATGGGCACAGCACCGGGGACAGCAGTAGCAGCAGCAGGAGGGGCATTGGCCACCGGCGGAGGAACATTCTCAATTCCGTAGGTGACAAACTTCTGGGGCGACTGGAAGGTGACTTTCCGCAAGGTATTCATCGACTTGGGCGGCGGCATGGCGGCCAAATTGAGCTTGGCCACCGTAGGCGATGTCTCGTTCAGCTCGATGGTGCAGTAAGTGTCATCGTGGTGGCTCTTGGCCGGTTTCCGGGGCGGAATCGGTGGAGCCACCGGGTGCTGGCTGCAGCGACACGAGGGCTTCTCCGGCTGCTGCATCAGCTTCTCTTGCAGCTGTCGCTCCAGGGACTGGACACGCTTTTCGGCTACACTCAACTCCTGCTCCCGCGTCTGCAGCTCCACTAGCTTCTGTTGGAGCAGGGACTCCTGGGCGCGAATGGCATGGAGTCGCGTCTTCAGGACTTCATCGAAAATGTTTTGGGTGAGGGCCCGTGGACTGCTGCAGCCCTCCCTCTCCGGCTCCGGCGCCCTCTTCTGCTCCTGCTCCTGACCCTTGAGCTCCTCGCGTACCTTTTCCATATCCTTCCGCCGTCGCCGCTCATCCTCCAACTCCAGCTGCCGCTCCTCCTCGCGCTCCTCTCTCCTTATACTCTCGTATAGGGCGGGATCCGACAGCTGCAGCTTCTTGGAGGGAAACATCCTTCGCTTGGCGGAGTAGAAGAGCTCGTTCCTCAAGTCCGGGGTGAACACGCCCGTGACACTCAGCCTCCTTTGGCCGTAGCCCTCGTTGAAGCTGTACTGCTCGGTGAACAGAGTGCTGGACAGTTCCGGTGGCGCCTCGTGCTCCTCCTCCTCCTCGTCGAAGAGCCTGCCGCCGGCGGGCAGCCTGTAGAAGTCCTCGCCAGCCTCGACGAGGCTTGGAAACTCGCCGTCCAGCTCGGAGATGTTTCGAACCACCAATGGATGCCGGATGATCACCTCGATGCCGGGACGCTGTTCGTGGTCTACGGCCAGCATAAAGGCGATGATCTCCTGCAGATCGGAGCTGTAGACGGCGGGTATCCGGCTGAACTCGCCCTGGGCAATCTTCTCGGACAACTGGTCGAAGGCGCGTCCCCGGAAGGGGGGACGCAGGGCGCACATCTCGTACACCAGGCAGCCCACAGCCCACACGTCGCTCTTCCGGTCGTACTTCCTGCCGCGGACCAGCTCCGGACTCATGTAGTGCGGCGTCCCAACGAACGAGGCAGCGAAGCTCTGGTCCCGCCGCAGCATCCGGGCCAGGCCAAAGTCGCCCAGCTTGGCATTGCCGGCGGCGTCCAGAAAGATGTTCGCCGGCTTGATGTCCCTGTGCAGGATAGTGCCGTTGGGTATCTTGTTGTGGCACACCTGCAGGGCACGGCACAGCTGGAAGAGCACCCGCCAGATGTAGCTCTCCTCGAACCGGCGGCGCTGCGATCGCGCCCGCTGAACGATCTGGGCGAGATCGCCGCCGGCACAGCACTCCATCACGATGTACACGGACTTGGCCTCCCGGTTGACCAAATGGTGGTAGTACTGCACTATGTTCGGGTGCTGCAGCTGCCGGAGCACGCTGATCTCCGAGACCAGCGCCTCGCACTTGTCCTCGTCCAGCTCGTCGTAGTTCATGCCCTTCCAGGCGAACAGCTCGCCGGTGCTCTTGTCGCGCACCTTGTAGCAGGTGCCGAAGGAGCCGTTGCCCATCACGGCCAGCACCTCGTAATCCTGCAGCGTTTTCTGGCTAAAGTCCATTCCGGACGCTCCTCCGGCTCCGGCTCCGGACTCCTCCCGCCGCTCTCGCTCCGCGCTCATTTTTTCTGTGATTTAATTCTCTATTCCTGCAAGTATTCTTCCCGATCGCTTCGCTCCGCTTTCTTCGAAATCCGAAATTTAACTGAGACTGGTTTTCGGATGCAGGATTTTTGGACTCTCTGCATTTCGGACGCGCACCCACACAAGCAAGCGGCGTACCTGCAAAAACCGGCGGAGAAACAACAAATCTGGCACCAACACAGCGACAAGTGGAAGCGAAGGAAAGGAAAGAGAAGAGAAGGAAAGAGCCTGCCCGTTAGATCTGGCTAGAAGTCGTGGTAAATAGCTAGATTCTTTGTCAGTTCATTTCATTCCAGAAAATTAAACTAGAATATCACGAGCTGAAGCATAAGTTAGGTTTTAGTTTTAGAGTCTTAAATTTAGACTATAAGTGAGCTATAATAATTTTGCCTAGAAGTTTGCAACCCAGTAAAGAAAGCATATCCGCTTAGCAAACTTCAAGGGAATGTAAACTTCGGCTTTCCGAAGTTTGCTTTCTTTCCTAAAACTATCAGGACAATAACCATTCTATTTTAGTACAGCAATAGAGAGCCTGTAACTTTAACCTTCGTATTAAATGTATTCCTAGAACTTTTCACACCCAGTTGCTAATGCATTTAGCTTTTTTCCTGTTATACGCCAGTGTCAGCACTATTCCGTTATTGCTGCCTGTCTGAATATCTCGTTTCTTTTCTTTCCTAGAAAGAGGATCGTGCTGTCGCGCTCTCTCTCGTGCTCTCACTCCCACCCCCGCTGTGAGCGCATCGTGCACTTGTGAGAGGCAAAAATCCCGAAAATCCATTCCTCCCCACTCCACCGAGCGATCCCACTGCGCCTGTGTGCAAACTACTGACCAGCGGACACAATGGGGAAGAAAGAGAGGGAGGCAGCACGCCCAAAGTGCACAATTCCAGCGATTCATCACGCTCGATCCTGAACCTGAACCCGAAACCGAACCCGTACCCGAAACACTAACCCCTGGCCATAAAAATAAATTAGTTTTGTTGCATTGGCATTTCAATTATTCCTTGCCTTGTTTGGGAAATGTGGAAATGTGCTCATCAAATTTCATATTCATATTTCGAGAGAGAGAGAGAGAGCAGAGCGCGATCTCATTGAGCGGGGGCATTCATTCTAACGGTTTCGGTTAAGAGGACACCGAAAGAAATTTCACATGGTTTTAATATAATATTAATTAATTTACTTTGAACAAGTATGACTGAAGGAAACCTAATTTAAGAATGTTGATGTTAAATGTTTTAAGTAATATTATAGGCCACCTATAAAACTTTAAAAGAATATAGACAAAATACCATTCTTTTGCAACTTTTTCAAAATCTGTTAAAATATTAAAAGGAAACATTTTATTTCCATTTATAGCTTTTGCAAAGATTGTAAAGTTTGTTCTAATAGAATCATCTAAATAATATCAAAATTACGCTCCCTAAGGCAAGCCAGACTTGACGCATACAATGCATTTCATCAAGAACTCAGGATTATTTATATGATTAAGAAATCGGACATTTAAAAATTAAAAATGTTCCCTTTTATAACTATCCACTAACAAACTAAAAATCTTAGTTACAGCCCTTAAACTCCCTTATAGTTACACACTTTTTAGAAAAAACCCAAGTGAAAATTCGCAGCATACGCCACTAACCTGAAGGAGACTAGGGTCTGGGCCAGGTAGAATCCCTAGAAAAACGAGTTATCTCGAGATTTTCGGGCTTATCGCTGGCCGTGTGCTGATGGTTTTATGGTTTCGTGCGTAAAACAAACAATGCGACGCAATCCTTCACAAATAAATCTTGTCTTTGGCAGGCTCGCCCCCCAAACCGCAGAGTTCCAGGCAGGTAAACATAGATCCTCGCACATTTCTCCGGTTTATTGTTCAACAGTGAAGAAGAAAAAAAGAAAACATGGGATTACGCTAGACGGAGGTTTCCGGATTGAGCTGGGTGATTACCAGGACGGCGCCTTGTCATCTCCGGAGCGGCCGTACAGAGCGCTCTTGTCCCGGAACATAGTCATCCGTTCCGTCTCCTTCTTGTCCAGGAAGTGTCCGATGGCGAAGCCGAGCAGGGGCAGGGCTCCCCACAGAGCCCGCTTGTCCAGGCCGAGAACCATAGTGTGGGATGTGCTGCGGTAACGGTAGGGTGGTTGATCCTTACTTAGCTCTGACTCCTGAGCTGAGCGCTGCGTGCCAACTGAAGCTGCTGGCGTTTCCACTCGCGGGTGTGCGACCAATCTGCGTAAATCGATCCGACTGCAACAGTGGGAAAGAATATCACTGCGCCGTACTTTCGAGCCAATTGCACCACAATCCCACTGCCCATAGGTCTGCAACACAAACACGGATATAATGATTATGAGGATTATGGGGCACAGCGTGATTTCAGATGTGAAATTTGTTTGTCAAATGGGAAATGTGAAATGGAGTCGAAGCAGTGTTCTACGGCCGCTTGTCCGGGTTACGTAATGAAACTGCTGGACTTCTGTCCCCAGGCGTGTTAATTTAGTGCTAAATGGTGTCCCCGCTCAACTACCGACGGGTGCAATGGTATAGGCTAAGGTTTCCGGGCGATTTACCAACGAATTCGGGCTCCAATTTGACAAATTAGTTTTTGTTTTCAACTCACCTACTTGATGTCAGTGTTTTATCGGCCACGGGCTATCGATAACTGTATTTGGCGCTGCCAACTCGCTGAAATGGCAGCGCAAAGTAGCCAGAGAAAAGATAGCTAGATTTAAATAAACTTATTATGGCTCCGTTTAGAAAGTTTTACTGATTCTTGGTTAGTTTACAGCTAATTCAAATAAAAATATAATTTCTAAATAATTATAGCAAGAAATAAATATTTATTTGCCTAGTGAATATCGCTTCTGTCTGATTGGAAAATGATCGATGACCGACAAGCGTTTCAAACAGTGATCTATCGATGTATCGATATGACATGCAACTCTATTGACCGCGTCCGAGCGCGGGACATTATTCTAGCTTAATCGCAACTCTGGATGAACTTGCCGTCGAGGAGATGATCGCCGTCGCAGAACCGCCGCTGGAGTTTGTGCCGCGCGGCCGTCAGTCGGCCGCCGAGCATCCTGGCCCGCAGGATCAGCCGCTGCCGAGGTACCAGCTGCCCACCTCGGAGCACCTGCTGCTGCAGCGGCTGCAGAACGTGAACATCTCGGCTGCGGGGGAGGATTCGCCGGCTGGCCATGAGTCCTGGTCGATCCGGGAGATGTACGACGACTACGAGGCGACGGAGGATCGGGCGGCGCGGCGCAGGCAGCTCATCGAAAGGACGAAACGATGCGGACCAAAGGCGGCGGCGGCCACGCAGCTAACGTCGCTGCCGCAGAGCCTGCTGAACCCGGCTCCAGAGCGGCGGGAGGAGCCGATGTGCGACTACATGGTGAACAACGAGGAGGAGCTGTACGTGCACCGCAACACGGTGGTGTGGACGCAGGGCCTCGACGACGGCGACGATGGCGTCTACAAGCGCATGTGCTTTACGGCCGACTCGCCGGTAAGGTATGCCTGCTTCCTCAACCGCAGCTTCGTCCGCGGTCGCCTCGCCCAGCTGGAGGCGGCCAGCCAACCGAAGGACGACGCCCTCACCGCCATCTGTGTGATGGACCAGGACTCGCTGCGCGTCTACTGTGACGACGGCGAGGACTTTCTCGCCAACCTTGACTTTCCCGTCTCGCAGGTCTGGCAGACAATGCACGGCCTGCTGTTGGCAAAGGAGTCCAGCCACGCCCTCATCTCGCACCTGTCCATACCCATGCCGCGGCTCTTCTCCATGTCGCATCCCCTGCACGAGGCCTGCCCGGTGGTCCTGAAGACGGCCACCAACCACATTGGCTACATGACCGAGCCGGAGTACAGTGTGGTCTTCACCACGGAGGACTCTGACCTGGTCCTTCTCTACGACGTCAAGTTCTTCAAGCACTTTGTGGCGCGTCTCAGGAAGGTGACCGTGGAGGAGGTCAACCATGTGAGCCATCAGACACAGGACCAGACGCTCCTGGGGCCCAGATCGCAGACAGGGGCCAGCAGTTTCAACAAAACGGGAGGTGAGTGTGGCTCTTACAGTGGAAGTGGAAGAAGGGATACCTAATTCTCTCATCCTTGCCAGCAGCCATGCCCAAGGCACCCAGCGGCTCGTTTCTGGGCAGGAATAACACCACCAATGGCCTGGGCAACCTGTCCAAGTTCGGTCTCAGCCAGTCGCAGTCGTTCAGCGGCGTTCTGGGCCAATCCAAGTAGGTTTTTGCTGCCTTTGTGAATAGCTGACGTGAATCCGTGAATCGTAGGATACAGTCTCCTCTCTCTCCCCCAGCCGCGCCTCCCTGGGCACGCCCCTGAGCCAGCTGCAGAACAGCATTAGCCAGCAGTCCATATCCTGGAAGGAGATGCGCAAGATAACGAGCGTGAAGCCAGCGAAACCCATCGAGCCGGAGCTGTGTCTGGAGCACATCTGGACGGAGAACATCTACGGAACGTAAGTGAAGCCAAGCTCCTGGTCTTTCCCCGACTTATAACCCATTTATTCCCTTTCCAGACAACGCGAGCTCTGCGAGATGGCCACGCGAGCCTTTATCCACACCGATCTGGTGGGTCAGACGTTTCTCTGCTACCTTCTGGCCCGCTCCTGTCGCCTCCAGATGGTCCGCTTGACGGGCTACGGCACTAGCGAGGTGCAGCTCTCCACTCTCGCCTCGACGCTGGGCGCCAAGGATGCGGTGAGCCTGAACAGACTCCAAATGATCGCCGTCCTGGATCCCAATGGCAGCCTGATCCTGTACACCGGCACCGTGCTCATTTCCAAGGTGCACATAACGCCGCTAATGGCGCCCACGCCCTCGCCAGTGCCAGTGCCGCCCCACAAGAAGAATGCAAGCAGCTCCTCCTCCTTTGTGGAGGTGCGCCGCAGCAGTCTGCTGCCCACCAAGGCGCCAGTGGATCTGGCTGGCTTCGATGAGGAGCTGCACATGCTCTCGCCCATCCTGCCGCAGGCCATCTCCTACACGCAGCGGCAGGCGCACAATGTGTGCAAGTCCCTAAGAGATCCGGCTGGGAATCGGCTGACTCTGGTCTACGCCACCGGCCGGATGATGAGGATAGCCCTGCCCCTGCTGAACGACACCCGCCTGCTGACGCGCTGCGTGGCCACGTTGAGGCAAGTGCTGACGCCCAGCCAGTTCCTGCACTTTGTGATCCGGTGGTACAGCGCCAGGAATCCCCCAGGATCGCGGGACTACTCCATCGAGCAGGAGTGGCTGCTCTTTCGCAGCACGATCCTCGCCCTGATGGGCCTGACCGCTGCTCCCGATGTGGAGACGGTGGAGAGCGGCTACGGACGGTGCGCCACGCCCCTGGCGAATGCGAATTTCTGTTCGGGATCTGGCTCCAATTGCAGCCCCAACTCGACGCTGGGCGCCCAGGATGAGCCGAAGAAGCGGCGAAAGTACAACGATTGCGAGGACTACACCGACGACGACTGGGAGTTCCTGCTGCTCCAGACCACGCTGGCACCCTGCGGCGCCGATGGCCACAGCTACAGCGTGGACGTCAGTGCGCCGCTCTTCCCGATGATACCCGCCATCTTCTATAGCCTGCACTTGCTGTACGAGGACCTCAAGCTGGACGCCGTCTTCCATGCGGCGCTGCCCTACCTGGCCACGGTGACTGGGAGCTGGTAGGTTAGCCTGGCATCCTTTTAAACCTCTTCTCTCCTTCCTTAGTTCCTCCACCAGCTGGCCATTGACATGCAGCTGGACAGCTACGTGCTGCACTACATCCTCGACTTCCCGGAGCTGAGCCATCGGACGGGCAAGCTGTCGCTCCTCAGCGCCGAGCACGGCGCCATGATGCTGCACCAGGAGCTGCTGCGGGTCCCGGCACCGAGCATATTCGCCCAGCTGGAGCACATAGTGGTGGGCGAGGCGGAGGTCCTGCCCTACAGCTTTGTGAATGCCGTCAACGAAAGGAGTCGCAATCTCCTGCAGCTGGTGTCCCTGGTGCTGCATGGACAGGAGCGCCTCAAGCACTGGTGGCAGCTGCTCGAGCTTCCCGAGGCCGTGCAGGCCAACTATCCGCGGCGGCCGAAGCGCAGCATAACGGCGGATGCGCCGCGGAGCCATCAGATGCTGGAGCTGATCCTGGCCATGCGACTGACGCGACGCGACATCGAACGCTTTCCGGCGGCCGTGCATCTGATCCTAGCCGAGGCCCTGGAGGAGGCTCGCCTCGAGCCGCCCCTGGGCTGCAGCACGGCCACCTATGACCTGATCCTGCGCCCGGAGCTGGCCGAGCACACGCAGCTGCCGTTCATGGAGGCGAGCATAGGGCAGCCGCACTGCGGCAAGGTCTACAAGGAGGACTCGCTGTCGGCCAGGTGTCCGCCCGTTGCCGGGGTAGTGCCCGAGCACAATTGCTCGGACCAGATGCGGCACGACGACATGGACAACATGGACACGAAGCTGCTGCGACTGCGGTTCCCTGACGACATGCGCGTGGAGGAGGTGCGCCGCCTGCTCAACAGCTCGGAGCCGGTGCTGATTGAGGTGCAGCAGTCGCCGGGCACCAGCGACCACG
Source organism: Drosophila triauraria (assembly GCA_014170255.2). NCBI lineage: Eukaryota > Metazoa > Arthropoda > Insecta > Diptera > Drosophilidae > Drosophila > Drosophila triauraria. Next base: position 17,030,607 of record CM024333.1, read on the forward strand.
AGTTCATCGAGGAGCAGGAGAAGCAACTGTTTGCCTTGTGCGCGCGGACCATGACCCTGCCCCTGGGCCGGGGCATGTTTACGCTGCGAACACTGATGCCGCGGCCCAGCGACAGCCTGTCCATGCCCAAGCTGTGCCTGGTGGGCAGGGAGCCTCTCAAGGGCACCACCATCGAGATGCAGCAGATCGAGTTCCCGGCCAACATGCACATGTGGCCGTCCTTCCACAACGGCGTGGCCACCGGCCTGAAGATCTCCCCCCAGACGCAGGACATCGACTCCACCTGGATTGTGTACAACAAGCCCAAGGCCCAGGCCAACAATGCCCTGGAGCACGCCGGCTTCCTGATGGCCCTGGGCCTGAATGGCCACCTCAAGAGCCTGAGCTTCATGAGCCTCTACAAGTATCTGGTGAAGTGCGACGAGATGACCAATGTGGGCCTCCTGCTGGGCATCTCGGCCGCCCATCGCGGCTCCATGGACACGCGGACCACCAAGCTGCTGAGTGTCCACCTGGAGGCCCTGCTGCCGGCCACTGCCATGGAGCTGGACATACCGCAGAGCACGCAGGTGGCGGCCCTGATGGGCATTGGGTTGCTCTATCAGGGCTCGGCCAAGCGGCACATAGCCGAGGTCCTGCTGCAGGAGATCGGGCGACCGCCGGGCCCCGAGATGGAGAACAGCGTGGAGCGCGAATCGTATGCCATGACGGCGGGCCTGTCGCTCGGCCTGGTCACCCTGGGGCAGGGCGAGTCGCCGGCCGGGCTGAGGGATCTCCAGCTGCCGGACACGCTGCACTACTACATGGTGGGAGGGGTGAAGCGACCCATCAGCGGCTCCCAGAAGGAGAAGTACCGTCTGGCCTCGTTCCAAGTGAGGGAAGGCGACAGCGTCAACATAGACGTGACGGCGCCGGGCGCCACTCTGGCTCTGGGACTGATGTTCTTCAATTCGGGCAACACGGCCATTGCCGAGTGGATGCAGCCGCCGGACTCGCGGTATCTGCTGGACATGGTGCGGCCCGACTTTCTCCTGCTGCGCACCATAGCCCGGGGCCTGATCCTGTGGCAGGACGTGAGGCCGGACAACGAGTGGTTCCAGGCGCAGTTTCCGCAGTCTCTGCGCGTCCATCTAAGGTTCTCGTCGCTGGACGAGGACACGGCCTCCGAGGACGGGGATGTGGACTATGAGGCCATAACGTAAGCATCGGAGATCACAGACAGAGCTCCTAATATCCCATTTTTTCTCTCAGGCAAGCCTACTGCAACATCATGGCCGGAGCCGCCTTCTGCATTGGCCTCAAGTACGCAGGGACGGAGGATCAGGTGGCCTTCGCCACGCTTAGAGCTGTGATCAAGGAGTTCCTCAGATTTCCCTGCTCGCCCATGATCGACTGTGCCGGGCGGACCACCGTGGAGAGCTGCCTGATGGTCCTGCTCATCTCCATTTCGCTGGTGTTCGCCGGCTCTGGGAACTGCGAGATCCTGCGCATCATTCGGTATCTCAGGTCGCGCGTGGGTCCGCAGTATCCGCACATCACCTACGGCTCCCACATGGCCATCCACATGTCGCTGGGCCTGCTCTTCCTCGGCGCCGGACGCTTCACCATCGCCAAGACGCCGGAATCGATATCGGCGCTGGTCTGCGCCTTCTTTCCCAAGTTTCCCATTCACAGCAACGACAATCGGTGAGGATTAGGGTTAGGATTAAGGATAAGATCCGTGTACTTATGCCCGAATATCCGTATTTTCCGTCCCAATAAAGGTACCATCTGCAGGCCTTGAGGCATCTGTATGTGCTGGCCGTGGAGCCGCGCTTGTTTCTGCCCCGCGACATCGACTCGCACCAGCTGTGCCTGGCCAACATTTCGGTGCTGGAGATCGGGGCCACGGAGATGCGGCGCCTGCCCATCGCCCCGTGCATCCTGCCCGAGCTGAGCAGCCTGCAGCTGGTGGTGGTGGACGACGAGAACTACTGGCCGGTGCGCTTCGAGCGGTCGCGCAACTGGCACCAGCTGGAGAAGGCCCTGGAGATGAGTGCTCCGATAGACGTCAAGAAGCGAACGGGCTGCCTCTCCCACCTCGAGGACCCGGATAGGTTGAAGAGCATGCTGGCCCAGACGCTGACGATGGAGCAGAGCATTTGCTGGCAGATCGACATCCACGACCTGCACCAGTTCGGCAACGAGCGGATGGTGAGGCCGTTCCTGAGTCGCTGTCTGGCCACCAAGGGCACGGACTTTAGCTACCACGAGCTGGTGAAGCGCCAGCAAATGATGCTCCTGTTCTACAATGCGGTGGTCAAGGACAGGATACACCTGCTGCCCGTCTACCTGACCCTATACGATGTGAGTATCGGGTTTTGTGTCTCCCATTGTATCCCTTTACTAATGCCTTATGTAATCTTCCCCAGCACGTGACCAAATCCCTGATAAACAACATCGATGTGTGGCAGCTGAAGCTGGTCGCAGCCTACTTGGGCCGGAGGAGAGACACGACCGCGCATCCGCTCATCTCCGTGGAGCTCATCGACATGATGATGGAGCTGTTCAATCACGAAATGGAGGACTCCGCGCTGGAGCTGTGCCTGCCGCTGCGCGAGTTCATCAGCCAGAAGCGCCTGGAGCCCAGCTACGTGGCCACGGTGAGCGGACCCGATCTGCAGCGCGCCTTCTGCGTCATCAACTACTTCAACCTCATGCCGAACATGCTGAGTGGCGTGGACCTGAGTACGGGGACTGTCAACTACATGCGGATGCTGTACGAGCTCCGGCAGCTGAATCTCGAGGCGCACACCATCTTTTGCCTGCTGAAGATACTGCAGGCTCTGGACACCACCGAGGAGGTGGTGGTCACCCTGGACGAGGCCTCGCTGCTGGCCTACTCCATGGCCACTCAGTGATTTTGCATTTTCGTTAAGCTAGAATCCCCCCCCTATGTCTCTGTATATTTTTGATGCTAATAATAAGTTTAATTCAGTGCCCGAGGTCTTCTATCTCTTATTAAATTGTTAGTGTGAAAAAAATTGATTTTAGTGAAGTCGAATAAGAGAATAAGAATTATAAAGTTTATGTTATAATAAAGTTTTCCCAGTCGGCGTCGCTGCCGCTCAAAAGAGAAAAGAAGAATCAGTGCAGACAAATTGCTATTGTGTGGCTAGATTTAGCCTTTTTAGCGTTAAATAGCTATATTTTAGCTTTTATATTTCTCATATCTAGCCATAGAATGTTCAATTTAAACCGCCACATGTGGTTGGTAAACACTCTGCCGGTTCTCTGCCGCGACACAGACAGTGTAAACGTGACGTGAGCAGCAGCAGCAGAGAAGAGAGAGAATGAGAGGTCGAGTGGTGCGGTTAAAATTTAATGCTTTGCTCTGGCAACCGTAACGTCTCGCGCGAAGCCAACTTCGTTTTTCTCTTACGCACACAAATGCAAGTCACATATCATTGTATTTGTGTGGGCATCACTGATTTAAACACATACAAGTGCAACTTTGGGTTTGAACCCACCCTGCAGTACCTGTCACCAACGTTTCATCAACAAGTCATCAAAAAAACTTCGTTGTTGATGAATCATCGATGAAATTCCATACAAACTACTGATGAAATTAAGAGGGGCATGTCCTAGGCTGTCATCAGTGACAAATTCATCAATGATTATTCAACATTTCATCGATGATTCATCAACACTTCATAAATGATTAAATATATTCACATAACTTTATTATTAAACGATTGATCGCTTTCTGGAATACAAAAGCTTACGCTTTAGGTTAATGCAAGCCCTCCTCAGCTTCGTCTGCGTAATATAAAGTGTATATAAGTTATCAAAAGCCCGTATGTACAACCTATATAAGGGATATGTCAATAAAAGTAAGCCTAAACGCCTAAACAATCCGCTCCGCCTCGCCCGAGGTGGCATCGTTCGGTCTGCGTCCACAGCAGCGTTTGTACAGATAGATGCCCAGCAGCGGGAGCGGGGTCATCACTGCCACAGACACCGGAACCACGGTGGTGATGTCGCCCACAGGCGAACCCAGTGCCCCCAGGAGCAGAAAGATGGCAATGCCCGTATTCTGGATGCCCACCTCGATGGCAATGGTCAGGGAGTCGGCGGCATTCTGGTGGAGCAGCTTGGCCGCCAGCCAGGCGAAGATGTAGCCCAGCGAGGGCAGGGCCAGGCCGGCCACGGCAATCTGCCAGGAGAACAGATAGAACAGATAGTAGTTGGTGATGATCGCAAACACAATGATGAAGATCAGCAGGGTGGAGGAGATGGGCTTCAGCAGGCGCACCAGCCACCGAGTGAGTCGCGGCGATCGCTTCTGGATGAGCACGCCGATGAGCAGGGGGATGAGCAGGCCGGCACAGTAGCTGGCGATCCTCATGTACGGCACCTCCATGCCAACCCGCTGGAAGATCAGCCTGCCGAGCGTGGCCAGCCACAGCTGCAGCGTCCCGAAGGCGGCCACATTGCAAATGGTGGTCATTAGCACCGACAGGTGGATGTTGCCGCCCAGGACGGCGGCCCAGGTGTTCGAGGCGCCGCCGCTGGGCGAGATGCCGGTGAAGAAGAGGCCCAGCTGCATGGCCGGCGACTCGGGGAAGATGAAGACGCCGAGGGCGTAGCTGAGCAGGGGCATGCCCACCACCTGCATGACAAAGCCAACGCAGGGCGCGATGGGGCGGGCGACCAGGTCGCGCAGCACATCCAGATTGAGGGCGGCGCCAAAGTTGATGTACAGCAGGGACATCAGCACGACGACCGAGTGCAGAAAGATCATGTCCACCAAGCGCCGCGGCCGCTGCACCGTCACCTGGAGCTGGCTATCGTTGCTCCAATTGGTGGGGAGCTCGCTGCTGTTGTGGCTGAGATCGTGCAGCCGCACCGTCACATTGGTCTGGCCCAGAAAGTGCGACTCCACCCAGATGAGGCCGCTCCAGTCGCGGGTCTGCGGATCGAACAGGCTCAGCGGTATGGTGGCGTTCTCCTCCGGCACGCTGGCCAGTCCCGTGTCCAGGCTCTGCAGGCGGAACACGTAGCGATCGGGCTGCTGCAGCGTCGACGGCGCCACATTCTCCAAGACCAGCTGCACCTGCGTGCCGTTGCCCATGTGCAGGGTCACCGCGGACGGGCGAAAGTGGGCCATCCAGCCGAGGGCGGGCGCCACAAGCAGGAGGAGGACCAGACCGACGTATCCCATTGTGGGTGATGTAATTTCTGGCCCGGAATGCTGAGAGATTCTCACCCCCTTCGCACGTAGCAACTTGTTTCGAGTGAAGTGAAACGCAGCGCAAGTCACACAACCTAAACAAGTCACAAAACAACACTAACTGTTTTGTGTGTTTCTTTTTTACCGCTGCAATTGCAAGCTCAAGCGGGACGGCTATACTCGCCGCAGAGCTTGGCGAGAGCGAGACAGGCCCAGGCTGGTACATGGGCCGCGATCAACGGCATCTGATCTGGCATCTCTTATCTCGGATACCCTACACCACGGGGGAAATGGCGATAAGCTAAGCGCGCAGCTGTGAGATTGGGTTGAAACCGTCGAGTCATTCCATCTTTCACAACAAATTTTTCTTCTAATTTAAGATTATTTGAAGTTATTATCAGGTCTTATCTGTAGGTTCATGGCATTTACGTTTGTTTTTCGAATATTTCCGCACTTTTTAATGTTCTTAAAGTATTTTGGGGGAATAGGTTATTCCAGAGATTTCTTTTGTGCCCTCTGATTCCGTGTTTGTAATATTTTTAATCAGCTTAATATGCACGTATTTATACAATTAAATTTATTGCAGGCGTAAGATTTCAATTAAAAATGACAATTTTTATATTATATATACAAAACACAGCTAACATTATTAAAACTTCAACACTTTAAGTAAGTTTTAATAAAAAGATTTACAATTTAATTAATGTTAATAAAAAACAAGCAAGAAAGCTAACTTTGGAAGGCCGAACATTACATACCCTTGATGTTTGCTATCTGAGAAAAAGCATAAATAAGCCAACATTGCATTAAATCTGCATATTCAGTTTAGAAATTAAATATTTTTTTTTCAATTAAAAAAAAAAATTACCAACATATTTTTTTTCACATTTTTTTCAAAATTTTGATTGTAAATAGTTAGGATTTTAATGGCGAATCAGAAGATATACGCCTTTTGGCTATCACTTTCTTATTGGCTATAGGAAGGCTTCCAAGAAGACCTTAAATACGCTCATTTTTGAAAATAATTCGAAAAATATGCAAACTTTTTCGGATAACAGGGAAACTATACTATTTTTTTCTTTCCGGACAGACGGACATGGCTAGATCGACTCCGCTGGTGATGCTGATCAAGAATATATATACTTAATGGGGTCGGAGATGCTTCTATCACTGCGTTGCAAACTTCTGAACTAAATTATAAAACCCTGCAAAGGGTATAATAATTATCTAAGCTAAAAAAGCTTATAAAATTTATTTCCAATGAGGAAAAAAACCGAAATATACTTTTCTTGAACCGGAATCAATCTCTCCTCCCAAACTCTATGTTCTTCAAACAGATATGCCCCATCATGTAGAGTGTAGCGAAAAAGAGTAAGTACTTAAGCATGTGTTGGGGTTTTTTCTCTCGCCGAGAGTACGTGATTTGTGTTTTTATTGGAGCTTAGGTGAACAGTGAAAAATGCGCAAACAATAGATATAACTTGTGGGTAGCCATCGCCGGTTCCGCCGCATGCAGGTGTGGGTGCGGGTGCGGAGATCGGATCAGTGCTCAGTACCTGTAGTGATCGGGCTTGAAGGGACCGGTTTGCGAGACGCCCAGATAGCTGGCCTGCTTGTCCGTCAGCTTGGTGAGTTTCACGCCCAGCTTCTCCAGATGCAGGCTGGCCACCTCCTCGTCGAGGATCTTGGGCAGAACGTGCACGCCGACGGCGTACTTCTCGGACTTGGTCCACAGCTCGATCTGGGCGAGGACCTGGTTGGTGAAGGAGTTCGACATGACGAAGCTGGGGTGTCCGTGGGCACAGCCCAGGTTAACCAGACGGCCCTCGGCCAGCAGGATGATGTGCTTGCCGTTCGGCATCGTGTATCGGTCCACCTGGGGCTTCACATTGACCTTCTCCTTGGCGTTAGCGTTCAGCCAGTCCACGTCGATCTCGATGTCAAAGTGTCCGATGTTGCAGACGATTGAGTCGTCGGGCATCTGCAGGATGTGCTCGCCGGTGATGATGTCCCGGCAGCCGGTGGTGGTCACAAAGATGGAGGCCTCCTTGCAGGCCTCCTCCATGGTGGTCACCTCGTAGCCCTCCATGGCCGCCTGCAGGGCATTGATCGGATCGACCTCGGTGATGATGACACGGCCGCCGAAGCCCTTCAGGGCCTGGGCACAGCCTTTGCCCACATCGCCGTAGCCGGCGACGCAGCACACCTTGCCGGCGATCATCACGTCCGTGGCCCGCTTGATGCCATCGATCAGGGACTCCCGGCAGCCGTACAGGTTGTCGAACTTGCTCTTGGTCACCGAATCGTTGACGTTGATCGCAGGGATGCCCAGACGACCGTCCTTGAACATCTTGTACAGGTTGTGCACGCCAGTGGTCGTCTCCTCGCTCAGGCCCTTGATGCCCTTGAGGTACTGGGGGAACTTCTCGTGCACCAGGTTGGTCAGATCACCGCCATCGTCCAGGATCATGTTCAGGGGCTGGCCGTCGGGGAACACCAGGGTCTGCTCGATGCACCAATTGTACTCCTCATCGGTCTCGCCCTTCCAGGCGTACACGGGCACGCCGGCGGCCGCAATGGCTGCCGCCGCATTATCCTGTGTGCTGAAGATGTTGCAGCTGGACCATTGAACCTAAGATGGATGGGATAGGAAACTGGTTAGTTCTCTTGAAATTCTGAACTGAATATAAGTTGGACAAGAACATGCTAAGATCTTATTGGAGACAAGGATGTACAATTTGTATCCAGAGGTAGGCAGCCTACTTTATCAGTATCTACATGGTTAGCACTTGATTGATGATAAAACTAGTTGGGAATTCTTAGTTAAATGGTCAAATTAATTAAGAACTTTTAGTTTTAATGAAGACTTAAGTGGAAATACCAAGATTAATGGTACTGCTAGTTACAATTCAAAGCTAAATGCTGGAACTAGTTGGGAATTCTAGTGGCAAACGTATTTAAAAAGTAACAGTTGTGTGATATTTGTTCTAGGTAATACTTAGTTGCCATGTGCGAGGATCTAAAAAATAACAAAACATGCTGCGTCATAGGAAATAACCTGGAGGTTAAATCGGGAAGTCTTATCTCGGGCGCCTTGAACTTGCCCCCCGCCAAAACGAAAGTTTTGTTATTCAAATCGGTGCGTAAACAAAAGATGATAAGGGCACAGCCCTTGGGCACAGATGGTAAGTTTTGAGCTATTTTTAGTGCTATTAGTAAAAACTATGTGCCATAATATTTCCTATATCCTGGATATTTATATATTGTGTAATTTACTAAGGATAACATATATTTACTCTTTTTGAATGGGGTTTTAAGATGTCAAAATCTGTTTCTAAAATTGGTTTTACATTTTAGGTGAAATTCTGTATTTATGGTTTTGATCTTAAATTAAAATATGAATTTTCCGAATGGAATTCACTGACTTCAAAGATCTTAATAAAATATTTGAGAACACACCTAAATAAAAATCTATATTAATAGTTATATTTTTTATAATATTTAATTAAAAATTAATTAAATAAAAATAAATTAAATAAATTAATTAATAAAATACCTTAACTTTGTGGAAGATTAATAAAATGTGCTCTTCATGTTTTTAAGGCATACCCGAAGAAAACTACTTTTAATATTTTGTTTAATTAAGCCGCTTTTAGACTTTTTTCGATTATAATAATAAATTTTTTAATGGGAATTAAATGAGTTATTTTATGATATTATTTAAATTGCGATTATGAGTCTATTTTTTTTAATTTATCAATTCTAATCAGCAAACTTAATGATCTTTACGAATGGGGTATTACACCATTTAATAATATCTTTTGTTCTGATGAGGGTGCTATTAGTGTGATCATAGCTGTGGCTTTATCGACTTTTTTAGATTTTTGGCATTTAGTGTGATCTTGGTATGACTGAAAACCCACCTGAGCGCCCAATTCAACGAGGGTTTCGATGAGGACCGCCGTCTGGACGGTCATGTGCAGGCAGCCGGTGATGCGAGCGCCCTTCAGGATCTTGGACGGGCCGTACTTGCGCCGGACAGCCATCAGACCGGGCATCTCGTTCTCCGCAATGATGATCGCCTTGCGTCCCCATTCAGCCAGACTGATATCGGCTGGCGGCGGGAACAGAAGGGAGAGGAAGGAGAGAGAGGAGAGGGTCAGATAAGCTTCCTGTGCTTGATTTATGCTTGATTTGGCTTGACCCAGCAACAACGTGCTCTCCTCGCCGCACGTTTAACCTCAGAAACATGTGCGCGCCGGGCCATACATCTGTTTGCCGCCTGTTGCCGGTTGCCAAGTCCAGGTCCAGACTTATTTATAACTCACCAACTTTGTAGCTAGGCTTCGACATTCTCGCAAGGATTGGGCTCTTGGACTTGGACGAGGAGCAGACAGAGAATCGCACACAACCGAGTTAAAGACGCGGGCAGCGGGTAATGAAAAAACCCAAAACAGTGGAGGCTATTAATGCATCGGGGGACCGATAACGATAGCATTGTCTTGGGGGCCAGCCAGAGCGATAGAATCGAGAAAGGCCCTCAACTGATTTCTAAGTGTTCTCGCAGCGCAGCTTTTAAATTAATTTCATCTATATTTATGCTTATATAAATCATTTTAATCGTTGAGTCGTCGATTTTGGGACCAAAACAATTACTTTTATTTTTTAGCACCCTATTTGAATTGTTAACACTGGAGTTTTCTGTGGCAGGGCAACTCTGTTATTTGGCAACACAAACTCGCAGAAGAAAACAAAGCATAGCAATTTGGAGATTAATAAATAGACATCTTCATAAATTTTAAGTTAATAATAAACACATTAAAAATAACCCTTGCCTTTATATTAAATTCCATAAAGTTTTTGAATAACGCGCTAGTGTTGCCAACAAACAAACTTTAGTGTGACCACTTTTAGGATTTTTATATTTTTGCCATCTGGCAACACCAACACCAAACACCTCCGGCCACACCGAACATCAACTAGCTCTTTCTTTTTTGACGTGACCAGCGAGAAAATGGTTGGTGTTTTTTGTGCGAAAACTAATTTACAAAAATAAGTGACATCCGTGCACGAAATGGCCGGCAGAAGCGAAAAATGCACAGCCCAATGAGTGCCCAACGCGATGGAAATGCTATTTTTTTGTGTGCCACCCGAAAATATGAAGATTATTGATGATTTGTTTTTTGTATTGTTTGTGTTGTCGACCAGGTGAAGGTTAAGTGCTCCGAGCTGAGGACGAAGGACAAGAAGGAGCTCACCAAGCAATTGGATGAGCTCAAGAACGAGCTGCTTAGCCTGCGCGTGGCCAAGGTTACCGGCGGCGCTCCCTCCAAGCTCTCCAAGATGTAAGTATATGCCGATGCTCCCCTTCCCGGCAGACCAAGCTAATCCATACCCTTTGCTGTTTATGTTTATAGCCGCGTTGTCCGCAAGGCCATCGCTCGCGTCTACATCGTGATGCACCAGAAGCAGAAGGAGAATCTGCGCAAGGTGTTCAAGAACAAGAAGTACAAGCCCCTGGATCTGCGCAAGAAGAAGACCCGCGCCATGCGCAAGGCTCTGTCTCCGCGCGACGCCAACCGCAAGACCCTGAAGGAGATCCGCAAGCGTTCCGTCTTCCCCCAGCGGAAGTTCGCCGTCAAGGCCTAAGATCGTGGATCGTGGTCGATCGGTTGTCTGAATAGTGTGCGTTAAGGTTCTCCAGCGAAAGAAAAATAGATGAAGAAAAGAAATAAAACCTTTTTTTTAAAGTGAAACTAAAAACTGTGTGCTGTTGTTACTATTTTTTTGTCTGTGAAGAAGAGAAGCGCGAGTGTTTCGTCACGTGGATCCATTGAATTAAGTTCTGATCACAGAATAATGGCGCGCATTTATTTAGTTAAAATAACTGGAAAAGTATCTTGCCTTCATAATGAAAGGTGGGCAAAAGTTGAAGAAATATTGATTGCCAAACAAAATGTGCTAGCGCCTGTAGTTGTCATGTGGATAAGGTCAATGGTTTCTCGTAAATCCTCTTGAGAAACCCTGCTAATCTCTTGCATCTTTCTAAAGATGAAAACTATTCCTATTAGCAATGGATCTGCATTAGTTTTATATTAAATATGGCAGACTTCCTTCATTTATCACTCCTCGATTGGAAGAAACCTAATAGGCAATATAGATTACTAATTAGGTTTTGGAGTTTTCTGGCAGGATTTTAAATGAGTTCCTTGATTAGGCAAGAAATTATGAGGGATAGTAATACATAAGGTATTAGCTGGGACTCATATATGCTAGCAGAGTTATTAATTAATGTATAAACCGCTTTTAACATTAACAAATTCAACTAGAATTTAAAGATCGCTCATTTCTCAATTGGTCTACGTATATATATTTATTATTTCGATTGTCTTTGATGTAAGCGCAGCCATACATCGATGTATAGGTTTATAAATTAAACGGTAATAATTAATTATAGTGGATATATGAATTACAAGCTCTTAACGCAAAAGACTCGACTGCGATATCGATTCCGATTCGATCTCATACTGAATATGTTTGGCACATTTGGTTAATACTATTCTTCTGCACAGCGTGGAAGAGCGGCGTGCTGCGGACGACGCCCGACAGCTCCTTGGAGTTCTTGCTTTGGTGATAGTTTCTACTTGCCATCGGCGACAGCGGCTGGCCCCAGAACTTGAGCAGCGCAAAGATCTTGAAGTAGGCCACTCTGTAGGACATGAAGGCATTAAAATTAATAAGTTAGGGAGCTTGAATAACGATCAATACCTGTAGTTGCGATTGCTGGCCGCATAGATGATCGGATTGATGACGCTGGAGGCCCAGGCCATCACCGAGGCGATGATATGCAGCCAGGGATACGAGGTCTTTCGCTCGTCGTCCACCACATTGGCCAGCATCAGCGGCAGGAAGCAGATGAGGAAGCACAGGAAGATGGTGACCATCATGACGGTCAGTCGGTTGTCTTCGCGCGCCTTTCTCGTACAGGTGGTGGTCACATAGGAGCTGCCGCCGGCCGAGGATCCCTTGCCCGCCGCATTCGCTCCGATCTGAAAGTTATCATGGCTGCGAATCTTCTTCTTCTGATGCAGAACCGTTATGTAGATGCAGGAGTACGAGACGATGATCACCAGGCAGGGCAGCAGGAAGCCGATCAGGAACAGGGTCTTCTTGATCGATCGCCCCTCCTTCTTGAGGATCGTGCATGAGAAGGTGGCCTCGTCCAGTCCCATCTCACCCCAAATGCCGAGAATGGGTGGCAGCTGCAGGATTAATATCATTAGTGGCTTTTCCATAGGTATTTCTTGTTGAAAACTCACCAGCAGCAGAAAGGAAACAGCCCACACGAACAGCAGCTGGAGCGTTATGAACTTGGGCTTGTATATCTGCGCGTATCGGCTGTGGCAAGCGATGAGTATATATCTGTCCCAGGGATTATGTTTCCATGTTGAGGATTAGTTGATCTGAGTATGGGTAAGGGACAGGGCTTACCTGTTTAGGGTGATGCCCACCATGCTGAGCAGTGAAACAGCCACGTTGCCGTAGAAGATCACGGGAAAGATCTTGCACAATGTGGTGCCAAATGTCCAGCTCTGGTTTGGGTAAGGAAATATTATTATAAACTATGATATCCAGCTAATTCAAGTGTGACTCACCTCCTGGAAGAATCGCACTGCTGTCAGCGGCAGACTGAAGGAGCAGAAGAGCAGGTCCGAGATGCTCAGCGAGATGACGAAGGCGGTGGTGGCATGCTCCCGTATCGTGGGGCTCTTGAGCAGCGCCAGCAGGGTGATCAGGTTACCTGCGAGCCGAATCGGACCAAGCAGGTTAGCAGTCAGCAGGGGACTCGGAGAAGGATTACTCACCCAGCACACCGATCGTCACAAAGACGCAGGCACTAATTGCGGCGAACAATGTCGCCGAATGCGGGTAGATCGACTGCGTGGCCGCTGGGGCATCCATCTGCATGTCCGTCGTGTCCAGGTGACTGTTCATCATGTCCATGTCCATGTCCATTCTGGGGGTAAACAAAGGAATCGAAAAGGCAGCATTAGCAAGGGTTAAAAGCGGACTTTTCCCTGATTATCGGTCCTCTATTTTTTGTTATTTTTTACGATTACTTTCCCTAAATTAAAAGGTTGTATAGTTTTTTAGCAATACTTTTTAGGTCACATAAGGTATGACTCATCAAAAGTGCATTATTTAAGCCCGCATAATTTCTGATAATCTGGTGGGTCTCCCTTTTAAAGATTAGATAACCGGATGCGTATACAAATTAATATATATTATTGATCCAATTAGGAAGCCCGGAGCTTTGTTTACATTAATGATTAGCTTTTTGTAATTAATTTAACATTATTTCGGGTACATTTACGATCACATTCATTGGGAATATTTCGAATAAGTCGAATAAGTAATAAAGTACCTACACCAAATATGATGATCTTAATGACCCTATTCCCAAGGCATTTCTCCATGTGTACTCGAAAAGGAAATGCTATATAATCACTAAAAATCAAGTTTGCGTCGCGTGAATATCTCTGAATGAATGAATAGACGTAAACAAATACGTGAGACGACTTGAAACATTTAACTAATTGCCGCTTTGCGGATGCAATATAGCCCAGTTTTCTCCACTCGAGGAGAGCTGGGGCAAAAAACCCGATCCACTGCGATCCTGTAACCGGGGATTAGCAAGGAAGTCTGCATACTCCCACCGACCAGATATCGCATCCGAGACATTTGATTTATGCGGACTGATTTTCGTTATAAGATCGGGCTCTCGGCTCTCGGCTCTCGGCCATTAAACTGGTCATCGGTACTGATTGGATCCGATCCAATCCGATCCGGTTTCCCCACGATTTCAAATCACATTTGTACGAATTTTTCTTTTCGACATTTTTAGTTTTTAGTATTCAATTTCCTCCAATTTCCTCATCAGTCGAGCAAGGCGAACGGCTTTGCCTGTGGGCTTTGGATAGCAGCATGACATATATCAAATGACCGCTGACTGTGTGATTGATGGGCAACGAGATTATTTATTATCAAATCAGGATTCAGAAGGAGATCAATGTCAGCGGGGACGGGAGCCTGAAAGGAGCTTGTACCTTTTAATTAAGGAGTCGTTGCCGAATCACAAAGCTGAATACTCAGGCAGGCTCCGGTTTTCACTTTTGTTTTTCGTTTTCGTTTTAGACCAAAATCGTACGTTTTCGTTTTTAGGTGCTCCGGTTTTCACAAACTTTTTGTCATCGTTTTGTTATCGAAATATTTAATTATTTTTATTGCTCAAACAGTTGAATTGGACGTTTCGAGAAGTAAACGGAATGTTTAAATGCCTTTACTTTTTTTAATTGTTTGTTTTAAGCCAAAATAAATGCAGAAATTGTTTATTTATCGGTCCAAGAGCGCTGCCACTCTTTAAACAGGAAATTTTATACCTTTTTTAAATGGTAAAAGTACCATTTAAACAATAAAATTAAACTGTTTTATTTTTTAAAACCTTTCTTATCTTCTTTGAACATAATTAATGCCCTACTTTTAATTTTACAAGCATTTCGACCAGATTGTTTGGTTCCACCAACAGTACGGCAGCACTGGCAACCAAAACGAAAGTTGTCGTTGCCGACGGCAAATATTTTTTTGCGAATTCGAGGTGGGGTCAGAAAATAATTCTTTAAAAAGTAATTACGAACTAGATTGATCCACTGATGGTGTGAAACAAACATCAATAGACCAAGAAGTCAACTATTGTTTTCCTTTTGCAATTAAGAACCGATTTGATGTAGAAAGAGGCATTTACTTTTCATTTCGACAAGACAAACTTGCCCGTTTTTGAAAACGAAAAAGTCTTGTGAAAGTGAAAACGGGAGCACCGATTTTCGTTTTCGAAAACGAAAACGAAAGAATCTTGTGAAAGTGAAAACCGGAGCCTGCCTGACTATTATTGTTAGTTATCTCCAAGGCTTTAAGGTTGCACAATTGAATTAAAAACTAAATAACAAACCACAATTCCGCATTAATTTGTTACAGGAGTTTATGGCAAATAAAAAAAACCGGCACCTGTGAGAATCAGGTAAGTTCACTGATGACTCACAAGCGTCGACAGATTGTCGTCCAGTCTCCGCTGCTTTCTTTTTAATAATAAATCTACGTATTGCTTTTGCATTTAAATGGTCTTCCTTCTTAGTCACGTACTGTGTGGCTAGGCAGTTTCTTTTAATTAAAGACGAGGCTATCAGAGTTGGAAAACGAATGAAACGATTAAGATTCCGAGTATTGAACGCTGCTTTAATAAGTAATTAAATATATACGAGCTAGCATGAATAAGTACACTTGTGAAAACAAAATTCCAGCCAGCTAAATTCTGGAAAAGCCAAGCGGAAAAGCCGAATCCAATTTAAAACTTGTCGGGAAAAACACAATTTGGTTTACAGAGTGAGGGAGTTGAGCTACTGGACAAACATTGGTTTCCTTAATCTGTGCACTAACATGCGAGAAAGGCCATTAACAAATTTCATAAAGATTACTACCGTGTTTGATGATTAACTTTTGATAAAACCTGCCATGCATTTTAAATAAAACCTGAACACTTCATAACTTAATACGATTCGGTATTCGGTATGGCAGAAAAGTGTTCACTTTTTATTTTTATTTTTTTGCAAGGAAAACGCGTTTCGATACACACATGGCATAATTTGATTTAAAGTGATTAACACATGCAAATCATGCAATTGCAGCCGCAATTCGATAACCAAACCCGATTTTCGCCCTTGTTTGTGGCTTGTTTTGGATTATGAATTAAATAATTGATTCGATATGCTGTCACAGAGTTTTGGAGGACGATAACCACTTGTAAATCAAGTGATTAAAGTCGCAATTCGATAGCCAAAACCGATTGACGCCCCTGTATGTGAGTTACTTTGGATTTAGAAGTAAGTAAGTGAAGTAACTGAGTGAATCGAATCACTACTTATTCGATATGCTGTCAGTGAGTTTTTGAAGACGATAACCACTTGTAAATCATGCGATTGCAGCCGCAATTCGATAACCAAACCCGATTTTCGCCCTTGTTTGTGGCTTGTTTTGGATTATGAATTAAATAATTGATTCGATAGGCTGTCACAGAGTTTTGGAGGACGATAACCACTTGTAAATCAAGTGATTGCAGTCGCAATTCGATAGACAAAACCGATTGAAGCCCCTGTTTGTGAGTAGCTTTGGATTTCGATTAAAGTAAGTGAAGTAAATAAGTGAATCGAATCACTACTTAATCGATATGCGTCAGTGAGTTTTTGAAGACGATAACCACTTGTCAATAATGTGATTGCAGCCGCAATTCGATAACCAAACCCGATTTTCGCCCTTGTTTGTGGCTTATTTCGGATTTTGAAATAAATAATTGATTCGATATGCTGTCAGTGAGTTTTTGAAGACAATTCCTTATCTTTTTGAGGGCTTACACATGCCTGTATGTTCTGGGTTTCGAAACCGTCTTTTTTTTCGGAATCTCACTCGCAGCTAAAGGCGCGCTCTTGGAATTTGTAATTGTTATCGTTGCGAACAGGCACTGCAAGGAGCTATCAGCGTCTTGAACATTAATGCACTTTTTTACGACCAATTAAATTTTCATTTTCCTTTCTTTTCGAGTTGATAAGCGGCGAAAGCGACGGCCACAGAGACTTGCGACCCAAATGCAATCAAATGGCTCCCGCTTCCATTTCCATTTATATTTCCATGTCCACTGCTGTGTTACACCCGTTTTGGTTTTAGTTTTTCCGTTTCCCCAGTAAAAACAAGAACCGACCATCATAGGCAGCGCGTATTGAATCAATGACACTTTCAATTAAGCCGCGCTTTGTCACTCTCTCAGTTTTGGCTGCAGATAACGCTCTGGTGTCCAACTGTTATGCATATGCACACAATTCCATTTATTTAATGATTTCTATTTGGTTCGGTTAAATTAAAAAGCGCCTTGTTACGCATTTAACGATGTTTCCGGTGCGTGCTGCTCTTCGGGGAATGCTGGGAAAGGGAACACAGCCAGAGCCCCAGAAGAAGAAGGGGTGCTACGTACATGGAACCCATTTGGAAGCCCCGAGGAGGGGGGTGATAAGTGGGGACAGCGGTTCGCTTTCATGCATGATCAACATGTGTGTTTGTTTTCAGAGCTCCGCAGCTCTTGTTGTTTCAGTTCTTTCCTTTTCGGCTTTCGGACAGGGGAGCAGCAGAGCAAAACAGCCCGCAACTGGGAATCTGAATATGCATCCCACACCAACCATGCCATGCCATCCCCATCCCTACAACATGCTCTGGCATCCAATATTGAGAACAATCCCGAGTCGTTCCATTCCTGTGCACAATGCGTGCTCTCACAGCAGCGGTGGAAATAATAGGGACAAACCTCATGTGTTATCAGCTTTTACAGGGATTTAAACACAGAAAATGTTATATAAAGATTTCCAGTTCAAGAGCCATCGATCTTAAACTTTGAATACTTTACGTGTTTAAGGTATGTTATTTTATACAAATAGAATAGTAAAAAAAAAACGATATTTCCTTTATGTTTAAACTGTTTTTCTGAGGCTTTTTATGGTTATATATATCTACAAACTCACTGGATCTGCAATTGTGTATTTCCAGTGCTAATCAGCTGACCCCGAGTGTGGGAGGAGTGCCCCTCAGCTCAACAGTTGGCAATGATGATGGCACAGATATCAGAGATAACGCTCCCCACTTTCCGCTGGGATGGTGGATGGATCGCACCACCCCTCTTCTTCCTCCATTTCTCGCTCCCCTCGAAAATACGCACATTATGTACACACAGCTAAGCACATAACAGTGTATGTATTGTACATATATTTACATCGAAGTCTTATCAGCCTTGGTTTCCCACCGCCGGAGGAGGAGTTCCTTGGAAGCCCCACACGAAAAATCCAAGACAAGCAGCGGAACGAAGCTTAAATATAATCAATCAATAAATGTGTGTTTTATGAGTGGGAGCGGGGGAGTAAATCGTATGCAAATAATTATTTCCCACAGAGAGAAGAAAATGTGTGTCGTCTTATCTGTCGCGTCGCGTGAGAATTAACGTGATAGATTATATATTAAATATCTCCATGTTAAGCTTTTAAAATAATATTTGACATAGAGACGAGGGCGTAAGAATGCGGCTTTCAAAGCAGCCGATGTGTAGTTTTGGTTTTTGTACTCCCGTAAAAAAGTTCTCAAAAATTTGAAATACATAAACTATGTAGATGGTTCTTTTTTGTATTTTCAGCTCTTCTGCCCCATATTTGCTTTTATTTTCCGTGTCATTGTACCAGAAATATTTCCCACTTTCGTTGCACTTTGCTGACTAATCGAAAGCTAAGTAGCAGCTTTAAATCCCGAATAAGTTTATCGATAGCGTATGTATGAGTGTATGTATGTACGAATGTACATATGTAAATAATGCACATGTGTATTGGAACGTTTTGGAGCTGGGTTTTTTTTTTCTCTGAGACTTGAGTTGAATGAGTCGCCGCTGCTGCTGCTGCTACCAACTGTTGTTGGGCGAGACGGAGATGGGGCAACGGGGAAATGGGATGATTCATGCAGCTGACGTTTGGACAGAGGCGGGAGGAAAAGAGATGGCGCATCGGAAGCAGCAGAATCAAAAAATCTGTGTAAATAAAAACAAAAGACTTTGCTTGGACAGATGAGGGGATTATTAGAGGCCAAGAATGTTAAGTTGCAGAGAGAAAAATATTTTTATTCAAAATGGCCAAGTGCATTGAATTGCTAATGAGAAAAACATTTAAAATTGCTAAAAGTTATCATTACAAACAAGTAATTGTCTAGGATTAAAAAAAGTTTTTTCTGATTCTGCTATTTCTGATATAGGTAAATACAGCTAGGGTTTTCTCCCGGTGTATTGCATTAGCCTGCTCCCTTCTCTCCATCTCTTTATGGCACTAATTTTCGTCCCCCTCCCCTTATCATCTTTGCTGATTTTTTGTTGTTGTTGAGAGAGGGTGGAATCGGGATTTCGGATGCGGCAGAGCGAGTAGGGAGAAACAGCCGTTCCTTTATCGTTTTGTTACACTCATACCAGTGCAGTTATGCGCGTGCGTGCATGTGTGTGCGTGTGGACCAATTGCAACAACAATAACAGCAACATCAAAAACCCGCACAATTGTCTTAACTCAAATTGTTAACAAAACTGGCTGACTGCCATTTGGCCAGATTCTGGCATTGCTAGCACTCACCTGAACTCGTTTCTGTGTGCGTTTGTGTGTTTCCGCTTTTTATTTTGTACTCTTCGCTCCCTAAACGCCTTTAAATTGCATTTTGTTTGGCGCACAGCACTCGTTTCGAGTTAACAAACACCGATATTTGGGCAAGACAACAGGAAAAAAATGCAAAAATAAATACAAATATTAAGTCAACCGATTCTGGCCTTCTACTGGTGACTTTGTGGCTTTTGTTTTTGTTTTTGTTTTTGTTTCTCTTAACGTTGGCAGTGACACACTGTATGAAAGAGGGGACGAGGTAGATCTTTGATCACGCAGCTCGTATTTCGTATTTTCTTTGGCAATTAACGGCAATAATAACAACAATATAACGGAACGGGAATGGGAACGGGGAAAAAATAAGTCTCCTCGGACAACTTCTTCGCTCGCGATTTCGTTTGGATCTCGTCTCCGTACTCTTCTGCACACGATCGCGATTCCGATTGCCAAGCTGGGTTTGGAGAGAAAACATATCGATAGTCGCGGAGAGTTCTTTCTTGCGCCATTCTGTTCTATCGATATTTCACAGCTGCGCAGGCGCCTATCGATGGGCGCCAGGGCGATGAATTTAAAAAATTATAAAATAAAAATGTTGCATTTAAAAATACAATTTGAACTGGCAAAATGAAGTTCTTTTCTAAAACTCTTCAAAACTTAAAAATTTCTTCTTTAAGTGAAAATGTGGCCTTCTCAGATTTTCCAGAATATGAAAGATGGAAAGGCAACAATTCGAACATTTATTAAAGGACTACCAGGCTTCGACTCAAGTGTCACACCTCCTTGACATTTGTGACTCTCCTAGATTCGTCGTCGACGGCTTGCATTCAGTTGCTGCTGGAAAGTCCAGCTGTGAGGTCGAATTAATTTCTTTCATTATTTATTTTTTTGTTACATTTTTTAACATCTTTCATTGCTGCCTAAGGACGTACCTCAGTGAAGCGTATCGTTCGTTGAATTTATTTATTTGTTTATTAAGTGGAAAGTTTCAAAGCACCACATACGTTTTCTTTATTTTTAAACATTTTCTTTATTTTGGTTTTTATATTATCCTGAATCTTAAGTAAATAATAATGCAAAATATCATTGTGGATTTTATATTTAATTTTATCCTGCATCTTATCTTAATTAAATAATGCAGAATATCTTTGTATTTTTCCATATGCATACACTTGTCGATTTCATCATGTGGCTTGCCGTCTTTGGGTATAGAAATTTCACCAAGAGGCTTACCGATACATTTTCAGTATTGCATCTGTTCGGAGTTTTAGGTACTTTGCCCCATTTATTTATTTGTTTATTAAGTGGAAAGTTTCGAAAGCACCACATACATCTTCTTTGTTTTTTAACATTTTCTTTATTTTGGTTTTTATATTATCCTGCATCTTATCTTAATTGTTTTATGGTTGAATTTCTTAAAGATTTTGGATTTGATTTTATCCTGCATCTTATCTTAATTTAATAATGCAGAATATCTTTGTATTTTTCTATATGAACACACTTGTATATGCCGCCGTGGGGGATTTAGTTCCGGTAAAAATTGGAAGTTATTGAGCTGTTCGGAGTTTTAGGTACTTGCCCCATTTATTTATTTGTTTATTAAGTGGAAAGTTTCGATAGCACCACACATGTACGTTTTCTTTATTTTTAAACATGTTCTTTATATTATCCTGGATCTTAAGTAAATAATGCAAAATATCATTGTGGATTTTTGATTGGCGACCTAAGGACCTAAAAACTAGGCGTAGCGTTCGTTGAATTTATTTATTTGTTTATTAAGTGGAAAGTTTTGAAAGCACCAAATACCTTTTCTTTATTTTTAAACATTTTCTTCATTTTAATTTATATTTAATCATGCATCTGAGGGGTTTAGATTGCTCTTGAAAGTGGAAGTGGATAAGGTACTTTTTAGCAATTGTATCTGTTCGAAGTTTAAGGTATTTTAATTAGTTTTTGACCTTTTCGGCTTGAATTGAACTATTATTTCTTAACTCAGATGCCAGATATCAGGCCGGGCTGCCCACTCGTTCTGATTGCCTGCCGCTTAAAGTTGCCACCTGGTGTTCCTCAAAATCTGTTATAACGCATACGCAGTGTTGCCTCCGCTTGAATTTATTTTCTTAGACGCTAGCCCCTTAAAGTTTAAGCTAATGAATTTCCTTGTGGATTTTATGAGCTATACTATACAATATATTAATGGATTGGAGTCCGAGCCATAAAATGTTGTAATTGATTACTAATCCCATCACGCATACGCATTGTGTGTCCTCTTTTCCTCTGAGTTCACAATTTATTACATTTTTGTTATTAATGAAATGCGATTTTCGCTCAACTTAAATTATAAGCAGTTGGCATAGATTTTGGCCATTAAAACGCGCAACTCGCTGCGTTGGGACAACATAAACACTGTGCTACACAGCTGCGGCTGTCAAGGAATTGGAGCTGGATAACCAGTTTCCATCTGCCCGCTTTTTCTACGCGCTTTTCGCCGTTTACTTTCCACTTTTCACATCATTTTGGATTTGGATTCGGTGTCGGTGGCGGTGTCGGTGTCGGTGTGAGTATGGGTGATGCAATGGCCGGCCATAAATGGTGCACGCTTCCTAGGCACACACCGAAATGCGTGGATAACGGCTAACGGCGATTGCATTTGAACTGCGACGAACTGAACCGAACTGAACCAGTTGGCCAAATGCCAATGCCGATTGCCCAGCTCCTCTGCATCTCTCCAGCTCTGCAGCTCTGCAGCTGTGGTCCTCGACGCCTCAACTCCTCGACACTTCCGGCCAGCGGTCCGGTTCCAGTTCCAGCTCCAAGCCAGTCTGAGCCAATTGTTAACCCAATTCACGACGAATGGAGTTCGGGGATCACATCCCGACATGGTCGCTTTGGGGTATATAAAGCCGCGCCAGCGGTTCAGCGCGCAGACACAAATCGCGCACAGCAGCTCCCATTGAGTCGTCGAAGGAACTATGGCCAGATATCCGAGTAGCACTCACTGCCTGAGCGGGATCGGGCTCCTGCTGATCCTGGCGATCGGTGACCACTTAGCCAGCGGCCAGTACCTGCCATCGCCTCGCTTTCCCGGCCCCGTGGCGATTCCACGGCCGCAACGGTCCCTCTTTGGTCCTCCTGGTCCGCCCATCAGCGGTTGGAGCAGCGGCGGCGGCGACCATGGCTGGAGCAGTGCCCCCAGCTTCGAGTTCAGCCATATATCGCCACCGTCGCACAGCCACAGCCCGCATGTGACCAAGGACGAGCTGCTGGCCCTGCTGGCCGCCTGGAAGAATGTGGAGAGGCCCACGACACCGGCGCCGACACCGGAGCCAGAGACTACTACGGCCGCGCCGCCGGAGGAGGAGCCAGAGCCTGAGCCGGAGCCAGAGCCGGAGCCGGAGGCCCCAGAGCCCGAGGCGCCGGCAGGACCTCCGCCCGGTGTTCCGGTGACCGTTTCGCTGCCCGCTCTGGTGCCCATCCAACTGGCGGCCATGTGGCAGCAGCCGGGTCCCGGAGCAGCACCCGGTGGTCTGGGCAACCTGGGACTGGCTGGCCTGGGCATTGGCGGCGGCATCGCTCTGAATAATCTCGGAGGCGCAGCGGCTGGAGGTGGTGGAGCGGCAGCAGCGGCTGGAGCTGGAGCAGCGGCCCGTTCCGGAGCCGCCGCCCGTACCAGGGCGCGGGCAAGGATCGGAGGACGGGCGGCAGCCATTCGCTTCCCGGTGGCCAATCCGCGCAGCTTTGCCTCGGGCAACTATGTGGCGCCCAGGCCGCGTTACTACCGCGACACGGAGCCCGTGCGGTGAGTTGAATCCTTGAAAATAGAAAGATCCTTCCTTCCCTTACTAAAGTTCATCCTTTAATGACTCCCCATATTTTCTCCATTTCCTTAGCATGGATGTGATGGCATCGCCTCAGTATCAGCCGGGTCCCGTGCAGCTGGTCAACGCCTACTGGCAACAGTAGTCCGTCCAAGCCCCCAAGCCTCGTCGCCAAGTCTTATAATAATGTATAGAGTCGTACTGCCCGTATAACCCTCCTCTATAAGCTCGAAACTGTACAAAGTTGTATGTTATATATAGGAATACGCACATGTGTATATAGAATGCCATGAATGCCTGTTAACCAGTCGTATTTGTTTTTTTTTTTTGCCCGATATACCAATAAACATATTTTAACAAACAAAAGTCAAAGAGAGGTTTTATTCAAGGGGATTTACTTAAGGTATGCATTTATTGATCACTTAAAATTGAAGGAAGAACAAACATAATCAAACATAAATTTGTATAGCAAATATTTATTGAAATAACAAATAGATATACAAAGATACTGTTCCAGTTAAACCTAAGCAACATATATATGTCGCAAGCTACCATGGGGTTAAAGCGTTCTAACATTTTGATCCGGCTCAAAGGACCAAACAAGCTCTCTCAGAGGGTCAAATTACTTATCGAGTGCTTCAATAATTGTGCAGAATTGTTAATTTTAAATGTATTTAATTTAAATACAAGTTTTAGTGCCAGGTTTTCCATAAGTTGAAGAAGCCCAACTTTTAATTTAACGCAATCTGCTTTAAGTACCGGGTATACCGTGGTCGTGCACTTAAGCCTTCTTATTTGCTATATTTTTATACAAAATTAAATCCCAAGTTCCTAAAATAAGCTATTAACGTAAAACTAGGATCGCCCAGTGGGGGAAAATCCCCCACTCTACCAACTGTCGACGTCTTTTCATAATGCAAACAAACGATGTTCTATTTCAAATGAAACATTTGACGTTATTTCACATGCAAAATGTCTCGCATTGCAAAATCTACAATATAATTCGAGTCGACCGAGTGAATAACTATCGAAATTACGCGGAATAACGTTTAATGCAACTTTGTAACTATCATTCAATTCATCGAAAGGAACTTCATCATCATCATAAGTAATATCTGGATTAATTACATTGCGGTGAGAAGCAACGCTTTGTCTAACGGCTCTCCTCTCCCCCCTCCCTGTTAATGTTCGGTGGCGAGGCATAACGCGTTCGAAATTCTAAATTCTTCAATTGAAAACCACAATTAATCGATGTGATAGAATGAAAGACACTCACCGAAACAACCTTTAGACTGACGCTTCTACGATGTGAATAACGAATAACTTGAACAATCGCAATTCTGAAATTATCTTTTCAAAATAACCACGTTCTTTGGATTCACAATTCACTTTTGCCAAACTCACCAATTTTCTCCAGTTTTTTCTGCTTAAATTTGAACAACTTTTGATTTATCGCAATAGAACGGAAAAGATTTCCAATGCTTGCTTCGTTAAATTGTTGTTGTTTCCGTTTCGTATGCTTCATATACGTATTTCTCGTTTACCTGCACTTAACAGGTAACATTGTCAAATTCAATTTTTTTTCATATTCTGCACATCTACAAATTAATACGAATCGAATGGTATATTCCGTTTCAAAATCGGTTAACGGGAAGTAGGGGAAAAAGGGATTACTAAAAAAGGCTTAGCCTATTAATATATAGATACCCACGCAATGATATTAAATGATATTCCAAAGCTCAGCTCTTTAAAAACCATCAGCTTGGATGGGTTTTCGGTAAATTAAGCTATTAACGATCATGCAATGGAAGCCGGTCTTAATTTCAGAAAATTGAAAAGCCTAATTAAAGCCTTAATGGCACCACCACAAACACTTAGGTTAATTGCAAAGGCATAAACCGATATAATTTACGATCAATACGATTCACGCATGAAAACCAGTGCGTTTTATCGCCACAAGTTGCACAACTCAACGAAGGCTGCCCCTCGTAATTAATTGCAAGTCTTTCGAGGTGGATTTAACCCATTTAAATGAGCCGAAACCCAGGCGAAATGCAATCGATATTAGCCTGTGTATGTTGGGACAGCGAAAAACTAATAACTTATATCACAAATGCCACAAAATAATCGCGACTTTCGTCACATTTTGACTGACAGATGTCGGCGCCCATAAAAGCGTCGCTTATGGATGCCTATAAAGTATCTACATATATATGCCAATGGACAGGACCGGGGACCGGCACCTATCCTTATCGGGAGAGCTTGTTTGGCCACTGAACATCCACTCCAAACCGATCGCAGTCCAATTCCCGGGGGTGTTGTAGTCGGTGGAATGGCCTCACCCAGTTTGCGTGGTTGCCATGACTGATCCAGATCTCCACATGCGACGACACGGCGCCTAAATGAGACATTAAGCCTGTGAGGATGGTGTGGATGGCACGAAACAGGAATCCAAATCGAGTTGGGCGTCTCCGAAGCAAATCGGCAATCGAAGCCATCAAATCGAAAGTGGGCAGTTACATGGAGAGTTGTTTATTATTATTATTGACTCGTAAAAAACTGTATGGTTGTTTAGGGAACTAAGTAAGAGTAAGTAAAAAATACTTTTTGCACAACTTTGGTTTAGTTTCAGACGACATCGAGGGGCAGCTGCATATATTAGGTTGATTATCTAATGACTTGATCACAAGGAAAGCATAAACTTCAAAGTAAAGGTATAAGGGACCTCACGGTAAGCGCCACCAGCCTCAATTGTAATCTGTAGGCGTTCTAACATTTTGATCCGGCTCGAAGGACCAAACAAGCTCTCACAGGAAGTCAAATTACTTATCGAGTGTTTCTACAATTGTGTATAACCTGTAGCTTTATAGAACGCTGCCCTTTATGGCTAACATTATGGCAACTGACCTTTTGTGAGAGCTTGTTTGGTCCTTCGAGCCGGAATCAATATGTGTAGAACTGTAGCTTTATAGTACGTTTTCCTTTTTGGGTAACATTTATGGCAACTATATTCCAATTGGGAAAAAGGGAAAGTAAAGTGAGATATAAAAACAAATCTAAAAAAAATAAACAGCAAAGAAGGAGTATTAGGTAAATAATTTCGGAATGGGCTTAAAAAAACAGAAAAATAAAAACAACCATTAGTTGGGTCTTTGGTCTTTTGTGGCTAAAAGGAAAACCCGAGTTTGTGGCGGCTGGCGTTGGGGCTTATGGCATTTTCACACATTTTACGCAAATGGCGATTGAACGTCGTGACTGCCACCCGAACCGATGACCAAAAGCGCCGGCCCGCAAGCTCGCCGTCAGGCGTAAAAAACAATTAATACGTGCGTAATGAGCGAGACAGAGAGCAACGCCCAGTTTTGGACTTCCCGATGAGGCAGAGATCTCTGCATCTGGATCTGGATCTCTTACATAAAACGCGGACGGGGGGGACTGAATTAACTTGAATTAACTAACGCACAGCAGCAATAAATAACAAATTAACACAAGGAGAACGGAGAGAAATGAAACTAGATGCCAGCCAGACGACGCCAAAGTATCCAAAGACTTTGGTGCAGCGCCAGCAGAGCGAATGCAGCGGCCAGCACAAAGTTCAGCCTGTAGATGGCCGCCTGGCAGTACAGCAGAACGACGCCGCCGAGGAAGTACAGCACGATGGACAGCAGCCAGTAGCCGGAGCTGCAGCAGGGATACAGGTATTGAATACATAAATATAATCAGTTGAGAGACAGAGAGATACTCACCATTTCTGGGGAGCTCGCAGTTGCAGGAGCAGGCTGAGGGAACCGAGGACCACAATGCTGGCATACAGATTTGGATCTGGCAGCTCTATCCCGTGACTGAAACAGAAGAGATTGTTTAAAATACATTCCAACAGCTCTTTTAGGTCACAACTCACCGACGGCTGCGTAGCCAGGCCAAGCTGCTGGGTGCATTGATCAGGAGCTGCATGAGCAGCATCAGGAGCAGGGTGACGTGAAAGGAGAAGTTCTGCAGGCCCACACAGGGCTCGGGTTGCTCGCCCTGCTCTTCCTCCTCCTTTGACTGCTCCTCTACTTGATCCGGCTCTCCTTCTGGTGCTTCATCTTGGGCACCTAGAGGAGCCGCCTCAGGCTTTCCCCTTACCAAATTGGCCGCCTTCCGCCACAGGAAATCCTCCAAATAATCCTTGTACGCATTCGACAGCATCAGGAAGTAAAAGACAAAGGCCAGGAGCAGGCCCACGCCGCTGCACGTGCCCACAGCCGTGGCAATGGTCAGAATGCCATAGGTAATGGGCAAATGGGTCATGATCGAGATCATGATGTTGGAGCTGGCCTGCGAGAGGCGTGTGATCCTCAAAGCCACGCGGTAGAAGGCATTGCCATAGAGCGTCAGGGCCAGCCAAGTGCCCAGGGTGGCCAGCAGGGAGAGGGCAATGGCCGCACAATGGATCACAATGGACACATTGATGCTATAGTCCAGGTTCTCGGGTTCGGGCAGGAAGCGGCTTGTAATTATCAGTTTCTTCAGCAGGCGACAGGCTGGAAAGGGGATTTCTATCAAGGATTCGTTCAGAGACAATAGAGATCGCCACAGACCTGTGACCACATAGAGCGAGGTGTACTGCAGGTAGCCCACATAGGGCCTTAGGCTGCGGAAGGTGCCCACCTCGTGGAACAGCTGCACCTGCTTCCTCAGCACGATGAACAGGACGCAGACCAGGTGGGCGGGCAGCCAGCCGTAGAACTCCAGCACCAGGCGGGACAGGGCCGAGGCATAGGAGTACTCGTAGCTGGGAAAATGCATTGAATCAGAGTGAGAGGGGGTGAGTGTGGAGTAAAAGAGAGAGGATGCTCACCTGATCTTATACCGACACACGGGGTCCAGATACAGATCGAGGGTGACCGGGTTCAGCGTGGTATTGTAGTGCCTGGGCACCAGAGTCGGCACATTAACGAACAACTGCGGCTTCTGGTCCAACGACCTGCAGATTAAAATTTATAAATCAAAGCATTTCCACTGAAAATTCCTAGGATTTAGCTCACTTCAAGGTCTGATAGCGCTCAAAGCCCGCCGCCCAGGGCACACACAGCCTGGCCGTGACCCGGTACTCCGGATTGATGCACTGCAGCGGCTCCACAATCACCCGGATGCTCTGGTAGGGATCCACCATCTCGGCTATGCGTAACCTAAGATGCAGTGTGCCCTGGAGCGTTTCATTGATCACCGGCAGCCGGGCTATGGTGTACCAGCGTGGCATGCGAATGTCTATGACCCGTTCCCGGGGTTCGTAGATGTCCAAATTGTAGCCCGTGCGCCGTTGGCTCGGCGGCAGGCGCACCACCACATGCGTCCACTGCAGGTAGGTCTTGCGCAGGTTGTGCAGATCCAAAATGGCAATGCTGCGCGGATCGCGATCCTCGTTGGGCACGCGCTGGACGAGATGCATCAGCGAGGTGGCCTTTTCGCTGGTCAAAACAGAGGGATTAACTTTCTAACTATCTTTGGAGCTTACTATATACCAACCAGTAGAGCTGTCCCGTCTGGTTGTGCTCCTCGGCTGTGCAGCCGAACAGCCAGTCATCGTCCTCCACATTCAAGGCCTCGATGGCCATCTTCTTGTACCGCTCCTGGCGCTGCAGACCAATCAGATCGTAGTAGATGCCCTTCAGGCCGTGGGTGAAGTACTTGTTGATCACCAGCCGCCGCTCCTCGTGCCAATTGCCAGCGGCTCCCAGACGCACCAAGCTCTGCTGGCGCCTGCGCGGTTTCTGTGGGTAAATAGGGCTTTAGTTCGTAGTTCCCGGCAGGAAGGAGCAGGGAAAGGAACCTACCACAAAGTGCGCCAAGGCCGACTGCAGGTTGCGCTGCTTGTTGGTGCCAAAGTTGACCGATGAGCGGTCCTCGCGCACGTGGGCAATGCTGAACAGGAAGCGGTTGATGGCCTGCATGAACTGCAGGCACCACACGGCGGACAGGTGGTCGCAGCTGAGACTCACCCGCGGAATGGCCGAGGTCTGCACAAGAAAATGAATGAATTTCAGGCAAGGCTTCAACCTCAGTTCCTTCGACTTACCATGGCGTGCAGATCGTTGAACTGGGAGGTGGTCAGGCCGGGACGCACCAGTAGATCTCTGTTGCCGCCTCCCGTCGATATAAGCAGCACATTGTCCAGCCGCGCCGAGCTCTCCTGGCTGGCCATACGCAGCACACTCGGCGGTCGTTGATGCAGGCTGTCGCACACATTCGTCGTGGTCGTGGGCACCGTGGCTGTGCGCTGCTTGGCCAGCACGGCGTCCGTCTGCGCATAGAAGGTCTCCAGCTGGCCATCAAGATTCAGGACCGGCTGATCCAGCGGCGTGGAGATGCTGATAATCGTGTTGATGTGCTGCCCAATGGCCGGGTCCACCAGCACCGACTGCGCCAGCTTGCCGCCCATGGAGTGGCCAATGAGCACGATCGATGGCTGCTCGGCGCGATCCTCGTAAATGGATAGGATGGTGCGGATGCAGAGCTTCAGGTAGCTCTGCTGGCGGTGAAGGTAGCCGCCATACAGGGCGGACAGCTCCTCGTCAAAGTCGATGGTGTAGTAGTCCAAGCGGATGCCGGCATCGTCGGACATCGCCTTGCGCAGGGCCACGGAGCCCAGGGAGCGCACCTGCTTGTAGGAGCCGGCGTTGCCGGGCACGAAAATCACCGGCGCTCCTGTCATTTTGCGCTTCAGCGGATCCACCGGCTGACGCAGGCCCTCGTAGTAGTAGTACAGCCCGTAGTTCGGATACCGGCCCCCATCCTTAACGCCAACGGGCTGAGAATCACGTAAAATCAGCGCTTGCTCACCGAAAAACCTGAGTGGATACTTACGGCAAACATCGGCTCGCTGAACATATAAGTCATCCGACAGGCATTTGGCTCCACCTCCGCGTACAGGTGGAACAGGCCGAAGATGAAGCAGCAGATGGAGCCGATCACCAGCAGAACGGCGCAGTTTCGGAACATAAACATCGTAAAGTTTTTAATTTTTCATTATTTTGTTTATGTCGGGATGTCTTTTTGTGTTGTTGTTCGTGTACCAGCTGAGTGCGGTGTTATCGATAGTCGATAGCTCGCGTGAGCATTGTTACGATAGCGTGTTGGTGATCTTGGCCGATAGTTGTTTGAAGCTTCTGATTTTTCATAAAATCATTTTATTATAATTTTATTAATTAAATTGTTAATTGTTGGTTAAAAACCCGGAATTGCCTATTCTCATATAGCTTTTTTTCTCCGGAATTTATTATTGTATTTGCACTTAATGCAAACAGAACTTTTTAAAAATTATATTATATTTTAGAAGTTTGCTAACCTTTTTAAATATTCCCTTAAAGCGTATTTAAATTTTTGTAAAAAAATCCACCCTATTTAGCATTACAACCTATTACATCTAGCTATTTTCGTTATGATAAATTAATGTTGGACTTGGAGATGCGCTCATCTCTAGGGCCGTATATATTTATATGCATCTGCATGGGTGTCGTACGTATCGATCACTTTGTGTTGTTGCTAGTTGATCATTCAGTTAGCGTACGCGTGCGCTCGCCTCCGATCCGCCGATCCTCGCCGATCGATCTTCCAGATTCAGATTGAAATTCCGATTCCTATCCGAACGTACCGGAATTGTCAACAAAGCAGCGGCGCCGGCGTCAGCATCATCGATTCGAATTGACGCTTCGTAACGTGTTTACGTTTCTAAGTCTGGCCTATGTCCATGTTTGTGTGCGATTGTATGTGCGTTTGAGCCAGCCTGTTTGAGCCAGAAAGTGTTTGTGTGTGCGCGCTTAATTCGCGTATTCGTATTGGTGCGTTTGTGTCGTCTAGCCGCCGCCGTTATTGTTGTTGTTGCAGCTTCAGCTTGGCTGGAAAAAGACAGTTTATGCCCTAGCAATAACAAAAACAAAAACAACGACAGGCCGCTGTCGCTTGCTCTGCTGCCGTCGACGTCGACGTCGCAGCCTCTGCTGGCGCATGTGATCCGTCGTCGATCCGCTCGCTATTTAGTGTTCGTTGTGGTGTCGCTTGTTGTTGTTTTGATCCGTTGCGTTCTGTAATATACATATATATACATAGTTCGCCCATTATTTGTTATATATAGTGCAAAAAACCATCAAATGCCTGGAAGCAGCAGCAGCAGCAGCCGTTTGTGTGTGTCGGTGTGCCTGTAATTGTTATTTGTTGTAAATTGCACACGCACACAGCAGAAACCCGCATATATATACATATAAATATATATATACAGTACAGTGGCATCGCATCTGCGGCTATAGAGTAACTCAAAGCTATAGCATTCCATTCCGTTCCTGACCGTTACCCCAAATACACACGCACACGAACCCACTCACACCTACACACATCATCATCATGGAAATTTGGCGCTCGCTGACAGTGGGCACATTCGTGCTCCTGGGCATCCTCTGCTTTTACGGCACTGTGGAGTCCTGCAACGAGGTCGTGTGCGCCTCGATCGTCTCCAAATGCATGCTCACCCAGAGCTGCAAGTGCGAGCTGAAGAACTGCTCCTGCTGCAAGGAGTGCCTGAAATGCCTGGGCAAGAACTACGAGGAGTGCTGCAGCTGTGTGGGTAAGGTCATATCCCAGCGCTGCATCGGTGCTGGGCGGTGGGTGGTGTAGGGTGCATGAATAGGCGATGCGATTCTATCGCTGTGATGATGTGATTTCCAACGGCTTTGTTTTTGTTGTTGTTGTTGTTATGGATCGTCGTCGTCAAGTGTGTGCGGCGCCTGTGTCTGTGTGGGGGAGAGCTTGCGATGTGCCAACTATGTAGTTATCGATAGCGCGCTTAAGCTGGCGATCAAACCTAGGCTTAACCCTTTCGCGGGCCACCGAGGCTTAAGGCAGAGAGTCTAATTTGGGTTTGAAGAGTCCTTCTGCAGTGGTCAAGAATCTTCTCTAGCTTTGTGGGGTTATTATTTTAGTTATCACCAAATTTATATTTGAAAAATATAAATAAATAAAAACTAGTCACATTTTTCGTATTAAATATTCAAGAAGATTCACTAAATATTGAAGAATGACAAACAAAAATATGAAAACACTTAATTTGTTTACACATTAAGGAATACCCATTCCAATTTGAGTCATAGGCAATGCGAAATGTGAAAAAAATGTGTTTGAAGATGTAAATAAATAGAATTGGAATCCTCACGACCGAGTTTTTGTGAAATGCAATTTACGTTGGATCCACATTGATGTTGTTTATAAACAAATCGAGCGTGACGTTCAAAACAAATGTGCACACGAGATTCGTTAAGGAAAATCGTGTCTTTTTTCAACAAAAAAATACAGATAAATCATTTTTAATTACCGGTTGCACAATAAATCTGGTTTTAACAACGGAAGAGAGGGGATAATAGGATTTACACAGTTTTAAATTAAGGGAATGCCACACATTGGCATCCACAGACAAATAGGATTTTTGTTTTCATCAAATAAATCTATAAATTTAATATAATTGCCACAATTTCGCAGAACTCTGCCCGAAACCGAACGACACGCGCAACTCGCTGTCCAAGAAGTCCCATGTGGAGGACTTCGATGGAGTTCCGGAGCTGTTCAATGCCGTTGCCACTCCGGATGAGGGCGACAGCTTCGGCTACAATTGGAACGTGTTCACGTTTCAAGTGGATTTCGACAAGTACTTGAAGGGTCCCAAGCTGGAAAAGGACGGTCATTACTTCTTGAGTGAGTGTCAAATGCCTTGTAAGTGAACATTTTCCTTTTAAAATTGAAATGTCTTCAGGAACCAATGACAAGAACCTGGATGAGGCGATCCAGGAGCGGGACAACATAGTGACCGTGAACTGCACGGTCATCTATCTGGATCAGTGCGTGTCGTGGAACAAGTGCCGCAACAGCTGCCAAACAACAGGTGCCAGCAGTACGAGGTGAGAGACCAGATCTAGGGATCCAAGTTGGAATTTAATTATTAATCGATGCTCCTCCGCACAGATGGTTCCACGACGGCTGCTGCGAGTGCGTGGGCTCCACGTGTATCAACTACGGCGTGAACGAGAGCCGCTGTCGAAAGTGTCCGGAGTCAAAGGACCTGGGCGAGGAGTTCGAGGACAACATGGAGGAGGAGATGCAGGACTTTGGCGAGAGCATGGGCCCCTTCGACGGACCCGTGAACAACAACTACTGAGCGAGACGTGAGATGAGATGCCATTATTTAATGAACAGAACACAGAACAGAACAAAACAGAAGAACATTTAACAAGTTAGCTACTCAATTCAGTGACATTATTATTATGTATGTATGTATGTAGTACGAAGTAATATTTGTATAGCACTATTATTATTATTTTTATTTACGAAAATCGAATAGGCGCTTTGAATTGTTTTACTTATTAAACCGGCCAAGATATATACACAAATATATATTTAAATATATAAAAATTTTTTTTTTTAACTATAAATAAATCGTCTTTTGAATCAACTATCGCTTGCGACCGCCTATCGATATCATCATCGAATTGCTGCCTGGCCAATCAGCTGATGCCTATCGATATCGATGATTAGCCGTTTGCCGCAAGTAAATTTCGTGTGTTCTTTAGTTAGTTAAATCATTTATTTTTGGCGGCCGGCACAACAAAAAATATAAAAAAACAAAAAGCTTGGAGCAGGGAACTGGGCCTCGACCTCCCATAATCCACGGAAGCTTGCAATTTTATCTGATCTGTCAGATATACGAGACAAAGTTACGTATTCTGGGCAGAGTTACGTATTCGCGTTCGAGTTCGAGTGGGGCTGGGGGCTGGCCGCCAAGTTGGAAATGATGTTGAAGGGCCTGCGGCATGTCCGGAATGTTCTGCTGCAGCGCGGCAACCACCAGTGGTCCCCCATCCGTGGCGCCACTGGCAATAAGGGGGCCAAGCAGGGCATCAGCCCGGAACTATCGCTCCTGCAGCTCAGCCGGCGACAGGTGAGTGAGAGAAAGGTGCTCCAGAGCCCCAACTAAGGCCTTTCCCCTTTTCCAAACTGGCAGGTGAAGCAGCTGCAGGCCGAGTACAAGGCGATTGTGGGCGTGATAGCTCGCTCGCTGCAACTAACGCCCCGGGAAGTGCGTCTGATGCACCTGCGCTGCCTGAGCTCCTCCGGCAAGGAGCCGACGCAGGGCAAGGAGGGGACCAAGCCCAAGGCTGATGAAGCCAGCAAGTCGAAGCCGGCTGCAGCACCAGAGGGCGGCGACACAAGTAGCAAATCCCCGGGCGAGGAGACACCCAGTTCGACCAATCCCACACCCACACCCAGCAGCAGTTCCAGCGGTGATGCCAGCGAGGACCCCAACAAGAACAGCAACGAGAACGATGAGAAGATGCGTTCCGTCCTGACCAAGGCGGTGCTCTGGCTGTTCACCATCTACATGTTCGTGGCCTTCTTCTCCCTGCTGATCACACCGCGCTCCGAGAGACCAGAGGTGACTTGTCAGAGCCTTGAGGCGTGACTCCATCCATTTATCCATTATCCACAATCCTTTCAGGGCTCCACGCGCTACGTTTCCTGGAACGAGTTCGTCCACCACATGCTGGCCGTGGGCGAGGTGAAGGAGCTCATCATACGGCCGGACATGGAGATGGTAACCATCATCCTGCACGACGAAGCCGTGATCAAGGGCCGGAAGGTCTCCTCCACCATTTTCCACATGGCTGTGGCCGATGCGAACAAGTTCGAGGAGAAGCTGCGCGAGGTGGAGAAGCGGCTGGGCATCAAGGATGGCGTGCCGGTGACCTATGACCGCCAGACGGACACCACCGGCCGCATCCTCATGCTGCTGCTCGTCTGCGCCCTCCTCATGTCCATTGCCACGCGCATGAAGAGCATCAAGAGTCCGCTGAGCATGGATTCCTTCAACCAAATGGGTCGCGCCAAGTTCACGCTGGTGGATCCCTTCGATGGCGGCCGCGGCGTGCTCTTCCGCGACGTGGCCGGTCTCAGCGAGGCCAAGCAGGAGGTCAAGGAGTTTGTGGACTACTTGAAGTCCCCGGAGAAGTACCAGCGACTAGGAGCCAAGGTGCCGCGCGGAGCCCTGCTTCTGGGGCCCCCCGGCTGCGGCAAGACACTGCTGGCCAAGGCGGTGGCCACCGAGGCCCAGGTGCCGTTCCTCAGCATGAATGGCTCCGAGTTTATCGAAATGATTGGCGGCCTGGGAGCGGCCCGAGTGCGTGATCTGTTCAAGGAGGGCAAGAAGCGGGCGCCGTGCATCATTTACATCGACGAGATCGATGCCATCGGCCGCCAGCGCTCGGGGACAGAGAGCATGGGCCAGGGCAGCTCCGGCGAGTCGGAGCAGACGCTCAACCAGCTGCTGGTCGAAATGGATGGCATGGCCACCAAGGAGGGCGTCCTCATGCTGGCCAGCACGAATCGGGCGGACATCCTCGACAAGGTGAGTGGGTTTCCAATCTAAGATTGGCTTGGATTCATTGAATTCATTCACCTGCAGGCCCTTCTGCGACCTGGTCGCTTCGATCGTCACATACTCATCGATCTGCCCACTCTGCTGGAGCGCAAGGAGATCTTCGAGAAGCATCTGTCGTCGGTGAAGCTGGAGTCGCCGCCCAACACATACTCGCAGCGCTTGGCGCGCCTCACGCCGGGCTTCTCGGGTGCGGACATTGCCAACGTCTGCAACGAGGCTGCCCTGCATGCGGCGCGCAATACCCAGAAGGAGGTCAGCAGCAAGAACCTGGAGTATGCCGTGGAGCGCCTGGTCGGTGCGTGAACGAAGTGCCCTTAGAAATTCCTGAGACAAAGCCTAATATATTCCCCCATATTTCAGGCGGCACTGAGAAGCGTTCACATGCCCTGTCGCTGGCGGAGCGCAAGGTGATTGCCTATCACGAGTCCGGACACGCTTTGGTCGGCTGGATGCTCCCCAACTCGGACATCCTGCTCAAGGTCACAATTGTGCCGCGCACGAGCCTGGCCCTGGGCTTCGCTCAGTACACGCCCAGCGAGCAGCATCTGTACAGCAAGGAGGAGCTCTTCGACAAGATGTGCATGGCTCTTGGCGGCCGGGCGGCCGAGAATCTGGTCTTCAATCGGATCACGACGGGCGCCCAAAACGATCTGGAGAAGGTGACCAAGATCGCGTATTCGCAGATCAAGAAGTTCGGCATGAGCAAGAGCCTGGGTCCCATCTACGTTCGCGACGCTGACGAAACGGAGAGCGGCGGGGCGATGGGCAGTGGGGGCAAGAAGCCCTTCTCGCGGGCCATGGAGACGATGATTGACAACGAGGCGCGCCATGTGGTGGCCAGCGCCTATCAGACGACCGAAGGCATACTCACCGCCAATCGGGATAAGCTGGAAAAGGTGAGTCCTTCAAGGGGAACCAATCCAGGAAGGTTTCCTTCAACAATGTACCTTCTAGTCTCTCGTTTTATGTGAACTTAAGTCTCCATCTCACCTGGTACTGGTTGCATTACCTCGATTTATGTTCTGTCCGCTACATTTTCTGTATTTTGCCTAGTTTATTCGCTTTATGTCTGTCATCGCTCATTGAAATTGATGAATTGTAGAAGCTCACCCTCTCACCCTCTCCTCCTGCTTCTCTTTTCAGCTGGCTGAGGCTCTGCTGGAGAAGGAGACCCTGGACTACGATCAGGTGGTGGAGCTGATCGGACCGCCGCCACACGAACTGGGCAAGCGGCAAGTGGACGGCGTGGAGTTCGAGCAGTCACTAAAGAACCTGGGCAACACCGACCCGGACCCAGCCAAAGTCTAAGGCAGCAGTTGCAGTCGCCAGCCCAGACTCAGAGTCACTGGCAGAGTCATTCATCATCGCGCCACGTGCCCCGAGTCGCGAGTGAGTCGCTCACCTTTCCGCCCCGCCCCTGGTTCATGTTCGTTGAATGTAAATAAAGTTGTTTACCTTTCCCAAGCCGCGCTCGTTGTCGTAATTGCCCCGCTTAAAAGGCAAGGCGATATCTTAGCCAAACGAACTAGCCAGTGGATCGGTTAAAAGAGTCTTAACTTATCTAAATAGATGTGTTTCCTGAGAAATAATGGGAAAAGTATGATTAGCATTTGTTGTAAGAGTTAAGGGTTGGTTTTTGCCTCACTTTTGACTCCCGAAAGTCATCATAAGTAGCTTAATTTTCATATTAGCTGACTTCCCCGGTTGTTCAGGGTATATTCCTCGTCACTGACGTGGCAGGAGAGATCAAGAGTTTAATTAAACTCTCGTCGTTGCTCTGATGCTGACCTAGAACTGTCATTTTGTGTCCGATCTGATGGTCACCCACCGGAACCGGGCATCTCCTGGGAATCGAGTCTCATCCGTATTTGCTGGAAGCTTTCTTGGGCCGTCCGAGTTGCACAAACATCAGGGTCTACCACATTGTGTACACCCAAAAAGAAATCGTCATAGAAACTATACTATTCTTATATTATTTCTATACTTTACAGTATTAAAAATTTCTTAGTAAGATGCTTATTAATTTGATACTAAGAAAGTATAAAAATAATACTAAACTGCACCAAGGCTTGAGAAAAATCACTAACGCAACAAACAGAAATGCACTAAATTCGAATTTTTATCGATTTCGATGTGGGTTCGAATAAAAATAATACCCGATAATACACAATTAATACTATAGAGTATAAAATCTATACTATTGAGTATAAATTTGATACTATGAAGTATTAAATCTGTACTAAACTTGCAAAACTGCTTGTTTTTTTTTTTTGGGTGTAAGATATTGCCTAAATGGATGTATTTCTAAGTTCAGCCTACCTCTCTATATAATTCACCAATAAATGTACATATATGTCTCTAGAGAGAGAGAGAAGTGTTTGGATCAGAGAAGAGAAACCCGTTCTCCATTGCAACCAAGTCGATAATGATTTAGTTCTCACTCATATTTGATTGGTTTCGATTTATGAGCCGAATAGAGCTTAATTTTAAGTCGGGTATGACACTTGTTTAAAGTTTAAATCAATAACTCATAAATAAATTATTATTTAAGCAATTTATAAGAATACAAAACCTTAACTAGGGGTAAGGATTAGCCAAAGATCTTCAGGGATATTTTTATAGAACTCTTTCTTAAATATATTATATATTATTAATTTTATATTTAAGAATTAAAACTACTCAAAAACAAGGTGCTAGGTATTCCCCTTTCGATAGAGCTCCCACTGGGCAATAATTTAAATAAAGCTTCAAGCTGGAACGACCGGGTTTAGGCGCAATAATCCGATCTGGACCCAGCATCGCTCTTGAACTCGCACCGGCTCCCGTTCAGAGGATGCATAAATAAGTCCGGCTTGGGGTCGGACTTCATCAGTTCATCATCGGAAAGCGAAGAAGACGGATATACGGATATGCAGTTCATCGGTGCGTCGTCGCTTGGCCTCCTGGCTTGGCTCAGTCTGCTGTGGCTGATGCCACACGACAGTAGCCAGGCCAAGGATGGTTTCCGTGAGTAGACTCGGCTTTAACTCAGCTTGACTTTAATTCTGACATCTTCTCCTCTTACGACAGCTGCTCCCCTGAAGCGCTGCAAGGTGGAGGACGAAGCCTGCTACGTGGCCCAGGCCCAGGCCTTCCTCAGGGCCTTCAAGAAGGGCATTCTGGAGCGGCAGGTGTCCAGCCTAGAGCCCATCGATCTGGGCACTATTCGCGTGGAGAGCGGCGGCCACTCGGAGTCGGTGCAGTTCAAGCTGGTGATGAACCAGGCCAAGCTGTTGAACCTGGCCAACGCGGGCATTGTGACGAGCGTGAAGGGCTTCACCAGAGACCCGAGCTTCAGCAAGCCCCTCAAGCTGGTCATGGTCATCGACGTACCGGAGCTGGAGGTGCGGGCCAAGTATGACGTGGACGGGAAGCTGCTGATCCTGCCCATTATCAGCAAGGGCGACATGACCATCAAGTTAAAGGAGGCGCAGGCCAAGTCGCGCATCATGGCCGTGCCGGTGAAGCGGGCCGATGGCCACACATACCTCAACATCACCGACTACAAGGTGCTCACCAAGATCAAGCGGTGAGTTTTCTTTCTTTTCCTCCAAAATATCTCTTCATAATTATTGATCTGGTGCTGCCTCCTCAGCGGTAACTTCGACCTGTCGAACCTGTTCAACGACAACGTGGAGCTGCGGGAGAGCACCCTGAAGGCGCTGAACCAGGAGTGGAAAAGCCTGGCCATCGATGTCCAGCCCAAGATCAATGAGGCCCTTGCCAAGGCCTTACAGTCCATCCTGCAGCATCTGTGGAACAACATACCCTACGACGAGTTCTTCGAGACCCAGTAAACACTGTACTGCATTTTATGCTCAGGATGTATGATTCTTGTAGCCCAATATCTCAAAATAAAGGTTTAAGTTATAAAGCATAAATATTTATCGAGACAAGAGAGCGAGCGATGAGCAAGCGACGAGAAAGCGTCGAACAAGCGACGAGCAAGCGACGAGCAAACGAAGCTTAAGACGGCAATCAAAGATGACGAGTAAACACAACGAGCAAGATGACGAGTAAGGACAAAAAGTAAAGAAGAGGAGTAAAGAAGGGAAGTAAAGAAGGAAAGTAAAGAAGGAAAGTAAAAAAGAAGAGTACGGATGTCGATTAAAACTGACGAGTGCAGACGACGAGTAAAGACGACAACAGCTTTATTATTTTAATAATAAATAATAAATAAAAGCTGTTCGAATTGAAATTAAGGCTGTTTTGGCTTAGTTATGATTATTTTTAACTTTGATTTTTTAAAAAAATTGTATTTTTTTTTTCGAAATATATTTTTAACCAAAAAATATGAAAATTTGAGAAGAACGAGGACGAGTAAGGAAGAGGAG
This sequence comes from Drosophila triauraria, assembly GCA_014170255.2. Lineage (NCBI taxonomy): Eukaryota > Metazoa > Arthropoda > Insecta > Diptera > Drosophilidae > Drosophila > Drosophila triauraria. Next base: position 17,070,740 of record CM024333.1, read on the forward strand.
TAAAGAAGACGAGTCTTTTCTCGTTCTTATGACAAGTAAAGATGACGAGTAACTATGATGAGTAAAGATAACGGGACTTAAAGCAGGAAGAGGAGTAAAGACGAGATGAGAACAAGCGAGAGCCCGGGGCGCAGGCCACAACGAAGATCGAGTTACTTTTCTTATTTCAAATCTACATAAAATAACGATAAATGATTGTGATTAATGACAGCGATTAAAGATTACAGAAAGCAAAACACCTAATAGTTCTGATAATTCAAATACTTCCACATTTAAATACTTGTATGAAGGAAAGTACTTTCATTTAAGGGATTCCCCACCGATTTGAGCTAAAAATGTAAATGCACAAAACTTGTAGAGGGTGTGGGTTCTGGTTCAAAGTTTTCGTTTGAAGCTGTTTTTTTCCGATTTTATTACTTTTTAGATCAATAAAAAATAAATAAATTAAGAACTGTTAATATTAAAATATTAAAACTGAAATGGATTATCCAAGGGTTAGGTGGTTAGTGAAAGGGCACATAATTCGTGGTCCAATTATATTGCTTTGCTTGAGTTTAAGAACTGGAAGTCAGCCAGGCAGATCCTGGTAGAGGCTCCGCCTGCGTGTGGATGGCTATTGTGTGGGTATCCCTCGAGATCATCTGGCTTAGAACTATGCTTGAAGCGTCTCCTCGTCTTCTCTTTCGATGTGTGGGTCTCAAACTCGGACTTAGATCAGGGGATGTACTTCCGGATAAGTGCAATCATCCGGAGAACTGTCAAGTGGGAGAGAGAGGAGAGAGGGTGGCCATAAGTGGGGGGATTCCTTGGGAGACTGAGGTCTACCTACACATGGCCCAGATCCCGGCGGGTCTTAGGTAGCTGATGCTGCTGGGTTTGGCTTCGTCCCAGGGATCGACGTCGGTCACGTTGGTGACCCGATTGTCTACGTCGGTCAGCAGCACCTGCGGGTTTAGCTACCCATCCCCGTGCTGCGTCTGCTCCTCCTCCTCCGGATGCTCCAATATCTTGCTGTCCGCCTTGTTCATACTCTGTGCGAAAGGATAGGGAAGGAATCGAAAGGATCGAACTGATCAGTACTGTGTGGAAGACCCCATCTTGGAAGCCCATCGAGCTTGCAAGGCTCCTCTCTCATATTTAACAAGTTATAGGTTAACCTGAGTAAATACCTTCAGCTTACGGTGCTTGGCCTCCTTGTCGTTGTCCGGCGGACTCTCCGAGCCGTCCGTGGTCTTGATGAACGACGAGTAGAACGAGGAGAAGCTGGACCCGTCCATGTCGTCGCTGTTGCCATTGCTGTCCGTGTATTTCTAGGGGAAAATTGGAGGAGGTTAATTGGAGGCCTGGAACTCCAGAACGGACTCACCTTGGTGTTGGTGGGATTGCTGCTGCAGGGCGGGTCGGAGGTGTAGTCACCTATCACGGAGGCAATGGGCGAGGAGTCGGGCACCTCCTTCTTGGACGAGTCCGAGGGCGCCACATTGGAGCCCGGCTCGGCCTTCACGGAGGTGGGCTGCGAGGCGGAGGGACGCTGCAGCTGGGCGGGCGTCACCGAGTGGAAGGCGCCTTGGGCGACCTTGGTTGTGCTCGCTGGTGGGGCCACCATCACCTGCGGCGGCTGTCGGAGATTCGGAATGGTTAGGAAGACGGTAATGGAGGCCTTGGAGGCACCTTGGGAGGATGTCACCCTCACCTTCTACTCACCGTGTACACCGTCTTGTTGTAGGAGGCCTGGGCTCCGCACGGCTGGTCCGGGATCTGCATGGCATTGGCCATGCCCGGGAACGGCATCGGCTGGTACATCATCGCCGTGGCCGCCGCCGCCGCCGGATGCGTGTAGAAGAGCGACGGATGCGGGTACATCACCCCGGCCATGTACTGGAGCGGCATGGCCTGTGCGGCCGCCGCCGCTGCCGCTGCTGCCGCCTGCTGGGAGGTTGTGGGCTGCTCGGGATTCTTGAGGGGATGCGAAAGCTGGTGCTGATGCTTGTGGGAGCGCGGCGAGGGACTGGGACTGGGACTGGTGGTGGGCGCCAGCGAGGCGGGGATGTAGTAGAAGGTGGGGAAGAGGCCGGCCGAGGAGAAGCTGCTCTGGGCCATGGCCGTGTGCGTGGAGTGGACGGGCGTGGTGATGCCGACGGAGAACGGGGGCCACAGGTTGATGTTCGGCGTGCAGGGGTACGAGGAGGGTACGGGCGTGGAGCTGCCCACCGAGGAGGTTCCCATGCCCCCTCCGCCTCCGCCTCCTCCTCCTCCTCCTCCTGTTCCTGTTCCTGTTCCGGGTGTTCCTGTCCCGGGTGTGCTGGTGGGCGTGCCCACACCCGTTCCTGTTCCTCCTCCTCCGCCCGCCACGCCTGCGCCGCCGGAACCCACGCCACCGGTTCCGCCGCCGCCGCCGCCGTTGCCTCCGCCGCTTGCTGTTCCTCCCTTGGTGGCCTCGCCACCGCCTCCGTTTCCGTTTCCATTTCCATTTCCATTGCCACCTCCTCCCGTCAGCGTCAACTGCTGCTTGGGCTTGTTGCCGTCGCCCTCCCAGGAATGGGAGCCGCCGCGCTTGATCCCGTGGCCCGGGAACTCGAGCATCTTGAGCGTGTCGTTGGCGGAGGACTTCTTGCCCTTGTCGCCGGTGCGGCCGCGGGACTCGCGATGCTTCTTCAGCATGAACTTCTCCATCTCGTCGTTGTGCTTGTTCAGCAGCGACTCGGTGAGGGTCACCGGCGGTGTGCTGGCCGAGCTGGAGCTGTTCCCGGTGTTGGTGGTGGTGGTGGTGCCCGTTCCCACGCCACTGCTGGCGGTGGGGGTGTCCGTGCCCTTGCCGGTGCCGGTGCCCGTGCCCGTTCCCGTAGCGGTTCCCGTGGCCGTGCCACTGGCGGTTTCTTTGGCAGTTCCACTCGCAGTTTCGGTGCCAGTGCCAGTGCCCGTGCCAGTGCCCGTTCCAGTGCCTGTTCCGGTGCCTGTCCCAGTGCCTGTCCCAGTGCCAGTGCCAGTGCCTGTGCCTGTGCCCGTGCCCGTGCCTGTCCCAGTGCCCGTGCCCGTTCCAGTGGCCGTTCCAGAGGCCCCATTGCTCGTATTGGTCACACTGCTCATGTGGACATTGCTGCCGGTGGTGAAGTGGCCGGAGGAGCCGCTGCCGCCGCTGCCCTCGAAGCCGGAGCCGCAGCCCTGGACGGGACTGAGGGCGCTGCTCACGCAGGTGCCGGCGCCGCGCGACTCCGCTGGCTCCGTCTTGGGAGGATCGGGGTCCACGGGCGCCGTGATCGGCTTGCTGTTGAAGAAACGCAGCAGGTTCTCGTTATAGTTGAGCTGGTTGTAGCTGGGCGGCGTCTCGGTGGAACTCTTACTGTCATAGTAGTCGTGATGGGGCGAGATCTCGCCCAGCATCACGCTGTCGCGCTCGGACACCGTGAGCTCGTTCTCGTGCGGCAGCTCCAGCTTGAGGTCCGCCCGCGACACCTCGTCCATCAGCGTCTCCATGAAGCTGGCCAAAGCCTGGCAACGCCGCGACACCTCCTGCTTGACCGTGTCCGATGGCCGCGACACAGTCTCCGCCAGCAGCTTGACGATGTCCTCCTTGATGCGGGTATTCCTGCCCACGGCCTCCTCGGAGATCTTGAGCTTGCAGACGGGAGCCGCCTCGAAGACGTCGCACTGCTTGGGACCTGGGAACAGGGGACAGAGTAAAGATTATGTTCGCAGGGAAGGCTCAGCTCCTGGGAACTCACCCTGAAAGACGCGATGGTGGCCCACGACAAACTCCAGCTTGCGGGACCAGGGATTCACGAAGCTGGTCCACTCCGTCTCCAGGAGGACATAGCAGCCGTTCTGGATGAGGAAGCGGTACGGCTTGCTGCAGAAGGAGGCGCCGGCGGTCTGGCCCTTCTTCATCACCGTCTCGTACGTCTCCTTCATCACAGCCAGATCCTCGTGGTGGTAGAAGTCCATGATGCTGCGTCCTATGAGGTCCTGCGGCAGGTAGCCCAAGGCGCTGACCGCCGCGCTGTCCACGTGCGAGATGATGCCCGTGGCCGTGTGCTTGATGGCGAACTTGGGGCTCTTCTGGGAGAGCACCTCGTCGGGCACTAGGGAGGAGGGATAAGGAAAGGAGATGAGCTTCAAGGAATCCCTAGAAATAAAGAGACACCACTTACCCTTGTAGCTGCTCTTGATGGGCGTGGCGCAGATGACGAGCAGCATGTTGGTCCCGTTGGAGACCAGGTAGTTGTCCGGCCGCGCCTCCTCCGGGGCCTCTCGGAAGGTGAGTCCCAGGCGGAAGGGCTCGTAGTTGACCGAACGGCCGATGACCCCAAAGCCACCGGACTTGAGGCCTCGATACCGTCTCAACATCACGCAGAAGGTGCTCTTCGCATCCTTCGGCATGCTGCCGCGCGTCTCGGCGATCGGGATGCCGGTGGTTATCTGGCTGGCGAAGGTGGCCCGGTCCTTGATGTGCACAAAGTCGATGAAGGACCGGCCCAGCCACATGTCCCGGGGGAAGCCCAGAACGTCTGTGATGCTGGGCGTGGTGTACAGGACGATGCCGTCGTGCATGGAGATCACGCAGCAGAAGCTGTCCTCCTTGACGCGATCGATGCGTACGCCGGGTGCTCCGGCACCGCCGCCGCCGCCGCCGAGTGCGGCCATGGACTCGAGCTTGCTCGGCGCCGATTCCCAGGTCTTCTCCGACTTGCCGCCAATGCCGCTGTCCACGCAGGACACGGTCACGTGGCAGGGCATCGAGGGCGGCGACGTGGTCACCGACAGCGGCGAGGGAATGGGAAAGGTCTGGGTGGCCTCCGATTTGGTCACGCCATTGCCTCGCTCGGCCTCCGATTCGTCGGAGCCGGTCTCCTCCTCGGCCTGCTGGTGGTGGTGCTCCTCCTCCTCGGCCTCGGGTCGTTCCCGGTCCTCGCAGCTATCCTGCTGGTCACTATTCTGCTGGTCACCTCCTGGGTCACCACCGCCGCCGCCATCGCTGATCTGGATCTGGCGTGGCTCCTCCGTCCTGTCCTCCCGCTCCCGCTCCCTCTCCCGCTCCCTCTCCCGCTCCCTCTCCCGCTCCCGCTCCCTGTCCAGGGAGGTGCTGGGATGTGGATGGGTCTGGGTCTGCACCTGGCTCTGGCCGGTGCCCTTGTTCTTCTTCTTCTTGCGCGACTTGTCCTTGTTGCGCTTGATGACCATGTCGCTGCTGCTGGCCTGGGTCGAGGGCTTGCCGCCATAGCCGCTGCTCCCGGAGGAGTGGCTGCCGCTTAGCCGGGACTTGGAGCTGCCACTGCAAAGGGAAATAAGTGAATAAAAATTTTAAAAATTTAATCAAACTTTGAATTTTTAATCAAACGATTATAGCTAATAATTATCGATAATTATCGGTTTAAAATCATCTAAAAATGCTCCCAAAAGTAAATAAAATTTTTAAGGCTTTCATTCAGCGTTAATGTGCGAAGAAAGATAAGGAGGCCAACTACTTTCTAGCGATTATAGCTCATAATTATCGAAAATGATCGATAATTATCGGTTTAAAATAATCTAAAAATGCTCCCAAAAGTAAATAAAATATTTAAGGCTTTTATTCAGCGTGAATGTGCAAACGAAGATAAGGAGGCCAATAACGAAGACTAGACGGCTAACTACCTTCTGATGATTATAGCTCATAATTATCGAAAATGATCGATAATTATCGGATTGAAATCTTTTAAAAATGTTCCCAAAAGTAATTAAATGTTTGAGGCTTTCATTCAGCGTTAATGTGCGAACAAAGATAAGACGGCTAACTACTTTCTAGCGATTATAGCACATAAGTATCGATAATGATCGTTAATTATCGATAATTATCGGTTTGAAAATATTTAAAAATGCTTCCAAAAGTAAGTAAAATATTTAGGACTATTAATCCCTTGAAGATAAGGAGGTCTACTATAGCCACTTAAATTTAACCGCACGGAATGCATCACCCTGATACGTGCTCTGACGCCCTCTCTAACACTCTACTTATTAAAAGACTTCGACTTAATGAGATTGGGATTAAGGTTCATAGGTAATACAAATTAAAACGAAAATCCGATTATTCTGGCACTCCTGATTTTAATTATCGATAATTATCGGTTTGAAATCCTTTAAAAATGTGAAAATCAATTATTTAAGGCTTCCATTCAATGTTCGACTTAATAGGATAGGGATTAAGATTCATTTCAATACAAATTTAAAACGATTTTCGACTATTCTTAAAATTAATTATTTTTAATCTAACTTTCTACCGATTGTAGCATTGATGTATCGATAATTATCGGTTTAAAATTCTTTACAAATGTGAAAATCAATTATTTAAGGCTTCCATTCATTCAAACACAAATTTCAAACGATATCCGATAATTCTTAATCTTAATTATTTTTAATCTAACTTTCTAGCGATTATAGCATTAATTTATCGATATTTATCGGTTTAAAATCTTATAAAATGTGCAAAATAAACTAGTTAAGACTTCGCTTGAGTGTTAAAGGTCGGTTTTACTTTCACTAAGCTATGTTATGAATCCCCTCGAAGATAAGGAGATGAGGGAGGCCTACTATAGCTTTACAAGTTTAACCGCACGGAATGCGGCACCCTGACACGAGCTCTGAAAAAAAGTGTTCCACTTTGCGAGGACAACATTTTGTTTTGCTTTTAGGAGAAGTGCAGGCGTAGGTATTTTTTTCCCAGAAATTTGCAGTTCCGCCAGAAGTTGGAATTATACAAGATCCTAGACTTATAGTATATACATATATGTACATATAATATGGAGATTGGATGGCATACCTGCGCTGCGACTGGCTGTTGCTGCAACTGTTCGAGTACGCCGAATCGGACACCTTGGTGTTGTGTGTGGACTCCGTGGACTCGCCACCCTCCATTGTGTTTGAGTTCTCCAGCTTGACAAACTTGAATGTGCCTGTAACAAAATAAAATATAATAAATAAATATAATAATATTTATAATAACATTCTAAAAGTTTTATATAAAAACAATCAGACAGAAAGCAAAAGAAGCTCTTGGCAGTAACCAAAGCAAATATCAAAGTGAATATTTGCATTAAAAAATCTATTAAATACAACCTTGAATCCTTCTTCATTGACTAAACTATTAATTCTTCAACAAATAAAATATTTCTAGAGGCATTAAATATTTATTAATTTCATTTCATTAAATATTATTTCTTATTTATTTAAGCTACTCATTTGTTAACTTCAATATCCTCTTATATTTCTTATATCCTCTCAGCTTGCATTTGTAAATTTTCCACTCACTGAATTTTGCGTATATTTTTAACGATGCGTAGCAGCTGCCGGTTTCGGCAATACAAATAAAAATATTCAAATTCAAATCAATCTCGGGGCACGAGCGAGCATCGATTTCACAACGATTGATTCACTTCGTGGGATGACGAAACGAAGTCACGAAATCTGTTGCCGCATTCTATTGCGTTTTATAGATGTGGCAGGGCTTGGCTTGCCACCCTTGCATCACTTTAATTTTATTTTTTAATTCCCTTTTAACTCAAATACAAGCCCATTTGGGGACTTGGGGATTCGATTCCACTTTCAAGTCTTTGGAGTATTATTAACCTTAATGCTGAGTAATGTTTGTCCAACCAGCGCACTGAGGCCACTGGGGAATTCACTCCGATTCCGATTCCAATCGGCCAAGGCAACCCATACATAAAAATTTGCCAGCTATTTGCACCTTAATTAACACCAGATTAGTGGCATAATGAGAACTGCGTCAGTGGGAAAACTAGTAGAGTGGAACCTGCCTAAATTGAGACATTTGCAGCGAGGACATTTATAAAGTCAATATTTGGAATCTGCATACTTTCAGAAACACTTGTAAAATTTGTTTACTAATTTCAATAACAATAAATATTATTATTATTCTGTATAGATAATAACCGTAGAAATATATACACTCTGTAAGCTATGATTAAAATAATGGCTGTTTTCATAAAAATCACTGTTGATTTAATATCACTTGGAAATCGGACTTAAAGTATGCTACAACATTTTAAACCCTTCAAGATAAAAAATAAAATTTGCATTGAACTTGTGCCATAAATTATTTAAATTTTATTTATAAATATATAAAATATATGTAATATAATTTAATTTATCAAATATAATTATTGGAAAAGTATAATAAAATGTTTTAGTGTTAATTTGCTGTTTTTACAATATGGAATCTTTGAAAGCATACTTTTAGACACTTTTAAGGGATTGAAAAATCATAATCAAATTTAAAATAGGAGCTATGACTACCTACGAGTTCTTTTTAGTTTGTCCGAAATATTAATAATAATAATTCATGTTACTTAATTAATAAAAAAAAAAATAATAATAATAAGACACTATAAATTATTAATAAAAAGTATACAAATATTATTTAATAATAATAATAATAATAATAATAATACTAAGCACATGAAAACCCCTCCTCATACGCATTGACTTTGTGCGGCTGCAGTTCGTCGTAGGGCGGCTCCACTGTGGTAATTAGAAGTGCAGCGTGCCAACTGGACCGGGCAGCGTGAGTGAGTGGGTGCCTCGGTGCATTCACGTGCAGCTCCAGGCGCTTGCATTTGTTGTTCTCTCCCTCGGACGGATGCCGTTATGCAGTCAGAATGCAGGCACAGTTTGCAGATATAGTTCTCGGAACCCAAGACAAATGCGAGTGCTGATAGGGGCACAGATGCATACTTGCAACGTGCCTCCTTTGCTCTAAGTTTAGTTTCTAGTATTTATTGTATATTTCATGCAAGAATTGTCAATAATTTGTATTATTTTTCATAAATTTCTGATGAATTTTAGCCCTTTATTCATACATTCTGTGACCTCATCTCAGTGGGCATAAAATGGTTTTTAGCTTTTCAATTTTTGTAGCCTAGTGTACTTTTGACGCAACAGTGTAGTGACTTTTGCTTAAATTCGCTGACCAGGGCGTTTTTTTTTTTATTTTATATTTGCCAAGCAAGCATCTCATATTTCGTAGCCTAAATAATTACGTGTATTTCATAAGAAGTCGCGACAGGGATTATGTAACCCCACACGAACCGCCCAAAAAAGGAATAAAAAACAAAATAAACACTAAAAGTCTTTGAAAATTCATTAAATATTTAGACTGATGTACATATATAAAGCTAAAAATATATATGCATGTATTTAGGCTTCGCAAGTCGTCAGGAAAGGAAAGTGAACTCTCGATTTATTCATAAAAATAACATTTAAGGTAAAAACTGGGAGCAAGTAAACTGAAAAATGTATAGTAAGTGTTACATATAGGGTTTTCCATGAGAAAGTAATTCTTTAAAATATAATTTATCTCTATTTAAAATAGAAAACGAATTAGCTCTATTAGAAGGGAGGAGGAAGCGGCCTCTTCTTAGCATTCAGCGTGGTTACCAGTTGTTTACAACTAAAACTCATTGGGAATTATAGTGCAACGCAAGAGGTAAGTGAGCCTATACTGCCAGAGTTCAATTAAATTCTAAAACATGCTTCAAATATTTAATTTTTAGTTTTATACTTTTAATTTCAATGAACTTAGGGCCTTATTAATTTTATTAGGCTTTCCCACACTTCTAAAACACAATTTGTTATGACTCTGACCGTCAGACTCATAGCCCAGCACACTACCCATCACTCCACGGGGGGCAAATCAAAGAATATACGGCGTGCCACATGACACAGGCCGAAAGCTAAAAATAGCTTCGACTTGGATTTCACTCACGCTCGTCTAAGCCTAAAAAGGGAGAACAAGAGAACAAAGAGAGCGACTAAGTCCTAAACGGACTCACTATGAGTATTAGTAATCTGGCTTAAAGACAATTGCTCTCAATTTAAGTGAAGAGTGAAAATAAAAATACATATTCGGGGAATTCCAAGCAAATACTCTCATTATAGTTAATTTTAATTGCCAATAGCTGACTTTTGAAGCCCGATTAAATAAATAATAGCTATTGGCAATTAGGCCGCTAAAAATAACTAACAACATCCTGTCGCTAAAATAAGCATCGCGTATGAATAATCCGCTTGTGAGAAAGGAAACCAATTATCCAATGCATACGTCACTGGAGGATGAGAGGGAAGCCTGACTGCAGGAAGGCTGGATTAGGTTGCAGGGATTACATACGGTCGTGCGTCACGACGGCGGCGCTGTTAGATAATGCAGCGCAGGATCCAGGACACAGATGGTGGGCTAAACAGACAGAGTCATAACTGCTGCCATTCAGCCATTTGTGGTCTATTTGTGGCATCAAATGTAGAGCAAGCCCAGGGCAGATAGTGGAAATGGGGAGCGGCTTTCATAAATAGTTTGGGTAAACTTTTAAGGATAATTTTAAGAGCATTTCAAAATTTAAAATTAACCAAAAATATGTCTTTGGCTGCCTAAGTAAATATAATTAGTTTAATGAGATAATTTGTTGTGATTTTGTGATTACAAATATAGTGCTTCTTAGGCGTTAAGCTATAAAACTATGAGCAATACTTAATAACTTAATAAATCAAAGCAAAAATGATGATGATTCATTGCCAGATTTTATAGGTAACTCGCAGACTGCTTAATAGCATTCTTAAATAATTTAATTAAGAATTATCACTTCTTGTTAAAGCCACAAAAATAGGTTTAAGTGCTTATAAAAATGGGTGTGGTTTTTCTTTTATTAGAAATTCTGTGAAAGTTCCACTGGTACCTTGCACCCCATGAGTGATATAATTAATTATTAAATATTTATTAAACAGGCCACAAGTACGGTTAAAACCCATAAATATTTTCTTATTAAAAAATAAGCAAATTTGCTTAGAACAAGTAGGTGTGGCTTTCCTATAGCTAGGAATTCTGTGAAACTCTGTACCCAATCGTACCTTGGAGTAATATTACTTTCTGATATACCCTATGAGTAATAAGACTTTATTCAAGCTGCTTATCCCACTAATAATAGCAGGAACAAACTGGAAATGTATTTTGTGTAAAAAGATAGGCCTAGTAAGTGGGATTTTAGATTAAATTAAATCCATATAATTTGTTTACGAATCAGCGAGCTAAGGAAAAGTTGCCTAGGGTCAGTGATTAATTTAAATATTGCCTTAATTAGGTATTATATAAATAAATAAGACCCTAGAATATAAGAAATCATTCAGTCTACATTTATTTTAGTACTAAATTTGTTAAAATAAAAAAAAACAAGAAAAAAAGCTGTCTTCGGTAAACCGAAATTTGTATACCCTTGCAGTCTGCAATTGGATTATTGAAAATCGATTCATTTTGGTTACAGTTAAAAAAAATATCTTAGTTTGTAAACATTTTACATCTTACATATAGCATTTTACATTCTACACGTAGAATTTTACATTTTACATGTCGAATTTTACATTTTCATTGAAATCGATCGATCGTTTCTATGGCATCTATATGATATAGTTGTCTGGTCTTAATGAAATTAAAGTCGTAATTCTATAACCGTAAAAAACTGATATATCTTGAAATTGATTGATATACGTTGAAAAACAAAAATATTAAAAATGTTTTTACATAAATTTCGCCATCATTCCTATGGCAGCTATAGGATATAGTGGTCCGATTTCGGCTGTTCCGACATATATACTGCGTGCTAAAGAAATAAGACTATGCTGAGAATTTCAGCCCGATAGCTCAAAAACTAAGAGACTAGTTCGCGTAGAAACCGACAGACGGACAGACAGACGGACAGACGGACATGGCTAGATCGACTCGGCTGGTGATGCTGATCAAGAATGGGGTCGGAGATGCCTCCTTCACTATCATGGCAAAATTAAAATACCCTTTGCAAGGGTAAATAAAAATAAAACGTAGTTCCCTCCCCTATGCAACAGGCTTGCATATTAATTAAGATGAAATCCCTATGTGGCACGACACACAGTCACACGGAAGTGGAAGAGGAAGCCCTATGCTGCAGGGACCACGCGACGTATGCGTAATATTTAGCCCACAAAGTCTAACGTGCATCGTCGGTGCATCGCGAAGCCGCTTAGCTCAGACAATCGGAGGGAATTTATCAAGGGTCAGGTACATATGGCGAGCAAAGCTTTTGTTTACGCTGCGATTACTTTGTTTTTGTTTCATTTTCTTTTCGTTCTTTGTTTTCTGTTTTCTGGGCTTTTGTTCTGTGCATTTGCAACGTGCACTGGCGATACTATTATTTGTATTTGCCAATTCCGATGACGATTCCCGCCGCCTCGTCTCGCTCTGGCGACCGGCCCGGCCCTGCCTGGCACTTATTAATAAACACCATATAGCCCTCGTTACGAGCCGATGTGCGTTTATGTAAGCTACAAGGCCTGAGAGTTGTTTTGCTTTTTGCAATATGATAATAGGCGACGCGTCGCCGTTCTCCACACTCGCTTTATTGCAACAACGTGACAATTGCACTCACTTTGCTCGCTGGCTCGCCTGCTGGCTCTCTCTGGCTGGCACTCTTGAGTGCTTATTGGATCCGGGATCCCGGGGGCTTCAATCGATCAATCAAAATATATGCTTGCTATGATCAAGCGAATATATAGTTCACTCTGCACCACCTCTCAGAGGTGGGTAGTCACTGTCCGAGCACCAAAGAAATAAATTCAAAATAATAATCTTTATCTGTGGAGTTCGCTTTTTTGGAAGCTTTCGATAAAATTCGCGTTTCAACTGCGCGCTTCACGACCTTCTTGATGGAAATTCGCACGAATACTGAGTGGCTAAGCGGCGCACGGCTCCACAGGTTTCCCCCACAAACACACATTGGCTTCAGTCGTAGAATTCTCGTATTTTCATTCTCATTCACTCGAAGCTCTCCGCGGCCTCCAGCTTCGGGGTTTCGCGAGCTCGGGGACGCGGGATTCGCAGCTTATCGTTACAGGTCGGATGACATAGTTTATCGTAAGAGTCTGGTGTTAACCCTTGGCAGGGCTTATGCCTTGAGCTAAAAATATAACTGGACTATAAAAAAGAAAATGGAAAAAAAGAAATACCAGCGAGAACTTGGATGAAGGGTTTTTAATTAAAGTTAAAGCTTGAACTTTATTATTTTACTTAATTGAATTATTTATAATTAATTTTTTATTTAATTTAAAAGCAAGAACTTTAAGCTAGTCCGTGAGTTTTCTGAATTTTTGATATCAGTGCCATACAGGCATTATAATTCTTTGAAACTTGACTCGTTGACTTCGAGCGAGACAGGACCCACAGGCTCAACGAGTTTGTATAAATTTTATTGTATATATTTATGACATACTTTTTTTTAAGTAATACAAATAATTTAATATAATAAACATGAATTTTATATAATTAGCTTTGTTACTATTTTAATTTAATTTTTTTTTAGCCATAATAACATCCTTTGAATCCTTATCAAAGCCCACGCTCATCTCTAGCTAAGCAACGAGTAAGCAGACCCCTGGCCACCGGCCTGGGGTTAAAGCATCCCAGGAGCAGTGGCCACCTTAATGGCCTTCGCAGGCGGATACGGCAGGGGCGGGCGCCCTGTGGGTGGCATCTGGCGCGAGTGGAGGTGGGCGGCGGCGTGTGGCCGGGGCAGCACGTTGACTCTTCGCCTTCGAGTGCGAGTGGGCCAACTACACTTGGAAAAAGGTGTTGGAAACTTCATTGACAACTAAAAAGGAAGACAAGTATGTAGTTTTAGTCTTAGCAACAATATAAGCAGACTCCAAAGTTTACATTTAATATTTAAAAATATATTATAATATGCAAGTTCTCTAAAAAAGACGTTTCCTGAACGAACTACGTTTAATAAAAAGTTTTATATAAGAAAAATGTAATAAGCGGCAATTCCCCCGGAGTACACGCTAAATTTTCTCGCCGAGTGTAGTGCGGGGGGGGTGGCTGCGCCGGGTTAAGTCACGCATGTCGCCACGTGAGCGGCGGCTTTTCAATGCCTACGGCCTTTTGTGGCGTTCTCGTACAATCGGAATTCGCATTTCGCTTCTCGCATTTTCGCCTTGCCCCTTTTCGCACGATGACTTTTGCATATAGGCAACAGCGGCGGCGGCATAACGGTATTAGTCACTCGCCAGCTCTCGCTCTTGCTTTCTTCTCTCGCTCTCTCCGGCCTTCGCTCACTTGCGCTCTGCCAGAGACATGATGAGTGGCGCCAAGCTTGCCTGGCGTCCGCCCCCCGCGTTGAATTTGAATGGAAGCTCCTGCACAGATGCGCGGATTCAGTTGCAGATTCAGATTCGGATGCGGATGTGGATGCGGCTGGCGGCACGTACGAAATGCCAATGACAGCTGATTCCGCCCAGCTGGTTATCGATTGCACTAACGGGTCTTTTCAAACGGCGAGTGGCGAGCGCACACTCAGTGAGCTCCAGATGGCGCCACTATGCTGCGGGAGGCAATTATTTTGCTATCTCGATATTATCGAACTTTTAAATAGGTCATTGACCCCGTTAAGCGGTGCTGATAGTAGTTTATGGTTCAGTTCAAGGGAAAAGAATAAAAAATAAATTAAAATGGTGCAAGTACCTAAAGCTTCGAACAGCTCAATAGCTTCCAGTTTTTACCGCAACTAAATCCCCCACGGCGGCATATACAAGTGTATACATATGGAAAAATACAAAGATATTCTGCATTATTTAATTAAGATTAGATGCAGGATAAAATCAAATCCAAAACCTTTAAAAAATTCAACCATTAAACAATTAAGATATGATGCAGGAATATATAAAAACCAAAATAAAGAAAATGTTTAAAAACAAAGAAGATGTATGTGGTGCTTTCGAAACTTTCTATTTAATAAACAAATAAATAAATGGGGCAAAGTAGCTAAAACTCGGAACAGATGCATTACTAAAAATGTATCGGTAAGCCTCTTGATAAAATTTCTATACCCAAAGACGGCAAGCCGCATGATGAAATCGACAGGTGTATACATATGGAAAATTACAAAGATATTCTGCATTATTTAATTAAGATAAGATGCAGGATAAAATTAAATATAAAATCCACAATGATATTTTGCATTATAATTAAGATACGATGCAGGATAGTATAAAATCCAAAATAAAGAAAATGTTTAAAAATTAAGAAAATGTATGTGAAAAGAAATGTATGTGTAATAAACAAATAAATAAATTAAACAAACGCTACGCCTCGTTTTGAGGTCCTTAGGTCCAAATCCACAATGATATTTTGCATTATTATTTACTTAAGATGCAGGGTAATATAAAGTCAAAATAAAGAAAATGTTTAAAAATAAAGAAAATGTATGTGGTGCTTTCGAAACTTTCCACTTAATAAGCAAATAAATAAATTCAACGAACGATACGCCTCACTGAGGTACGTCCTTAGGCAGCAATGAAAGATGTTAAAAAATGTAACAAAAAAATTAATAATTAAAGAAATTAATTCGACTTTACAGCTGGACTTTCCAGCAGCAACTGAATGCAAGCCGTCGACGACGAATCCAGGAGAGTCGCAAATGTCAAGGAGATGTGACACTTGAGTCGAGGCCTGCTAGTTCTTTAATTAATGTGACCGTTCCGCATGCAAGAAAATGTCACAAAATATTTGTTTGATTTGAGTGACATTGATAGGATAAGCAAGTTAGTTTTCATTTAATCCACATACCCTTCGGTACCGGGTAACTCACGGGGTTTTAAGCTCTTAAAACATTTATTTATTGGCACATTTAGCAGTCCTCCAACCCCTTCCTCGGCCTGCCCAGCCTTTGCCGTATCAGCTCCTCGCATCGGTCCCTGCGGTGGCTGGGAGTAATTGAATTTTATTAATTGGCGGCTTTGCCCTCGTCGAGTGGGTGTGAAAATCCATTTGGCCAGGGTCACGTGTGAGTGTTTGCCGGAGTTTGGGAGTCCTTATCTGCGCCGGCCACACACGTGCCACCCACCAGCCGTCCGTCCGGCGCCGCCTGCCCGGAGAGTGATAGAGCTCCTTCGAATTAGCCACCAAACTGGTGCTAATTTGATTTTGATGCTGTTGACTTTTCCCCCGCCGACTTCCACTGACTTTTGGGCTATTTTGATTCGGATGTGATATTATTTTTGATTGCCACTAATCGGATTCCGGGGGGTGGTTTTCCCCTTTTTTATTTCGGGCGAGGAGTGCGGCTCGAACTGAGATTGGGATTAGTCCAGGGTTCCCAGGCAGGGCCAACCCTCTGGCGGCGATATGGCCAGGACCTGCTCATGAATACGGATAGTGAAACAGATCAAAATCGGCTTAGATCAGGTGGGTTGTTGGGCATCTTTTCACACATCAGGGGATGTGAATATTCTTCAGAGGCTACTCTCTCTAATAAATATATAATTGCAAAGAAAATTAAATAAGATATTTGGGAAATATCGAAATATACTTATAAATACTCAATAAAAGCATCATTTCGTATATAATAATCAAATTGCTAAGAAAAATATTAAAAAGGTATTGGTAAGTAAGAACCATTTATTATTATAATTAAATTAATCATAAATATCTTTCTTGCTCGTTGTATTTACTCGTTATATTTACTCGTTATATTTTATTATACCCTTGCAGGGTATTATTATATTGTCCAGAAGTCTGCAACGCAGTGAAGGAAGCATCTCCGAACCTATAAAGTTTATAAGTTCTTGATCAGCATCACCAGCCAAGCCGATCTAGCCATGTCCGTCTGTCCGTCTGTCTGTCCGTCAGTCTGTCCGTCTGTCCGTTGCTACGCAAACTAGTCTCTCAGTTTTTAAGCTATCTGAATGAAACTTTGCAGATAATCTTCTTTTTATTGTAGTTAATATATATGTCGGAACGGCTGGAATCGGAGCACTATATCTTATAGCTGACGTGGAAATGAAATGGAAAAAAAATTATGGTTTTCCTGATATCAAAAAAAGGTAACATAAATTTTAGTACAGCTTTGAAAAAATTAATTTATCAATCCAAAATTTGCATATTTATGGGTCTTCTTGATACCTTTCTTTAAGCCAAAAAATAACTGTCTCGCGGTTTGGAATTTGGGTGACTGCCAGTGTGAGTGGGAGTGAGATAGATTTTTATAAATATTTTTAAAACTCTCGTATTTAACATCCTAATTTAATAAAAACGTTCGCGTAATATATCTTATGCTAATTATAACCATAATAAGTCCAACTAATTGCATGTTTGGTGCATTTTAAATAAACAAATGAAACCAACACGTTCAGGACTCTTTAATGGCCTAAAAAACTTACCACTTACCTGGTTACAAGTTGAATAATATGTCAGGAGCAGTCTGGTTAATCTCTGGCGCCGTGACTTCTGAGCTTTTGCTTTTTGCCGACAGTTAACCTCGTCTCCGTACGTCTCCGTGCTTAAAAGTATTCCAAAAATAGCTGCCTGGGAAAATAATCATAAACATCCCCTGGAAATCCGCTGACTTGGCTCCGCCCCTTGGCGCCTGCGCCCTGAGTGTCCTTAACCGCCTGTGGACACCGCTGCCAAGGATTAATATCTAATTAGATGAGATGCTGCGGCGTGAAAAAAGTCCGCGAAGGCAAATTTCCGTGAAAAGGCGTTGAAATTTTCACGCTCCAAGGAAAAGTTTTGCCGGACCTTAATCCTGGGTTAAGTGTGCGGACTTTGCCTTGAGATTAGGATCTTTTAATAAGGAAAAAATCTAAAAAGGTGGTCAGGGGTTTTGGCAAACTAAAAAGGATTAAATTTTATGCAACAAAGGAAGTACAAAATTGGATAAAAATGTTAACGAACAAATTTGCCTTAGAAAAATGATAAACGGGAACTTTTTTTAAAAATGTACATTTTTAAGAGGCTCTTAGTAACTTTAACAAGTGATTTTCTGTAACTCAAGCCCTATATTTGTATATAATTATAACTACATTATTAATTTATATATTATGTATAATTAATAAATGATATATTTACATAAAAAAATGGAATAACATAAAGTTTGTCCCCGAACTTTAGGCCCTTTTAATGGAACAAAACCATAAGTATTAAATATTTTTTAAATTGGAAATTTCATATATTATTTAACAGGGAATACTGCCAATTTGAATATCATTTATTATTTTAATTACAATATAAATAAAATATTAATATTATTCATTATTTGGTCTTTTGTCCTGTCCCGTCAGCACTCTCTTACCTTCATCTACCTCCTGTAGCCATCGCCATTGCCAAAGCCCTAGCCGGAGCCGGAGTCTCCGCCCCTTTGTGTGTATGCCTTGTCCGGGGGTGGTTCAGCTTCGGCCTTGCTCCGCCTTCTTCCACATCGCGGAGGGTTGAACGGAATCACCAGCCCAGCTAGATGCTCACTTTGCTGCGGCCCTTTGAGGGCAACACACGTCAACGCACTCACATCCTGACCAGCATCAGCATACTGACCAGCTTCCCCGAGAGATGGCCTGGCTTCCAAGCAGCTCGAACGGAACGGACAATGCGGACGAACGGAGCACGGCCTCCAGTGGATCATCCGGACACAGCAGCGGGCGTCGCGACGAGGCTAACGGTTCGCCTCGGTCCGCCGGAAACGGAAATGGAGCTGCCATCCAGGATAGCGGAAGGACAGCTCCGCCGGCCCTGCTGCGCCATGCCACGCCCCATCTGCAGCCCAAGACGGAGTCCGTCTCGGACGGCGATGGCGATGCGGAGCTCTCCGACTTCTCGCTGAACGACACCGAGGAGGACGAGGAGGATCTGCGCGACTATATCGTGCTCAATGGCAACCAGGCGGATGGTAAGTGTTGGGGATTAAGGGCTACGGCTTAAGCCTTAGATTGGGGGATTAAGGTGGGTTTAGGAAATATGAAATCAATTGGAATTATGCCCGAAAGTTTGCTGCACAATATTGTGTATTTTACTTTACGAATCATTGCATACTTTTGGTCGCCATTTTTTTATTGATTTCACATTTCCAGCGATTAAGGAATACATATTCGTTTATTACTTATTTTTTAATAATTTAAGTCTCTTGTTTCATTCGTGTTTTTGTGTTGTTGAAATTGTTGTAAATTTGTTCTTAAAAGCCAATTCGTTACGAACTACAGCGAGTTCTCGTAGTTTTTGGATTTGACAGACAATTTGCAAGTTTTTTTCATATTTTAGTTGAAGATGTGAAGAAATCTTGTCTCTTTGAAGAAGTATTCATCGAGTGCCATGAACGAGTAACTGGTAACAAGTAAAGAGAAACGAAGTCTGATGATTCTGAGTAACGAGACTCGCTCTAATTGAATAATTAGAAACATAACACATAGACAAGCGAAGCATCCATAAGATAGGAAACTTTTTGGGATTAACTACTTTAATAATAAATAATAATTAAAGCCAATTTGTTGCGAATTACAGCGAGGCTCGTAGTCTTTGAATGTGACAAGTTTTTTTCATATTTTAGTTGAAGATGTGAAGAAATCTCGTCTCTTTGAGGAAGTGTTCATCGAGTGCCATGAACGAGTAACTACTGAACTATTAATAACATAACAGATAGACAAGCGAAGCATCCAACTTTTTGGGATGTACTACTTTAATAATAAATCATAATTAAACCAATTTCGTTTCGCATTATAGAGAGCTTGTAACTCTTCGATGTAACTGATAAATTGCAAGCTTTTTTATATTTTAG
The DNA here is from genome assembly GCA_014170255.2 of Drosophila triauraria. Classification (NCBI taxonomy): domain Eukaryota; kingdom Metazoa; phylum Arthropoda; class Insecta; order Diptera; family Drosophilidae; genus Drosophila; species Drosophila triauraria. The sequence continues at coordinate 17,090,347 of CM024333.1, forward strand.
ATAAAGATATGAATAAAACTTGTCTCTGGCAAAAGTGATGATTAAGTGCCAAGAACGAGTAACGAGTAACAAGTAATAAGTAAATAAGTAACCATTAAAGAGTAACGAGTCTCGCTATAAAAAATTATTGGAAAATCCCAGATAGTTAGGCAAAAGTATCCATAGGACAGACAACTTTTTAGGGTTTCCTACTTATTTTAAAACTTTAACCAATCCCTATTGCAGCCAATCGATCGCTGTCCAGCTCGCCGCGCAGTCACTCCCGCAACGGACTGCTCACGGCGCCGCCCAGTTCCGGCAGTTCAGGATGCACCGCATCCGGCGGAGCAGCAGGAGGCGGAGGCGGAGGTGGAGGCACTGGAGGAGGAGGAACCCATGTGGTCGGCGGCGTTCGCAAGGTGTTCACCAACACGCGAGAGCGTTGGCGGCAGCAGAACGTGTCCGGCGCCTTTGCGGAGCTGCGCAAGCTGGTGCCGACTCATCCGCCGGACAAGAAGCTGTCGAAGAACGAGATCCTGCGCTCGGCCATCAAGTACATCAAGCTGCTGACCGGCATCCTCGAGTGGCAGCAGCGCCAGGTCCCGGCCCATCCGCCATATCCCGGCTCTGGCCCGGAGACCAATAACAACGACAATCGCACGGTGAACGGCCATGCGGACTCCGACCTGGAGCAGCCGGACATCTCGTCCGTGCGGCACATCAAATGCGAGCGGACGGACGGAGCAGGCCACCGGAATGGAGGCAACGACCTCCTCATGATCGCTCCGGGTGCGCTGGTCAAGAGCGAGCACCTCCTCGAGTCGTCACTGCCCTTGAATCACTCGCATACCCATGCTCATGCCCTGCCAGTCTCTGTCCCGGAGCCAAGGATGATCAGCGGCTCGGCGGGCGGCGTTGGGCCGAGGCTGGCTGCCAGCAGGAGCAGCAAGCGACGCCTCAAGGCGGAGGCGGGTGGTGCGGGTGCCACCGATCTGAGCCTGGGCAAGAGGCGACGCACATAGGAAGATCTTCAAGTATTTAATATTTTTAATTGTAATTTTTTTTTTTAAATAAATTGGACAGAATTTGGAATTCATATTAAGAGGTTTAAAAAATCTTTGGATAGGAATAAGATGGGACATCATTCATTGTAAGCGAAGAGGAATAACTCGGAGATCTATCAGAGTGCAACGAGTAAAAAAACTCACTCGTTCGATCTCTCAGTTACTCTCTAACTTGTAAGCTGTTGTGGCTGCCTTGCTTGTACATTGCAGGCAAAGCGTAAAAGAGAAAGGGATCGTAGCTCAGACCAATAAGTTTGGTTGATCAACGTTTAAAATAAAATAAATATCAGAAAGCTCACTCGTTCGCCACCGAGAGAAACCAGTAAGCTGTTAAGGCTACTTTGCTAGTACATTGCAGGCAACGTTTAAAATGCAAACAAAATAATTTCGAAAGCAAATTTATTTATTGAAAATAAAAAAACAAGGAATAAAGCTAGCTAATAAAATAATTTAAAAAATATGGTAACTTTTTTGGACAAACCAAACTTAAACAAGAAAGAAAGCTAACTTAAAAAATATATCGAGATTTGTAAATTTGTATAACATTTACTTACACATTTTACATTTCACATGTAGAATTTACATTTTCATATAAATCAACCGATCGTTTCTATGGCAGGTATATGATATAGTTTTCCGATCTTTATTAAAATAAAACCGTAATTTTAGAACCGTAAAAAAAACGCTACATCTCGAAATTTATAAAAATTCGTTAAGAAACAGGCAAGTTATAAATTTGTTTCCATTAATTTTCCGATCATTCCTATGTTAGTTATAGTGGTCCGATTTCAGCCGTTCCGACATACATAGTAACTACAATAGGATAAAGATTATCTGCAAAATTTCATTCAGAAAGCTCAAAAACTGAGAGACTTGTTTGCCTTGACGGACATGGCTAAATCGACTTGGCTGGTGATGCTGATCAAGAATAAATATACTTTATGGGCTCGGAGATGCTTCCTTCACTGCGTTGCAAGCTTCTGCACAAAATTATAATACCCTGCAAGGGTATAAGACAGTGATGCCCACACAAATACAATGACATGTGACTTGCATTTGTGTGCGTAAGAGAAAAACGAAGTTGGCTTCGCGCGAGACGTTGCGGTTGCCAGAGCAGTGCAAAGCATTAAAATTTAATGCTTTGCACTGCTCTGGCAACTCGACCTCTCATTCTCTCTCTTCTCTGCTGCTGCTGCTCACGTCACGTTTACACTGTCTGTGTAGCGGCAGAGAACCGGCAGAATTTTTACCAACCACATGTGGCGGGGGCTTGGGCATCACTGGTATAAGATCAAACCTTTCCCACTCCTTCCCCCCTTTGTAAATAAATCAAAGCGCATTTGTTGTGTATATTTTTTTTGGTTTGTAATTTTTATTGTTTTTAAATTAATGTTTGTTTTCTTTACGCATTTTGTCTCGTGTTGTTTTTGTTTTTGTTTTTGTTCTTGTTTCATTCTCTTTATCGTTATCATTTCCTCTGTCAAAATTGTTTGGTTTCCCTCGTTTGTTATATTTGCAATTAGTTTAGGTTTTGTGTTTGTTTAGTTGTGAATTAAGTTTAGGTTGGGTTTCGGTTTCGGGTTCGGGTTCGGGATCTCCTGTTCTGTTTTACTGTTTAAGCGAAACGCTGAAATTGTTTTTCTATATATATATATAATAGTATATATATATATGTTTGTCTATGCATATATATATGTATATGTGGGTGTGTATATATTGGATTTTATTCCCATTTCCGGTTGTTATTTTTTTTCTATTCGTTTGCCAGCTTCGAAATCGAACAGTAAGTTTACTTACAAATCAAACTGTGTGTTGTGTGTGTGGTGTGTGTAAGTGTTGTGTGATTTATATAATTTCTGGTTTACTTAGCTTATTTACTAAAATGCTTTCGGGGCTTGTCTCGCGGTTAATTAAAGTGTGTTTGCTCAAATTCCGAATTTTGTGTATTTCTTTTACTTCTTTTAGTATTAATTTTTTATTCTTTTTTTTTTATTCTTTGAGTTGAAATCATAGTCGTAAGTATGTGCGTGTGGATGTACGAGTGTGTGTTGTGTGTAGTTAGTATATAGTTTAGATTTAATTAGTTTTGATGCCACAAAACTTAACGTGTATCATTTATGTTAGTTTTTTAGTACAAAAAAAAAATACATGTTTATGCATGTTTGTTCTCATACAATAAATATATAGGGAGCTTCGAGTTCGAGTTCTATGGAAATACATACAAATAGACTTGCTTTCCTCGTAATTTCCTTTGATTTTTCAATCCTCTCTAGATGAAAAGTGCTGGGAAATAATTCAGAGATTCAAGCAGTTTAACTGGGGGATCGAAGAACCAATCGAACCGAGGACTAGTATTATATGGTTGCGATTGGAGGTGAGTCCTGTTGATCTAAGGGGCTTAATTCTAAACAATCGTCATCGTCGGTATTTTACTTTAATTTGTATTTGAATTAGTTTAGATTTTCAATTGCAGCTAAATGGGATTTTTTGTCGATTAGTTTCTGGGGGTTTTCCGTTTTAATATATATCAAGCGGCCACGAGCTCTCTCCCTCCACGGGTTGATTGTTTAATTTAAGATTATGGGTGGCGTCGCGCGCTAAAAGCGTTTTCCTCATTCATTCCGTATTTATTTTTAAGGTTTTATTCACTCGATTTGTTAGCCATTATTTACTTGATGATCCTTTGTTATTATTCTGTTATTTCATTATTTCATTACTTTATTGTGTATAGTGTATATTGCATTTGACGATCGATCGCTTCCTAGAGATAATCGTAGTTAATGCTAGACTTGGCTTAATAACAGGCCACCAAAAATGTTGCTATAATTCGTATTCGTACTTTGAGATTGTGGTTTACCTAGGCTCTTCTTAGTTATGTTATTTTATTTTATTTTCAATTTGTTTTGTGGTTAATCAGGGGCTCGGTTGGGAGAGGGGATGCTACTAGGATTACGAATGTTCTTCTTTAATATCTCGTATATATATGTCTGTATATATATATATATATCTATGTTTATATAATATCTATATCGTATCTGTATAGATGCACATGCGCGAGTTTAGTAAATGGTTTCTTTGCTTTTGCTTTCTCTTGCTTTCTCTTGAATGTTTGTATTTTTCCCTAGTTTCCGCTCGATATCGATATATTTTGTTGCCATTTAAGGTTAGTACGCAGACAGACGAAAAGTGTTCCTAAGCATTGAGTCAAAACGAGAGGTGAATAGTCACCCTCTCGCTCTCTCGCACTGCTTAGGAACACTTTTCGCCTGTCTGCGTACTAAGCTTAACTTTGTTTCTGTGGATTGCTAACTGCTGTGATCGTTATCGTTATCGTTACTTGTATAACCGCATATATGCATATATATAAACGTTAAGTGGGACAAAAAATTTTGATTTATTTCACTAAGTATTCTCTCGATTTATTTCGGTTTCGGTTTCTTACGATTTAGTTACGTGTCGCGAGCTATTTTTCTTTAATGTTATTTACTATATCTTTGGGATGGGGCTGGGGGGGTAGGAAAAGGGAAATTGGAATTGGAATTAGCTTTCTTTGCTCCATATATAAATTATTATATATATTCGGGAGTTGTTTCAATAGTACAAGATTATTTTAATTAATAATTATAGTTTAAAGATGACTTTTGGTTTTTTTGTTTTTCTTTCGTTTTTGTTTTTTTTTTATGCTAAGTACTTGCTTGCGCCCAATGCATATAGCTAGATATACATACATACATGTGTATTGGTGTGGGTGTGGGTGTGGGTGGATGTGTGTATTTGTGTTTTGTGGGGAAAAAATCCATATTTCAGGCCGCTTTTCCGCGCTCTTCCGAATATATTCCAGAAGGTTGTGGTTGTGTTTGATTGGTGTGTGTGTGTGGTTGTGTTTTCCCGGAAAAATTAGCGAAAATCTTTGCGAATAACATTACATTAACAGAGCGCTACAATCGCGCTAACCGGACGCCGCTGCCTCGGCCTCTGCTCCAGCTCCTCCCGATCCCGATCCCGATCCCGATCCAGCTGCTCCGCTATCGCCGGCTCCGGCATCGTTATCGCCCGAACCCGATCCCGATCCCGGTCCAGATCCGGCGGCTGCCTCGCCATTGCCACCGCTGCCGCCGCTGCCCCGACTTCCGTTTCCGCTGCTATTCAGGGCGCTGTTCGATTGCGAGCCTGCGGACGAGACAAAGGTAGATGGCATTGCGAACTTGAGAGCTTAAATTCTTTCTTATTTTTTGGGGGGGGCGAAAAAACCAATTAAACGAGAGTGTTTGGACCTCGGATCCAAGTGTAATTTGAGTGGGGGGGGGCCCAGCCTTTAAGTCAGACTTACCCAGGGTGCAAGTTTCCTGCTAAATTCTGCCTTTAGGGAGTGGCTTCCTGTTAACGCTCAAGAAGAACCTAATTTATCCCAGTTTATCCCATAATTTTGGTCAGAAAATGTGTACTATCAAAGGTCAATTTTCTCAGAGCTTGGCCACAAATTTATTCTCTCATTCTTCGCAACTTGAATGAACTTGAGAACTAACCAGAAAGGAAGGTAACTTCGGGCAGCCGACAATGAGAACGTATTGCCTACTTTTAGGCATTTTATAATAGATCTGGTCACATAGTTGTGCATCTTTTAGGCTGAATTAAGGAATATAATTAACAACAATGGAAAAAATTGCAATTTTGGGTAAAGTGCAGCTCCAAATTTACATTTTTAGAATCACTGGACAAAAAAAGGCTCAAATTTTACAGTTTCAGTAGCACTGAAAGCACATGTGACATGTGACTTGCATTTGTGTGCGTAAGAGAAAAACGAAGTTGGCTTCGCGCGAGACGTTGCGGTTGCCAGAGCAGTGCAAAGCCGTCACGTTTACACTGTCTGTGTAGCGGCAGAGAACCGGCAGAGTTTTTACCAACCACATGTGGCGGGGGCTTGGGCATCACAGTTTTAGAGGCATTGAGTCACAACCTCAAATAAAGGGTGCTTATATCAAATGATTCTAGAACTGTAAGAGTAGAATATTACTTGAGCGAGTGCTTCTAAAACTGTAAATTTGGAGTTTTGCCTATATTCTTCGTTTTTGCAAAGTAAAACGCAAGAAACTTTGCGAAAGTGATATTTTGATATTTATTTAAGTTTCAATACCTCTAAAATAAACCATAATTTACGCTGAAAATACAAAATACGACCGAAATACGTTTTGAAATCACTTAAAAATGATTTCAAAACTATGCCTTAAACATTTACTGCAGACTTTAAGTGATTTTAAAACCCTAGTGATACCCCCGACAATAGATACTTCAAAAAACTGAAGAGAAATCACTTTTTAAAGGTCACCCCCCTTTGGAACGTGAACAAGTCACGTGGAAAGTAGGGCGCAAAACGGAAAGAGATAGGTAGAGATCGAGCGCAATAACGGTGGTTTCTTCTAGCATGCATACAGATGGGATCAGGACATCCTTATCGTTATCGTTATCGTTATCGTTATCGGAGTTGCTATCGATGATGCAGGGGGAGAGAGTGATGCCGCCAAGCCCAACGCAAAAAACGGAAAAAACGTAAAGGAAAACAGAGAGTTCACACTGAACAAAAATGATAGAGTATAACTACGGCCTACGTGAGATACGAGATAAAAGGAAAGGCAACAGAAAGGTTTTACTTTCGTTTAAATATTGTATTTGTTTCTCTTTTTATTTGTTGTATCTGGTTGTTGTAGTCATTTATTATCATTATCATTACGGCTTCTTTGCTCATTATCATCAACGATTCTATATATTATCATGATTATTACAGCATTACATATACAATTGTCAGAGTATGCGTATGTACGTGTACGTGTACGTGTACGGGTGTTGGTGTGTTTAGTATAACTTTTCTTGTCTCTTTTTTTATGTACTTTTACTTGTAATTAGCAAATTTAAAAATAAGGTAAATGTGTTGAATTTTTTGTTCTTTTCCTTTTTTTTTATTTAGTACGCTTGGTTTTTTTTTTATTTTTTTTATTTTTAATGTTTTGTTTTGTGTGTGTGTGTGTGCCTAAATTACTAGGAAAAATGTATTTTCTTCTGCGTGTATGCGTGTGTGTATCCATTAATCGTTTATAATTAGCATAAAAATTAGTTTAGGGTTTTTTTTCTTCGATTATAATAAACTATAGAAATAAATATATAAGTTTTTTCGCTCACTTCTCCGTCTAATTTGTAATCCATCATCATTTATCATTTACCATAATCATAATCATAATCATCATTATCATCATCATCATCATCATCTTGCTTATGCTTATGCAATCATTTTTATTTTTTTCAATAATTTGTTTTGCTTTTTTACATTTCTGCTAACCATAATATATATATATATTCTGACGAAAAGTAAGTGTAGTTAATATTTAGCAGCTCTGAGGGGGAAATATATATTTTTGGGGGGTTAATAGAGGAGGGTAGGGGGGGAGTAGTGGGGGGAAGAAAAGGCGACACTGACTATGCAATACTAATTAATTTGGACCTTATCTACATATTGCAACTAAACCGTCGGTTCTCTCAGATGCCAGCTATCGTCATCGGCATCCGTTGTCCCTGCCAACTGATATCGATATCTGCTATCTGTATCCGTATCTGTTCTATAACGTCCAAATCTCGACTATAACTCTTGTTTCTCGACTACTGGCTAAATAATAATACATACATCCTTCGTTTAGATATCTGTACATATATATTTTGATGCAAAAAAAAAAAAACAAAAAAAAAACATATTTAGTGTTTACATCAATAATCGATAATCGATTAAATTACGATATACGATTTGCGATTTACGATTTCCACGCGCTCTCTTCTTTTCTTCGTTTTGGATGCCTTTCTCTCAGTGTATGTGTTTGTCAATCAATTATTTGCTTTTATTTATTACAAAATAATAATAATAATTATTTAATAAAAATAAAAATAATTTATTTATTATTTAATATATGTATGTATACATAATGCGTGTGCTTGCAAAAAAAAAAATTGTTGGTTTTTGTTTATATTTATATAAAGATTATGTATATATTATAATATATAATGAATAGTTTAAACAGTTTCGCTTTTTGTTTTCATTCTTGTTCTTTTGTTTTTGTTTGTTTTTTTCTTTTTGTATGTTTCTTTATAGTTTTTTTTTTCCTTTTTTCATTTGTTTTTGTTGTTTGTAATCATTTGCATTAAATTTAGGCTTTAACATAACATTAACTTTATGCTCTCGGCTTCTGCTTTTGTTTTTCTTTCTTACTCTCTCTCTCTCTTGCTTTCATTCATTCTTTAAGGTTTTTGCAAGCTTCTGCCTTCCTCATTATCTTTATCTTTATCTTTATCTTCGTGTTCCTGCTCCGCCCGCTCGGTATATGTACTTTGCTTTGATTTTGTATTTATATATATTTATTTATATATTTATTTAGACATGTGGCTATTGGATTTTGCTCATTAATCAATCGATTGAGTCGCATCTTAATTGTTACTACACAGAACTCTTCCTTCGGCCTTCGGTATTAGTTATTAATTAATTAAATACGCGGTCTCCTCTTATCAGTTAAACATACTAAAAACGAGGTGGTTAAAATAAAAATATGCCATGACTCTGTTTCAAATGTACATTATACAATAGTTATTCATTTAGGCTTCTAGGCGTCCAGAAACAAAACAAAAAGAAATAGATACAGGATTACAGGGGATTAAGGTAATTATAATAGAAAATAGATAAGGTGGAAGTAGAAATAATATATAGCGAGAGACTGAGTGAGAGCGAGAGCGAGAGGGTAGTAGGAGGGAGAATACATAATATATTTAATTAAAATGACAATCGATCAGCGCTTTACTATTATGTATAATTATGTGTGTTGTTTTTTTTCTTTTTGTTTCTTTTATTATTTACCATTAGTTGTTATCATTATTATGCTTATTAGTTTTATTATAGATTTAAAATAAATTTAATTTTACCTAAGTAAACTGTGTTTGCTGTTTGCTGTTTTCTGTTATATTTTCTGCTTTTGCTTTTGCGTTTGCCTTTGCTGTTTGCATCTGTACTAACTTCTACTTTTAGTTTAACTTTCTCTTATGCGTCATCATCATCATCATCATCAGCGGGTTCTGCTGCTCTCTTTTCTGTTCTCTGTTGCTTTAAGTTTATTAATTATTGTGTGTATATGTAGGTTGTAGGTTGTAGTATATCCTTTTGTTTTATTCTTCTTTTTCTCTTCTTTTTTTAATTATTTATTATTATTGCTGTTTTCTTTTGCGGTTGTGGCTGCTGTTGCTGCTGCTGGTTTTGCATTTTCCGTTTTGGTTTCTAAAAATATGCTTGTTGCTGTTTACTACTATATATATATATATATATAGCTGGTTATAGTGTGTGTGTGTGTGTGTGTGTGTAGGTATGTTACTATTGCCCTATGAATCTGTAAATAAAAAGTTAAGAAACAAACGAAAATCAAATTAAAATTAGCGTCACTAATAAAGAAATCAAAATAAAAATGAAGTTCGTAATGAAAGCAGGTGTGGCGGCGGCTTGTTATCGATAACGATAACTATGGAGACTTGATCATAAAAAGCTGTGGGCGCAGGGGCATCACCAAACCCCAAAAAAGATTTATAACAAAACAGGGGAAAAAAACAGCAAAAAAGCATTCAAAGGCACAATTTTATTTTTGAAGATTCGTTTGATATCGCTGTGCATGGAGTGACCAACCCTTGGAAAGGCCTTTTTCGAGTGACCAGACCGTGGAAAGTTCATATTTAGAGTGACCAGCCCGGGAAAAGTTTATCTTTCTGGATCTTTTTGGAAATATCGTTCGAATATCCCTTGATTCTAACCTATTCTGACATACAGTGTGATATCCCCCATTGAAATCCTTACTTATTGCTCATTTTTATTGTTGAAACTGAAAAGGCAGGGAAAAGCAACTTGCTAATATGCGAAAACGAAAAAGATTAACAAGAATTTGTTCTGGATCGGCCTAGTTTTAACTTCGTGTGGGCTTGGGGTCTTGACTTGAGTTCTCCCAGAGAGTCTTCAGGTGGTTCTTGATTTAGGAGAAACTTGTGGTGGTTGTTCTTGAGATTCTTCCACTTCTGCTTCTTTCGAAGAAACTCCCTCTCTCTCACTGCTCTGTGGCTCTCTCTCCCTTTCCCTGGGTTGGCTCGGTTCAAGGGATGGGTGGTGGTGGTGCTTGGTGCTATGCTGGATGGGGGTGGCCAATGTGAATGGAGTGGATGTGGATATGGGTTCTGATTCGGTACTGGGGCGATTGATTCCTAAATCATATATTGAGCTGATTGCGCAGCGAGGGCGGCTTGACCCGCAACGGCAACTTGCTCGTCAGCTTCATCACAAGTTTGGCGTCAGCTGATGATTGGGATGGCGTGGATGAGATCAGGGGTACGTATATATAGGCGAAAATATCGTATCGTATTATTAGAGGATTCAAAAGGAGCTTTAAATTTATAAAATGCCCTTTAAGATATCCTTTTCACGAAAGGTTTTCCAAGAAAGTTTAAAGGGAAGTTGAAAAGTCATTCTTTACAATAAGATACTGATATTCCGCCTGGATGAGGATGAGGATGGGAATGAGAATGAGAATGAAGATGGGAATGAGGATGAGGCTGGTAATGACAATAAGGCTATTTATGAGTACGAGGCGGTGCTTATGGAGATGGAGAAGGAGAAGGAGACCGCTGGTGGCTGGCCAACCGCCTACTCACCTGTTACGTTGGCGCCACCGGCATTGGTCGTGGCCATTGAGCCGGCTGCTGTGGCAGCAGAGCCCGCCGCACCGCCACCACCACCACCAGCTCCGCCGGCGGTGGCGGCATTGGACTGCTGCGCAGTTGGTGCAGCTGCCACGGCAGACGGCGCGCCAGATGCACCGCCGCCGCCGCCGCTGCTACTATTGTTACCGGAACCGGTTCCGGGTACGCCGCCAGCACCACTCGCTCCTCCACCGACTGCTGTTGCTGTTGCACCAGATCCAGATCCAGATCCTGCCGTGCCAGCTGCCGCAGCTGCTGCTGCTGCTGGTGCCTGCGACTGCGGCTGACCGGATCCCTCCGCCGAAGCGCCGCTGCCCGTTGACGAGACGCTGGTAGAACCGCTGGCCGCAGCAGAGGCGGCCACGCCGCCCGATGTTCGGATGGCGCCAGTTCCGGCAGCGTTCTGCAGATGCTTGGGCAACAACTGTGGCACTAAGCTAGGCTGTATCGAGAGCTCTGTGGGGGAGGAAAGGGAATATTAAAAACAGGGCCAATGGAGGCGGCGGGTAAACCCAAAACTCACCATGCTCTGTGAAGTTGAACAGCGGCGGCATCTCGCGACCGTTGGGCAAGGTGTGGTTGCCCTCCAAGCGCAGCTCGTCGAAGAACGGATGTGCACAGGCCTTGAGCGGTGTGATCCGGGCGCTGGGCGTATACTCGAGCAGCAGGGACACCAAGTTGATAGCTTCTGTAGGAGTGCGTATGCGGAAAACCTGCAAAGACAGCGAACGATCAGTGGTTGCGGTTTTTTATGGGTTAAATGTCCATGGAAGGAGCCTTTTCTAGCGGGACACAAAACAGGGCGGGACAGGACGCAATCATTTTGGACAGGACACGCAAATAGAGGCACAGAGGAAAGCACAGACAAACATTTCAAGGATCTGGATGGGATCCCTGGCAGAACAAGGGCAAGTAGGGCAAGAAACCAAAACAAATCATTAAAATTCAACTCGAAATCAATTAAAAGAACCAATGTAGAGCACCACCTGTACAGCTGGGAAGAGCTTGGAAGCTGCAGCAGCTGCTGCTGGCAAAAGCTGGGCAGGATGAGGAAGCCAAAAGGATCTCTGTGATAAAGCTGGGCAAGCATTGAACAGAAATTAAACTAATCAAAGATGTCAGGACCCTCTTTTAATTATAAAACTATTATACACATGAAGATGACACTGTATTGTATCCGGCTCGAAGGACCAACATGATTTTAGTGAGTCAGAAATAGAACAGGCGAGCATTGAACAGAAATAAAACTAAAAGATGTCAGAATATGAGCTTTACCCCCTATTAATCATGAAACTATTAAATCTGAGAAGAGAAACCCCCTGTTATTGTGGCTCAAGCATTATGCTTTGTGGCAATTATGGCTTTGGCAGCAAAGTTTTTGAATAATTTTCCTGTTTTTCGTGTTTCTTGGCTTACTCTCAATCGTTGTTTCTGGTTTAGGGCATTTGGAAATTGGGTGCGTTCGAGTAGTGACTGCAACGAGTTTTTATATACACAACACAGAATTTTCGGTTAAATAAAGAGACTTTTGAAATAGAGAGGAGAGTGTAGGGGAACTTAATGAGGCTTTCCCTGAAGAGAAGAGTGAAGCGGGAGATCCGACCGATAAGCGCGCAGGGAAACCGGGATATATAATGTGACCTCTCATCGCCCCTTAACTTACTTTCTGCCATGGATGACTCTTAATTTGTGGAAACTTGAACTCCGTATAGTTTGGATTCATTTCGCGTATCTGTTCTCTTGTCGGTGTGCCCAGGACCTTGATGACCTCCACCAGTTGATCGACACCAGAGTCGCCAGGGAAGATGGGCTGGCCCAGCAGCAGCTCGGCCAGAACGCAACCGGCACTCCACACATCTGTAAGAGGATAAGGAGGATTAGCTTCTGCATATTAGGAATGATATGTATATGCTGATCCTACCGATCTTTGTTGTATAATTGATGGCGCCAAAGATGAGCTCGGGGGCGCGATAATACCGGGAGCAGATGTACGATACATTCGGCTCGCCGTGCAGCAGCTGCTTGGCGCTGCCAAAGTCACAGAGCTTCAGCACAGCCGTCTCCGGATCGAGCAGAAGGTTCTGCGGCTTGATATCACGATGGCAGATGCCCAGCGAGTGGATGTAGGCCAGACTCCTGAATAGTTGGTACATGTAGAGCTGCGAAAGGGGTTGGAAATCAGTTAAAGGTTCGCTTAAAAACTAACTATAAGGCAGACTTACCCGAATAAAGTTGATTGGTATCGTTTGCTTGGTTTTGGCATATTGGCGAGCCACTTTGTATACGGTTTCTGGTATATATTCGAGGACTAAATTCAAAAATACTTCATCACGCTGCGAGGGAAGATAAGAGAGATATTCAATTAGTTTATTGGCTTTGTATTGCTTTAAAAAGAGTTATATATAGGTGATCCATGTATGGACGAAGTATGGCTTGGGTTTCGGGGTAAGAGTTTTGACCGATGAAGTTGCGAGCTCTCAACATGCGTTTTTCGGGTTTCAAGGTTTCAGGTTTCAAGGTTTTTACATAGATCTCAACATAGCATAGAGAAACTAGCATAGCATCTAGCATATAGTAGCGGGATTTCGATTCACAGGAGGTTGTACCATGCGGCCTGGCTGTACGCTTTACTGTACTTTATTTTTTTTCTTCCCTGAATTAGCATTTTTCGTATGAGAGATAGAGAGAGAGAGATTGAGTTTGAGACTGAGTTCGAGTTCGAGTCGCTGGCTGAATAGTATGATCGGAGACTGAAGAAGTTTCGACTGTTACGAGGTCGGGAGGGGGGATACCTGGGGCTTGAGCACACTCGCGAATATGCCCAAATCGATGGGGAACTCGGCCATCTTTGAGTCAGTTTCAGTATCAGTTTCAGTTTGAGATTCGATATGCAAGTGAAAGAGATTCAAAGTTGAATTGGTATTGCTTAGCTCTGGGGAAACCTGCCGAGAAACGCTCAGCGATAAAACGCTTGTAAGTAATTGTAATCTGGAAGCTTTCAACTTGGTACGGAGGAGAGTTTCCATGGCCAAATATCGTTATCATTAAGGCAGTGGTGGCCATTTGTGTTCACACATGACCATGAATTTTTATATTAGATCCGGCTCGAAGGACCAAAATGTAAGAAAGCTCTAAATAACTGATTTTAGTGAATAAAAAAAAAAACAAGTGGCTAGATATGAAGATATCATGCTTATAAAACAGGTTTTACTAAAGAAATAGCTATATAACTCTCAGGAAAGGCTAGTTCAAGCCACAAAATTACGTGTGTCAGAGCTTTGGTCACCACTGCTTTAGAGTCTAATTTATTTAATCCCAGCCGTACCAAGTGATCAAGATTACCGGATAATGTGCTGGCAACTTCAGCAATTGGTCGTCTTCTACCCGAAATTAATTCCCGGGAAGGGACATGGGCAGGGCTTGGCCGGGCACAACAAACTCACCTTTTCACCGCTCGAATAGAAAAAGTACAAAAGCTTTACAATATTACAATGCTCCAATTTGCGCATAATTTGCAATTCGCGATTCTGTAAGAAAAGATAAATTGTATTAACTAAACGTATAGATATATTCGCAAGGACTACGCACCTTAAATCGTCTGTCTTGTAAAACTTTTTTGATTGCCACCAGTTCACCGGTGTCGCAGAGCTTCGCCTGGAACACCACACCGAAGCTGCCATTGCCGATGACCTTTGTGTCTGTATAGGAGACCTCTTGTACGCGATCGGTGCCTTGGCCGGGGGTTGCGACGACTGTTGTGATTTTGGAACCGTCGCGACCTGTCAATAATCAAGGGAAATTTGTAAGTAAAGTCTTAATATTATAGATAATTTATAATATATAAAAATTACACCCAAGACACGTAATAAATAATATATGTAAACACACATTCACACACATAATACATTCAGGGCATCGCTGGTGACTTGAAATCACTTGCCAGGGTACCTTGAAGCTATTTCCCCCCCTAGGTAACCAATTGTTTAGGCAAAAAGTATGAATTTTGTTCGATTTGTTAGCTTGGACCCCGTTTCGGTCAAGTAATTCCACTTCACTAGCAATCTCTCTGTTTGGTTTTGGTTTTATAGACATTTGATTATACACCTGTGGTCTCCCAGGCGCCCTCCAGCTTCTCCTTGCTCCTATCGACCTCCTTTGGAATGGACAGTGCAACACTGTGCTCGGGCCACAAGTCGTTCAGCTTGCCGATCAGTTGCTTCATGCCTGATATAGCCAAGATACATATATATAGGATATACATATATATATATATATATATATATATAATCAAGAGAGGAGAGGAGTCAGAAAAAAGAGTCACAGATGGAACAGGGCTTTTCAGAGCGTTAAAGAGCAGTACGGGTTTTGGAAAAGGATAGATGGCTGAAGAAACCTCATGATTGATTGAGAAAAGTAGCTTAGGAATCACCAAGTCAAGACATTCCATGTTTAGAAATCATAAACTCCCATTTTAGGGCATTTCAAATGTTAGAAATCATAAATTCCAATTAATAATTTAATTGTTTACAGCGAGAAATGGAAAACCTAAACCTAATAAGGAAGAGAAGGCCTCATATATAGTATAGAGCATAAGAGGTTTAAACAACTATTAAAAAAGGCATAAAAAGTGGAAAAAATATAAAGCAAAGACCACCTGTCATACCTCTAATAAAAAATGGCTTTTCTCCTCGAAAAACCCCAGTAAAATCCTCAAGGTCTGTGATTATTTTCAAATCGAAATAAGTAACATTCCGCCTTACTTAAATCCTTCAATATTCGCGCCTAAAATTCATAATTAATATGCTTGATTTCCTCAAACATTGCAATTCCTTGTGAAGCAATCCCTTAGCATTTTTTTATTTATTTATTATTATGTTGTTGTTCCTTTTGGCTAATTAATTTTGGCATTGGCGCCAAAAGATGCCGAATGATAATGATGGCCCTGATGACGATGCTACGACTCTGATGATGACTATGATGGGGCACAGGCAGCTGCTGCAATGTGGCGTGCTCTTGGGACTTGCTTGGGGGACGTGGGGATGTGGGAATGATTCTATCTGGCAATGGGATTGGGGTTGGGGGTATCTCTCTCATCTCTGTACTTGGATCCTTGTACTGCTTGGCACCGCCGCTGGCACTTCCAGTGCCTCCGCCTGCGCCGAGACTGGCGATGCTGGCTCCACTGCCGCTGGATCGATTCAGGGGCTTGGTCTTCTTGAGGGCGGCGGCCACCACCACCATTGAGGATGAGCAGGCGGACTGGGCCGCCTTGGCGGCAGCGGATAGGGGCTTGTGCTTGCCATTGGCGGCCTTGGACTTGGAGGCGACGTGCTTGGAGGAGGACCCACTGCTCGTGTTGCTGCTGCTACCCGAGGAGGAGCCGCCGCTGCTGTCCGTCTCCTCGTCACTGCTGGCGCTGGACGAGCTGGTGTCCTCCTCGCCGGACTCGGAGTCATCAGAGTTGTCGTCGTCGTTCTCCTCGCTTGAGGATCGACCATTGCTCTTGCTCTTGCTCTTACTCTTGCTCTTGCTTTTGTTGCCCGAGAGAGGCAGAGTGGGTGGACCACTCTGGGATCCCCGCTTGCTTCGGATTCCTCCAGCTTTGCCCGCCGCCGAAGGCGGTTTGGCCAGGGAGGAGGAGCTGCTGTCTATGGAGTTTTGGCGTATGGAGGTGGTCCCGGTACCGGTCCCAGTTCCCGTGCCCGTGCCCGAACCGGAGGCGGCTCCTCCTCCATCCGATTCGCTGGCCTCGTTGTTGACGGATCCGCTGCTCGGCGGTCGCTTCTTTTTGCGAATGACGCGCACCACCTTCCGGACACCACGCGGCACCGCCACGGGCACCGCCACCTGTGACCTATCCACCTTGAGGAGACCGCCGGCGGAGTCGAGCCGGAGCCTGCACCACCGAACCGCTGCGACACCGAACCACTGTGCCCCCCGGCCAGCTAGCTAGGTGTTGGTGGAGGTGCTGGTGCTGCTTTGGCCTAGTTTTATTTTCGGTTCCTTTGACGTTTCTCGAGATCAATCGGACGACCGATCGATCTTCAAATAGCCAATAACCAAGCGAAAGAAAAAATCGAGAGAAAAGTGCAAGCACGCGGCGCAGCAACAGCGATTGCAACAAAATAAATATATAATCACACAGAAATCTATAAAAACTAAAACAAAAAATAGCCCGGTCTTCGATTAAGCGATTTAGCAGCGAGTTTCTTGATTTGATTTTCGGTTTTCGGTTTATTGGTTTTTTCGGTGTTTCACTTTTTGGTTGCAGAGTAAACGAGAGAGAGGGAAATCCGCTTGAATTCAACGATCCGATCGCTCGAGCCTCCGTTGCACAATTGGCCAAAAAGAATGCAAAAAACAGAGGACGACGATCGGAAGTCAAAGACACGAACAGGCACGAAGATTCGCGAAGGAGCTCGAAGATGGCGACCGTGATGTTGGCTATTTTCTATCTGTTTCTGATTTTGACAACTATTTTTCTTCCTATTTTCCTTCCTTCCTTTTCCTTCCATTCCTTTCCTTTTATTTTTCCTTTTTTCTTTTCCTTCCTTTTCTTTTTCCTTTATTTTTTTTTTTTTTTTTTTTCCTTTCCCTTCCTTTTTATTTCTTATTTTATAATTTTATTTTATTATCCTGAGGCTCAGTTAATATTATAAAAACTCTGCTAATATGAGACTACAACTTCATCTAAAAACGATTCAAAACACAAAACATAATTTTTCTACCCATACTCCTTAGTTTGTTGAATTAAAACTCGCTTTTTAAACCAAATCTAGCTACCTTTTCTAGCGTGAATATTGGGCATCACCAATTTGCATCCGAATGCCAGCCGAAGTTCGATCGTTTGCTATCCACATCCACGATCCACGCAAAAATCTCGATCGCTTTTAAGCCCCGACGCATGCGACTTTGGCGCGTTTCAAAACGCTTCCAAATGCCAAAAGAAAGAAATCAAATGTTTGATAATTATTTCGAGCAATTTGTTGCAATTTTTGGGGTTGAATTTTTAATTGCAGGAAAATTGCGGACTGCGAGGCCAGAAGAGAAAGAGCCAAGACAGTAGACAGACAGTGGCAGCCAAGCGTGGTGAAGCATGCGACAGCCACGCCCCCTAATGGCGCAGCATGCCACATACCGCCCTCTCCTCCCCCACCCTTTTATTCTGCGTTCTTTTCTTTTTTGTTGCGACCTTTTTGCGACAGACAACTGACAGTTCAATGCGATCGGGAGAAAGAGGCAGAGCAGAGCAGAACGAAGAGCGAAGAACCAGAAGAAGAATCGAATAAATCCGAAGAAAGGGCGCCGAGGAAGAGCAATCAAAAGCAAAGGATATGCGCAGGCAAACGAGTCGTAATAACATTTTATTTTATTTTAATGAATCAATTAAAAGAAAGCAAGAGACTTAAAATTACAAAAAAAAAAAAAAAAAAATTAAAAAGGAAAAAAAATTTTTTTATTAATTTTAAAAACTAAGAAAAAGAAAGAAAAAAAAAATCCAATGAAATTAGATCGAAAGAGGCCTTGAAGATTTTACCTGCTTTTGGCATTGACATTGTTTCGCACAATAAATAATAAAAAATATACAGATGGCTATTTTTGTAAGTTCGACAATTAAAACATTTTTATTAGTTAGCAATTAGTTTGCAATTAGTAGCCAGTAGAAGGTTTTGTTACCACTAATAATAGTCCTTATGTCATTATGGCTAGTTCCCACCAATTTGCATTAATTGCACTCCCAACAAGGACTAACTTAAAAACATCGATTAAATTTAATTGACGCTTCTTAAATATTCAAACAAATGTGTGGTCCTTGAAGAATTTATAAGCTAAAAATTCCCTGTCTTGCTGCAATTCCATTTGCGTTTATCGATTTGATCGATTCATCAGGTGTACATCGTTCTTATTTTAGCTTTGTGCTCTCACATTAATCAATTGAATTTATTCAGAGCTGCGCGCGGCTAAATCAATCAAATTATCAATAGGCCCAACACACACACACCCACTCGCACACACACTTCTCCCTTAACAAACATTGAAAAACTATACCCAAAGAGGGGGAGCTGTCCAAATGGTAAAGCAATTTGTTGTGCCGCCAACGGTCGACGGAAACTAATCGATATACAAGCAGTTGGCACCACTTGGCCGCGCGAAAAAATAGGGTTTGGGTTTGGGTTTGGGGGTGGTGGACACACACTCAGAAACACACACAAAAGGGGTGGCCGCAAGGAATAGAGCAATAAAAGAAAACAGGCCAAATTATTGGTTCCACCAGCGGAGGAGCACCAAACCTCCTCTATATATCTATCGTATATATATATGTTTGGAGTCATCGCGAGAGCCGTGCCAAAAGCAAATTAACAAAACTCTTTTGGCTAAAATGAAACACCACCCACGCCCACACACACAACACAATAGAACACAACACCCACCCTTCTATATTTCCTTTCCTATACAAGTTCCATGAAAACCCCCCATGAAATATCTATTCCAGGCCCTAGAAACGCATGCAAAATAAATTGTTTTGGAGAACCTCTTATTTGAGGGCAGAAATCAAGCATTTGGAATCAAAGATATATGATATAAGGGGAGAAAGTCCTTGAAAGGTTGCCTTAGCTTTTAATATATTTTAAATGTTATAACAAAGCAATCGATCCATCTATAAACACTTATTAATCGAACTAGAAATAGTTTGAGACTTTTTATCATTAGGCGTTAACAAAGAGTGCCACTAAAATTCCCAAGTACGAATTCAGGTTAAGCAAAAATGAATACTGATTAAGCTCCTTTGTGCTTCCACAATAGTCGTACCTCAATTTGTATTTAAAAACAGCCCACTACACCTCAAATCAGCAAAAAGCACATTTAACCCTAAATATAATTTAAATACTACTCAAAAGGGTCTTTCAATGCCTGATTTGTAAGTGAATATAAGCTAAAAATTGGACTTTACGACAGCAAATCAATATTAAAGCGTAACAAAGCTGCCAAAACAAGTATATTTGTATATTATATATAGAAAATCAAGCAATTAAAAAATAGGAAGTACGCCCTTAATGGCAATTATATTTATTCCGATTTGTCCCAAGCAAAATCAGCAAATATTCGTCCACCTTGCACCTTGCATTCGCTCTGCTGCTGGCTGGCAATTAAAAAATATACACTATCAATGCCATTATTTTTTTTTTTATTCCTTTTGTCTGCTGTTTATTTATTTTCAAATTGAAATTAAATTCAAATTGATTTCATTTTATTTTCTTTGGCTAACGTCGCTACCTGTCGATCACCGGGCGATTTTTGTTGTATTTTTTTGGGGGAACGAAGGGTTGGCCAGGCCAGATGACGACACCACGCGGGCGGAGATCACGAGATGCAGCCACTTGGCAGTATCTTTCGGATCTGCGATCTGTGCAGCCATTATCACACTTGGCATCATTATCACCCACCGCACCACAACAAGAGCCTCTATATTAATTTCTTTGAGACTTTAAGCAGTGCAGCATACTTTTGGGTGGCGAAAGTTGGGTTGCTCTCTTTGTTTTTTTCTCTCTCTGTATCTGAAGCCAGCCAAGTGCCAAGTGCCGAGAACTACAGAGCGAAAATTCAAAATAAAATCAGGCAAAGCAAGGCAAAAAGTAGAAAACAAAACTACAAAGTGGAAGCCATAAGAGAAATCGATAAAAAGAGAGACGGAGCTCTCTTCCTTGGGCAGCTGTTTAAACATTAAGCCAAGAGTGGAGAGTAGAGCCAAAGTTGCTAAAATAAAGGTAAAATAAAGTTAAATAAAATAAAAGCAAAGGCAGAAACAGCTGAGCAAAGGCGGTGGAAAACATGTGACTCGGGAGATCAGCGGGAGAGTACAGTGAAGCCTCTTTTAATCAGTGAACAGCATTTAACATTCAATTATCATTGATAATCCCGGCCATATATATTAATTCCCATAATATTTCCATTGTATAAATAGGCCCTTATCTTTGGGGGCCCAATCTAGGCAATCGATAGATGCAAAATAAAGATTAGCAACTATTTATAAGCCTAATCGGCTCCACTCTAAGAAACAAAACGAAAAAAAGGGGGAGGACGAAAGGCATTTAAAATTCCTCAACGCTTTTATCTAGCTCACATACATGTTTCTGCTCTTTCATCTCGCTTTCGTTCTTCTCGTTTTGTTTTTGCATCCGAAAATATCTTAAAAGGCTAAAGGCAGATATAAACTGTTTATAATTTATACACAATTTATTATTCAATAATCAGAACATGTAGAAAATGTAGTGTAGATGCAACGCACAACAGGTTGGGAGGCCCTCTCCCCCTGACACTTTTATCGGAATAGCTTTAAGGCCTAATCTTGATTATAATAACCTGAACAACAAATTGACAAAACAACAGCTGAGGCGGCTTGTCTTAAATAGTAAAAAATAAAATATAATAAAACAGCTAAACAGCTAAACAGCTGCTGTTGCCAGCCCCTCTTGGAGACGAAATCGAACTCGAACGTCGTCGTCGTCGCTACTATCTCTCTTTCTCCCCAACAACCCCCCAGCGAAGCCAAGCAGAAAAACATATTTTTTTTGCCTTTTTCTAAAATCTCAATTCCAATGGCTAAAAAATAAAAGTGAGGCAGGGCAGGAAAAGGGGAGGAGGCTGCTCTGCAAAATGCAAAACAACTCAGGACTGACAAAAACATCATCATCAGCATCGCCGTCGTCGTCGACAAGCTAAGCGAGGAGAGACACGCCTCCATTTGGTCACAAATTTTGTGAATACGCATATAGGTTTATATATACTTATATTGAGATTGAAATACATATATTCTGGCGTATTTGAACGAGCAAGAAATCATCTCACAAGCTCAATATATGCATGTTGTTGGGCTTTGATATTTTTGGAAAAGTTCTTTTCGCCCTGTCATCCGCTGAATGAGACGAGAAGCGCGTGATTGTCGCGCGGCCTAAAAACAACAACTAACACCGGGGGTAATCTCTGCTCCCAAATCCCAAATTCCCAATTCCGAATCCAATTCCACTCCCACATGCACACAAATAGAGGTGTATATAGAATAATGCTGGGCTGTAAGAGATATAGCAGCTTGCTTTTTGATCTCTTGTCTTTATAACTTTAGCTTTAAACCGAGAAACGGATTGATACAAGCCTTTCTTGATTAAGAATCAGCTGGAATTCTACTTGGATAACTCAAGATTTACAGTGAGAGAGATTATCTGATATTATAATCGAATAATAGCTTGACTCTTAAATCAGAAACAGAGTCTGTAGATTAAATAAACAATTCAAAGATTTTCTAGTGGTTTGAACACATTTTTTAATTTTTATACTTTATATAATTCGATTTGATTCTCGATATTTCTTGTAATCTATTCGATTTTCGATATTTCTTATAATCCATTCGATTTTCGGGATTAATTTAATTCGTTTTGATTTTCGATATTAATTTAATTCGTTTTGATTTCGATATTTCTTTAATTCTATTCGATTCTCGATACTTCCTTATTTCAAATCAATTCTTCATATTTCTATAGCTTTTTAATATTAATTCGATTATACATATTCTCGATTACTTATTTCAATTCAATTATTACATTTCTATATTCAATTATTTCTATAAATTATGGATTTTATTAATTTCGATTAAATTCTGGATATTTTTTTAATTTCATTTATTTATCGATATTTCTGAATTTCTATTCGATTTTCTAAATTTCTTTACCTCGATATATTTTATTTTGATTTGATTCTGAATACTTTTTTAATTCGATTCTCAATGTACCTTATTCGCTTCGATTCTTGATATTTATTTAATTCGATTCAGTTCTCGATATTTCATTAATTCAATTTGATTCTCGATATGTATTTAATTCGATTCGATTTTCAATATTTCTATAATTTAATTCTATTCTCGATATTATATTATTCTCGATATTATAATTCGATTCGATAATTTAATAATCGCTACAAGCAAAACAAAAAATATCTTAGAATTTTAAGGCAAGCTATTTTTTAAAATAAACGTTGCTTTAAATCGAATTATAGACAAATATTTTTCCTTTTCTTCTTCCTTTTAATCTTGAAGCTCAAACCAACTGAATTATCTCTCTGTGTGGGCCCTATCACGAGCCAAGGGGCTCAGTCAGCCATATTCTTATCAGTCGGCATCTGCGAAAGCTGCAAATCATTTATACAACTCTAGCCGGATGGGAAGCTGTTGTTAGATGAGATGAGTTCAGGCTGATGCTGATGGGTGGGATGATGAAGGGACTTGGACTGGGACTGAGACTGAGACTAAAACTGAGACTGAGAAGGTGACAAGCACGCTGTGACACAGTGCACTGGCATATAAAGTGAAATAAAATCGTAAGGCAGGGGCTTTTGTTATTTTTCACACTGCAGCGCTATTAACGCTTCGCTAAGCTGCCGGGCGGCGGTACAAGATTCCAAAATGATGCAACTAACTGAACCCACAGTAAACAGCATATTATTTGTAATAATTAAATATGCAACTCGTTATTCAATCCCTCAATCCTCTATCAAATATCAAAAGGCAACCGAATTTCGCCATTATTCCCAATTTTTAGTAAACTCATTTCCTTGTTTTTGACTGTCACCTTCTTTGCGTACTTGGGATTAAGTAATGTGGTCTCTAGACACAACAACGGGGATTATTAAGTGTATATACATATATATTATATGGTTAATCCAAAGTTTGCCAGTCATAAAGTATAATGTGTAAAGTACGAGAAAGAATCAACAGCAGCTGCTGGCATAAATCAGTGCTGTTGCCCTGGGCTCCAGCTCCGGCTCCTCTTATCAACGAAACGGAAAATGCAACAACTGAGAAATATTAAGTATGATGGCCTGTTGTAGAGAAAATTCCGATTTCCCTTATCTTCCGCACACAGCCTGTCGCCTTTTCACAATAAAGACAAGATCGCCTTTTATATGGACAATAAACGGATGAGGAGTAGAACAAGAGATCCCTGAACATTTCCGCTCTGTGTTTTATATATATTCGCTTTTGTTTTATCTCAAAAAGAAGGGAAGAAGCTCGACAAAGCTATCAGAAAAGTCCAGTCGTTCGTTCAACGACCCATATATCTTTTACAAGCCATAAATTCAAAACTTTTCCTGGAAGTCGCGCATTGTCACATCAGCCTTCTATAATTTCATTCATAAACCAATCAAGAATTTTCACACACGCACCTATCACTTATCACTTTCCATTAAACTCAAAAATCCCCGGAAATTTTCCATTACCCAAAGAAAACAAAAAAAAAGAGAATAATAATAATACTTATCTACGTGTGTGAATACATATATATATACGTATGAGTGTGTACATAGAACAATCTCACCCGATAGTCATCAGGAGGAGTTTTGAGTAGTTTTGAGTAGTTTCGAGTAGTAGTTCATTCACAACACTTACCTAGAAAGAGAAATAGAAGAAAATGGGGAAAAAAGGTTAGAAAATCTGGGTTTTATGGAGCTGATAGCACAGTTTATGGCATAAAGATATGGCCTAAAGATATTCTGTGAAATGGTAAGCCGAAAGTCTTGGTCAAAGTTAAAGCTTTAAAGTCAATTATCTTGGCTGGATTTTTTAAGTATTAACTGTTGTGGCCTTGAGTATGGATTGGAACAGTTATTAATTATATATAATTATATATAATTTACTTGTAGTTAATGGTAAAAATAACTTGATTATAACATATAATTTGCAGCAGCTTTATTGCCGCATTTATAGAGTTGTAAATTAATATATAATTGCGACTTTGTATTTAATATTTTTGGAAGCCCTAGAATTAAAGCAATTATTTATGATTTATGGAATTTTTAGCAGTAAAATCATAACCGAATAAATTTTAAGGATATTGATAAGTTTATTACTAACTTTTGATCTATCTTCGGATTATTCATCAAAAATATTATATTTAGAGCAGGGATGCCCAAGGTAATCACTTGAGAGACATTCTTCTTGATTTATAACCATTTTCTGTACTGAGGTTGTATCTAAAGATTTTAAAGCTTTTAAATCTATATCCTGGCTAATATCTTACATAAAATATAAACTTTTGAGAGCAGGGATGCCCAAGCTGATCACTTAAGGGACATCCTACATGATTTATTAGCATTTTCTGTACTGAAGCTGTATCTAAAGCTTTTGTAACTATTACATACATTTTCCTGGCTAATATCTGACATTAAAAATAAACTATTTAGAGCAGGGATGCCCAAGCTGATCACTTGAGTAATATCCTACTTGATTTGTAGCCCTTTTCTTTACTGATTTTGTAACTAAAATTGGTTTAACTATAACATATATAGAGCTGGCTAATATCTTACATATAAATACCAAAATCCCCAAAAATTTGTTTAATATAGAAACTACTTAAAGCAGGGATGCCCAAGCTGATCACTTAAAGAACATTCCACATGACTTTTAAATGGGACATTTTACCTAATATATTCTTGAACTTTTGCACCACTTTGGTCCAACTGACGCAGGACTGTGTTCTGGCCAATTTGGCAGTCTTTACGTTCTCGACGCTCTCATCGCTGTCGCCGTCGCCGTCTCCCTCAAGATTGGGCTCGGCTCCCTGCTCGATGTCCTCGGCGGCGGCGGCGGCTGTGTCCTGCGACTGGTGGTCGTTCTTGGGGCGGGTGCTGGGTATTCTGTCGTAGTGGTTGTCGTGGCTATGACGGCGCATCTTCACAGCCCCATCTGGGCCGGCGTCCACGTCCTCCTCCACGTCCACCTCGAGGTGATGCTGATGCTGATGCTGATGCTGATGATGATGATGATGATGAGTGGTGCTGGTGGTTGCGGGATTGGGTTCCGAGTTATGTTTGCTCCTAGAGCTAGTATCACAGTGCGGTTCATCCTCTTTGGTCATACTACTATCGTCGACGGCCCCGCTGGCCGCCAGATTGGAGGCGACGGTGGTGTTGCGCTTCTTGCGCTGCTCCTCGCTCCGGCGCTCGCGCTTCATCAGCTGCTTCTGCTGCTTGGCCAGCAGCTGCTTCTGCTTGCGGGCGAACTTCTCGCGCAGCTTGGGACTCCCGAACTCGTCCAGGTAATACATGGTGTCCTGCAGCCCGTCCTTGCGATTGATCAGCTTCGAGTCGATGTGCGAGTCCTCGCTGATCTTGAGCAGCGGAAAGTAGATCTGGCCATCGGTGGCCAGGCTCTTGGCATCCCGTCGCCGCGCCGCGGCAGCTGCCACCGTCAGTTGGGCCTGATCGGGGGGCAGGAGCCTGGTGCCGGTACCGGCGCCGCCAGTCTCCTTCTCCAGCTGATCCTTCTCCTGCTCCTGCTTCTTTCGCGCCTCCTCGCTGGCCTGGCTGCTGCTGCTGCTCTTGAGGTTGATAATAATGCCCGACTGGCTGTCCGATTGGTTGTCCGCCTCCTCCACATCGTCCACGTTCACACCATCATCCTCCTCATCATCCTCAACCTCATCAACATCGTCCACATCGACATCATCGTCGTCGTCGTCGTCACAGATGTCCACCTCATCGATGCGATCCTCCACATCGAATCCCTGGGTGCCCGTGCTGTTGGTGCTCTTGTACTTGATGCGACTCCTCAGGATGTTGGCACTGCCCACGCCATGACCGCTGCTGCTCAGCTCCAGCGCGGAGGAGGCGCGCACCCGACGGCGGCTCTCCAGGGGCTGCTCCTCGGGGTTAATCTCCGAGCAGTTGCTGCCGAGACTCTCGCTGCTCGATTGCCCCGACTCCTTGGAGGCGGCCGAGGAGGATGTGTCAGCCCCGTGATCCTTGGCCGGCTTCTTGCGTGTGGCTCCAGTTCCGGCCAGGCCATTCTCGATGCCGCTATCCTGGCTGAGCAAGAGCTGCTGCCGCTGTTGCTGCTGCTGCAGCTGCTGTTGGCGCCACTTGCCACCGGGTGGCGCCTGGGGCAGACTCAGGGAGCCGCTGCTGCTGCGCGGCGGCGGTAGCTGCAGCTGAAGCTGCAACTGCTGCTGCGATGCACTGGAAACAATGACGCCGCTGTCCGCCGAGCCCGTGGAGGTCTGCGAGGAGAAGCGCTCGCTCAGAGGTATCTTGATGGGCTGGCTAATCACGACATTGTTGTTGTTGTTGTTGTTATTGTTATTGCTATTGTTGTTATTATTATTATTGTGGTTATTATTATATATCGTAGAGCTTTGGTTGGACAGTAGATTTAGCGCTGGCGCAGCGCCTGCTGCTGCTGCTGCTGTCGTTGTTGTTGTTGTTGCCATCAGGTTTTTAATTACTTTTGAAATACTCTACTTTTTGGCTAGAGTATTTTCTTGTTCTTAGTTTATAAATAAAGTATTTCAAATAAAACACACTTTATTAAAGTTTCTCCTTGACCTTCTGCCTTGTGATTTTTTAAACGTTTTTCGGTTGATTTTTGCCTGGTTTTTGGCGCTTCACAGTCACATTGCCTGCTTTCCGTTGAAATTGAAAATAAATTAGTGCTGGTTGTTAAACAACAGCCGCTGTTGCCGTTTTTGCTGCATTTTCAAAACATTTTTTTGTGTTTTTGTGTTTTTTCTTGGCTAAATTTAGCTCATCATTTTGCGTTTCTTATTTTGACACCAAAACAAAAAAAAAAAAAAGGAAAACAAAAGGCACACACACCGCGCAGAGAAGAAAAGAAATGAGATAGAGAGGGCTTTTCTTCAAATTGGATATTTATTCGTGTGTCTTAATTTTCGGTCTGCTTTCTTCTGCCTTTATTTATTTATTTTGATTTTTTTTTTTTGCGTGCAACATGTGCGGCCGCCTTTGAGGTCGCGAATGAACTGAGAACTCGGAAGGCGAGAAGCCGAGAAACTGGCGGAAACGAAACTGAAACTGAAACACAGGCGGCGGCACAGAAACGGAGAGAGCGGAACACACCACACACGAGAGTTCCAAAAAGCTATTATCGCTGACGCACAGCGTCGCAGCTGGCGAGCGGAATGGTTGGCAACGGAACGCTACGCAAGCGGGGCCGAACAAGAGAAGAGAGAGGGAGCAAGAAAGAGAAGAGAGGGGGGCGCGCGATGCGACTGAGCAGAATGCGTCGACGCTTTTGCGGCGAACATTTTGGAAGTGAAACACGCACGGAACACGGCGGAATGGAATATATGTAGCTGCAGTTTCTGGAGCGCACGCGGGCGGGACAGAGATGGCGCTACCTGATGACTGATAAGCTTCGGTAGCCTGCTCTCCTGCTTCTTCTTGCCTTAATCTTATCAGCACTTTAAAATGGCTTTTTATCGGCCAAAAAATAAAGGAAAGCAACAATAATAATAAAAAAGCAACAATAGGGTCGCAGAGCCGTTGTTTTATTTTTATTTACTCATGCATATGGCACCGATTTTTGTTGGTTTTTTTTTTCCTTTTTGCGGGCCTTAATTTACAACTGCACACATTTATCAGGAGTGTAAAGTGCGGAGGTGTTAAATCAACAAGAACACAAATATAAATTAAGCAACAGCCCAAAGGCAGAAGATCGGCTAAAATTAAGATAGAGCCGAAATGGAACTACAGGGAAAATGAGGCAAGTTTGTAAATAGTTATAAAAGTAACTAAGATATAACTCTGTAAAATATGTATTCTTTGTTTTAATACCAAACTATAATAAAATTCCTAGTTATCAAAAAAAAAAAAATAAATAAAATAAAATAAATAAATAAATAAAAAAAATTAAATAAAAAAAATTAAAAAAAAAATTTTTTTTTTTAATTTTTTCAATTTTAATTTAAAAAAAAATAAAAAAAAAAGTAATACTCTAAGATATAATTCTGCATAAAACACATACCTAAACCTATCCTTTCATAAAAACTACTCTAGTAATTAACAATCAAATGAAGACACAATCTTTGTATTCAATTTATTCCATTTGTTAGGCAAATCCTTGATAACTATTTTTTTAGATCGCATATCCCCTCGGCAAGTCCTTTGTTCCCTTTCAATTCCATTTAACTATACCGCAAATGAATGCTAAAATCAATATCACTAACAAATAGATGAAAATTGCCAGTGGCAGGTCAGAGCAACAATATAATCTGCGACGCTGAATTAATGTTAGTACTATTTACCGACTGCGGCAGTGCCGCTGGCAGCAGTGTGTACTTTGCATTTTCCCAAGCAGGATAATGAAAGGGGAAACACTACGGGAGAAAGAAAGGTGATTCGAGGAGAACGCGATTTCGAGGACAACGACGCATTACCGCAAATTAGAGGAGTGTCCGCAAGTCAAATGAATTGAAATGAAATGGAAGAAGCTAAAAGTGCCACCTAAAGAACAACGGTAAACGTATAGAGGGTAAACATTAACGAAAAAACAAAATAGAACACACACACACACACACACAACACACATTATGGTCAGCAGACGACAGTGCGCAATAGACCAAAGACGAGACCCATAAAGGCAACAACACAATGATTGCATGAGTCGCCGCATGGGTCTCCGTCTCCGTCTGTCCCTGTCCATATCCCGTGTACGGTTTCAGGTTGAAAGCGGTTTCTCCCGACTACGACAAGTGTGGTGTGGTGGGGATGGGGGCATTACGGAGGGTGCTTAGGTCAGTTTGTTGGCTTAGTTGGTTAGGTCATGCAATGTCGCAAAAACAATGGAAAAGGAAAATAATGATGAAGAAGGAGCCAACCCCCACCTACTGGGGGTTGAACAAACAGAGCGAACTAAGCCGCACAGGGTACTCGCTCCTTGCAAAAGCTTGTCCGTTCAGGAGAGCACATGTCCGTTTGAGATTTCTCTTAAGAATCTAAAGTTTAAAGTCAATATATAGTACAAAATGTAAAAAGCATTAAACTTAAGCAACAGGGTGGTTGTATGACCTACAGGGTGTTTCCACTAGACCTACAGGGTGCTTCCTGCTCATCTTGTAAACTAGACCTACAGGGTGCTTCTGAACTCAACTCAAGTAAAAAGATATTATTAGCAGAGCTTTCATCAATAAGTCCTAAAAGATAGAACAACTAGAATACAAAATTGGTCTCTTATTGGAACCATTATCGAAATGCGTCGCAGCGAATTATGACTTGCAGGTAAACATGTCAATAATCCACGCCCTTTCACCTTTCTGCTGCTCGTTGCCTGCTCGCTCAACCAACTAACCAGAATTTTAAATCATCTCGCTGAGCAATTTTCCCAGCCCTCTTTCGTGTCGTTTCGTGTTTTTTTCCCCATCGTCATCAACTTTTTCCAAACTTTCTTTGGTTAACCCATGCGCGACTTTGACTTTGACTTTCGCCTTAGCTGACATTTTACCTTGACGATATATACTGTATATAGTAGAGACCCCAACCGCTGGTCGAAGCAACCCTTTTTCTTTCCAACACTGCGGTATTTGCCTTTATTTTTATGGACTTGGCATTGAGCTTAGACTAGACGCAGCCCCATTATTTCCGTTCTCTTCTCTAATAACTAATACCCATAAAGTTTTAACGTGTTCACTGCCTTTGAAGGGGTCACTACGATCCTTGATACTAAGGGAATATTGTAACATATATTCCCTGATGTTTCTTTGTACCCAAGTATTATGGAAATATCCAAGGACATTTTAAGGAACAAGCCCAAGCTGTTTTTCTTTATATGCGATCATTTTCAAAGGGTATTTCCCAGACTTTCTTGGTCATTTACAATTCTCGTATGGCTATTATTTGTCGAATGAAATTTTCCATTTGGCGCCTGGTCCGGAGACTTGCACTGTTCTCTCCACGTGCCGGGGATCCAGTTACGAGTCGACTCCAATTTGAATAGCAAATGAGCTGGGGCCGGGCCTAAGTGCTTGGGCTTCCGAGCTTAGGAGGCGTTCTGGGAATCAAGGGGGCCTGTGGTTCTTGCTTCTTGTTTGTTTGGTCTTGAACTTGCATGTCGATAATGCGCCCTGACATTTACCGTGGTATTAACGATGTAATTGCCCCAAGACATGTTTTCCTAGCGCTATTTTTACGGCTGGGAATTATTGATTCCCGCGCCTGTGGCGTAGAAAATTTGTCAACGAAGGAAAAAGAAAAGAACAAAAAAAAATCAACATTTGTTGTGTTCCACAAGAATCCCACTCGTTCCGTTCCTCTTTTTTTGGGTCTAGGCTATGGCTACGAGTTGAAACTAAAAATAAAGTACGAGGCGGCAGCATCGAAAGTGAAATGAAAATTCTCTTTCATTAAAAATAAAAACCCAATGCAGGGGAAACCAAAAATACAACGGAATCCGCTTTTTCTCGTTCCAATTCCATTGTACCACGCAGCCGCCTGTTGCTGTGAGTGCAGCGCCATCTGGTGGCCGCCAGCGCAACCCCAGCGAAAGTGAAAGTAAAACATTTACGAGAGCATAGAATATAATTTTAGTTTAATGGGGAAAAGGCAAAAACAAAGAAGAAACTCGGTGAAATATTTGCATTTCATTTATGTCGAAAAAGAAAGGGAAAAAAAAGGAATGGCAGGGAGCCGCAGGAAATTTGCGCATCTATTTGCCAAAGACTCGAGGATACCGAAAGACAACAAAGAACCAAAACGCCACTGGGGGGCTTGGTAGGAAAAAATATATATTCAAAAAACAAAAAAGAGATACAAATAATAATATAAGAATAAATTAAGCCAAAGAAGCAGCTTGTGGGCACTGTTATCGCTATCTCCTGCTAATGACCGACGCGGCAATCAATAATTAGAGCTGACCAAGGCAATTAACCCATGACAGACCGCTCATCATCACATCACACCAGCGCGGAGGCGATCAACGACCAAAGGCAGGCATATGACTTCGATAGCAACAACAGCTGGCTGGCTGGCTCCGATTCTAGCGATAGCGATAACGATAAACCACCTCAAACTGGTTGTGAAAGGAGACACAAAAGCAAAGATCGCCATATCTTTGCATTGTTGACACTCATTAATCTGGTTTAAAGTCTTATTTATCCCACAAGTGAGAATAACAAAGATTAAAACTGAGTAAACAAAGATTCTAGTGGCTGTCGTTATTTACGAGAAGATAACAAATGCTACATTCAATAAGAAAGCGATGTGAACGTCATATTATTGTGATTGAAAAATGTTTTGTGTCTAAATTTAGCCCTTTTCAGAGTTTTATATTTATTTTTTTACACGTGTGCAATATTACAAAATATATTTTATATTTTTTCCCTCATATCTAGCCCTCTTTGTTGTCACAAATGCACTTGTAACATGAAAAAGCACCCTAAGGAGATTATTTTCACAATAATATCACGTTCTCATCGCGTGTGGCGGCAGAGGCTGGGCACAGAAATTCGCTTAGAGTCTTATTAGGTGTATTTGCCTTACTATCAAGTTGACCGCTGCTGTTTTTTGAATGCAATTTGCCTTGCCGCCAATCGATAAACAGAGAGACAATGGGGCAGCAACAAAGGCAAATAATAGCACACAAAGAGCGTTGAAATGGTGAAAAGCCAAAGAAAGCGGCGCCAGTCAGCTATGGAAAATCGGGAATATTGAGGGGGAAAACAGCCAGAGGAAAAACCAGCCAAGAGGCAAAACAAATACAAAATCGGGGATGGAGGCAAAGGCAACACGCGATTAGTGAATGCCCAACCCCGCTAAACACAACACCCTCCCCACTCATCCACACACTCACACCTCCTCCCCGACTCACACCTAACACCTCCCCACCCACACTCATTGTATAACGGTTTCATGTTCCACAAAATGGCAACAAAACTGGTAAGAACCGACCAAAAAGTTAACATTCTAAGCTAAGCGGCAACTGCGTCTTGGAAAATGCGATAATTCATGGTAAATAGTAAATATGCCATAATCGAGCAAATATATAAATAGGCGATATATACAAGTAAATAATATATATTTCTAAATTAAAACAATCAATATTCGGCCGTGTGTTTGCTGGTATAATTAGAGCGGCAATTATATGATAATTATTTAACCCACCGAGCGTCACATGTGGGGAAACAAAGAAACCCAAGATCGGATGCGATTTTCGAGACTTTGACATTCCAATCCCAATAGTTCCAGATTAGTTTTGAAGTCAGTCAGTATGTGGAACGCCGTGGAATGGGCAAAAGAGATGAGAGCCAGAGATTACGGGGAACAATGGGCAATAAAGCCTGATATAAAAACAAGAACTTTAATCATTATTAGCTGTTTTCGATGGAAAGAGCATGTACTAGACTATTTTTAAATGGGAATTATCTTATAATGGTTAAGCTATTATCTTGATTAGCAACCGGATGAAGCTTTAAGGAATATTTTGGTATATTTCCAATTTCTAACTGCTTCCCTATCTTACTTTTGGTAAGAAATGCATTATCAAAGTGTTTAAATCTATTTTAAGTATCTTTAAGGATCTCTTTATACGAAAATAAAAGCACAACCTGCCATAAATATTAACTTCACTAAAATGATGGCCAATCAAGTAGTTTGAGTCACTCTCCCCACTCACTTTGGATTCACTTTCGGTTACGAAAAATCGATCGGACGAAGAGTGGGCTGGCTGGAATGAATGTCAAGTTGTCGCAAAATCCAGCCACTAATTGGTGGTGGCCTTGCTGTGCGATCCGTGGGCGGAAGTGGGTGGAAGTGGGAGTGGCATCATCACTCAACTACTGCCGAGCCGCACGTGCACAGCACAAAAACAAAAACGAGAAATCATGAGCCAATCTTATCAGGAGGAAAAAGCTGGCAACAACAAAAGTTCAAGCAAATTGCCTAATTAATCAAAAATAATAATATAAAACGCTTAGCTAAAGTGAACTTTGCACACAGTACACAGCAATGGGCAAAATAATAGGTACTAAGTGCAGGGACATAAAAAAAAACATCAATTACTGTAAGTACTCCTCCCTTTTAAGAAACGAAACGGGATGGTACACATTTTCGATAAAAATAGTTATTTTTTATTTTTTAATATAAGAATTAACTGCATTTCTACAATAATTTAATATATTTTAGAGTACTCATCATTTCAAATACAAAAGTAAGTACTTTCACCTATTAAGACATGAAACGGAACGGAATGGAATGGAACAAACTAGTAAAATTTCATCTTTTGGATTTTAAATTTGTGTTACACACATAATAATTAAGCTTTAGCTTTATTCAAAAATGTACCTCTCACTGTGACCATTGGTGTAGGTGTTAGAGTGAGCCTAAGTACTTTTCCCTTTTAAACTCGAAACAGAGTGGAATGGAACACAGGGCTAGATGCCATAATTGTGTTAAATTGAAGCACGTCGAATGGCTAGATCGTGTATATCGCCTATCTATATGGCTCCCGTCATATTCAAGTGTGCACATAAATATATAAAACATACAAGTATAAACCGAGAACAGCGATTAACTAAAGTTGATAAGCCGCACTCTAAAAACAGAAAAAAACAAAAAATCCTACCGAAAAACCCCCGGAGAAACCCCTTCTTTTTGGCGCGTTGCCAAGCGAACTCGCGCTGTTAATTGTCCTTTGTTTTTTTTTTTCTTTGTTATTTGCTTTTTACTGCACTTTATTATCATAATTACATACACATAACAACAACAACTACAGGGTATTGCTCAATGTAAACAAATAAACAAGGCAAAGAAAAATCAACTTTACTCTTTGATAACAATTACAAAATATTTTTGTTTATTTTTTTCTAGCTGCAATTTATGGGCCAGTCATTGCTGTGATTATAAAACAAGAAAAACGGAGCACGATTTGCATATATATTTACATATAAACAACAACACAGTGAGTCAGCCTTCAAGGATGGTGTGATATAGAAGTAACCCCTTTATTATGAGGGGTTTCAATAGTTTCTTTAGTAAATAAATTATATATTTATAGTATTACATTTATTATGACTCAATTTCTTGACTTTCCCTTGTATTTTATTCTTCACTTTCCTTCAGAAGCCAAATCCTTCGAGGAAAACCCCCCGTTTGCTTACTCATCACAGCGTTTACTACTTACAGCTCGCCGTTAGTGGGTTAAAAAGGCACCTGAATTGGCGGCATGTGCTTAGTCACTCTAAATATATATATATAAATGTACCCCCAAAAGCAAAATAAAAAAGAGCGCTGCTTGCTGACTAAATGCAGACTTCCAAGTACTTGGGTTGTCCCCCAAAAAGCGAGCGCGCGAGCCAAGAAAAACGAAAACAAAAGGTAACAAAAAACAAAAAACATAAAAATAAATAAAAATAAAAGTAAGCCAGCGAACTCCCTTCAACCCGTTTGTTGTTCATTTATTTTTTTAAACCTAAACCTAAACTGAAACGGAACGGAACGGAGTTTTGATGGCAAACCAAACGCAAAACCATCAATGAATTGCATCAGCCAATTGACTCTGTCAGACTCTGGATCGCCGCTAGAGCGGAGATTTTCCCACCGCCAAAGAGCGGGAGAGGTGGCCTGCACTATGGAACGAATTTGTATTTATTTATAGAGACCATTCCTGCTCTCCCCCTCGCATCAAATGATTAAGCCATGTGTCATCAGGCCGAAAAAAACAGCAACAAAATACCCCCAACCAGAAGCGGGGGAAATACGAAATCGAATCATTAAATAAGGAGAAAAGCTCTCTCACGAGAGCAAAAAATAAAAGTCGCCTTGCTTCTCTTTCTTTCGCGCATCTCGGAGCCATTCGCTCTCTTTCTGGCCATAATGACGCAATGCGTGTCGGCATTTACGTCAGGCGAAGGCGAAGGCGAACACGAACCCCGAAGTTTCTGTTTCTGTTTCTTTCTCACTTTTCGCTTTTCTTCTCTCCGCGTGTTTCTTTTCTTCAAAATGTTATTGTTTTTAGCTGTATTGTTACTGAAAATCAAAAGTTGCGCAGAGGACAGTGCAGAACCCATACAAAGGTCAGTAGTCGCGAGTCAAGTACAGTGGTAACTGGCCTTGGGAGAAGGGTAATTGTATTGTATTTTATTTAAACATATTATTGGGTTTGTTTAATAACCAGCATTTATCATAAGATAGAAGTTCTCATAAACGAACGTTTGTTGTTTTATTTCTCATTATTTTTATAATTTATTAATATTGTTAAGCCTTGTAAGCATTAACTGAGTACTAACTATTGCATTGTGTAGCCTTTTTAGCATTTTGTAAAAGTAGAATTATGTAAATAGAATTTCCGCATTTGTGTTCCAATTCCGCTGTTTCAATTTGAAATAAATTAAGACATGAAAATTAGGATTAAGTAAAACAAAGACTACGGTCACTCTAAAATTTGGAAAACGAAATAAAGCACATTGAAAAGTTAAAACCAAGAAAATAAACCAAAGAAATAAAGAATAATCTATATAAAAACTGCGATAACCACTTTTTAATTTAAACTGAAACCGAATTTATTATTACACATTGAAAGTGTAAAGATATTTGCTTTTATTCAAGTTCCAGAAACATATAGAAGTTCTTATAAACGAACGTTTTCTTTCTCATAATTTAAAACCCTTCTCTTTTTTGTTATTTCATAGAATCTTAGTAAGTATTATTATGGACTTCTTAGTTTATCCATTTCTTTCTCCAACAGGTTCTAGTATAATAAGTAATTTATCTCAAAACTCAATTATATCAAAGATCTTATGGTGTTATTCCTTAATATGAACCCTCTTTAATGTGAACCCTTAAACTTCCTCTGCTCTTTTAGAACCCTTTAATTTCCTAATTTTTCTTACACTTTTCTCCCATTCTCCACTTTAACCCAAATCTCTGCTGGGGCCGTGTCATGATCCACATAAGCACCCTGGTATCTGGAGCAGACACTCCACTCCCCGAGACCCCAGACAAGCACTACTACTATATAGTGGCGATAAGATATCCCCCCCAGACGATCCAAGTGCGGCTGCACTTGCGCAACCAAATGAAAGGGCAAACAAGTTCAGACCAGACTATACCGGAACGGAGAGATCCTCTCCTCCGAGTTTCAGGGGGTTCCGGGTCTACGGATTCCAGTGCCCAACAATCGGGGGCGTTTCTAGGTAAGCACGTGATCGAGCGGATTTTCGATGGACAACCGCTCGCGCTAAGTGATAGTTCCAATATATTTTCGAGTCTGGAATGTTTGCTTCGGGCAAATTGCAAGGCGGAAAATGAGAATTCGACGCATAAATAAGCAGGTGCTAATTGCAGATCGCCAGTGGAAAAGTTGTGTTTGTGCTGTGTGTGTACTGTGTGTACTTCCTTTCTTCAGTTCAATAATTGCGGGACGGTGGACAAAAGACTTCGACCTCACCTTCTCGTGCGATGCCATTAAATTTCCATCCAATAATTCGCTACCAGAGCACTTCCCCTTCTGGCCGTCTCTTTCTCGCCGGCCGCTAATTAAATTTGCACGCAAACAAGCTGGAAAGAGATGGCACTACGAGTGCTAGAGATGTGCTAATTGTGCTCGCTAATTGCGCCAAAAAGATTCGCAAGGAAACGCAATAAAAAACAAGAAAGAAAGCAAATGTTCGGGCAAACCGATGTTTCTTATACCCTTGAAGTTAGTACCGATTATTTAGGCAAGGAAAGGTATTATATTTAACAGAAAATAGAGTGCGTTGTGAGCATAACAGCCCTTTATGTGCGCATGGGAACGGAATGGAATGGAACAGATGGATGCTTAAAAAGCACTATTAATTTAATTAAATATATAAATCCATTAAAACGACTTAGTGTTTTATTTATTAAATAATGTTGTGAGCTTAGCAGCCCCTTAAGTGCGCATAGGAATGGAATGGAATGAAACAGAAGTGATCACTGAGGAATATGTGTACATTCCTTATAAATCATCTCCTCTTACCAAAAATTAGAGCACCCTCAGCCAGGGTATTGCTAAATATATTTAAGAAAATATGTATCACAAGAAGAGGAACGTTTCGTGTTCCGTTTCACATTGTTGTGCAGCAGACTGGAAAGTTTTGGCGAGCGGTGAAAAGTCTCAGTGTAATCAGTGGAAGGGAGGGGAATTGCGATTTAGTTGGTCATGCGATAATTTCGTTAGACGCCACGCGCCACTGATTAAACGCCTTCGCCCCATCCGTCGGCGTGTTCCCACCTCATTTCGTCACCTCCTCCGCCTCATCCGCCTCCTCCTTCTCTTTGGGCAGCAAACTTGCATTAAAAATAGCCAAAAGGCGAATGATAAATATTTGAAAAAGGGGTCTAGAGTCTATTTTTGGCCGATTCGAAACGTTTCGATTGTTGATCGACTAATTGACGCCCGGCTAAGTGATGCTAAGTGAGAGGGAACGAGTGGGAATGAAACGTGCGCCGCCCCCAAGGCCAGAAAGACCGTTAACCGAATTGGCACGCAAAAAAAAAACATGAAATAATAATACAAATCAATCATGGTAGCTTTCTAAACTATGTTTATTTTTATTTACGTTTTTATAATATTTTTTGCTTGCCTTCGGGACCGGCGGTCGATAATCGACCTTGCCAATTGGTAAGGGGGCGGGAACGATGGGAAAGGAGTGGCGTGGCGTAAAGTTGCCGACACCAAACAACAACAGGTTTCAATGCGGTTAACTCTGGCCTCGCACAAAATAAAAAAACACTGAGAACACTAAATACTGAAAGCCAACAAAAGAACCGCAAATGGCCAAAGCCAACGCCAAAGTCAAAGCCAAATCCGAACCCAAATTCAAGTCTCGTTTTTAATTTCGTGTGCTTGTAAACCGCAAAGGTTAAAAGCGCACCTGAGGCTATATATACTATAATCTTTAGAATGATACTCCATTCACCTGCACTCGATGCGGGGAAATCACAAATAAAGAAAGAGGAGCGAGCGCCAGCGCCAGGCACAAAGGCGAATTGCCAATGCGCGCGAGCGATTGCGATTCCGAATCCGAATGCTTTTCCGCCATTTCCACATTCTCGCATAAATTAAGTGCATTTGCGGCGCTATGGATTTCCGCAAAATCGGGCAGCAATTTATCGGGGCAATAGCCCCGGCAACCTGCACACACCCCACCCCTTAATTGACAACATTTCCCTGTAGAACTCAATTAACAGATTAGTTTCTGCCATAGAAAGCCGAGAACTGGTGACAGTTGTTGATCAATCAGCTATCGGAATGGAGCACCTAAGATATCAGCAAATCAATTCCCGCAAATTAATCGGGACAACAGACGGAGTTAAGCTTTAAACTAGAAACCTGGTTTATCGATAGAATAGGGAAAGTGGAATGGAACGCCGCTTTAGGAAATTTAGAAGTTTCTTTAAAAAACTCCTTTAAAAGCCTCAAGAAAATGCTTCTTAAATTAATTTCCATTTTGGAACGACTAGAATTAAACATGTTTTCTTTCTCAAACAGATTGGAACGAAACGCCATACCATTAAGTAAAGAAGCCTCATCTGCCTGCGTTGATTGTTCAGCCGGAGTTAAGCTTTAAACTAGAAAGCTAGTTTATCGATAGAATAGGGAAAGTGGAATGGAACGCCGCTTCAAGGAATTTAGAAAAGTTTCATTATTAAATCAATTGTAATGACCTTTAAAAACTCCTTTAAAAACATCAAGAAAAGGCTTCATAAATAACTTCCATTTAGGAACGACTGGAATTAAACATGTTTTCTTTCTCAAACAGATTGGAACGAAACGCAATAGCATAAAGCAAAGAAGCCCCATCTGGCTGCGTTGATTGCTCAGCCATTAAGCGAAATGAAATTTTAAAGGAAACGATGATGATGTCCAGGCCCCCAAAAATCGATTTGTATGCCCCACACACAATCCCAACAAGCCAATCAACGGACAAACCCACTTAATAAAATTGTATGCAATAAAAAATAAGTTAATTAATTGAGCGCGGGAAGGCAATTCCAAGCGGGGGAACAAAACGGAATGGAACAGCGCGTGCTGGGGGAACGCTGTTTGTCACACTTTTATTACCCGACGTAGTCGTTGTTGTCGTCGTGTGGCTTCTTGGCCAGCTTTTTTGTAGCCAACCGACGACGACGACATGTTTACGTCGATATCGTTATTTTTACTCTTTTATTTGGATCGACTTGCCGACTGCCACTGCCGCCTTTCCTTTCCCTTCGATTTCGAGTCCATTGCATTATAACTTCGATTCGATTCCGTATCATCCGTCCCCCGACCCGTCCTGCTTTGTCATTATTATTGTACGTATTATTTTATTGCAAATTGAAGTGAAAAATGTTAATTGAACAATAAAAACAATGCGACACAACGTCAGCAGGTTCTTTCATTGCGGGTAATCGAATGAATCGATTGTTTACACAATTATTGATTCCGTTCTCTTACCAAATAATAGTTTAGATATTTGGCTATTTATTTATTTATTACATAATAAGACATATTGTTCGAATTTCTATAAATCAATCAAACAATTTAAAGTCACGAAAACCGACACATTCCCACACATGACCGGAAGTGGCAGTTGCCGAGTTATGAAACCCACTGTACTCGTAAAATGGACTGACATTTATGAGCATTGTTGTCATTATTATTATTATATGGACTTGCACTGGTTTTTGTGCCATTGGCCGTAATTCCGTGTATTTTATATATTTTTTTTTTTTATTTAGAATTTGTTTGTACTTTTTGTATATTTTTTCCC
The DNA here is from genome assembly GCA_014170255.2 of Drosophila triauraria. NCBI lineage: Eukaryota > Metazoa > Arthropoda > Insecta > Diptera > Drosophilidae > Drosophila > Drosophila triauraria. Next base: position 17,130,704 of record CM024333.1, read on the forward strand.
CTCTTTTTTGCAATCGCCATCACATTTCTGGTTACCCAAAAATGCTGAAAACCCCAATTCACCTCCAAAAATGGGCGTGAGAAATCGCTGGGGGCAACTTAATTCCGACTTTTGGTCGTATTTTTGTTATTTTCCAGCGCGTCATCATTAACGTCATTATGCCCCCCGCAGCAAGTACAAAAACTGAATAAATCGAGACGTGAAATTATGTTGAAGATTCCCACCGTTCCGCTTTTCTTAAAAACAAAAATAAAGGGCGGCAGGACTCCAGAGCGGAACGCCTGGCAAGGCTGGAATATAAGTCAGCTGACTTTATGGGAAATGGCACAAGCCACGGCTGCTATTGGAAAGAGGCTGTGAGAGAGAAGAGAGGAGGCAATTGAAGATTATGGGCAGCAACAACTGCATTTAACAAGATCGATTTGGTTTTGATAATGAGCAGAGACAGAGAGGCAGGAGAAGAAGATGCTAGTCGAAGCAGAGCACAAGCTAAAAACGTGAGCAGCACACGGCCCAAAAATATATAAATATCATTGGAATCGTTCCAGTCAAATCAGCGTCTTATCTCAATCACTTTTGGGAGCCATTTTTAGGGCGAGAGATCTTGAAGTTTTCAATTTAAGTGTTTTAATTTGGGACATAAATAAAATTAATTAGAGACAAATTCAAAACAATAAAAGAACAAGACCCAACATCATATTAAATATTGTGACAAAAATAACCCCAAGACAAAATAAAGCCATGTTATCTTCTTTTTAAGTTTTCCTCGTTTTTTCCAGTGTTAATAATAATATTATCATTTATGGCGCGTCATGCAGTTTTGGCCCCCAAAAAACACGTCGAACGAAAGCAAAGCTTCTTATCGAAGAGCTTTTCGCAGGAAAAGCTCCCTCGCTTGTTCTCTTTCCCTGCTCGCCGTCTCCGCCGTCTTCTCCTTTTGTTATTCATTCCGTCCCGTCTGCCTTGAACCATTGACACATTTAAGGCGTGGGTGGGCGGCAGCAAGAGAGCGTGCAAGAGAGGGAGAAAGGCGAGCTTAAGAGAGCGAGAGAAAAGTGATCGTCGTCCGATTAAACAGCAAATTGTTTGCCTTAAGAAAATAAATAACTCAAGATTCGCACAAAGAGAAATGCCAGATGGAAGGGAGTAAGAAAAGGGGAAGGGGTTAAAAGGGAAAGAGGCAATGAGGCGATAGGCGAAGCGGCAGAAAAATCAACAAACAAAAAACGCCAGGCGAAGAAACAAACGAAGAAAATTAGCAAATGCTACAACATAAATACATATGTACATACATAAGTACCCATGTGTGTGTGTGCAAATATTTCTTCGTCTGCGCTATTTTTATAAAAAGAAAAAAATGTTGAAGCACAGAAACAACAAAAAGTAAAAATAAAAAGAATTGAAAAAAATAACATAAAAAATACAACACACAAAAAAAAACTAAAGCGAAAGAGCGTGCAAGAGCAACAGCAACAACAACAACAACTACAACTACATAAAGTTACTTCGAATACAACGCTTCGCCTTTGGGGGGCACTCGAAGAAGAAGAAAGAAGGAGAAGGAGAAGCTGAAGAACGAGGAGGAGGAGCAAGGGAGGAGGAGGAGCAGCCGGCACAGTTCATGCGAATTTTTTTTGGGAATTTTCCACTGGCAGCGCGACAGCAGCAACAACATGAATAATTCACTTTTGGCCCAGACCACCATTAACAGCAGCGGTCACATCATTAGTCAATGCTCATCATCCTCATGCTCTGCCCATCTGCTTGGTCACTCTAATACTGCCAAGCCAGGGAAAACGTTCACACTTCCCTAACAATTAACGCCTTGGTCACACTGATATATCTATGAAGTACCTCCTAGACTACTGCCTAGTAACATACTATGAAACATCAAAGAATTTCTGAATATTTCAAATTATCTCGTATAATATATAGAATAAAAAGCTAATATCACTGTTAATTAAATTTGAAAATAGAGTATGACATTTATTTACGGAAATTAACGACGCTAAATAAATACACAATTGATTAGCACATATTTAACACGTTTATTTTCTATTTTCGAAATGAAAATAGATGTTGCTAAGGCGGATGAATCGAGGCTTTAATTTTTGGATAAAAAATTCAACTCCTAGGCCAAGTAACTTTTATTTTGGCCGGTGCAGTTCTCTCTCTCAGACGCAAGAGCAAGCGCATATTTCAACATTGTCGCCAATAAGGAATTGCATGCACGTACTGCAACCGACTCGAACTCACTCCCTTTCCCGCCCCACCGCCAATGCTCATTGAAGAACTTTTGCCCATAAAAGCAAATGTTGATCAGAGGAATGGGGCGGACACAGGGACAGCGGCATAGAAGGGGAAGGGAGAGAGAAGAGAGAGAGCCACCAACACCAATTAGCGCGCAGACGCAGCAGCAGGCAACAACAGTAACAAACGGCACTGAAAACAATTATTTGCTTCCCTCAGGTATACATTAAATTATAGATATTTCCAAAATCTTACTAAATGAATTAAAAACAGAACACACATGCCGATGCGGACGGAGCCAGAAAAGAGCCAAATCTACTACTCTGTGAATTCTCCTATTATAATTTATTTTACCTAATCCTATCTTATTTTTTTCAAGTGTAAAGCAAAAAGAGTAACAACAACGATACACAAAAAGAAAAAACAGGTTTGAAGACGACGCCGCCGCCGCCGCTTCGCTTCGCCACTTGTTGTGCGCCTTTCAGGGGGCGAAAGAGAGAGGGCGGGAGGAGGGCACAACAGAGCGAGATGGGGAGATTGCAAAAACTTTTCCATTGATGAATTTTTAGCCACTTCTTCTTCTTCGTCTTCGTCTTCGTCTTTGACTTCGTGTTCGCTTTGTAGTGAAGCTGCAGTGTGTGTGCGTGTGTGCGCGTGGATGACAAGTGTTTTAAAAAAGAGCCGACGAAAAATGGCTTTAAAAAAAGCTTTCTAGAACATTCTCTGCTGCTAAAAATAGATCCCCGAATTATAAATACCAACTTAAATACATAAACAAGCTTGGTGTTACGCAAATATGTGTGAGTACACACACACACGCGCGTGTTATCCATGAAGTTGAAGTTGCAAAATTTCACAATTCCCCGAAATGTGAACTCCAATTAGACGGAGATTCATCGGTTTCATTTATTCGAAGCTCTACTTTTCTATCTCTTTCTCTCTCTGCCTTTAACGGTGTAACGGTGTCAACAGAAAAGGCAGCAAAAACCACAATGGGGCAACTAATTGGATTTCAATGCATATTGATTTCGATTTTTTTGGGGACACATTACACTGCACTAAACACGGTTGACACACAAAAAAAGAAGAAATAATCGGTCGCGTCACGAATTTGTTTCACTTTTGTTTCGCCTGCACACAGCTAGCCAGCTATTTTGTTTTTATTTTTATATTTCTTTTCTTTTTCCTTTTTTTATGCTTGCTGATAAAAGCACAACAAGTAAATAGCGCCAGCGGAACGCGAAATCGAACGAGGAACGACCGAATGGAACGGGACGCAACGAGGGGAGAGTACGACGCGCCTGCTCGATGGATTCAACGCGAGTGAGCGAGTCGAAACATCGACATCCACATCACATTCACACCGCTATCGCCAGCGACGCCGGCAGCGCAGCAGCTGCGACGCCGCCATCCACAGCACAGGTCAAGATAATCTCATTAAACTTTCAGAAAGTTTACTTTAATACGGTTTGATACTTTTTTAATATTTATATTTCAAATTATTTATATATTTTTGACTAATTATAGGCTAAAAAAATCGCTATTTCTTTCTCGCTTCTCTCAAAAAAGTAGAATACTTAATGATTGCGTTTTTAAGTTTGCTTCGTAATTATCATGACTAGTTTAAAACTATCCGTCAATACCAAAACAAATAGTTTGTTTTCCTTGACACTAGTTTATTGAGCGCTGCTGTAAATGTATCGGAGCATTGAACGTTGCGAACAACCGCAAAATTGATCCCCACATGGAAAGAGAGCGCCAAAGAAGTGAAGAGAGAGTGCGGGAGCAAAGAGGCAGTGTGAATGGGAGCGAGGGAGAGAGCGCGCGCGCAAAAGAATTTCTAGTCAACGGAAAGCTCATTTGCATGCGATGCGTGTGTTATCCACACCTGTGTTTGTGTGTGGGCTACTGCCAGTGCGACTGTGTGCTGCACCGGAATCTCGTGTGTCGGCTTATGCAAAAATTAGGTAACCGATACAGAGACAACACAAGAGAGTGGGGGAGAGAGAGCGTCGATGATTCAACATTACAAACGGCAAGCATGCGAGTAGAAAGAGAAAGAGGTGAGAGAGTGGGTGGCAAAGGCCTTGCGTGGCACCGTTAATGCCGAAAGCCCCCGAAAATGCAGCCAAGAAGAAGTAAAAAAAGTACCGTTTGATTAACGAGCGCCGCCCGAAAGTATGCAAAGGTAAGAAGCCAAGGCTATCACACGCCTTAAGTAAAGGTCGCCCACCCAGCAGGGTTTTGTTCGAAGGTTAACTAGGATAATGAGTAAGGCTTTCATAGAAAATAACCACTTTGTGAGAGATAATCATATTTCTTCTTAGCAAAAACTATATTTATACGGTTTTGACACAAAAGGAACTTTCAAATGGTTTGATTTAAATCTATTAAATATAAATAATTTAAGTAATTTAAGTTATTGAAAAGGCCTTTAAATGTCCTATTTGGATCTATGGATATTTAAAAATTGCTTATTTCTGTAATACGTATTTTATTTGCCTAAAATGGCAACAGTTTTGACCATTTCTGATTGATTCTTATTTGCATTTGGCCACACTTAGCTTTTGCATTTAATAAGTGAATAACAAGCTTTGGTAAGACTGTACCTACTTTAAATAGCTTTGGTCACACTAAAACCAAAGAGAAGTTGTAATTTCTGCTTCTTACTGACTAATTTATAAGCTCCAAACACTTGTCATACAAAATAGACACTAAGATTCCAGATTTATAAATGTTTTGCACTAACTATAAGACACAGCCTACTTTAAAGAGCTTTGGTCACACTAAAACCAAAGAAAAGTTGTAATTTTTTTTTCTTTCTGACTAATTTATAAGCTCCAAGCACTTGTCAACTATAAGACAACTTGCAGAACTAGGAATTCCCGAATGTAGGGCTAGATTCAAGTCAAGACTTTCGCTTACCCGCTTACTTGAGATACAGAGTTACCAGCGACTTCCATTTACATTTACATAAATAATGGCAAATTAATTGTCAACTTACCTGGAAAGAAAAGAGAAAATAACGATTATTATCAAGGTATCAAGAGGTGAGAGGCCCTAGTTTAAGTTGTATTTGAAGATTTGATCCCTAATCGAGGTTGACACTAACTCTTTAGCGTGTCCACAAACTGGTGATCCACAAGACTGTCTGTCCGATTGATGGAGCCCTGGTAGGCGGCGCTCTTGATCATGCCACTGGGGGCGCCGCTCTTGAACGAGCCACGCTGGGCGACGCCCCCCTTAACCGGGCCAGCTTGGGGGGCGCCCTTGATCGAGCCACTGGGGGCGGCGGCCTTGAGCTTCATATCGCGCTCCGGAGGACCCGGCTTTTTTTGGCTCGACACACCCATATATGATTTGCGCAACCGAATATCGGTTGTCTTCTGATTGATTTTCTAGACGACGACGAAGAGCGCGTCTAGTTTTTGAGATATTGGGTTAAAATCAAGAACCGATATTTGTGAAGCGAGTGTTATGACTAAGGATTTGGAACATAATTTTGACGTAGAAAGCTGAAAGTGAACTGTGATTGCTTTCTTCTCAACGAAACTCGAGAAACTCGAGCGACAAATACCAATTTTGTTGAGGGTAAATTCGTATTAAATTAAATTTTTTTCTACACACTAATGATGCCGCAGCCACCGTTTTCCCGAGATCTGGCCCCCTGTGACTTTTTCTTGTTCCCTAAACTGAAGAGGCGCATGAAAGGACGACGTAACGCTAAGCTTGACGAGATAAAGACGGCTTCGAAGGAGGAGCTGAACAAGATACAAACAAATGATTTTTAAAGTGCTTCGAAGATTGAAAAACCGTTGGCACAAATGTATAATATCTCATGGAGATTACTTTGATACGATACCTAGTATAATGTTAGCTATTTTTCTCATATCGAGCCACTTGGTTCTATCTCTTACTCACACAAATGCAATTCTTTCATTCATTGATAAAGAAAATGCTAATGGTATGGGTAAAACCCACTATTTTTTATATTTAAAATTCAAATGGCATTGCTAAAGGAAATTAAACGGCTTTAAGCGAACTTGGGAAGGAAACTTGAGTTGGTATTAATTATTAATCAATCGAATACAATCGAGCCTCTATTACTTGTGATGATTTCAAGTCAAACTCGTTTTAAAATATAATAAATACGCCTCATTCAACGTCATTACTTGAATAACCTCTCAAAATTTAAATAGAAATTTCGTGTGAATAAATCTAAGGCTGTGCAGATTTTTTTCAATAATATTCTAGAGGTCTGTGCCCTTGCTCGATCTTATTTCTGTCGCTCGGCTCGAAAGGAATTTCGTATCGTATTATTCACCTACATATATTTAATTTCTTAATTGTATTTTCCTCTGTTCTCTGTTTTTCGTCAATTACAAACAACATTGATAAATTATGGATTGTGGTTTTGGACCAGTGCCAACTGCACGCAATATAAAACCGAAAAACGCATTTGGGGGTCGCCGATCGCGAAACAAGAAAAAAAAACAATTACAAATTCAAAATAAATAAATAAAAACAAAGAGGCAGCTTTATAAATTATAAATAAAAATAGCAAAATTTAATTGCATTCGCGAATTACATAAATATTTATGAGGGTAGCAGCGGCAGCAGCAGCAGGCAGGCACAAACAAAAAGCAACTGCAAAAATATCGAAGATCGCCGCTGCATTTGCTTTGGTATGCGAACCGTACCGCTCCACCTCATACCCCCCCTCCCCCCTACCTTCTATGTGGGTCATTATCTTGTTTACGCCGCAGTGACGTCGATGACGCAGCGCTGCCAAGGCGAGCAGCGATGCCGAGCAGCGCCGTCAACGCACCAAGACGATCGAAAAAAGAAAAATTATAAATTACAATTGCGAAAGAGAGCGGGAAATTATTTAATTATGGCGTTTATGTGAACAAATTCATGATTTAAAGTAATTTTAAGGGTAGTGTATAATTGCTTTTAAGCCACATAAATCGAGGCTCGGCTATTATGCCAAAACACACAAGAGATCTTTGCCCAAAGACAGCAAGCGGCCTCAAAGTTTGTAACTGAATTCGTACTTGGGAATTTTAGCTGCGCCCTTTGCATAAACTTTAATTATTTTCTATTTTAAAAACTTGACAAACATTTTTTAATCGAAATAATTAGTAATTTCAAGTCTTAAAGTGTTCTTTTCCAATTTCTTAAATATTTCCAATAATAATTTAATTAAAAGTAAATTTCTTAGTAAGTGAACCCGCATAAACGCATACAAATTGCAAAACGCTCCTGCCACGTGCAATAAATTGTGGGTGGAGAAGAGAGTCGGTCGGAAAATGGCAGGGGGAAAATCTCAAGGTGGCTTCAGACATTTCCAGCTAAAGCGAAGCGAGCGAGCGACTGACGAGTGACACGAGACAACTGAAAGTGCAATCCAGGTGCCGCAAAGGGAAAACCAAATGAAAATCGTATAGAATGCAAACATTTTGATTTCATTTCGTTTGCAAATTGCAATGCCAAGCAAAGCAAACGAGATGATGGCTTCCACCTTGATCAATTTGTTCGCGATGAATCATTGATTGATTTCTTGATAGAAAAAGCAAAGTAACGAAACAGAAAGTAATAAGGAAAAGAGCGTTTGGAGCGTTAAATTATTTATGTTCTCTAAATTCAAATTATTTTCTTTTTTAATGTATTTTTTTAAGCATTTCAAAACATACAAGCTCTATAGGTTATGAACGAATAAGCGACATCATTAAGAAGTGACGAGAAAAAGAAACGAGAAGAAGCAACTAGTAACGAGCTTAACACTTAAAAAGTCAGTTAATTTTAGTTTAACTTTTATCAATTCTCTTTTCTTATACCAGAAGATTCGATTAAATGTTTTAAACATTTTATAACACAGTTTCTCGCTCTTCCCTACGACATTAATTTTCGATTTTGCCGCCTCATCGTTTGCTATTTCTCACATGTTTTCTCCGATTCGCCTTTGTGCTTCTCCTTCGCCGAGCGTGCAAATTGGATTATGCTCCATTTTTGTGTTAAATTATTAATAAATATTAATTAAACGTTGTGCTCTCTATTCGATATTTATAGATTCCCAGATGTGCCCCTGCCCTGCCTGCTGCTGTGATTTCTGTTTTTACAATCTAATTTTTGGGACAGGTGGGGGAAAGAAGCAGAAAAATCGCGGAAACATAAGCGCAAATTTCTATTATTTTTATCACGTTGAGAATTTGAAAAAAAAAAAAAACTGATTTATTAATTTCAAATTTAAAACAGATCAATTTGTATTAAAAATTAAAAATTGATTCAAATATAATATTATATGCACCAAAATGTTATATAAAGGTTCGGATTATTAAAGAATTTCTGAATATAATTTTGTTAATTTCCTCTCAAGGATAGTAACACATTTTGATATTAATTCAAGAAATAAATCGGTTAAATATAGATTAAATCCAATTACTTTATATACTGACATGCGTTAAATACAAGAAGAATCGGTTTCATGTTTGGTATAGTTAATATTGGTTTAAATTTGTATAAATATCTGGGATTATATGTAGGTACAATTCCCCCTGAACTTTAAAGCTATTACTTGACCGAGAAAATATAGTAAACAGTTTACTAATTTTGGGAAATCTCTGGAGGAGTGTGCCTTTGTTTTGGAGGAACTTTTCTCTATGCAGATTGCTATTTTTCCCCAGTTTTTTGTTTATTTTTCCAGTGTCTTTAGGGGGCTTTTTTACACACAAGTAAAGGCTGTATTTTGCCTTGTACTTTACAAAACTTTCGAATATTCCCTTTAAAATAGTATCTGCTATCTTTAAAATTAACAAAAGCATAAATAAGCCAATTGGGGAGTGAAATATTATATTTAATAGTAAATTGTTTACTAGTTTTGGGTTATAGAAGATAATGCCATTTTGAGGCCGTGTGCCAAGTCAACTTTCCTCGATTTAAGTGGTTATTTTTCCACCTAATTCTTGTGTTTATGTTTCGTGCTTTTTTCGAGATTTTCTATGGGAGCAGTGGGGTTTTTTTTCGTGTTACCTTCGAGCAGGGAGCCGCGGTTGATCAACATGCTCGATGTCTTGAGCAGCCAGCAGTAGAAGCGAAAGAATAGAAACACGCTGGGCAGCGGCGACGCCACTGTCGCGGTCGCTGTCGCTGCCGCGGTCGCAGTCGCTGTTGCAGTCGCAGGTCGCAGTCACAGTCGGCGTCAGCGCGGGTGGGCGGCCGAAAAGAGAGAGAGTGGGAGTTGGAGTGGGAGAGGGAGAGGGGTAGGGAAGAGTGTGGGTATGGGAATTCGGAACTGGAGTTCTCTCAACTGTTGACCTTCTTTTTATTTCTCTTTCTCGTTTTCTTCGTCAAACTTCTGCCAGCTGCAGCGCTGTTGGCGTCGCCGTGGCTGCGCTGTCGCTGTCGCTATCGCCTGCAGCGCAGCAGTAACTTATACACACACACACACAAGCACACACAGAGGCAGCACTTAAAAAACAAGAGGTTGCTTTTCGCAGCGTTATATTCCTTTCGAGTTTCTTGGCTTAATTTCAGTTTTTATTTCCGTTTTTCTTCGTTGAATTTATTTTTCGTATTTTTTTTTTCATTTATTGACAAGTAAAAATGCAAAGCGGTGAGTGCAGAACGGAGCGTGGAGAGTGGAGAGAGCGTGGCGAGTGTGGAGAGAGAACTGAACTCGCAGCGGGCGAATCTCGATTGGAACTAAAATTTCGCAGCGGCAGCGCGCAGCGGGGGACGCAGCGACGCAGGCAGCAACGCGGGCAGCGGCAGAGTGGCGGCAAATTTAAAGGTTTCCTTTTCCTCCCTTTCAGTCAGTCTGTTTTTACTTGTTCCGTGTTTTTTTTTTCTTATGTTTTTTCTCCGTGCGGAACTTTAATTTGTGGCGCGCGCTTTTTATTTCAGCGTTCTTCTCGCCACGAATTTCGTGCTACTAAAAATTTGCCTTTTTCGCTGCGGAATCCAAGCGAAAAAAGTGAATAAAACAAAAAATAACAGCAGACACACACACACACGTTGAGCTGTATGCAGCAGCAAATGCGGCGAATTAAAGAGAGAGAGGGAGACAACGCGGTGAAAATGCGAGAGCGCGGTGTAATTTAAGAGAGCACTTCGAGGCGAATATTGAAAGAGAGAACTAAGAGACCAGTAAAAGGGTCAAGTAAGAAATTCTCAAGGGCTGATAACATATAAAATGCAGTGAAACCCGTTAGGCTAAATGGGGAAAAGCCTACAAGTAGCAAACACAAGGAATTACAGGCTACCGAAATCTTGTGAAGAGAGCACAACCAAAATAAAAGAGCGGGTGCCGCACACAAAGAGCGCCCAAGACGTTGAGGCGAAAAACCAAACAGCAATGGTAGTTGCGGCGAAAATCAAGAGCGCACATACATTCAATCAAATGATGGGTTGGAGTAAATAAAAAAGGAAAATGTCAAGAAACTTTAATTTAAATCTCAAAGCGTAACCTAAATTGATTAAAGTAAGGTTAAATTAAATTGAGATAAGCAAGTAAATTGAGAATGGGGAAACGTCTTGAAATTACAGCGAAAATAGTGAGAGAGAGCAACGGCGGCAATAGAGAGAGAGAGAGAGAGCGCGGCGAAGAGCAGAAGTCAGCAGGTCGCGAGGTGAAATGTTAACCCACACTTGCGCAAATGCGTGCGTGTGTGCTTTCTCGTGTGCTGGCATGCGCGTCTCTCGCCGTCCGTGTGTGATTATGAGCGGCGAATTAATTTGGACGCTGCACAGTGGGACGGGTTACGTGACTGACCGGCGAACCGAACTTCCTTGGCATTTATTGCATGCCACACGCAAAGCGGCAAATTTGCAACGCGGCGAAAAGGCGACCGACCGACAGCGAGAGAGGGAGAGAGTGCGCGAGCGGCAGAACGAACATACGATTGTGGTGAGTAAGTTAATGTGCGGCTGTGTGAGTGCACAAATCGATTGGCGAGCAAGAGAGAGGGAGGAGTGAGAAAAAGAGAGAGAGGGGCTGTGTACAGGTGGACGCACAAGCAGGCGCAAAAGGGGGCGGCGGGAAGCAGAGGGGATGAGCGGTAAGCGCTGATAATACAACCGTTTTTATTGTATTTATTTTTTTGTTTTATTCCGCATTCGAGGGCAAAAACAGCAGTTTGCCAAAAACAGCTGAGTAATATTTGATAGCCGAAAACAAAAAACAAAAAACAAAAAACAAAAAAGAACAAATTAAAGTGCAATTACTCAAACAATTTTATACGAAAATAAAGTCTACCTAAACATACGCTAATTAATCAAACGTTTTTTTCGTTTGCCTGCCCTTTTGGTTACCGTTTTTCCCTTAAAATTCCCAAGTTCTTTTTCAAAGACTTTAAGCTAGTTAATTTTCTTGTAAAAACTCAATTTTAAAGCGAATATATGTAGTTTTCCTACCCTTTTGGTAACCTTTTTTCCCTTAAAATTCCCAAGTTCTTTTTCAGAGACTTTAAGGTATTTAATTTTCTTATAAAAATCAATTTTAAAGCGAATATACTTTTATTCTTTTTGTCAAGTTTTAATTTAAACAATATTAAACATTTAAGAATGTTATTTTAAGGGGTTTTCCCATTTAAATTGTTTTAAAAAAGTACTTTAAACAATACCTAAGCCTATAAAAAAAAATATTTTCTCCCAAAGATGTTGTACTTGATCAATCTACAAAATATTAGCCAAAATATTCCATCACTTGGCTTTTAAAGGAACATTTTATTATAATTTGAGGATGGATAGGATATTGTTGCTATTATTAAACTAATAGTATTTATCACAATCAGAATATGAACAGCACTCCGATTAGCTTTGCGCTAACAATTTAAACAACTTAAGTACCATTACGACCTGTTCAAGGCAAGCATGTTATCGGAGATGCTGCAATGGAAATCACTTGCTTGGCTTCGATTTGTCCTTTTTGCATTTGCCGCTTTTCCACGCTGACCTTGAACTTGCCATCGTCGCATCTTTTCATTGTGTGCTTCCGGCTTGCGAATAGCACACTTTCGGGCTGACCTCGGATATTGATTGCATCTGGCGAACATTGTGCATTGCGGATCGGTTCGATTACCAGATAATTAGTGTTTCTTCCCAATTACAAGACCTTTGCAGCCTGCTTGTTAATATTTTTCCGGGAAAAATATACACTATCGAGTAACCAAAATTAAATTAAAACAAGCTTGGAAGAGCCAATATCTTGGCATCATTAAATCAAGGATTAGTTTCATGATTTTGCCTAACAAAATGCAAATTTAAGACGATAATTGTTAGAGTAGATACAGTAATGAATGAATCATTGACCCAAAAACTCGTGTCACGCTTTTAAGTTTGAAGTAAACATTTGACGTTGGATTATCATGTGAATACGATACTGATTTGATATTAAAGATGTACATATATTGATTGCAATTTGATGTCATTGTTCACATATAAAGAAATATAATAAATACTTGATATGCTTTTAGACGGAAATCGATTACTAAATGTGGGATATTTCTCCAAGTCGGCAGAGGTATTTTATTAAATTTATATTTGCACAGAGTGTACAGACTTTTCAGGCGAATGAAGTTCATCTATAAGGTTTTTAATTAGAAGCTAAAAAATGCTATAGGATTAACCATCTTTCCTTTTTATTTGGTGAAATATCCTTGCATGGATTCTAGAATTTTAAACGAGTATTTATTGACGAGTATTTTTTGATGAGTATTTCTTGACGAGTATTTCTAGGGTTTATATTTCCCTACATTCAACATAGATTTTAAAGAAAATCCCTTTAAACGAATTATAGATTTTTTTAACAAGTATTTCTTGCCGAGTATTTTTAGTGGTAATGTTTCCCTACATTCAACACAGATTTTAAATAAAAACGCTGGCATAGATTGTAGATTGTTTAACGAGTATTCATTGACGACCGTTTCTTGACGAGTATTTCTTGACGAGTATTTCTGGGGTTAAAATTTCCCTACATTCAAACATAGATTTTAAATAAAAACCCTATTCACGAATTCTTCATTTTTTTTTTATGACGAGTATTTCTGGAGTAATATTTCCCTACACTTAACTCAGATTTTAAATAAAAAAGCGGATTTTTTAACGAGTATATGTATATTGACGAGTGTTTCTTGACGACTATTTCTTCAAGAGTGTTTTTTGACGAGTATTTCTTAACGAGTATTTCTTGACGAGTATGTCTTGACAAGTATTTCATGACGAGTATTTCTTGACGAGTATTTCTTGACGAGTATTTCTTGGGTTAATATTTTCCGACATCTAACACAGATTATAATTAAAATTTGATATATGGAACTAAATTTTGGTAACTTCCGCCTTCAGTTATCTTTCTTTGGCTTGTAAAATCTTTCACTTGCTTTTATTTTCTTTCTTGGGGTGATTGCTTAGCTCTAAAAAATTTGCATAGCTATTAAAAAATTGTTGAATCGATACTCACTGCATGTTTTGACGCCTCCCAGCACCAGACTCGGCGACTGTTTGTTGCCCTCGGCGAAGGAGGAAGTTCTTGGACGACCGCTCATCTTTTCGACTTCTTCAGCTCCTGTGCCTGTTCCTGCCTTCCTGCCTTCTTCCCCACTCGCGCTGCTCAAACCTTCTTCGACGTCGTTATCCTCCTGCTGCTTCCTTCCTGCTGAATCCTTGCTGCTCCTGCTGCTGCTGTTGTTGTTGTTGTTGCTGCTCTTGTTCTGGTTTTGGTCGGTGATTGGTTCTGTGTTGAATTAATTAGTTTGTTGTGTTTATTTATTGTTCTTGATATTGCTGCTGCTGCTGCTGCGCTGCACGCGGTACTGTTGCTATTGTTGTTGTTGTTGCTTTATTTTTTTTGCAATTAAATTTGCAGCCAAGCGTCATTCAATTCCGTTTTTTTCAACTTTTTGCTTTATTTATTTATTTACTTATTTCTTTTTTATAGAATATTTTACATTCACGACAAAAAAAGAAGTAAAAGAACAACTATTGCTGTTTTCTTGTGGTTGTTGTTGTTGTTATTGCTCCTGCCGCAGTTGTTGTTGCTCTTCTTTGGCTGCTGCTGTTTTCCACCGGAAAATGCACGGCCATTGGCAATGCAAAGCAAGCCTTATTTTTGTTTTTATGTATTTTATTTATTTAATTATTTAATTTTTGCTTTTTTAATTTTTGTTAAGGTATTGTGTCTGGTTTATCTTTGATGCTTTTGAGGGGTTTTTCACTTTTTTCTTATAGCTACTGTCTTAAGACTGTTCAATGGCTGTAAGTATTGAAAATAAAAAATAATAATCATATTCTATTCACTAATAAGGCAAGCAAGAGAATTTTTTATTCACTATTCCGACTAGAAAAATGTATTAAATATTTATATTTAGCTAGAACTGTCCTTGTGTGTGCTAGAAATAAAACAAAAATAGCTAACATAATTTTTTAACACTGCATTAAGAACAGCTGACTGAAAAAAGAACTATTGATCTCTTAAGCAAGGCCACATTTAGCCACAAAATTACAATATGGCCACACTGGTTAAATTTTTGTAAATTACATTTTTTTATTATTTTATTTATATATTTAATTGTTTTGCTGTTGTTTTTTTTTACTCTCACTCACTGACTCATTCACACTCTCATTCTTCGTTCATTATTCTGCATTCTGCATTCTACTTTCTTCGTTCTTCGTTCTTTCTCCTTTGTGCCACATCTTCTTGAATTCTTGCCTTTCCCTTTTGTTTTTTTTTCAATGTCGCCTTTTTTATATATTTATTTCTTCTGTGATTTCCTCCTTTGTTGCACAACCGAGCAAGGCATTTGTTTTTTTTAGTTGCATTTTTAGTTCCTTTACTTTTGTTTTTTGCTTTAATTCACACCCATACAAATACAATAAGCACGCACACACACAGAGCCACGGACACAAAGCGGAACTGCAGTTATGGTCCAATTGGGAGTGCGCGCCTTTTCTCTTATTGGCAGCTCCTCAAAAAGTGTCGGAAAGAGATGGCGATGGCTCCTGCAAGTAGAGAGAGAGAGAGCGAGAAATTGGCATTTAGTTGTGTGTAAATTGCAAGTAAATTAAAGCTAAATGAGGCAGGGGAGCAGGAAGGGAGGGAGAAAGGGTTGACTAATGGCCCCGCGCTCCCCCCTCTGCCACGCCTGTGTCAACAATATAAATTGCCTCGTAATTCACAAACAGATGTTAATCAAAGTGGAAGAGTGGCAGGGAGTGTGAGAGTGCGAGCGAGCGAGAGATGGATGGGCTGCGGGTCAGCTGAGAAAAACAAAAAAAAAAGAGAAGAACAAGAAAAGTTAGGTCAGTTCGGCAGCCGCAAAGCGGGCAATTTCGGTTGCGTTAGTCACCGAGGGGGCGAAGGCTAGGGCGTGGCCCAAAACAAACTGATTGACCTATTTGAAATTGCCACCCCCTTGCCCACAATAGATCCGCCTCCACCTCTGCCTCTTGAATAAGCTCACCACAATAAAAAGCCCCCACAATGGACCCTCTGGGCCGTGGCCCAGAGTTGCATGCTATAATAATTATGTCCTGGGCACACACACATAATAAGAAACAAGTGGGAAAGCTACAGACTGTGAGATACCCGGTACCCAAAGCATTGTGGGTGAAATTAAGCAGCACATGAACATGGAAAAAAGAAAATGTTGACAAATGAAGACAAATATTGCTAGGAACATGTTGAGCAACACTCAAAAGAGACAAATGTTGCTAGGAACATGCTGAGCAACACGCACGTGCGCTCTCTCTCTCAAGAAGTTTAGCCAGAAACTTTATTGCTTAAAAACTTCTATGTTTATTATCGGATTTTACTCAAACATTTTCAGAACACCTCCGCGATTGCCTACTTATTAAGTCAATCTATTTATTTTAAGCCGAAAATCACGCCTATAGCTTATATACCGTTTTTTATGACAGACGGACAGACGGACACGGCTAGATCGACTCGGCTAGTGACGCTGATCAAGAATATATATAATATATAGGGTCGGAGATTTCTCCTTCTGCCTGTTACATACATTCTCGGTTGGCACTAACTTATAATACCCTTGTACCCAATGGGTACCGGGTATAAACATTTAATTATGCGACCAACTATACACTTTTGCTGTTTAAATAATATTTGTTTTATTTGCTTATCCTTGCAGAGGGGTATTGTGATTTAAGTCAGAAGGTTGCAACGCTGGGAAGCATCTCCGACACCCTAAAGTATCTATCTTCGTTATTTTATAAGATTTCACGTTAAAACTTAAAATATGGTCTTTTAAATTATTTATAGCAATAGGAATTAAATTGTATCCAAATTGTACCACTATATTTTATAGCTGTCACAGGAAAAATCGGGTCAAATAAGCAGATTTTCGTTGTTTCCAAAGATATTGGATACGTAGAAGCTATACATGTAGGAATACTTATACGCATTTATGGGCTTTAATGCCATTATTTGTCTAGTATATCTGAAGCAGATCTAAAGCTGTGTAAACGGATTTTTTGTAGCCATGCCTACAGTGTCATTTGCAAGCCTTGCAACTGGTAGGTCATTCTGGGCCCAAAATCGGCTTGTTGTCAGCCGGGGGCCTGCCATGCGTATACACAGGCTGTAAAGTACTGCCTCCTGACTCTTTGGTGGAGAGGACAACTTTAGAGGAGGACTATTAGGTAGGATTTGTGGGTTGGGTATGGCTTTGAGCTTATGCAGGACTTCTATTTACCACACGGGAAATTCGAGATGGATTTGAAATCAATTGAAAAAGGCGTCCAAAAGTATGCAGTGAAATATTACCGGACCCCAAACTTCGTGTTTCTAAAATTGCAGCATACTTTCGACACCATTTCGGATTAAACTTGTTACAAAGCTATTTTTAAAAATATTTCTTATTACTCTTTGACTGACTGAGACTTTAAATAAATTAAATTATTAAAAGTTAGAAGAAAATTAAAAACACATTTAAATTAAATTATTCAAAATTAAAAACACATTAAAATTAAATTTAATTTTTAAGAATTACAAGAAAATCTGCTTTCTTTGTATCAAAATCACTATAAATGTAAATCATTTTACACACCAAAGGTTATAAAAATATATAAATCGAAACATATTCATTTAAAATGGTAAAATCCGTGATTAATCAATTAATTAAAATAACAAATTCTCCTCTTTCGTGGCAAGTACATTTAATATTGTATGAATATTCCAAGGCAAGTATTATTAAGTGGTGATTTCATTTGAAGAACCTAAGCTGCCCCTTCCGAACAGGCGAAAACAATTCAATTAGGACACGGCGCCCCATGAGTCCTTTGACAAAGTGTCCTGCAGCAGCAAAAAATATACGAAAAAAGAAGAGAGCGACGAGAGCGCTAGAGAAAGAGAGATGGCCGTGTGCCAATTGCCTGCGACCGCCTGACAATGACACCATTTAATTTTAAATAGATCAACAACAAAAGCGCTCTCCAAGCGCCCCAAAGAGAGGCAGATTCAGCCCCCGAGAGAGAGCCAGAGAGGGAGAGGGAGAAAAAGAGCGAGAGAGAGAGAGTGAAGGAAGAAAGGGGAGCCACGGAATTTATGGGTTTCCACCACGCAAACGACCAAACTGCAGGCAATAAATTTAAGCCCAATAAAGGACCAGTTTAAGTATAGAAACATACAACAAATATATAGCAAAAACTAAGGGTCAAAGTTATCCTTGTAACATTAAGAGTCCTGCAGAATATAAATAGTTTTGGGAGAATTGCAGATATAATTCAGAATATTATTGGGAAAAGTTCCATAAATGTAAAGAGCAACTATTGTAATTAACTTAATAAATGCATTAAAAATATAACAAAAATTAAAGTATCATTGATTATATTAAAATGAATCGGAAAGCCGAAATATATACAAATTATTCATAATTATTTAAGGGAAACTAAGGTTTATCTAGAAACTATTGCTATTATTATTATTATTTCATTCATTATCCTATAAATATTATTGCCAAGGCTAGTTAACTATATTAGCTATATTCTTTTTTTTTTTTTAAATACTACCGAATAGCTTTTTAACGAGTACTTGGGTAACCAGTAGTTGTACTTCTTTAAAAATACTACCGAGTAGCTTGCTAACGAGTAACTAGTAGTTTGGCTTCTTAAAAAAAATACTACCGAGTAGCTTGGTAACGAGTTCTTGAATAACTAGTAGTTGGGCTTCTTTAAAAATACTACCGAGTAGCTTGGTAACGAGTACTTGGATAACCAGTAGTTGGGCTTCTTTAAAAATACTACCGAGTAGCTTGGTAACGAGTACTTGGATAACCAGTAGTTGGGCTTCTTTAAAAATACTACCGAGTAGCTTAGTAACGAGTACTTGGATAACTAGTAGTTGGGCGGCTTCTTTAAAAATACTACCGAGTAGCTTGGTAACGAGTACTTGGATAACCAGTAGTTGGGCTTCTTTAAAAATACTACCGAGTAGCTTGGTAACGAGTACTTGGATAACCGGTAGTTGGGCTTCTTTAAAAATACTAGCGAGTACCTGGGTAACAAGTACTTGGATAACTAGTAGTTGGGCTTCTTAAAAATACTAGCGAGTAGCTTTTAACGAGTACTTGGATAACTAGTAGTTGGGCTTCTTAAAAATACTACCGAGTAGCTTGGTAACGAGTACTTGGATAACTAGTAGTTTGGCTTCTTTAAAAATACTACCGAGTAGCTTGGTAACGAGTAATTGGGCCTCTCTCCCTTTCTCTTGGCTTCAAATCTTTTGTTTTTAAATCAATATTACCTTTGTTCCGTCGCAGAACCTCTGCACACATTAAAAATTAAAAATCCTTCAGCTTAAAGGGCATATAAATAAATAATTTTCCAAAAAAAAAAAAAAAAACCCAAAAAACAAAAAGTGACAAATTGCAGGGCAAAGTAAGGAGGGGGCGAGGAAAAGCGTCAAAGGGCAGCAGTCAGTCCGTCCCCGAGTGACTTGCAAGAGAGTGGAGAAAAGATGGCAACCACTGGCGACTGGCGACACACCGACGATGACAACGAGGACGCTTTCGTTGCTTTTCGTGGCTGTCGTCATGCGACTGCCGCCATTTGACCCACAAAAACCAAATGCCGCAGCGCCGAAAAGGTTCTCCAATTTCCAAGTCACCTCCTCCCCCCCTTCCATCCCTTGAAAACTATATCGTAAGCTCATTTCCATTCATTCAATTAGCTCATTCAAAATTTGACCAAAAAAAAGGTGGAAAAATAAAAATAATACAAATAAAATAAAGCACAGAACGAAGCCGAAGAGAAGAAATGGAATGAGGCGAAGGTCAACCTAAAACCCATGGAAATTGCGTGTTTGAGCAAAGTAAATTCGCGCAAAGCCAGCGCTCAATTCGGTAATTAATGTTTTTTGAAAGGGATATTTTTGCATATCCCAGGAATTTGGCCCAAATTGAAATTAAGTTGGACAATTGACTTCTTAAGTGATTAGTTTAATTCGTGGCCTAAATGGATTGAAGGCCGAAAAGGTCCAGTGGGCATTATTTAATATTTAGCTTATGAGGCTGAGAATCTATCTATTATAAGTTCTTTTTTTATTTGTTATTTGTTTTACTTAAGTAAATATATTTTGTTCCTATAATATTTATTTGTTGTTTGTTTTACTTAAGTAAATATATTTTATTCCTATAATAGCTTTAAATTTACACATTATTATGCTAAAAATGTACTTTGTTGCATATTTCTGGACACCTTTTAAAGGGCTTTCAAAACTAGTAATTTATGCATCATATTTATTTATTATAATAATATTATTTTGACTGATTATAATAATTATTCATTGCTTTTCTCATGATACTTTCTTTCATTTGATTTAATTCGCTGGGAATATCAAAGAATTGATCGATTTTAATCATTTATCATCCCTCAACTCACAGATTTCAGAGCTGTTAAACTTGTAAGAGATCAAAGGCAATATGCATATCTACGTGTCACATCTAATAACCTTTTCTTTCAGGCAATGATGTTGCTGACGGGGCTTCATAAAATTATCGATCGGAGGGTACAATTTGTGAGCATTGCGGCTGCCCAAAAAAAAATATATAAAAAAGCAAAGACTACTTAAATACACAACAAAATCAAGGGAAAAAAATAAGGAAAAGAGGAAAATCAATGCCCGAGAGAGAGAGAGAGAAATGTTTGCGTGTGTTTGTGACCACACTCCAGAAAGTATGCTATGGCATTTCGACAGCAAACATTTCCCCCGCCAACGCCGCCAACGCCACCAACAGCCCCACATTTCCGCCCAACGCCTCCAAAGCAAAGCGAATCCATCAAGGTTAAAAGCGTCAAGGCAAACACATTTTGGCCGAAACCAAAAGGAAGGGGCTGAAAGGCTGAAAGCTGTTCACTCTCTCTCTCTCTCCCTACTTTTTAATTATTTACACATGAACAAAAGAACAAGAAAATTATTCACAAACCTCGAAACGAAGGCTCATCTCAAAATTAATAAAAATAATTTCCTTAGAGCATTGCGCTTCCCTGTTTGCTTTTTGTTTGGCTTTCAATCACGGCTTGAAAGCATTAAACTTCTGGCACATTGGCAGTTCCAATTCCCTTGAGTTTAAGTCTAATTGAATTTAAAATGGAGAAGTCAGTCAGTCAGTTAGTCAGTCAGGCATATGAGGAACACCTTCGTTTCGTTTTGAAAAAGGTCAATATGAGGGAAGCACTGAATGAAATCGGAATTGCTTTCTTTTTTTATATATATAAGTTAAATTAGATCAGGCTAATGGGGACCACTGAATATAAATTGATTTGAATACTTGAGATACAAGGGTTTTAATTGCATTTTAAATGAAGTCACAGAGTAATAAGTACTTTGGTTTGCCAGAGGTTTCAATTACTCTCTGAATATATGGGTTTTTTGTAGGGCTTCTTTACAAATCAATTGTAAATAATAAATATAGTAAATTTCTACGATTTTCCATTGATTTCTTATAGTGTATACCATTGTTTACTGGCGTTCGATTTCCCAAAAGCTATTAAACTATTGGCAGGCCACTCGATGATTCCCCCGAGTTCGCTTAATTGAATTTAAAATGGAGCCCCGAATGAACACCTCCCTATTTGGTAACCCCCTTTTTTTCCGAGGTATTCATGGTATGCCACCAGCCCCGCATCTGAGAGAAAAAAAAAATTAAATGAAAAACCCACTGAAACTGTCGCCAATGGGGATTATTTTTGGCAAAAAGAAGGCGGGGTCCATTGGGGCCGCCCTCGCACAAAAGTCGCGCGCGCGTCATAATTTTCGTCGCTCCCTGTCGCATTTTCCTCTCGCTTTCCATTTGTTGTTGCTCTTTGCCGGCTATTTTCGCGTGCTTTTCACACGTATTTTTAGTTGGCTTTATTTATTGATACACGCGCCCCAACCAACAACCAAACAACGAATAAATTGGTATTTGCATGTCTTGACTGCTTTTATTTTCCATTCCAATTACTTCTACTTACTGTTTTAATAAATAAAGATCAAAGTTTAACGATACTTCTCCTAGAAATATATATTTTTCCCCGTAACTAATGGCTTTACAAATAGAACCCTCTTTATATCGTTTTATCTCGAGGATTCCATTGAAGACTATCTATCCGTCATCTAACTATCTATCGTAACACCTGTCGAATCAATTATTTCTTAGTCACTTCTCGACAACAAAAGTAATCAATGAGAGAGTATAGCCCGAGAGAGAGAGCTCAGGCAAATGACATACACATACGTTTTTATATTAAAATCAAGCAACAAAGAACCCAATAGGAGAAACCAATCATAATCTTATCGTGGAGAAGTTTTAAATCTCTTGTATTTTTCGCACTTCATTCTTTTGTTTCGAAACAATTCGTGAACAACAATGAGAACAACAAGAACCACAAGGCATATTTCCAGGCCGATTGTATCAGCAGATAGCAAAAGTGTTCATATTCCTAGATTACCCAAGAAAACGAGGGCCTTTGTGGGGGATTTTTTATTATTTTCGCTTTGTGCGATCACTGATCGATGATTGAGAGGCCTGGCTTTGGTTAAAGCTCTGTGTTTGCTGTCTCCCTCGATCGTTGCCACTGTTAGGAAACTACTTAAGTTAATTGGTTTCATGCCTGCTTTATTATAGAAACTAAAAAACAAAAAACTTTGACTTTGATCTACTTTTGGCTGTAAAGTTTGTCATTAAAAAGAAATATCTTTTAAGTAAATAGTAAAGTTTAACGACCCTTCAAGAAGATAATTTATTTTACCTTTTAGTATTTTTCAGGCGCTATTGTGAAACAAATAATTCACTTTTGGCTCTTGACATTTTTACTTGCAGTTTTGCCTATTTACAGCCTAATTCTGTTTGACACATATTTTAACATTTTAAATTTTTGTTTAGTTTCTTACACTTTTATGTTGTTGCAACCGCGCAATGGCTCTTATTTGTAAGCTAAATAGTTAATAACTAAAAGGTTTTTTTTGGGTTTTATATAGAAACCCCACTTGTAAATGAATGTACAATCATCAGCCAGTGAAAAAGTGTCTTTCTTTTAATTTATTTTTTACTCTATTTGTGGGTTAACCTCTATTGTTAATGACATTTTTTAAATTTAAATGCCATTTTTGTGGAAATAAACAAATAGATTTCAAACAATATAAAACCACCAAATAAATAAATGAAAATGTAGTGCAATTATATATATTTTAATGCCAAAACTTACTCTTTTCTGGTGCAAGTTTGTTGAAAAATCCAACACACACGCGCACACACCAACCAATAAAAAAAGTAAACAAAAAATGAGTCTTTCTTTTGCATTTAATTTTCAGTTTGATGACTGGAAAATCGAGTTTATTGCTTGCTTTTTTTTTTGCTGCCGGCATTCATCAAAATGCAAATTTCAAAATTTGCGATGCCGCCTACACCCACAGTTGCGAGAGAGAAACGCACGTGACACACACACACACACGCACACGCACACAATTATGTAATGCTCAGCAGCTGTTTAAGTTTTTTTTTTTTTTTGCCAATATAAGCCAATGCAGGGAATAAAAATATAATTGCTAAATAAAAATGCAAATATAAAGGCGAACCGCTGGTGGAAAATGCGAAAATAATTGTGGAAAACGTGGAAAGACGGCAGCGCGGAAAATTCGCATTGATTTTGAGCCCGCTGCTGGCAGAATTCGACTGACAAAACGGACAGAACACTAAAAGGCAGAGGAAAGCTGAGAGCCAGACAGTCAGTGACAAAGAGAGAGAGGAAGAGAGAGCGCGAGAGAACGCTGGCCTGACCCTCTCCGAATAGGCGAGCAGCAGAGCGGTCACAGGAGCTCAGCAAAAGGAGCACAGGATATCGCAGTCTGCGTCGACGTCAGCAGAGCGCGGTGACGGCGACGCAACGCAACTAGTGCGACATCCGCGCCAGTGTTTCTCGGTCAACGTTGACGCCGACGCCGACGTCGCTGTCTCTGCAGCTGCTTTGGCAGCCGTTTTACAACACTGCCAAAGTGACACTGCAATCGATTAGCGAGCGAAAAATGATGTCAGCGCAGACATTTTCCCGCCAAAAATAGTTTCTGACATTGTAAAATCAATAATAATTCGAGGTAAATATTGTTTTTATAAGAATAAATTATATTATATGTTTAATGTCAAATTCCAAGTATACTTGTGAATATTTTATGCTATTTACAGCACTGATTCAGTAATGGGATAAAGTTTACAAATATCCCATAATTTGTACATTCAAAATCAAGAGTAAATATTGATTTAACATCAAAAATGAATAATGCAGTCATTTTACTAATTACTGCTAAATACTAAACATATTGATTATGTTTTATGAAAATTTCACAGATATTTTAATTTAGGATATCTTTTATTGAAAGTTTTAATTTAGGCATCGGTCAAGAATCGATTGGATTACATTTTGTAATCGATAGTTATTAGCAAATCAAAAAAAATAGGATAAACAGGAAATGTGCTATCTGAATATTGTAATAATAACGGTTTATCAGATAGATTTGATCGAAATATGAATATTCAATATTTCTACATAGGATGGAATAATCGATAAAATGTTGGCGGCGTGCAAACTGTGTACAAAGTATCGGAATGGTTGTGGAATGTCACGCGCAGGCGAAGGACATCACTCACACACACAACGTACGTGTGAATAGTGTGAAAGTGTTGCCAACGAAACGCAAAAACCGGAGCACACACACACACGCAGTAGGAAAACAGCTGTGTCCGAAAAGTTCCAACTTTAAACGGTTTTTTTTCTTCGCTTCTTTTATTTTTGACAGTGGCGTTGCCAGGCGAGATACGCACACGTGCACAGGAAGTTGACAACACTGGCTTTACTCGTGTGTGTGTATGTGTATGTGCCCCTGCAAAAGTTTGTGGGCGTTGGTGTCCATGTGTGCCTGTGGGTGTGATATCGTGCCATCGAATAGCGTGCAATAGTCAAAACTCTCTTTCTCTCGCTCTCCTGCCTCTCCGTCTTCCCATTTGCACTTACAGTTACTTCCTTCCTCTGCTGCTGCTGCTCTCTTCCTCTCGGCAGCCATCCTGCTCGCACCCTTGCAACCTGCAGGCCAAGGAATTTGCTTTCTACAGTGAAGCCTTGCAAATGCCGGACAGGTATACATAAGTGAAAAGTAACTAGCAAGTAATAATTGTAATTAAATAATGTCAAAAGTATTACAAATATTACAATTTATTTTCGGCCAGTTTATCAATGTCTGGATAAAGCCAACTCTTTCAATATAAATTCCATAAAATACCTATTATTTCGTATTGCTCTCATAGGTTTATCTATGCTCCCTCTTAAACGTTAGTTTCTTTAAAAAAGAATTGAAACTACCATCCCATATTAACTGTTTTTATTACCAAGCACGCCCCCTTATCCATATGTTTAATCGCTGGGAAAAAACAAGGATAAAACATTTTAGAATAATGTGCTGTCGTCATTTTCAATGTCACTTTCAGTGCAAACGTTGCACTTTGCAGCCACAATAATGAAATACACAACAACGGGCGCGCACACAAAGAGTTTTCGCACAAATTTCGTTTTATTTAATTTAAATTCCTTTGACCGGCAGACTGTTAATTTTATGGAAACGTCGCCATAGCCGCCAACGGACGTCGTACAGTAGAAATTCAATAATTTCAACCATTAAAGCCACTATATCAGAGCCGTTGAGGAATCATAATTAAAATGAAAAAACAAATTGTGGTTTTTATGCGGCAATCTTTCTTTTTTAACAATTCCTTTAGGAAGTTTTTCTTTAAAGAAGTTTTAAGATTTACTTAAAGTCCATAATCTTATTTAAAGGTGTAACTTGGACAAAATTCGATCTAAGCTTTGTTAGAGTTTAAATATCATTATTGGCATAATCCTCGTTTATGAATTAGTCCTGTACAATCAATTATCGTGACAGTGAACCACCGAATGAGTTATATCCCAGCTCTCAAATAACTAATAAAAAGACGCTATTGACGCACTTTCAGTCGAAATCTTTACCTTTCCTCGCTGTTTCCCAGATATCCCAGCGGAAATTGTTTTACTAAACGGAACAAAACGGCATTCTCAGGCAAATGACGTTAATGCAAGTTAAATGATTGTAAAGCCCCGTAATCAAACCTATAATTGGTGTTATAAAACCCACAACTCATCAGGTGACCAAATATAGCAAATAGCAGAGATCAAAATCGCGTGAGAACCAACACTTTAAACAATCTTGGATATGGAGCAAATATTTTGCAGGTAAATTGTAAAATAATACCCATTTATGTGTAATAAAATCAAGCTAACAGGGTGATAAATCAGATTTATATCCACTATGGAGCTTCCTCCTCCTTTTTCAAGGAAAATAAATATGTTTTCTTGCAGATCCTAATTTCCTAGCAACACTGGATTGATACTATTTAAGATTTAGTGCAGTAATGACTTTAATTTTTTTTTATATATATTTAATTTCTTTTTTTTAATAAATAAATATAAATTGAATAAAAATACTTCTTTTTTGCTTGCTTTTATACCTCGGTTCTTTTTTCTGTTGTCAAATTATTTAAAAGTTTCAATTTCTTGACTCCACATTTCTGTTTTCGGATTTCTTTTGCGATTCTTCATAATCCCAGGACTTGACACAGCTTGGTTTATTTTTATATTCCTCTGGATCTACTCACGTGTCTTGACTTTTGACTCCACTGTGCGCCGGCAGTGCGGCTGACGTCGACGTCAACGTCGACGCAGTCGTAGGCGTGGGCGTAGGACAAACAACAATGTGCAGCTAGCTCGCGCTTTGGCGTGTGTGTTTGTTTGCTTTTTTGCAACAATTCGCATTATTTGTGTGATCCCTTCCTCTTTTGTTTGTTATTTTTTTGACTTTGCTTGCTTGCAACACTCGAAAAAAATTATTCGATTATCGGAGGCACGCACACACACCACGCTGAGAGAGACACGCGACACTCACGGATACGGCACACAGACACACACACACACACGCATACACATGTACACTTGTTCACCACAGCGAAGGTTCTGACGTCGTCGGCAGCGGCAGCGACTGCGCGGCCGGCAGCGGGTGTGCTTGTGTAACGCAATTTCCTCGCTTTCCCAGAGCATGTGTGCGTGCGTTTGTGTGCATTTGCGCTGAGCAACAACAACAAAATCACCTCTAATTCGCAATTAATCTATTATTTCGTGTATTAATTTCAAAGAATTTCCACCAACGCACAAAACAACAAAAAAAAAAAGAAAAGGCACGCATGGTGTGAAAAGAAAAAACTAAAGTAAAGAAGAAGAAGCACACACACACACCAGCACATATACGGCACACGCACACAGAGAAGAGCGGCGCTTATTTATTTCGAAAGAAAATTATTAATGCTAGATTTGCTCGCTTTTCGCGTCTATGTATACGTTTTCCTTCGTTTTTTCAGTTTTTTTCTTGCGATTCATTTCCATTTTTTCGATTGCTTTCTTTTACTCACAATCGCACTCACACACACACACACTCATGCACGCTCTGCTGACTTTTTTTTTTTGTCTTTTGCTACACCTTGCTTCCGTTTTTTGTACCTTTCACACTCGCTCCGCACAAAAGAGGCAAAATGAGATTTAGAATAAAAAAAAAAATAATAAATTGGGGAAAGTCGAGGAAAACTCCCGTATGTTGCGGCACTTTTTCTTTCGGTGTTTTTTTGTTGTATTTTGTTTCGCACGAGATTTTTTTTTCGTTGGCACTTTTCGCTACGTCCGCCTTGCACGCTCGTTTAGCGCCACCTCCGCTTTTAACTCCGTGTTCTCGTTCTAATTACTTTTACTTTACTTTACTTACAACGCGTGCGTTTCAATATTTTTTGTCGGTTTTATCGGTTTTTTTTTTTTTTTTTGGCACTTTGCACTCTTGGCGTTCTCTCGCTCTGCCCGACTCGCCCTCTCTCGCTCGCTCTGACGGTTCTCTGGGTTATTCGTGGATTTTCTTTTTTTTTTTGTCGGTTTTCTTTTTGTTCTTTTTCGTTTGCGGACAACAAAAAAATATCTGTATATTTTGTTGGGAAAATGATTATTTATCGATATCGGAGGCGAAACAAATCGACTAATGGCGGCGGCCCGCTATGTATATACATATACATATATATCATCTCTGAACTGAGCGTGTGTATGCGTGTGCACTGCAACAACAACAGCACTCACTTAACAGCCGCAGCAGCAACAACAAAAAGGCGTACGGCAGCTACTTACACTTTCACTAAAAAACGAAAAAATAATATACATATAGTGCGCCGCGCGATCCCTTGCTTCGTGATTTGTTGGCAACTAAAAATGCGTTTCGATTGCCCAACGCGAGAACATTGCACGATAATTAGTCGGTTATTCGATTGGATTTAGTAGGCGTACGTTTTTTTTTTTCGGCTGCTTGCTTTTGCCTCAGCTTCTGTTTCGCTGCCTGCTCTTTCACTGCTGCTTCGCAATCGGGTTTGCTGTTATCGATAGCACCGATAAGTGTGCTGTTAGGCGCGCGCCGGAGTTAACAGTGACAGCAATAGGGATACTCAGACGTTTAACATAGGTGTTATCGAAAGATTTAAAAATTTAATTTTTAATTATTGGTTTTCCCCCCTTACCCTTAAAAAATAAAACATAGGACTGCTCTTTGTTTTACCACTGTATAACATATTGCCCTATAATTGATTTAATATTTATAAATATTGTATAATAACGTATGTATGCGGCGTAAAATCTTGGAAAAAGTTTAACATTCTTATAAGTAGGCGGAAACAACTAAAGAAAATACGGGGGAAAAATACGGTGTGAAGGAAATAATAATAATACGGGAGGATTGGGTCTGGGATTTCGGTTTCCTTTTTGGCCAAACAACAAACAAACAACGAACGACGGTTAGGTTAATTCTTAGTAGGGAATCTGGTTCTGGTAGTACTGGATCATGTCGTAGGTACGCGTGCGGAAGTTCTGGTACGAGTTGCGGATGACGGACAGCATGTGGGCCGCCGCCTCCTTGTTATTCTTGGTGGCCACAAAACGCTGCTTCAGCAGATTGATCGTCTGTCCACGGAAGCACGGCAGTCCGGTGTCGAGCATCAGGGAGACGAGCGACACGATCGCATCCTGATACGGCCGGACGGCGAGGAAGGCCTGAACGCACAGCTCGCAGAACCACTTGAAGGCCGGCGAGTCCATCTTGCCGCCCATAATCATGACCATTTCGTCGGTGAGCTTCATGTCGGGCTCAAAGCCGATATTCCCGCCGGGCGAGGACTCGAACATAAAGCCAAAATCTATCGGGGAAATAATATTAAACTCTTGCCAAAGGAAGCTATAGGCAGGGGGACCCACCTATGTGTATGATGTGGCCATCCTTGTCGATCATTATGTTGCCATTGTGGCGATCCTTGATCTGCAGCAGATACCCAATCAGCGAGTAGGCGGCCATGGACTTGACAAAGTTGGCCCGGGCTGCCTGGAACTCCTTGGAGCTCTCGTCGCCATACTGATGCTGGAAATACTCGGACAAGCCGCTGTCCGTCTGCCGGCCGAGCTGGTCCCGCGACTTGGCATTGGGCACGCACTCGATGACGCCGCACTTGGGGGGGGGAGAAGGATCTAAGGATTAGGAACTCAAAGTAGAGAGTGTTGCCAGGACTTACCCCCGGAGCTGTGGCCACCACGCGATAGGGGAAGAGGAACAGGTCCAGTCCCACCTGCTGGAAGATGTTCTTGAAGATGGTGATCACCTGGAGGGCCAGCATGTCCTGGCGCACATCGTCGCCCACCTTGAAGATGGCCGCCTGCCAGGACTCCACGCCCAGCGTCATTTTGGCATCCTCCTGCGAGTTCTGCCAGAAATAGAAGGGTTAAGGAGGTTGCCAGAGGCCTAAGGCTCCCAAAACCTACCGGATTATTGGACACCTCCATGGCCCTGGTCTCCAACTCAGTGATGCCACACCTGTACACCCGAAACCGGGCCAAATACGGCGCCTTGGCCGCACTCTGCATGGGCGTCCCGCTGCTATAGTCAATGTCCAACACCATGGCCTCCGGATTCGAGGGCAGATAGCAGCCGCCCTGCACCTTGATCCTGCTTAGGGCCGCCAGACACGCATTCTTGCGCTCAATGCCCTTCGGGAACGAACGGATCTCGCCCGACACGGCCGTGATCTTGCCAAAGAAGTCAAACTCGCGCTCGTAGAACCTCTTGGCGGCGCCCGAGAACGAGGAGATAATACTCAGCGACAGCTGATCCAAAGCCTCGTACAGATTGGGGTCCCTGTGCTGCTGGTCCTCGTCCATGTACATGTTCGTCTGCATGTTCCAGATCAGCTGATGGGCCACAATCTGCGATCGCCGCGATATATTCTTGATGAACTCCACCACATAGCCCATGGTGTCGTGCCGCAGGGCCTGCACCAGTTGGGGGATGTACGGCAGCACCGATTCCGCCGGATATGAGGAGAGGGTCTTCACGGCATACTGAGCCGTCAGCGGATGCGAGGGATACTGGCGCGAGAAGTAGGCCAGAGCCTGAATGGGCGTCACCGGGGACCAGGAGAGGATGTAGACGAGATCGGGACTCTCCTGCAGCAGGTTCTTGGTGGTGCACAGGTACTTGAGCGCCTCGGGAATGTGGCAGACGGCAATGGGATCGGAGCAGACGAGCCGCGACACCTCCTCGTCGATGATCTCGGCGTTCTTGATGCGCTGCGGCAGGAAGACGGCCAGGGCGGGATTGTAGCACCAGGCCAGGCGGGCATAGTCGCGCCAGACGTTGGGCTTGTAGGGACGCGTGCGCCACTCGGTGATCTGCTCCTCACCTGGGGAGGGGGAAAGAAAGGGATGAGAGGGATTAGAGGCCATCACAGAGACAAAGAGAGAGATGTTAGGACTCCCACCTGGCACTTGGAGGTCTGGCAGGCTGTTGGGATTGTACCAGGTGATGAGGAACTCCAGCTCCACGGCCAGCAGCTCGAGTATCAGGTTGCGCTTCTTCATGTAGTCCTTGTCGTACGAGTCCTTCTGGTACTGCAGCCGCTTGGAGCGATTCGAGCGCTTCGACAGCGTCGACGTCGAGTGCGGAATGGTGTTGTACCAGCCGCTGTTGCTGCCGGCGCCCATGGCATTGCCCATGGCATTGCCGCTGGTGCTCATGGATCGGCCATACTCCGAGGCCATGCCCCCACCGCCGCTAATCAGGGAGGCTGTCTCCGGATTGTGGCGCACGGCCAGCATCTGCGTGGAGCTCACCGAGGCATTGGTCAGGTCATAGTCGCCCACCTCGGAGGTGACCAGGTGCTTCTTCTCGCTGCGCATCGTCTGCCAGAACTTGAGGAGGATGAGTATGTCCTCCAGCAGCTGCTCTCGGCTCTGGTTCGGGCAGGTGGGCGGCCCGCAGAAGTAGTCCAGGGCATTCGAGTAGATCCTCTCGCGTAGGATGTTCCTCGCCAGCGACTTGGGTATGGTGTTGCCCTGCAGCAGCGACAGGCCGCACTGCAGCAGCTTGAAGCGACAGCCCACCGTGGAGACCTGCCTGTTCTGCCGGCTGCTCTTGAGTATGGGAAGACAGCGATGGAGCAGCAGGCAGAACATCTCCACCTTGTCGCGATTGCAGTACTTGGCCGTGTCCACCATCTCGGACAGCAGCTGCAGCCAGATGAGGTGGGGAGCTATGAGGATGGGCTTGCTGACCAGCTTGCAGCCCTCGTAGGCGGCCAGGGGATGCGTGATGTCCGTTTCCCAGGCAAACAGACCCATGCGCTTCTCGAACGTCGTCTGCCAGGCACTGACCATCTCCTGGATGAAGCACAGCTCGAGGTCCTGGCGGGCGGTCAGAACCCATTGCCAGCACTCGACGGCCGTCTCCATGGCCGACTCGGTGAAGAGCTCCAGCTGGGAGCTGGCCACCGCATGCAGGAGCTTCCTATCGATCTCCGAGCAAATGATGAGGTAGGCCGTGGCCCGCCACAAGGCACCACGATGCCGGGCATCGCTCTTCTC
The DNA here is from genome assembly GCA_014170255.2 of Drosophila triauraria. Lineage (NCBI taxonomy): Eukaryota > Metazoa > Arthropoda > Insecta > Diptera > Drosophilidae > Drosophila > Drosophila triauraria. The sequence goes on from CM024333.1 coordinate 17,162,453, forward strand.
CGCGCACGCCTCCCACACATCGCTGACCAGTCGGTCTGCGAGTCCCACCTTGTCCTGCTCACTCAGCACGGACAGCAGGCCGCTGATCTCGCCGGCGTACTTGCTGCGCAGACACAGCACCGAAACGAAGCGCGGCGTGTCCGAGTTGACGCAACTGGGACGCTTGCTCAGCGTTCCCGTGCCCGTTCCGGGGTGCATGGCACTGCTGCTGACCACCGAATCGAAGGCCAAGGCCAGGCCGCTGTGGTGGGCCAGCACGGGCGTTGGGATCTGGTTGGGATACTCCTGCAGATGCGAACGCGTCGATCGCGGAGCCCACTTCATGGCCTCGTTCACAATGCCCTGACAGCGGTCGGCAAAGTCCTTCAGCCGCAACTCTCGAGCGGGCAGCGAGTCCATCAGCTGCAGGGTGTACGGGGTGGAGACCACCCGCAAGGTGGGCGTCTCCTCGTTGGGATCCAGACTCAAGGAGTAGGCCAGCAGCTGGAGGATGTCCAGCATGCACCAGAGCACGCGGCGATTCCAGAGCAAGTGCGGGAAACGGTCGACGAGGAAGGAGAGATACTGATCGGCCACCACCTGGATGGGCTTGTGGATGTGATTGAAGTAGACCAGCAGCAGGGTGGCCTGCGACTCCAAGACCTTCTCCCGGATCTCGTCGTGGGCGTACAGAACGTTGCGGAACTTCTCAAAGACCTGGTCGGCCACGCTAAGGAATTAGGGAAGGGATTAGAAAGGTTCCTAAAGCTCAAATCCTCCCGGAGATCTTACCACTTGACACACTGCCAGATCCCCGTCTTGTCCCTCTGCAAGGCCGTATCGCAGAGATAGCTCATGATGGGCTCCAGACTGGGCTCATCGGCATTCTCCACGCGCAGCATCTCCAGCCAGTAGACGCTCAGCAGGTAGGTGCACTGGGCAAAGGTCAGCTTGTTGATGGCCGTGGCCACGTTGTCCGTGGAATGCTCCAACAGCACCAGGATCTGGCTGCGCAGCTCGTTCACCGAATCGCTCTTGATGGCCAGCGTGTAGTTGAGCTCCCGCATGTCCGACTTGTGGGCATTCTGCGAGATGAGCAGCGGCGACTTGGCCGCTATCTGCTGGACCCCTTGATACCAGTCCGCAGGCCAGAGGCGGGCATTGGTGAAGCCCATGACCACGCAGTAGGCCCAGAAGTCCTTGAACAGCTTGTGCAGGCGCTGGCGGGGATTCTTGATCGGCGGCAGGCGGCGCACCAGTACCGCAATCACCGGTATTAGCATGCCCAGATTGCCAGCCCTCGAGCTGGCCTTCTGGGCGCCCGGCGTATTGTCGTAGCTGCGCTCGCCATCCAGCCCGATCTGCACGAACAGCTCCAGCAGCTTGCCCAGCAGCTCCAGCATCTCCGAATCCCCCTGGATGTTGGCTGCTATATTTCCGAGGGCATTGACCACCGCATCGGAGACATGATGGAACTGCTTGCGGTGCTCCGGATCCGAGGTATAGGCCAGCGAGGCCGATTGCACCGTGACCCGGGAGAACATCTTCATGATCTCGTCAAAGACATGCGTCTCGCACTGCGAGATGATCATGCACCCGAGCTGGTCCACAATCAGGGCGTTCTGCTCCGAGGGAACCTTGCAGAAGCGCTGGATGAAGAACTGCAGGATGTTCTGGGTGGTCTTTGAGGTGTCCTTGAGAGCCACAGCCACATGGCCCAGCATCACGATGATGTTGAGGCTCACCAGGTTGGATTCGCTGTGGGGAAAGGCAGGTTAGACTCTCAGATCTTTTTAGGGGAGAGTTGGGCACTAATCATAACGGAAAGAGCATCGACCGTCCGAAAACTATAACGGAAAGAGCAGGGAGTTGCTCTTCCCTGACTTAAGGACCTTGACCCACCTCTCTGACTTCTCGGCGGTGAACAAACGATTCGAGACATTGGCCACCAGCGCCGGCACACAGAACTGATCCAGGGTGTGAGCTGCTCTTAAAGCAATCGACAAATTCTCAATGGCCGCATCCCGCAGGGCCTCGAAGGCGGCATGGCCACTCCGTCCGGTGCTGCCGGTGCCCGGCACCTTGCCTGCGGCATTCTCCCCAAAGATATCGACGACGGCCCGCGAATCCGAGTGCTGGACCACGATCTTGAACGGCGTCAGCTCCTTCTCCTTCTTTTGCTGGGCCAGCGACTGCATGGCATGGGCATGGAGCTTGCCCAGTATGGGACTGGGATCCACCAGAAAGTCGCGCAGATACGATATCGATGTGCCCGCTATGTTGGGGAACTTCTGGGCCAGCTTCCCCAGTCCCTCCAAGCACACCATCAGCAGCGGCATGTGATCCATCACGATCTTGTGGCTGAGCACCAGGTTTAGCTTCTGGGAGAGGCGCCCGCACAGCTTGTCCGCCTCTGGGTTGAGGAGGAATAAGAGGGAGGAGTTAGTACTTTATAATCAAGGCATTTTGCGAGCTTCTTTCGGTTTGCAAACAAGGGAACGAGGAACCAATAATTATAATTAATCAAGGAGGAGCAGGAGCGGGAGGATCTGGTGCAGCATGCAGCGAACATAGGCCAGGCAAAAATATATTAACAATAATAATAGATAAGCCACAAAACCGAAGATAAAGTAGGCTTCAAGAGGGGGGAAGCCACACCATGATAATTTCCAACAACTCGCCAATCTAGGGATGTGGTCTCCCCGCCTCTCAACAATCAGTTTTGTGGATATATATATAGTCGAAACTAGGACTGGATAATACGAAAAAAACACGGCTTCTCTTGACCTTTCTTCAATAAAAATTGCAAGCCATTCTGCAGGGATGGCACATTATAGTCGACGTCAACTGAACCATATTCCGGGTTCCGGCCACCAAAAAACACAAAATTACAAACAAAAAAAACTATAAGAAACTAAAAGGAAATTAAAGGAAATTAACTCAACATTTTTGTCGAGCAAAACGAGTGAGAGAGAGAGAGAGAGGGAACTTAGGAAAGTTAATTAACCTTTAAGAAAATATATCTAGGAAGTATGGTTAATTTTTTAAGTAATTAATCCTAGAAACAATGTTTATCCCCTCACTGTTAAGCTCCCAGTTAGTTGTCTTAAAGTTTAGATAAGTTTGTCGTTAAAGCAAACCGATTTTCTCAATGCCTGTAATTTTAGCGAATGAGCAAGCCTTACAGCGTGCTGTTAAGCATCTAAATGTGCTGCAAGGCGCAAGCTCAGGCACAGGCGATGGCTTTCTGCGATCAGCTGTCATTTTGTTGAGTCGAAAAAGCCTTGACAGGAGGAAGTCTGGGTTCTTGACGCACGAAGAACCAATACTTTCTTAACAGGCGCTTTATCTGTTTGATAAATTTGACCCTTAAGAAATTTTTAAACAGAGTTAATTAGCTTCTCTATCGAAAAAAGATAGTAATATAAATAATTATAAGAAGCTTCTTTTGGATTTATCTATCAAACAGCAGTTTTAATACATTAACCACCACTTTTTCATCAGTAGACGATAGTGTCGCGCTTACTGGTTGGGAATTCTAAGGCTAAGCAAGTGGTAAGTGCGTCAAATATTGAAGGAGCTCCTTGTGGGCTTTGGAATTGGTTTTAAACCAAACATTTTCAATTAAATACAAGTTTTTGTGTTATTTAAGGGCACAAATACTCAGTAAAAAGTTGAAATAAATTCATTTCTCAATTTTAAAACCCTTTTGAGGTAACAGAAATATAAAAACTAAGCTCTTAGCCAGTTTATACTTTAGTCAATTACTAATTAATTAACTAACTTATCCCCAGAGCGACTTGCTATGCATTTAAAGTAAACTATTCATACGCTACATGCTTCCCTCTCTCTCTCTTTCGATCGTTTTTGCCACAATTCATAAATATATTTGTGTGTAGCTGCTTTTTGAGATTTTTTTGCATTTCATTATTTTGCCATTATTGGTTATTGCGCTGGTTGAGCTGGAATACTTCTCAGCATTCCCGAGCCCAGGATCTTCGCTTACCCGTCTCATCGCGTATGGCCCAAACCAGGAGATCCACGCACGCCGCATTGGCCATCACATTGACCTTGTACTTGTTGACCACCGCAATGCCGTTCTCCTCGCGCCGCTCCCGCTCCTGGTCCTGCTGCTTGTTCTGCAGCTCCGTCTGCCCGTTGAGGAACAGCCGCTTGACGAACTCCTGCACGTCCTTGGTGAACGGCGTGGGCAGGTCCACCTGATGCTGCAGCAGCTCCCGCAGCAGGGTGACCAGCACCAGGTTCAGCGTCTCCGAGAAGCTCTTGTAGCAATAGCCCTTGATCTGGTGCAGCGAGAAGATGTCGCTGGCCTGCTCGTCCAGGTGCTCCAGCGTGTCCTTGGTGAGCAGCTTCTTGGACACCGCAAAGATGGTCTGCAGGTGCTGGATGGGAAACGGCGGCACCCGATACAGGGGCCGGGGACCGGCCTTGGTAGGCGATTCGCACACCCGCATATTGGGGAACTGATTGAAGCTGGAGCCGTAGCGCGTGAAGAAGTGCGTCCGCGGATCGTAGGGCACCGAGAAGTAGCTGTGCAGCAGCGGCTTGTGCTTCCCCGTCGTGTAGCGTTGGCGTGCATCGTCGTGGTGGCCATGGTTCTGGGCCTGCGCCAGGCTGCCGGACATCGAGCGCGGTATTATGGGTCGGAATTGATGTGTGGTCGCCAGGCGTTCGCTGCTGCTAAAGGATCCGCCGCAAGTGCCGCTGGCACTGCTGCTGGAGCCGGTACCGTCACGCCCCCATCCCCGCTGGATGGGCAGCAGTTCCGGCGGAAAGATGCGGCACAGCAGCGGCGGATCGTTGCTGGCATAGCGACCCATCGATCGGGCCAGGCCAAAGAGCAGCGGCACCGTCGCCTTGCACAAAATAATCGGCGGCGGCGCCGAGCTGCTGTCCCGGCTGGACTTGACAATGTTGGCCAGGGCGCCCAGGGTCTCCACCTGGTTGAGAATGATCTCCTCGCGGGAATCGGGGCATTTGGCGGCAATGTCCGAGAGCAAGGTGTTCAAGCAGAAGCTGAATTTCTCAGCCGAGGGAATGCGAATGCCTGTAAAGGAAATTTATGCATAAATATTAATGTTTAATCTTCTTTTTTGATAGAAATTCAAGTCTAGTCAAGGGTTTTCGCATTAGATTCTCATATTTCATAAGAGAAGATGTAAATTTAAACTCTTTGTATGGGATGAATGCACTATATCGTATCACAAATTCACTAAAGGCTGAATAAAGCTTGATTTTGATAGAAATTCAAGACTAGTCAAGGGTTTCCGCATTAGATTTTCATGTTTTATAAGGGAAGATGTAAATTTAAACTCTTTGTATGGGATGAATGCACAATGTCGCATGAAAAAATGCACTACAGGCTGAATCTGAGCGAATTATTCGCTTTTAATTCCCATCTTAGATTCCAAAATAAACCAAATTCCATTCCCTTTCAAAGAGCTTAATGTCATGATCGCAAGATAAGATTTAAATTAAAATCAATGTCAAACTGACAGGCTCTCGGCAATATACATAAAGAAAATATCGTTATAATTACGCTCTATTTTGCTGCTGCGGGCATCGTCGATCCAGACGGCCTTCGGCAGGCATTTGGCCAGGCGCAGCAAGTAGGGCACGATCTGGGCTTCGTGCTGACAGCCGCCTTCCAGGAAGTATATGCCCAAAGCAATCACAGCATCCTGGGCGCGTGTGTCCAAGCAGAAGACACCGGCTGCATTCTCCTGCGGGCAGTACCGGAATAGGGTCTGCACCTGTAAAGGCAATAAGATAAAGGTGGAATTAATACAAGAAAACTGTTATAGCTTGTAGGTAAGTAAGGCCAAAATTTGTTATTTCCATGGCTTTATCATATTTCAATAATTTAATTTATGGTTTTAATGCTTTTAGTATTTAAAAGTGGGTTAAGTAAGCTTTAAAGCTTATAAGGTTTGAATTTTAGGCTAAATATATCCTATAATTGGGTTAGTTTAGGGTTTAAAAATAACGGAAAACCTAAATCAAGTTGAAAAGTTTGTTCTCAAATAATTTGATCAAATATTGTATTAAATTTAAGATAATAATCATGGCTAATATCCATACTTTGGCTGTAAGCAACTAAAAGGATAAATTATTAAGGATTTATATTGAATGTAAATTGTATTATTTTCACTATTTCTGGTATTATTTAAGTTAAATTTTAATGAATTATATGTGTCCCTTAAATAGAGAATAAATTGGAGGCTTTCTAATTATGTTTGTTTTACTTTTTTTGTACCAATTTTTTTTGAGTTAAAGTTGGGGAAAGTTTACAACAAAAAGCTTACAAATTTATATGCAATTATGGTTAATTTTCATTAATTTCGTTTAAGATAAAATCCCTTAACGAACCCCTTTCATCACTTGTGTTTTTTTTTTACTTTTAAAATTAATTTGGATTAAAAAAATGTTTAAACTTGAGTTTATGTCATATTTTCCGCTTGATTAATGTTTTCCCCGATTTGATAACACAACAGCCAAGGCCGTCACAAAGATAAAATCCCTAAAAGAACCTTAATTAGTAATTAGTAATGTGCGGCCAATATTGGCTACATCATCACTGATGGCCAGCCAGGTAGGTAGCCAGCCCGCCAGCCCGTCCGCCCCACTCCACCGCCGTATCTCTGCGGCGGCCCCACACACGCATGTCTGCTTTTTTATGGTCGCCCCCCGTTCAAGGTCGTGCGAAAAAGTCGATGATTGACTTTCGCTCGGAACTATGTACCTTTTCCCAGGGCGTCGGCTGGATTCCGGCCAGGACGCGGGCCAGGCACAGGACCGTACGCTGGTACGTGTATTTATCCGAGGCGGTCATCGTCATTGTTGCTCCCGCTTCAGCTCCAGCTCCACGGCGCTCCTTCACCTACAACTCCTGCTAGTCCTCTCTCCTCCTCGTCGTTCGTCGTTTGGGTTCGCTTCGCCGCCTGTGCGTTCAATTTGGTGTTCAAATGGTATCGCTAGACGTTCGTCATTATCGTTATTTCGCTTGCAAATCGGTTTTATTAGTTTTTATTTTTCTATTTTGTTGTCGGCCAGTGTGACCGTTTGGCCCTACTGGGATTAGTCAACTGGTTCGATTGTCAGCGATTGGATCCAATCTATCGGTTATCGTTGAGCTTAACATTGGCAACTAGTTCATTTGGTTCTGTTAAATGTTAACTTTAAATTATAAATAATTTAATGATTTAAATATATATATATATTTTTACTAGTTAATCTTTAGTTGACATTATAAAAAGCATTCGACGTTTTTTAGTAAAGATTTAAACTGTACTTGATTTTTAAGAGCTTAGTCTTAAGGATTTTCTTCTGATATTGATAAATATTAATAAGTAAAAAATGTGTTTAATATATATGATCTAGGTGTGCTTGAAACAATTAAAATGTTGTGTAATGTAACTCGTGTTATTATTCTAAAATATTTCTGAACTTAAAACCTTTTTAAACGCTTTTATTTTGTATTTATTCTTAAGGCGCTAGCTTTATTTTGGTTTCTAGATATTCAAAACCTAATTACGATTTCTTGTAAAGTAATTATAAAATTTAAAATTATATTGAGCCAAAATCAATGTCAATCGAAAGAAACTTTAATATCTTTTCCTTAAGGTACCAGTTTTTTGTATATTAACCTAACCAGCTTTCTCAATGTAAAGTTAAGACGTTGTCGAACTGATAAACTGAAAGTAAGCCTTTCTGTATATCTAAAGTGAGAGGTTAGCCCTAACCGGGCTTTAAGAAAAAGAGGGCTACGGAGCATAAATAATATTTTAAATAATATCTAGTAAACTTTCCCTATTGTCTCATTTTCCCCACTAGGAACTTCTATAAATAATCAAAAGGAAGTAAAGATAAAACCTACAAAATGGGCCACAAACGAGTCCTGTTAAAGTTCACCATAACGGTGGGCCTCATCATTGGCTCCCTGACGGCGATGGGACTCTATGCCGGCTTCAAGCACGAGGTGGTCAAGTTCAAGACGATGCTGGCCAGCATGGTGCTGGCGCTGCTCTTCCAGTATCTGATCGGCGATCCGATCAAGTTCGTCATCCTGTCAATGGACAAGGCATGGTGGCCGCCGCACATCTACATTCCGCCGCGGATGAACAAGCGCGACACCATCGACCGGCGCGACTTCCTCAAGCAGCGCCTGGCCAGCCAGCGGGCGAACCTGGTGATATCCTCGCGCTACCGCAACTGGCAGCTCAACGAGCAGTACAAGCTGATCGCCCAGGATCTGCTCATCTACGGCCAGTACTTCCTCTGCCTGATGATCATGGTGCTGGTGGCGCGGGACGAGACCGAGTACCACAACACGCGGATCATCAAGACCCTGTTCTGGGAGAATCACACGGACTACTATGGCCTCAAGGAGGTGTACTTCCTCAACCAGCTGTTCGACTTTATCGAGTCCACACTGGTCTATGCCTTTAATGCCAACTCCAGCAGCGGCGGCATCGGCGGCCCCGGGTGGGTGCACGCGGAGCAGACGGTACTGCTGGGCGTGGTCAGGCTGCGTCAGCTGCGCCTTGTGAATCCCAATCATGGCTGGGCCCAGCCGGAGTTCTCCGAGATGTACTACATGCCCGACTGGCAGCTGCCCTACCGCCGACTCCACTATGCGGACAAGTACTGGCGCATCTTCGAGCCCTGGATCCCCATTACGCTCAGCTTCGAGTTCCTCGACGGCCTTCTCATGAACTTTAACCATGAGGGCTTCCTCAACTCGTATCCGGAGCTCGTCGGCTATGTGAGTCTGCTGGCCAGGAGCCTGCCCAACACCAAGAAGGTGGGTAAGCCATTTAATTTGATTTTTAAAGTGGAAGTTTGGGTGGAAACACCCTCGAGCTTCGTCATAGTATTTTGGGTTTTCTCTTTTAATATTCCCATAAAAATACATACTTTACATGTAAGGAATTATCAGGAGATTTTATGGGGATTAAACTCTAAAAAGCAGAGTTCGCAAGGGTTTCCGTTTTACTAATCCTACCTCTTTCTCGCTCCCTCTTTGCAATGTACAAGCAAAGCAGCAACAGCAGCTTAAAAGTTCCGTTTAGTAGCAAAAGAGAGAGCTTTTTAGCTTAAAATTTTCCTCTCCGATTACAATTGAGCGGAAGCACAAGAGAAACCAAAAACCTCGCTCTGCCTCTCTCTTTTTTTCTTCCTTTTTCATGCTCTTTCTGCGATGTACAAGCAAAGCAGCAACAGCACCTTAAAAGTTCCGTTCAGCAGCGAACGGGAGACCTTTTTAGCTTAGAATTTTCCTCTCCGATTACAATTGAGCGAAAGCACAAGAGAGAACAAAAACATACTCCTACCTCTCTCTTTTTCTCCCTCTTTCACGCTTTGTCTGCGATGTACAGCATCGTTCAGTGGCAAGAAGAGAGTTTTTTAGCATTGAATTTTTCTCTCTGATTACAATTGAGCGGAAGCACAAGAGAAACTAAGAGCCTACTCCTTCCTCTTTCCCGCTCCCCTTTTCACGCTTTGTCTGCAGTGTACAAGCAAAGCAGCAACAACAAGATTAAAAGTATCGTTCAGTAGCGATAGAGTTAGTTCTAAGCCTCGAATTTTATTCTCTGTTTAAATTTGAGCGGAAGCACAAGAGGGACTGAAAACCTGCCACCTCTTACTTGCATTTCTTTTTGCACGCTTTGTCTGTAATGTATGTATGTATAAGCAAAGCAGCAACAACAGCCTAAAAGTATCTTTAAGTGGCAAAAAGAGAAGAAAAGAGAGCGAAATTACAAGAGAAACTAAAAACCTACTCCTAGCTCTCTCTTTTTTTTTCTTTCACGCTTTGTCTGCAATGTACAAAGCAGCAAGAACAGCTTAAAAAAACCGTTCATCAGGTACTAGGGGAGAGACCTCTCTTTTAATATTATTTTTAAATGCTTGAGAGTGGCACTAGAATTCCCAACGGGGTTTAGCTTCGGTTGTTAGGATGAGCAAGAAGATGCCTTCTTCTGAAACAGCTCTACGTTCAAGACTGCTTTATGTGGCATTTTGATAAATTAACAAAAATATTTTCCTTGAAATTTTTTAAAGAAGGCCCTCCTCTTCCCGACCGAAAAACCTAGGTCCTGGACTATCTTATCGAATACCATTGGCTAACCCAAAACACGTCGGCGGTGTTCATAGACTTTACGATGTACAACGTGGACGTGAATCTGTTCACGATCTGCACGCTGCGCGTGGAGAATACGCCGTTTGGGGTGATCCTGCCGCACGTGGAGGTGGACAGTGTCAAGCTGCTGGAGGATGTGGACCAGATGCCGTACACCGTCCTGCTGCCCATGCTCATCTACATCGTGGTGGTGATCCAGTTCTCCCAAACGCTGATCATCAAGCTGTGGTACGAGCCGCAGCTCCTCAAGAGCGTCTGGAACAAGCTGGACCTGGTCATCTGCACGCTCAACCTGGTGGTGGTCGTGATGATAGTGGTGCGCGAGTGGCTGGTGGCCAACATGATCAAGACGGTGGCCGGGACCAGCAAGATGGAGTTCATCGACTTCCGGCGCCCAGCGCGGCTGCATCAGATGTCCACGATAATGGTGGGCTTCCTCATCTGCATCACCACGCTCCGGCTGTGGCGAGTCCTTCAGTTCTCCAGCATGTTCCAGCTGTTCACGCGAACCCTGTACCTGGCCTGGACGGCGGTGGCCAGCACGGCGATGGTGATCGTGCTGTTCCTCGTGGGCTACTGCTTTGCCGTGGTGACCATCAATGGGAACAACAGCAGCCACTTCAATCGCTTCATCAAGTCAATGGTCATGTGCATGTGCTTTGCCTTCGGATTCTCCAATCAGGTGACGCCCTCGGAACTGTTCTATGGCGGCCGCTGGCTGGGCATGGTGCTGTACGCCATCCTGGCCTTCGTCATCGCCGTCCTGCTCATCAATGTCTTTGTCTCGCTGATCAATCACTACTTTACCATGTCGAAGGCGATGCGGGATGCGGAGCACGAGAATCACATCAACTTCTTTCAGTTCCTGCGCGTCGAGTATCCCAACATGTTCAGTTGCTTTCACCGGCTGCCCTGCTTCCGGAGCTACTACGTCCGGAATAAGCGCACGGTGGCGGAGAATGTGAAGCGGAAGCTCGATGACTTGGACGCCAATCGGGCGATGAAGCTGCGCCAGCGTCGGGGCTATCAGATCGAGGAGCAGCATCAATCGGAGGAGCTGCAGGCCACCAAGTATCGGGATCTGGGCGAGAAGCTGATGAATGTGGGCACCATCCTGACCGGCCAGTTGAAGCTGCTCGAACTGCTTTTGTTCGATGATGGGGACGAGGAGATGGAGCCGGATGGGGACGATGATGAGCTGGGGGAGAGCCGCGAGGATCCAAGGGCGAAGAAGAAGTGGTGGAAGCGGTCCAAGTCTAAGGCTAAGCCACAAGCTGACGAACCAGAGGAAGCCGAGGTCTAATTTAAGCTTTTGCTTTTTGTTTCTTTTACATTTTTATTTCTAAAGTTCAATTCAAGTTTAAAATTAATGCTTAAAAGCATAAATGAAGGGGAACCTATCTTAATCATTAAGCTACCTTGATTACCTCATTAAAATTAAAGCTGCTTAAAGACCTGCTTTCCAAATACAAAAAATCTATTTAAAAATATACAAGAGACTTCACTCTGTTTAAGGAATTCCCAACAATATATCCAAGTATATAGAGAGGATCCTGGCCTGGCATTTTAAGTGACAAGTCCGCTGGAATACTTCAGTTCAGTTACTTTAAACCAGTGATGCCCACACAAATACAATGACATGTGACTTGCATTTGTGTGCGTAGAAAAACGAAGTTGGCTTCGCGCGAGACGTTGCGGTTGCCAGAGCAGCGCAAAGCATTAAATTTCAATGCTTTGCACTGCTTTGGCAACCGCACACTCGACCTCTCATTCTCTCTCTTCTCTGCTGCTGCTGCTCACGTCTCGTTTACACTGTCTGTGTAGCGTCAGAGAACGGGCAGAGATTTTACCAACCTCGCGAGGCGGATGCTTGGACATCACTACTTTAAACTTACTCCTACTATATCCTACTTAGTCTTTGGCTCAAGCGTCGCATGGGCGGTGGTCTCGGCGGCTTCTTCGGCTCCCTGTATCCCCTAGTGATCGCTGGTCTTCTTGGCCAGACGCTGACGCGGCTTGCCGCTGCCAGACTTGACCATCACCAGATCATCGGCATCCGTGTCACCGCCCATGTCCGCAATATCGGACTTGTCGTCCGCATACGCAACGAGATCGTCATCGCGCAGGCTACTGGCACTGGCGCTCGAGAGGATCACGCTGCCGGCGGCGCTGCCGGGCTGCAGAGTATTCGTGAGCCGGGCGTACTTGATTTGCAGGCTGTGCAGCCAGCTGGCGTCGGACCAGTGGTACCAGCTGAGCAGAAAGATGACCAGTATAAAGAACAGATTGGTGCTAATGGCTGGAAGATGGAAACAGGATTAGCTGTTGAGCATAAAGGAGCAGCGATCAAGGTCAACATACCCACTATGGCCGACAGCACGGGCCAGTTGAACATGATGTACCGCAGCCCGGTAAAATCAGCCACGATGTGCAGCGTCACCGTGTAGAACTGTATCTTCTGCGACTGTATCTCCACGTAGACATCCGTGATGGGATGCTGACGCTCCTCCAGATACCGCGAGAAGATCTCCACCGGCACCTGCTGGAACTCCTCCTTCCAGCCCAACACATACAGCGGACTGAGGGCCCACGTCGAGATCATGCGGATGAGCGGGGAGCGGTAGCGCATCATGGCCGAGCGACAGGAGTGGCCGCGCAGCATCGAATCGTAGTCCCGCATCTCGGCACAGACCATGAACATGCCCAGCTCCAGGTTCTGCGGCGATTCCGGCATATCAATGTTCACGATCACCTTGTACGCCTGCCCCACCATCAGCAGCTGCTGCTTCTTCGTCAGCGAGACGTGGGCGTGCGGAAAGGTGCAGGGAGTGCTCGTCTCCAGGCAGGTTCTGTGGATGAGTGTGGAGAATATTACGACTATTATTTGGAACTCTCAAGTGGCTAGATAACAGAAGTGCAGAGGTGGGAATTGAACTCTGGTCATGACAACATGGCCCGGAGTTGCAATAATCAAAGTTACGAAGGCATTGAAACCCCCCCTGAAAATGGGTTGAGATTGTGGCTATTTTTATGGAACCTGCCATTAAGATAAGCCCATGCCTTAAGGGTGCCGGGCATGGGTCTTTAGGAGAAAGCAATTAAGCCTTGGTTGGGCACCTGGTTTCACGCTCGGAGCCCTAGAAAAAAAAACTAACCTTAAATTTGTAAGCCAGCAAGAGAGAAGATAGCCAGAGCCCGAGAAAGACTGGCAACCTAAGGAAGATATAGGGCTCCGAGCAGAATATTCCATGTCCGACCATGTTTTAAAAAATACTCCTAGAATTACCTTTAATATTTCATATAAAATGCTGATCTCCTTTGTATCCCTATGAGAGAACAGAGCTCCGAGCTTAAGCTTCGGTGCCCAAGTCATTTTTCAGGAATTCCTTAAGAACAACTTTTTTGAATAAGAGTTTATTCGGAAGACCTCGCAATATATGAAATAATTTAATAATAAATACTAAATACTAGATTTAATACTAGATTTAATACTAGATTTAATACTTAGATACTACAACTAGTATCTAGTTGACCAAAATCAGTGAGAACTACAAATAAATAACATGAAATATCAGAGATTCTCCTATTTTCAAATTATTTCTTCGTTTCCTGCTGGTTCAATGCCCAGTCTATGGTTAATCTTCCTCAGAACTTGCTTTTAAAGGGTATTGAACATACTCTCACCACTTAATACCTATACTTTGAGGAAAAACACCTAAAATACCATAAAATATCAACGATTTCACACCCATTTCAAGGCTAATCTCGCCCAGAACTCCCCACCCGGTAGATAGATACTCACTTGAACTGCATGTGAACGGGTCGTGTGTGCGAAATGGCCGGCATGTAGATGTAGTAGAAGGCGGCGTACATGAAGACCGCCAGCCAGATGATGAGCACCACGGCAAAGGCTATGAGGCCCATCCGCAGTACCAGCTCCCGTACGGTGCCCACCTTCTCGTCCGCCTTGCTGCGCACTTGATCGTACACGTTCCAGCCGAGATTCAAGGCCGGGCGGACAAAGAAGCGCCGGCCGAGACCCAGCGGATCCAGGCAGAAGACCACGAAGCGCAGCAGGAAGTTCATGGTGACGACGTCGCGGGAAGTGGGAAGTTGCAACTGAATCCCCCGGCGACTAAGCGGCAATTAAGTAAGCTTAATACTCCGTGTTTTCTGTGCTTTTCGATTCGTTATCAACGCTGCTGCCCGGCTGCCCGACTGACTGATTACTGCCGCCGCCGTTGCCGATTGCTTATCGACTTCGATAGTGGTAGCTTGGCTTTCCGCTCTGCTCTCTCTGCGCCCGGAGATTTGCATAGTATTCCTCCTCGGCTTCTCCTATCTTTCCTATCGGTCTGATTCATATATAGCAGCTCCAAACCACCATCCAGACGTTGTACCGGCTCAAAGGTCAAAGCCACAAAAGCGATTTCGCAGGCGTTTATTTCCAATTCCAGGTTACTGGAGATGATAGCGGAAGAATTACACTGGTTAGCCAAGCAACTGATCCTCTGAAAGACGCTGGAAAAAAAGAACTAGTTTCAATTTGGGCTTTCAAGTTTTGATCACATTTTGCATTAAGAGCTTAAGTAAAACAAAAATTGCAACTGACTACATAATAACTATAGTTAAAATTAAAATATTCGTTTGTATTCAAAGATATATTCTATTGTTTTATAGTTACCTTTAAAAAAAAGTTCGCTTCCCTTAACTCTTTAAATAAGTCATTAATTTTTTTTATGAATTTAATGATTATACGATTTTTTCCTGCAACTGTACTATTTTTTTCAAGTCCTTAATAAAAAATAAACTTTAAAACTTGTTGCCCAATTGGGCATACAAAATTATTATTAAAATTTTTGGCCAAGTTCAAGTTTCTTATTAACTTTAAAACTTGTTTTTGTTTTTTCATTTTTTAAGTGCAGAAACACTTTTAAAAATGTAGAAAACTTAAAAGTATTCCTGACTGAACTCCTTAATTGTTTTTTTCAACATTTTTCTTTCATTTTACTAAGCCTAAACTAAAAATAAATTTCAATACTTTTTGCACAATTTAACATACAAACTTTTTAATTATATTTTGGGCTTTTACAGACTTTGCTTAAGTAAACCTGAATTAATTAAATTAATTAGCCTGAAAACTTGTTGCTGAGTTTAGCGCCGACGACTAGTGTAGTCCCCGGTTCCCAAGTCAGCTGTTCGCTGTCATCGATAACCGATAGCCAGCGCCGATACACACCATCCGATTGTTTTCATTGTTTGTGTACAAACTACGCGTTCTACATATATATTTATAGTTAGCAACTAAGATTTAGAGAGTGATTAACTAAACCAAGTCCTCCTAAGCCCTTAAGCCCACGCGGATGACAGCGGCTGCAGGACAAGCGAAAGGAGAGTGAAATAAGGACGAAAGAGAGGGAGAAGCAGCCACAGCCACGAATTGCTGTGAAAAGTCGCGAAAATTTAAGAGATTTAAATAGAAAAATAGCAGGAAAAGGCCAAGGATGAGCAACTACAGGTATCAGGGGGGCGGCGGCGGCGGTGGCGTGGGCGTGGTTGGGGCTCGCGGTTACAGCGGGATCGAGGTGCGCGACATGCATCCTCCGCATCACTTCACCTACGTGAGCCAGTGCGTCAAGTATATGATCTTCCTGCTCAACTTTGTGTTCTGGCTGTTTGGCGGCCTGCTGCTCGGCATCGGGATCTATGCGTTCAAGGACAAGTGGGAGGAGGCCAACGGCTGGGTGCGCCTGGAGACCATCTACGATGTGATCTTCAACATCTCCCTGGTGATGATAATCGCCGGCATGGTCATCTTCCTGGTCAGCTTCTCCGGCTGTCTGGGCGCCCTGCGGGAGAACACCTTCCTGCTGAAGCTCTACTCCATGTGTCTGCTGCTCTTCTTCCTCATGGAGATGGCCATCGGTGAGTCACAGCTCTGGCAGCTGGCAGCTGGCATCTGGTTTCTCTTATGATAACTCTCTCTCTCTCCCCCCCTTTGGCAGCCATCATTTGCTTCGTGTTCCCACAGTACATGAACGCCTTCCTGGAGAAACAGTTCACGGACAAGATCATCCATTCGTATCGCGACGATCCGGACTTGCAGAACTTCATCGACTTTGCCCAGCAGGAGTTCAAGTGCTGTGGCCTCAGCAATGCTGGATATCAGGACTGGAGTGAGTTATTTAGGGTCTTACAGCCTACAGCCCCCAAAGGCCTTAGTTTAATCTCCCGAAGTGGGTTGGCAAACTTGTTTTGATTAGGATTTCAGAGAAAACAAATACGCCTTTGAATTTGTTTTGTGGCGAAAGATAAAAAAAAGCTATTTGCAAACTAAACACAGCGAGGGAAACGCTTTAATCTGTTGTAGTTTTATCAGGAAACCAGAATTTGTTGAAATTTGAGTAGGCTTCCTCAGTTAGTTATTTATTTCTTGTTACAACTGCTTTAAACCAAGCTAATTGTATTCAGTTAGCAGCTAGAATGCTTTAACGCAGCTGTTTTATTATGAAACTTAAAGTGTTTACATGTGCAACAGCTTGTTCAGATTGATTACCATAGTTTCTCCGATTTTCTTCTGTAAATATTACATTTAACTTAATTACAGGCAAAAATGAGTACTTCAACTGCAGCTCACCGTCGGTGGAGAAGTGCGGAGTGCCCTACAGCTGCTGCATCAATGCCACCGATATATCCTCCGGCCTGGTGAACATCATGTGCGGCTATGGCGTTCAAGAGACACCCGTGCCGGAGGCAAGGAAACGCATTTGGACCAGCGGCTGCATTGAAATCGTACGCGTTTGGGCCGAACGCAATCTGTATGTGATCGCTGGCATCGCTCTGGGCATCGCCCTCGTCCAGCTGCTGGTCATCTATTTGGCCAAAACGCTGGAGGGCCAAATTGAGCTGCAAAAGCTGCGCTGGTCGGCGTGAGATCCGGGCCAGCCCGATTTTTACGGGCCCTACGACCATCAACCATAAAAGGTGACCATTGCCACTGCCGGCACTATCCTCCTCCCTAGTTGTATAGTATTAACCCCTGAATATCGCTCACCTGCCGTCACAAGACTGCCGTTTACAAGATTTAAAAAAAAAAAGCATTTAACAATGGAAATGGTGAAAGCAAAGTATTAACCAAAAAGAAGGCAGGACATATTTCTGCATCCTGCATTTAAAAGTAAAGAATACTTGCACATTTCGACCCCTGGCAGAGCTTTTAAAGTAAGTGAGCGTTATTCATACCTAATTTTATGGTCACTTTTGGGCATTTTGAACCGTGCAATATTCAGTTTGACCTTTCCATATCGAAAAGCAAAGAACAAGGAAAGATATTATTTTTTTGAGACAACTTTAAATCTACCGTCACTCCAATATGTTTCAATACCAGGTTTGCTACAGAAATCGCTTTTCCAAAGGTGTCTCAGGAGTATCCCACAAAGTCTGTATTTAAGGGCCCAAATGCAATGTAAATGGTTTTCTTTTGTAAGATTTAGCATTTTGTAGGGTACTCTTGGACCGCATTTAAGGCGATTTGAAATCTCCAGCGAACTCTGTGACCTCCAAACCTTTATAAACTCATCTCAATCCCCATGCTCGTCGAATACTCTCATCTCAATCCGACCAAACAACGCCATATATCATACATATATAATGTTTGGCCAGTGAATATTCTTGCGAAATCTCGATGTTGTATAGCCACAATATACATATACTTAAATACGGCATATATCCAGACTGTATATACATAGATTGAAACCAGATTTTACAATCCGTAAACGCATTTATTTATACGTACGTGATGCATTTACATTTCTAGTGAGGAAAACAAACAACAATAGCCAATCAAACGCACACAACTTGAATATTAATATAGCAACTTCTTAATATTACTGTATGTATGTATTATTAATCTAGAAACTTTAACTGTAGATTTATTATAATAAAAGACAAGAAAAGCAATATAGCCAAAACCAAGGAAATGAGTTTTCTTGGCCACAACTCTGTGGGAGTCTTACACAGAGCTGGCAAGAGAGGGTTCCGTTTCACTCAAAGTCCTTCCTATTCCGCTCTTATCCACGCTTTGCCTGCAATGTACAAGCAATAGTAAGAAAGCTCCACTTTCAGGCATCTAAAAGCCCGCATCTGAAGAATCCGCTCTCTTGATGTTGATGTCGTTGCTTCAGTTTGTCTCTCGTTGCTTTAGTTTGTTTCTCGTTGCTTTAGTTTGTTTCTCGTTGCTCTAGTTTGTCTCTCGTTGCTCTGGATTGTCTCTCGTTGCTTTAGTTTGTCTCTCGTTGCTATAATTGCGCTCTCGTTGAATGACTCTGAACCGAGAAAATTATCCAAAGACCAAAACAATGGAAAACTAAAAGCTTGTAAAGTAAAGACAAAACGTCAACTGTAAATTAGGAGTCTCGCTCTCGTTAATATTATAAAGGCAAAAAAATTGATTCTTAAGTGAAAAAGTTTCTTTACACATTTATTTTCGACTCGTACAAAAGTGATAAAAGCAGTGCTGGTTCCATTGGAAAGTATCGTGTATTGCAAATCGATCCTCCTCTCGGGATCCCATCAGAGGCAACACGGTGGCAGGTAGACGTGCTGCGTCAGTGTGCTATTGGTATTGGGAACCATGGACTCGTTGTTCTTGCCCCGCTTGAACGACACATCGTTGGTGACAATCGTCAGGATGTCGGCTATGTGGTCGCTGTGTAATTCAGTAAGGATAAACATTAAATCGGAGCTGAATTCCTGAGGGTGTCAAGCTCTCACCTGGCCGAATGCTGAACGATGGCATCGCACAGGCTCTGGATGAACCAGCTGCCCCTGTGCGTGTGCCGCAGGGCGGGGAATCCCTTCACCGTGGAATTGGCTCGCAGCATATTCAAGTGCTGGCCCGGCGACTGTGTGGTGGCATCCAATTGAAACTGTTGGGGGGGAAAGCACAGAGGATTAGATTAGCTCTTGAAGCTTTTTTTATATGTAAGACCTACCGGCAATCCGTGCTGATTCTCCGCCAGCTTCTTGTCGGCCTCCGTCTGGCAGGCTTGGATGATCAGTAGCTTGATCAGGCGATGGTTTTGATCGTACAGGTTGGCGTCCTCGCTGCAAAGCACATTCTCGAGCTCCGAGATGCGCAGGGCGATACTGTTGGCCCCGTAGACAGCGCCCTCGAACCCGTGGCTCAGGATGCACACCACCAGTGAGTCGCGGATCATGGATCTTTGGCAGGCGTTTCGGATGAGGTGCACCATCTCCATGTGATCCACATTGTCGTGCGATTCCACATTGTAGCCCATAGAGGAGAATACCTCCTTCAGCCGCCGCTCGTCCACATCCGTGCCCTCGCGTCTTTGCAGAGTCTTTGGCGATAGATATTTCTAAGGATGGAGCAAGGAATTGAGCATATAGAAGGAGAAGGAAAAGGGTATCAGAGGATCTACCTTCAGATCTGCGCTGACGTCTCTGTGGAACGTCTTTTGGTTGATGATCAGGGCAATGCCGGCATTTTCCCGGCTCAACTGCAGCGCATTCGCTCGTCGGACAACCGCAGGTTTGGACGCTGTCGCTGTACCAGTAGCTGTCGCTGGTGTAGCTGGAGCTGGAGACGCAGCGGAGCAGTTAGCCACCTGCTGGCTATCCGCCAGAGTCTCCCTCTTGATGGCCAACGGAGCAGAGGGTGCCGGCGGCAGTGTGTGGTTCTCTTGGGCATTGCTATTGATCGTATCAATCAATAGCTTGGCCTGCTCCTGCAGATCATTGAACTTGAGGTGCTCGATCAGTAGCTGGACATCGCTGCCCGTGGCATTGATATCGCCCAGCCGAATGCATCTCCTTGTCAGCCAGTCCAGCATGAAGATCTCCAGGAAACTGGTGTCGTAGAAGCGCAGCGGATCCCCAGCTCCCGCCTGCTGCCGTGCCACCTTATCGCTCACCTCCAGGATCAGACGACCGCTCTGGGCCATCGTCAGATCCTCACAGATCCGGTACAGGCTCTTCAGCAGCGGATGCACGTGCAGCGTAATGCCCGCAATGTGGGGCAGGTAATGCAGCCGCAGGTCCTGCCACCGGAAGCCCAGTTTTCGGAGCACCTGCCTGGCTCCAATGATGCACAGCGCCTCCACGAGCTGCCGCCGCCAGGTATCTGGGCGGGATTTCGAGTACTGTGTGAGCAGGTCGCTTGGCTGCCGCCGATCCGCTGCAGCCATGGCAAGTAGCTTTTGCAGGAGAAAGGCGGCATCCGCATCGACGTCACCGAAAAGCAGGAAACAAAGCCCGACCTGAAATAAGGGAATTTATCAATAAATAAATATTTAACTCAATTTTTTTAACCAAGATATAAGCAGAAATATATTAAGCCCTTTTGCAACATCATTAAATGATTGAAAATGCATATTTTGAGTCATATTTTTCGAGATATCTGCAGTTAAAGTCCACTTGCCTTTTGGCGAAAGTTCAGATCGCGCTCCACGTAGACCAGATCGTTCACATCGATGGTGTCCACTTGGATCAACAGATTCGATCCGTCCATGGCGTCGTCGCGTAAATGCGGGGAAGTACCAGATTACGACTAGAGGATCCGTTGGCTTGAAAACCGTTTTCTTTCATACGGAAGACTTGTTGACGCAATAGTGATGGGAGGCAACAGGTGATCCGCCTATCGATCCACCATCCGATAACACGAAGATGGACAGGAGAAAACATAACTAACTAAAAATTTTAAAATGATCCTTTATGAAATAATTATTACCATTATCTTTATGTTTATCTTGATTGAATTTTCTAAATTTATTGAATTCTAATCATTAGGTTATGGATAAATCATCCGTAATAAATTTGAATTGAATTCCCAGTTTGCCTTGAGTTAAGATTCCATAAATTTAGGACTGTTATTAACACAACTATCAAAATATTAGATAAGAACTTGGATTATCTACTGAAAATATTCAACTTAACTAGTCTTACGTTTTTACCCGCACAATTTGGATACTTACGTTACATACGCGTTTCGTGTAGATATCCGTGTATCGATGTATCTAGTTGCTGTGGAGAGAAATTTCGGAAAACCTGGCAGGCACACTGTTTACCACCAGTGTTGCCAATAATCGGAAGTTAATTACAGCAAGCTGGCCAACGAAAGACGCGAAAAATAGCTACATTTCTTAATGAATACCAAGGTATAAAAGTCATTGGAACGTCGTAATCGAAACATAATGTTTCAGTTTGATGAAATTCGTATCTGTAACTCTTATTTATGATCTTTTTTCCATTTCCCTATTTAAAAGAGAACCTAAGGTTCTGTCTGCCTGATAGATTCTCTTCCGGAGCTTTGCTTTTACTAGGTACACCTGGCTCTTTCTTTATGGCATTTGCCAATGGTAAGCTCAAAAGCATGATAGAAAATTAGGACCTTTTTACCATTTGGGTAACTCAATAAGTTAATATAATTATTTATATAATAATAGTTAATAACTATAAAGAAAAAATATATACGTATGCTTAGAAATGTATGAAAATCAGAAAGAACCTGCAAATATCGATAAAACTACTGACAGATTATAATTAATAATAAAACAATAACAAAACTACAATTATATTTCCCCTCTCGGCAACATAAAACCAACGAATAAATGTTTTGAAAAACTGTTTTCCCCCCCGTCATTCTTCCCGTCAAAAACAGCTTTTTTTTTAAGCAAAAGTTGGCAACACTATTTATAGCTTGAGTCATGCAAAATAGCCAGATCGCGAAGACAGCCAAGTTGGCAACACTACTAGCCTGACACATTTAAGTAGAAAAAATTGTTGAACTGAACCGTCGCCCATCACTAGATCTTCACGTTTTTGTTCACCCATCACTAGATCTTCAATTCCACTTGGCGCGAACAATCGATAATTTAAATTAACTTATAAAGTGATTAAATTAAGTTATTAAAACCAGGTGCCTTTGGCAGTCTGAGAACAAAACAACCATGAATTCGACTGAGTGAGTTAATTAATTGTTATTAATACTAATTATATTATATTTAGATAATATAAACTTGATATATAGTATATATACTAAATATTTATTTAAAAAACAACAAAATTCAAAAGAAATTTTGAATTTACCGTGTTATTTGTGTGGTTGAATTTATTAAATAAAAATAAAAAGAAAAAATGAAAGAAAATACTGCCCACGATTTTCCCATTGCCTGAACGTTTTGCCAGCTGATATTGGCGCATTCTGTGAACCCGCCTTTAAGATACTTGGAACTGTTATTCCACCGATATTTTTTCGCTTTGCAACATCCCCACGTCATAATAAGATATTTCTTTTCTTAATTATTTGAAAATAACATTTTTTTTAAATTTAGCGGGTAGCCTGGATTTTTTAGGGGGAAGACTGGATTTTTTAGGGGGAAATGTCGACTCTTTGAGATTTTTGAGAGGGAAAGCTAAACTCGCATCTGGCCACACTGATTTAAGTAGAAAAAAAATTGTTGAACTGTTCACAACGCTCATGTTGGACGAGAAGTTTTATTAATTTAATGTTTTTGTATATTGTATTCTGTATTCTGTTTATGAGCGTAACAGAAACAGAGACAGAGAAAGGGAGAGAGATATACTGAGGCCAGGGCCCGCAGGCAGAAGAACAGAGAGAGAGAGATTGACCGAAAGGGAGAGCAAGCGAGACAGCGCGCGCGCTCGCACTCGCACACATATGTACATATATAGTATTAAAAAATCAGATTGCGAATATATTCGACGACTTTTTTCATACCTATATATGTATATGTACCCACACAACCGCTGCGTCATCTATACGAACATACGTATACATCAGATGTATGTCACTATATATGTATATAGCCATTGCAGAAACCGAAACTGAACGTACATAAGCGTGCGCTATATATATGCATGTATATATATCTTTATTCACCTACTGTACCACTTCCACATTATGTAAGCGACGCCAAACGTAAAATTCTAAAAAAAAAAACAGCAACAACAACAACAAGAAGCAAACAACGAAGCAAACGCAAAAAAAATCAAGAAAAGAGATAAGTTAACCGAGAACCAAACAAAAAACTAACAGCAATGTTATAATCGAATATCGAAAGTTGTTAATGAATGTTCCACAAAACAAAACAAAAAGAATGCACACAAACGTAAGATAAAGAAAAAGGAAAAAATGTTTATTTTTGCCTTGGGGCTGCATAGTTCCGCCAAATAAATATATGTATGTCCGTATGTATCGTACATGTACCGTACAGGCTATATGTACATAAGTATGTATGGAGTGCCAGGGCCACGCCCCTTGGGCCGGTAGACAGGCCACAAAAGAGGCTCAAATATTTGAGTTTGGCCTGAACGGAAAACGGCATACATCCATACATATGTTTGTTTGGAAAACAACGCAGTTGCCCCCCCCCCCGCACCCTATCGTTGCAATGGCAACGAGAAACAAGTAAACAACAGCAACACTATGCTTAAGTAAGCATTTTTTCTTTCAATGTAAATATGTACGTATGTTTGTATGCCTGCGTGTGTTTTGCTGCAAACTGCGCAGCTGTGTTCACACATACACATGCAGGCACGCAATATACAGTCGCATTTGAAGAAATTCGCACAGCAAAGAAATAATAGCAAAAACTTTCGCCTCATTAAAGGGGTTTTTATTTGTGGAACAACAGCAACAACATGCATAACAAAGTGTAAAATAGTATGTAATTTGGGATTTAGCAAAGCCTTTTTCTTTCACTTCATAATTCTCAAGCAACACACGCATAAACGTACATATGTATGCCCTGTTTGTATGTATAGAACGCAGCTGCGTTCCATGCTTAGGTCATGGCGGCGCAAGCGAGACAACATGATAAACAAGCCAGAGTCAGAATGAAACACGCGCTCCATACATATGCGAGTGTGCGTGTGTGTGCGTGAGAGTTTGGAGATATCAGTTAATTGTAGCTTTCTATTAATTGAAGATCACACTATTTTGTAAGCGGATTAAATGTCCCATTCCAGATACACGCTCACACATATGCTATTTGTGTGTGTGTGTGTGTGTGTATGGGATATGCGCGTGTGACTTTGCTGGTTTTTCGTACGGTTCTTTTCTCTTTCGCATAAAAACAATAACAACAAATGCAAAACATTTCAAAATTTGTAGAAATTGCATTTTGTTTTGCTTTTAAATTTGTTGTTTTTGTTGCCAATTTTTGCTTAAAATTCATTTTGAATTTTATATTATTTTTAAGAATTAATGTTTTTGTAGAAAATAATGCAATTTTAATTATAATTATAATAATTGCATAAAAACAATAACAACAAACGCAAACCAGTTCAAAATTTGTGGAAATTTAATTTGTTTTTGCTTAAAAATATGTTTTTTTTCCAATCTTTTTCCTAAAATTTTATTCAGAACTTTAATGCTTTTAAAGGAAATAATGTCATTTTATTTTAAATATTTAAATTTTCTCAAAATACAATATTGATCGCTTAAGCTTTTAATATTTAACTGTAACCTTTGTTTTCATAAATAATTCGTTCTTAAATTAACGTTTAAATTGCGCTAAAAATTTAAATTTACAAAAATAATGGAACTATTAAAATAATTAGAGTATTTCGCTGGCAATTATCGCTAGAACGATCAATTTTGACAAAATAAATTTAACTTTATATAACTTTATTAATTTGCATTAATAATTCATATTCAATCAACCTAAAATTCAATCCCATTATGCAAAAAATGCCACACTTTCTGAATTTCTTCAGAAAATTGCTCAAATAAATTAAATTCAAAGCTTAACGCAGTCTCCGGAGCAGACGCCATTTTTTTTTTTAAGTCTGTCAAATGAAAATGAAAGGCTTTTTAGGTATTTTTAAGGAACTTGAAATTCCACAAAAAGTGTGACCCCTTTCGGGCATCAGGAAGGTTTGCCTTTAGTGTTATAGCACATTGGCAGCTTGAGCCTTTCACTTGTCATTGAGTTTTCACAGCATTCGATTAGAGCAGCATATATGTTTGTGTGTGTGTGTGGGTCAGGTGGAAATCGCCACACATAACTGAATAATACAAGATATATATACCATATAGCATACGCGATATATAGGGCTACGCTTTATAACACCATTTCCAGGCAGCGTCCTTAGCAAATTCCTCTCTTTTCGTTCTGTCCGCCAGCCACAGCTCTCGCACGAACTGGTTGAACTCTTGAGGTGTGTGCGACATATAGGATTCAGCGATAATGTCATCCGTTGTGGCGGATGTGCCAGTGATTGACTTGGCGGAGGAGGATCTTGAGGATGGCGAGATCGATGACGATGAGGAAGAGGAGGAGGAACAGCAGCAGCAGGCTAAGCCACAGCAACAACAACAGCAGCTCCACCTGCCTTCCCCGGCGGAAGAAGATGTCCAGTTCATGGGCATCCTTGAAGTAAAGAACAAATTGGCCGACGAGGATGTCGTCTTCATGGGACTACCACCACCGGGCGTCGATACTGGGGGCCAACAGCAAGGCCAGCAACAACACAACAACAATAGCGGCGGCAAGTCCAAGAAGCCGAGGCCATTGGAAGGTAGAGAGAGCTCCCACCTTTCACAGATTCTCATGCTAAGCCCTTCCTTGTTTCTCGCTTGCTTTCTTCCACCACGTCTCCGTCTAGATGATCACGCCTCTAGCATCGAGAATGCCATTGCCAATGCCTTGAAAAAGAAGGGCATCGAGCCGCCGATGCCACGGATGCGTTCCCTCAACCAGGATCTGGGCGATGGTCCCATGGAGGGCTTGGGCATGGGCTCGGGATCGGGTGAGGCATCAACTGGCGGCGGCAGCCAACTGCAGCCAAGTCGCAGCAGCAGGCGCAGGAAGCGCAAAAAAGAGCGTGAACGTGAGCAGAAGAAGGACAAGGACAATAGCCAGGTGAGGCTGCCTCAAAATCTTTCTAATTTTAATGATTTCTAAACATTTATTAACTCTTTCTACTAAATACCAAAGATAAAAGGCCAAAGGACAGCTTAGTTTATGAAAAAGTTAACCTCTTAAAGCGTAGATTTCGGAAATTAAAGATTAAAGGCCAAAGAAGACTTTATTTTGTGATAAAGTTACCTCTTTTAGAGGTTAAAACTGTAGATTTCTGAAAGCAGGTCTTAAAACCTTGCTCCAGTTTGAAATATTAATTAGATTGTGCATAGAACTTTATAATTTTATAGGAAAATAGGAGAAGAAGTTGTTTTATCACAAGGAAATAGGTTTTGTTATGTGAAAGAGGCTTGTAAAGTTGGTGTTAATATCAAAATTCCCTTTCAATACTTATTTACTTTGAGAACATGGTTAAATTGGAAACTTGCCGTGACCAATTAACCCTTACCCTGACTAATATGTTTGCCAGCCGAAAGCCAATCCTACACAGACTCTGTCTTTAGTTTTCAACTGGCAATCGAGCAGATTGCCTTGCCTTGCCTTTACTTTGGGTAATAAATACAAAGGCTTCGTTGGGGCTAAGTCAAGATCCATTTAAGGATCCAAGGCTACGAAAAGACCTTAAATTACACTCTTTACACTCTTTTTCGATCGCTTAGCTTGGCACTTACAAAGCACAAATGATTAAAATAACTTATTTATAGTTTCCAAGGTCTCATTCGATCTAAGATCCTTATCGAATGTGATTTTTAAGGTCCATACTCATGGGGCACTGGGGAATTATAGCAAAAAAGGGTATTTTTGACCCCAAGAAGGGAAAATATAAATATTAATATTAAAATTTAATGCTTTGCACTGCTCTGGCAACCGCACCACTCGACCTCTCAATCTCTCTCTTCTCTGCTGCTGCTGCTCACGTCACGTTTACACTGTCTGTGTAGCGGCAGAGAACCGGCAGAGTTTTTACCAACCACATGTGGCGGGGGCTTGGGCATCACTGGTTTAAATAGAAAATGTAATTTAGCCAAGGCTGTTTGTCCGTTTAATCATTTCTTTCTAACTTGCTTCTTTTTACCCCAAGAAATGTCTTTAAAATGCCCAAGAATCTTCTTACCCCCTAAATATCCTTCAACTGCAAATCATTAATATAATTTCCCATCCAAATCTCCCCCAGAAACGTGCACGTCGCGGCGAAGAGGACGAGGCGTCCGGTGTGGCGGCTGCGGCGGCTGGCGACAACAGCGAAGACGACATGGACGAATACGAGATGATGAATGTCCGCGGCGGCAGTCCACCGCCTGGAGGTGCAGCAGTGCCCCCAGCCCAGTCCAGTGGCGGCGGTCAGCGTTTTGGCGGTCCCGATTGGGATATCATGGGCGATGGGCCGCCGGGCGGAGGACCTGGCTACGACTCACAGCAGGATCCCTACAGCAGCTACGATTCATATTCCGAGGACGAGTCGCCAGCAGCTGGCGGCGGCGGCGGCGGTGGGCTAAGCAATCAACAGCGCCGGCGCATGCGTCGCGACAGAGACAAGGACCAGCGTGGCAATCGCAAGCGCAGGGATCGGGATCGGGACCGGGATCGCAATGAGGGCAGTGCGGGCGGAGCAAAGCGAAATCGCCGCGACTCCAATGATGGCGGAGGCGGCGGCGGTGGCGGTGGAGGAGGAGGTGGAGGAGGAATGGACAAGATGAGCGGCCGCCTCGAGCCGCGCAAGCTGGAACTCTGCAAATTCTATCTGATGGACTGCTGCGCCAAGCGCGACAAGTGCTCCTACATGCACAAGGAGTTCCCCTGCAAGTACTACTACCTGGGCATGGATTGCTACGCCGGCGACGATTGCCTCTTCCATCACGGCGAGCCACTGACCGAGCAGCTGCGCAACATCCTGCTGAAGCACATGGAGACGGCGCCCAAGGAGATCCTGGGTGACTTTAAGCGCAAGTCCAGAGACATTGCTCTGGGCCAGATGACGCGCCGGCACGAGCAGCTGTGCGAGCAGTTCAAGAAGGAGAACACCTGGAGCACGCTGGTCGGCGGTGGAATGGGCAGGCGCCAGGACCAACAGCAGCAGCAGCAGCAGCAAAACATGCAACAACAGCAGCAGCAGCAACAGATGCAGCAGCAGCAGCCACAACAGCAGCAAATGCAGCAACAGCAGGCTCAAGCGCAGGGAGCTGAGGTAGGCGGCTGCATTCCGTCTCTATTAGATATTGTGATTAACCCACCGCATCAGGAGAAGAAGCGCAAGTCGCGATGGGCAGGGAAGACGCCAGCCAAGGCGACAGAGCCGGACAACGCAGCACCAGCAGCTGAGACTGCAGCTGCCGCTGCTGCTGCTCCTGCTCCGGCCCCTGCTGACACCACCAAACGCCCATTGCCAGCCCACCTGGAGCTGGCCAATCTCAGTCACGTGCTCAGTCCCGAGCACCTGGCCAAGCTGAACAAGCTGGGCATAAGCAATTTGGAGCAGATGCTCCAAGTACCCTTTGGCCAGCTAACGGAGGTGGGTCTAACGCTGGGCGAGATCGGTGAGATACAGAGCATGGCCGACGAGGCCAAGGCCCAGACGCAACAGGAACAGGCAGAGAGGTAAGTGGATTCTACACAGAATTAAAGCATAAGTAATAACTGATTTATTCCTTAGCCATCCACCGGCCAAGGCTGCGGAAACGGAGACCAACAGCAACTCCAACAGCAATGGCTTCATCATGGTGGACTACACGCAGTATTTGAAGGATGCCCATGTCAGCTTCTCGGCCAACGATCCGCGTGAGTATACAACCGATAAGAGGCAGCATTATCATTTGTCAATAAGTCGAGGCAATTAAGGTAAACGTGAATAGATTAGTTTTCGCTTTGCTTTAATAGTTTGTGTATCAATTTTGTATAATTAATAGGGAGATAAGATCGTGGAGAGATTAGGTAGCTAAGCACGGCGAGGGAGCTTACAAGAACGTAGATTTCAAGGGGTTTAAGGGGAGGAATAGCGAGCGCAAAGGTTTAGAACAGTGATGCCCACACAAATACAATGACATGTGACTTGCATTTGTGTGCGTAAGAGAAAAACGAAGTTGGCTTCTCGCGAGACGTTGCGGTTGCCAGAGCAGTGCAAAGCATTTAA
This sequence comes from Drosophila triauraria, assembly GCA_014170255.2. Classification (NCBI taxonomy): domain Eukaryota; kingdom Metazoa; phylum Arthropoda; class Insecta; order Diptera; family Drosophilidae; genus Drosophila; species Drosophila triauraria. Next base: position 17,191,629 of record CM024333.1, read on the forward strand.
ATTTAATGCTTTGCACTGCTCTGGCAACCGCACCACTCGACCTCTCATTCTCTCTCTTCTCTGCTGCTGCTGCCCACGTCACATTTACACTGTCTGTGTAGCGGCAGAGAACTGGCAGAGTGTTTACCAACCACATGTGGCGGGGGCTTGGGCATCACTGGTTTAGAAAAACAAAAGAAGCCCAAAATTAAGGATAAGGATTACTAGGCTACCTTTTAAACTAATAAGGAATCCTAATTACAACTTGATTTCTTTATTAATTTCCATTTCAGTGGACGACGATCGGGATGATGACGAGCAACTGGTCATAGACGATGGCAACGAGTCGGCCGCCGACGAGGAGGACCAGCAGCAGCATCAGCAGTCTGGCGGCAGTCCATCAAAGGCGGCGCCGTCAGCTGGTCGCCAGGATTCCACATCCGCAACCGAGGAGGCACCCCTGCCATCCGTATTCGATCTGCCCAGCTTCATGAGCAACATGCTCGGCCAGGGATCCTCGACAAAGCAAGTTTTGCCAGCCAGCGCCACCTCGCCCAGCCAGGAAATGTCGCCATCGGTGCCAGCAGTGCCCGGCGAAGTTGCCAGCACCACCACCACCACCAATGTGTTCAGCCGCCTCTTGTTCGGCGACAAGCAACCGGATCCGGAGGCTAGAGCGGCCTTCTATCGCGACATCATACGCAATCCCTTCAAGGCGCACAGCGGCGACGGGATCGGCGAGTCCAGCAATGAGAACTCGAACAACTCGAATTCGCGTTCGGTGACACCGACGCCAACGCCCGAACCGGGCTCGCAGTCGCCCAAGCAAGAGGACGATGAAGGGGAAGCTGATGAGGAACAGCCGGGGACGAGCAAGCGAACAACAACAACTGCCTCCACCTCGTTCTATGTCCGCCCCTCCATGTACGACTTCGATCCCAGCCAGGTGGAGAAGGTGCCGCCGCGCCGGAATAGCCGCCTGGACGACGATGATTCGCGGTCGCAGGAGCGTGACATCGACATGCGGCTGCCGTTTGAGCCCATCAAACACTATATGCCCGCCACGGAAATCGATGCGGCCATCTTCTCGCATATTCCCCTCCGCTGGCAACTGATGGAGGTGGATGTGGAGCAGCCGAACTACCGCCAGCAGCGGGCCAGTGCTCAGCACAAGGAGCAGCGCGACCTCCGAGATCCCCGCGTTCGTCGCATTCTCGGCCTGCCCGAGCTAACGGATATCGGCGCTGCCTTGGGCTCTTCGACAACTTCCAATGCGGGCACCTCTCATTCGGCCGACAGCTTTGGACGCGTCGTGGCGGGCATAGCATCGCCGGAGTCTGAGACGGGAGGACGCGTTGCCACGCCCGTATCGCCGCCGCCGCTAGTGCTGAGTAATCTGCCCTCGATGAACATCCCGCCGCCCTCAGTGAGTGTCCCGCCGCCGAATTTAAAGCTGGATAAGCCAGCAGCACGAGCCGATCCACGTCGCGATCCCAGGAGGGCGCATCTTCAGGCTCAGGCGCAGGCCCAAGCACAGGCTCAGGCTCAGGCCCAGGCTGCAACGCGACCGGCCAACGTTGCCGGGGGCAGCAAACAAATCTCCGAGATCCGCAACATCATGCAGAGCTCGCCTTGGTACAAGGATCTGGGCAGCAACAACAAGATCATGGTGAACCAGCAGCTGGCTTTGGTGTTCACCGAACTGAAGAAGTACCATCAACTGCCGGAGGATGCGCCCAAGATCTTCGATGTCGGCTTCATTGTCAGCAATCCGACGCTGCAGCAGATCTTCGCCAAGCTCTACATCTTTGTCGACGACAATGGCCAGGTGGTGCAGCTGCCCGAGGAGAACAACTCGACTGGATCACGTGCGGGAGTGGGCGTTGGAGTCGGACCGGCAGTAGGTGGAGGCGTAGTCCTGCCGAATATGTCGCAGCCGCCACCGAATCTGGCGCAAATGCTGCGCCAGCCGCCGCCGAATGTGATGCGAATGTCGGGCATGATGCAGATGCAGATGGGTAACTATATACCGCCCTTTAACCAGCCGCCACCGCGCCTAGGGCCAGGCCCCATTGGAGGAGGAGGACCACCCGTGGTTGTGCCCAATGGCAACCCCTTTAATCCCTTTGCCGGGAACAACAACAACAACAATGGTGGAGGCGGAGGCGGAAATGGAAATGTAGGAGGCGGAGGCGGAGGCATGGGCAACATGAATCCCATGGGCAACATGGGCATGGGTATGCCCTTCAACAACGGCATGCCGTTCAAGAATTTCAACAACGGAAATGGAAATGGGAACGGGAACGGGAACGGAAACGGCAACAATGGCGGTGGCGGTGGACGGCACTTTGCGGGCGGAAATAATGGCGGCGGTGGCGGGAACAAGCGCAATCACCGCGGCAATCAGCGGAATCGCAACAACATCTGAAGGCGCCGAGAGAGAGGCACCTCATCAGAGATGGAGCAGGAACAGGAGGTGGAGGAACACGATAAGACTTTGTTATGCCAAAATGATGATGATGATGATGATGATGAGAACCCCCCCCAAAAACCCGGCCACTGCCCACTGACCCCCATGTTATGCCCCATGCTATAATGACCCCCACTGGACCCCCTCCCCATCTCAGCCTGCCCCTAGGTACCACCCTCCCACCCCTCCACTCACAGAAGAAATCCGGGCTTCGTCGACTGCTTTGTACATTGTATTCCTTATTCCCCTAAACATTATTATAATGCTGTCACTATATTTTTTTTTTTTCTTGGCTAGGTGTAAGTAAGGACCTTGATTAGCCCTACTTACTAACTACGTACTGATAAAGTGTAGTCTTAACTAACGAACACACAGAGATAGAAGAAAAGTTTACAAGGCCCGCAGAGAAACAGAAGAGAAGGGAGGAGATCGAGTGTGAAAGCACTGCTTTCTTTTCTTTTTAACTGTTAGGTTAAACTTTTTTTTACTTGTAAAACATGTAAACATTTGATAAATTAGATACATACAAGAACTACAAATAAATGACATGTTGTAATAGTAATTCGATTCGAAATGTAGGATTAACTACGATTAATATTTGATTCCATTTAGAGTCGCCAAATAATTGAGCGCGAGACTGAAGAACATGTTCGATTAACGATTACTGGTATCCAATTATCGATCGACAAGTAAGTGGATTGGCGCGCGAAAACTAGTTCTGCGCTAGTTTGTTCATTGCCCATGGCTTCCTTAAATATTCGAATTTAATACCCATTCTTAATTAGTATTAAATAAGGTTTTATTGCTTACAATAAATAAGCTTGTTAAGGATTTTAATCGCGCTAGTTTTAATGAAAGGGTGTTAGTTATTGTTTAAGAAACACTATTTTTTTTATTGTTGCGGAGTATGAGGTTATATTTTATAGCCTTGACATATATAATTTTAATTCTTAAATCATATTACAGTATTTATTACATTAGAATCTTAATTTATTTTAGTTTCCTTAGTTAAAGATACTTTTTTGTTTAATATAAATACTTTATTTTAATGCAGAAACTTGCTATCGAACAAAGCAAAATAAATTAAAATATATCAAAAGAATTAAATTAATCCCGATTATTTTTGGCTTGTTTGTTATCGTTTTCAACTATCCTCTCTTGACACAACAAAAACAGCTGCTCCTGAAAATGAAAAGATGGCTACCAAATCGATTAACTTTACATTGCTTTCCCAATTTTGATTCACCGGAAGTAGTAAAATCAAGCTAAGTAATCTGTTACCCGATATCAAAACCAAAGCAAAAATCAGCTGTTCTCTTAGCCATCTTACTTTTCAATTGGCTATTCCTTGATTTTCCCCAAAATTTTGTTGGTAATCAAACCTTTTTAAACTTAAAAATGTTTTTAAATTTGTATTGGTCTTTGAATTATCGCGATAGTGTAAACAATCGGTAGAATCGATCTTATCGTTAAAGTTATCGATACTTCTAATTGGAGTTTCCGATCAATTTACGTTGTTTCCCTACCATTTTTAGCAAAGGTTCCCATCTTTTGAGCAAAGTTTTCAACCGTTTCCATTCAAGTTAGCCACCTTTTCCACTTTTGTATTTCTCTGCCTTCTTTCTGCTTTTTCCTACCGCTTTTTTCTGCACGGTTCTAGTTTGCTTTCCTGACACTGGTCACACTGCTTTGTTGTTGCTGTGAACTGAAGGAAGTCGCGCAGTGCATTTTGGTAATTTTTTTTCTCCACCTTGTACTACTCCCGATTCAGTGTCCTCGAGTTTGCAAAATGTAATTAATATTCGCAGCGTATGTGAACCGGCGAATAAAGTTAAAGTAAAGCAAGACAAAGACTAAATTTGTGTGCCGACGACGTTGTGAAGAAACCAACAAAAAAACAATACACATAAACACCGCCACCACAACTACATGTACATACAGGGTTTCTAGCGTGACGTGAAGTGTATATAATAATTATGAACGAAAAGAGAAAATCCAAAGAATTATAATGGAAAACACGCAGACATTGTGAAAATGCGCAGATATCATTTCGCAAATACATGCGTAGTTGTAGTATATAGTTATTGCATATAGTACAGAAAGCTTTGGAGTCATTTTTTTCTTTTTCTTTTATTTTTTTTTGTGGTTTAAATCCCACACTCACACACCCATGTACTTACTACAGCGAGTAAGGCGGAAGAGAGAGGAAAACCACTCGCTGTACATGAATTTTTTTTGCCTTTTTTTTTGTTTGTTTGCTGGTGAACCGAAAAAAGCATAAGCATAGCCAAAATGTAGAGTGCAAAAAGTAACGAGCCATGTTGTAAAATTCCATTCAGCCTTTGGCTCGCTCTGCTTTTCCCACCACTAACAACAACACAGTACAGCCGTAAAATGGCAACGTTGTCGACGCGCTCTCTCTCACACACACACACGTACGCACGAATACTCACGTCCTCGTCCGCCACTCGCTAGTGTTGTTGTTGTTTTTCCTTTCCTGTGTTTGCGGCTTTGGTGCGATGACGAATATGCGTGTGAGTGAAACGTACGTGTGTGTTAGCGACGCTGGCTGTTTTGGAACCGCCACTCCGTCGCCCTCTCTCTCCGTCTTCACATCGTTTTCCGATTCATGCGTTTTTTTTTGTATTGTTTTTTTGTTAACCGTTGTAGTACATAAAAACAACAACAACGACATATACAGCAGCATAAATAATAGTAAAAGCGAGCGGTAAATTAGTAAAACTACAGCGTGCGAGTGTGTTTGAATTTTGTTGCATTCTAGAAGTCTTTAAATAATCATAAAGCAAATAAAACATTAACTGGGTAAGTTTTGTGTACTTGAAACAGCTTTTTTCGCCGTTTGGCCGCTTTGTGTTATACACAAACTACCATTTTGTGCAGACAAACGGAAGAAATAACAAAAGCCAAGCAAGGGCAGCAAAAAAATTTACTAACAAAAAAAGCAAAAGAAGGGAAACGACGAGGAAAACACACTTGCAACAACACATGCATACAGTCGCGTCCAGCAATAAATGGCCGCCTACCTGGGTTCCCCTCTTCGTACTTCCTTTAGTTCCGCTGCACACTTCCAGCTGAGTACCTAAATTTATACCTATCCTGGATTTGTACATATTTCCTGTTTCCAAATAAGTATTTTAGGCCATGTGTTCATAATGGAGGATTTTTTTAGCACCCAAAAGAAACTAACGTGTGGGAATTATGAAAACAGTTACTTTTCTATTTAGTAGTCCTACGAGCTTTTTTAGGTTGTCTTTTGTTTTTTTTTAAATATATTTTTATTATTAATATTATTTATGTCGAGGTATTACTATTTAGGGATACGCGACTGTGGCAACCACATGACGTCGGCAGCGACGTCGACAGCATTGCCAGCTGTTATCGTGGAAGTGTTTTCGTGTTTTGGTTTTCGATTTATCTTTCCGGATAAGATATGTATGCCAATATATTTGTGCATCAGCCATTATAATAATTGCATTTTCGATAGGTAAGGAGTCGTCAGTGCTTTTATAGTTATTTCGACTTGATTTAATACCGATTAGAGGGCACGCGCCTGTTTGTTTTATGGCTATCCCTTTCCATTAAAGAGCTAAGAAAATAGATATCCCAAAGCAGGTAGCGGGCATGGAAGAACCGTGTCCTTGCTCGATCTCCACTCGGTTTGTCCCTTTCTCGCTCAGCTGCCGCTTATTTTGCTTTCCAGCTGCAACTAGCGGGCAGGGGAGGGGCAGCTGCATTTCGTACCGCCACTGCCTGTCCCTCTCCTTCTCTCGCGGTCATTCCCCTTGCTGTTGGCAATGACATGGAATTGCTCGGCCCGATCGCGCTTGGCGCATTACACTGGAATATTGGAATGGTAATGACAGCCGGTGGCTCCCCGCTTCCAGCGGAGGTCGTTCCCTGGTGCGAATTACAAAATAACACACTTCCCATGCTCGTTTTGTACTCGCTGTGAACCTTATTTGGTCAACGATCAATGGAATCCAACTTACAGTGATCTCCACTAAAAAAAACATCATCGTCACTTATTTATTCATATATTTTTGTTTAGTCATCTCAATCGCTAAAATAAAATTGATCACCCTAAAGACTGACGAAAAGCTTTGTTTAAAATTCGTGTCTGAAAAATTTCTCCCGTTTCCAGTCATCACTGTACTTGTAAGCTCGCTAATCTTTTCGTGTTTTGTTTTGGCATATACACAAATACAAACATAATCATACAACGCACATACAAACACTGGATCCACTTGAGAGTGCAATAACAGCAATAATCAGGCGAGCGATCAGCTGGAATGTTCGATGGGATCGTTGATTGCATCTGGCAATGCTCTTCTACCATGCGATTTCATTCACGCATGCCATATGCAGCAGCACGACAGCATGACTCATGCTCCAAGCTAAGAGCGTTAAAGGAAGACCCTCATAGATTCCATACCATCGCACTTGCCCTCTCTGTCCCCCTATGCTGTTATCAACAGCTGTTCTACACACGCACACTGCACACATGCGAAATGATTGTGCATAATAGAGCTGCTCTATTTACACAAGTGTGCTCCAAATTAGTCGACTTCTGTTATCAACTGTAAAGTTTTACTTACATGGCGATGTGGTGGCGTGCTCTCTTTCACTCGTACACTACAGAAAATTGGCTACTTGAACAAGTCAATGTTGTTTCGATTTAAATTAATTTAAACATTTATGGCTTTCGGAGAAATAACTTCAAATAATTATTAGTTTAAGTTTAAGTAATACCAAAAATATATTTTTATTGGAAATTGCAGCTAAATTGTAATAATAAATCATAAAGCACCACAATTGATGCTTTTTTAATCCATAAATTATTGGCTTCAGAAAACTTAATCCAAGTAGAACAAACATAAATTTCATTATTTCCGCATAAAAATATAGAGCTAAATTAAAATTTCTTTAATTTCCTTGTGATCTTATAGATTTACATACTTTTCTTAAGGTTCCAAGTGATTCTTAAGTTTATTTAACAAAAATCTGTAATAATTGCTGATCTATTTTTGATTTTCTGTTTGAAAAGAGTGTTTTTTTAAAACATTTAAAAATATCACTGCAAAAGTTACATTAGTTTTTCGATATTGTCAATTTTCCGCATCACCTTGTACATACAAAGTGTTGGACTTTCTATTTGTGTTGTGCTTGCTGGGGGTTTTGGATTTCTCAGTGATTTTGCTTTCTCCTCTATCTGAATTCGAAACCCAAGGCAACTTGCGGTACTATGCTCGGTTGGGTTTTTCTCTACGTTTTGGGGGTTCTTCTCTATTTATAAAGAGACCTTCAGGTTACCCTTCTGTCTTTTTCCCTTCGTTTTTGTTCCGCTCTTCCCTGTTTTCCGTTGCCTGTGACGATTTTCTTTCTTCATTTCCGCCTGGTCTTTCGCTTGCTGTGGATTTTCACGCTGGAAAGCGAGGTACACACGCTCCTATATACATATTTCTGTACATATTTCCCTCTGTAGCTGTATATATATTTTTTTTTGGCAATCTGCTGTATATGGGAAAAAGCAGCCCTCGAAATGGTCACCACCATCCCATCTACCTCCCCATTTCCATTGCACGCTTTTCCTCTCGAGGAGCATTGTTCTTGTTGTTGTGCGATTTAGGCCGCCCCGCCCACTCTGCTGCCGCCCCTCTGTGCGCCTCGCTGTGCTGCCCTCGTTTTCAATTTAGCAACATTTTCTGGCTCCCGACTTTCTTCTCTTCATTCCCCCCACACCCTTAAACTTTTTTGCGTTCTTTCTCTCTTCGGGAAAAGTTTGGATGGGAAAAGTTAACTTGCTCTTTTCGGGTCGGGGGATCCTAAGTACATATGTACGTATCTTCCGGATTTATCCTGGAAATATTGACTAAAGTTCATTGGAAATGTTTAAGGGCTTGGAAATTATAGAGCTCATTTTTGCAAGAATTTTTTTGAATCTAATTAAAATTTACTTATTTCCTAGACAATATATCTGCCAGGAATAAATATCTTTATTCTATTTTTATGTTCTGAAAGAGTTGCATTAATACAGCTTAACTTTAGATGCCTTAAACGTGGAAAAGGCAAACTAGTAACTTCGACTTGCACTTACTTTTAATTCTTCACTTTCTTGATTTTTTTTTAAATCACAGTTTGAACTCTTATCTGATTTCCTTGTAACAAACTTTATTTCTTGGCTCCGAGATATTAGTGAACCAAACATCTTGACTGACTTTATGTTTCTGTTGAAAATAGGCCAAGAATTTTCCCTGGTCTCTATTCTTGGTATTTTGGGCTGCGAGATTTTTTCCAGCCGGCGTTTTTATAAGCGGAGGTCAATTTGCATTTTCACCTGCCGCCACTCTTCAAAATCCGAGCAAAAAGTAGGCAGCTGGAACGGGCTGTAGGGATCCTGTAATGGGTTATTTATGGTGGGGATTATGTTTATGGAGATTAAGTATAAATTTGAAGTGTTATCTTATTCAAAGTATACATTTAATTAAGGATTATTTATATTTTATTCAAAAAATCTCCAATATGTAGGTATATAATTTTCGTATAATTTTGTCTAGAAAATTTCGCTGCAAATTAAGGATTTAAATGAAAATTAATACATTTCTGTTATTAATTATAATAGTTTCTTCTTGGTCTATTAATTTTTTAATTAATTTCTCTGATATTTTGATGAATAGGATTGTCTCAGGAAATCAGTTTTTGTCTTTGGAATACGTTTGAAACTCAGCGATATCAAATTTATAGGGCCTGGATTTGCTCTTGAGATATTCATTAGAAAAAATATTTTGATCTTCTGACGAAGTCGGCACAAAAAGTTGCAGCTTGCTTTTCCAAGTAATCAATTTGCAGCTTGCCAATTTCCACCCTTCGATGTTTTCCACCCAAGTTAGCACCTTGCCGGCATCAGCATCCAGCTTCCGAGAATGCGGAACATCTGCCTGCCTGCCAAGATCTGGGATTCGGGGATCCGCGAGATGCAGCCGGCCACCCAAGAAAGTACGCCTGGCACGCTTCCTAGCAGGATCATATCGGTGGGATATGGGTTATCTTAGGTAGCCCACGCGACTGGCACGCGCACCTTGCCTCCCGCGATTCTACCTGCCACCCACCGCCCACTATCCCGAACCCCTCTCCGATCCTTAAATACCTCGGTGGCTGGCAGGACATCTTCAGTCGAGTTCCACTCGTGACAAGTTTAACTTGTGTCTTGTGATCCTTGTAATTTCATTGTGTGCCTTAAATTCAATTTGTCAACTTAAAATACAAACAAAATTCGATCTTGTGATTTATACCATAATGGACTTCTTTACTTTTGATACTGTGACGCCCCAATCGACCATGTCGTCTTACTATAATTTCAAAATGGCCAGGTATGTCGGGACTAAGTTCACTTGAGTGCTACATAAAATTACTGTATAAAAGCGCAATTGATTTACATTAGTTTTTGGCTAAGAAATTGTTGGTTTCATAGTGTAAGATGGCAACTCTGGTCGATTTGTTGCTAGGAAAGCGACTGTATGCAATGTGAAGAGGGTTAGATATTTAAGGTATTTTTAAAGGTAATGAATATATTTTAAAACTATATTCTAGACTGGTTGACAGCTGTCAATGTATTAATATAAAATTTCATTGGTATTATATATAAAACAATGTTTTTTAATTTAATTTTCCAAAATTTCACTTACAAATAGCGAGATAAAGACTTTTTACCTAGAAAAACACAAAGGAAATCGGTTAATTATTGAAATATGAGAGTATTATATGTTTGTTCAACATTTAAAAAAATGGTTTTTATTAGGAAAGACAATTAAATGCTTTAAAAATGTATTTGGTAACCCTGTTAACGACTTTTGATGATTAAAAGAACGTTGTCCCTGCGTCTAGTCTTAAATACTCACACATACAGACACAAACACACTCAGCATAAATTTTGCGATAAGTAATGCGATTATCTTTATTTATTTATTTTTTGTACTCATTACAATTCCTGGTTCACGAATTCGCGTCGCACACAATTTCACGTCTTTGTAATGTTCGTTTGTTTTTTTATTCGTATATAAAAGTAGACTCCTCCCTAGTCCCTCCCAAAAAAATAATAAAAAAATACAAATAAATTAAAATAAAGTCCAAACTCTACAACCACTTAGTACCAACAACAATATCATCTCTTCAACTACTACAACTACAACACACAGCTGAGAGCGCGCCCATAACAACTACAGCAACAACAACAATAACTGCAAAGAAGCTGGCACTAAGAGAAAGAGAATAGAAACTAAGAGACAGTGTCCATGCTAAAAAAGAGAAAAGGAAGAATCCGCTACTAAATTATAAGAGCAAACTTAAGTACAACCAAACATCGGAAAAGCAATACACAACTGAAGAGAGGCAGAAGGAGCGGATAATAGTAACAACAAGAAACAACAGCAGCAGGCCAGCTGAGAGCGCTGAGCGCCAAAAGTCGAGGAGAGCGCGCGAGATCGAAGCTCACCTCTACTCAACTCAACTTACCACTCACCTCTACTCACCACGACTCACCTCATCTCTTCGCACCTTCGGTGTATTTTCGAGGGTGTAATTTTTTGTTGATTCGAAAACGAAACACACTCGCAACTCTCAGGATATGTACGGCAATAATAATCCGGGTAGTAACAATAATAACGGTGGTTATCCCCCATATGGTTACAACAAGTCGAGGTAAATTTTTAAACTTGAGTTCTTACGTTTGAGATCCATTTATGGGTTTAATCCACGCTTTTTTTTTTGTATCTCTTACAAACATTTGCAATCGAAAAAAGGCAGTCGAACTTCTTATTTAATTCAAAATTTAAAATAATTTCATTTAATTTAATTTAACCTAAAAATATCAGATATTTAAGATAAAAGTGGAGAATTTCGACTGCTCCTCCTACTCCCTACTCCTTTTCCTTTCCCCTCCCATATACCTCACACATAACACACAAACACAAATCCGAATGAGAAAGTGTACCTAATTTTTTTCTACCCAGATCTCCTCAGATGCAGATAATCCCAATCTAAGTTGTTTTTTTTGCATAGTTTATACGAAACAGAAATTCCCTGTTTGCTAGCAAAGATTTCTTTGCGGCCAACGCCTTTTTTTTGTCAGGTTCGAAGTCTTTCTCTTTGGCAAACCTTTGACGGCCCATATGCATTGGTATGTGTGTGCAGGGAAGCATGCCGATAGCCAATCGATAAGATCTTGAGAATGTTATCGATTTGCTGTCGTCGTCGCTGGCACAAACGAAATTGTATGCACTTCATTTCGCACACTCACACACACACGCACACACAGCTTAGTTTTTAGTTCATTTTGGATTTTGTTCATTGTTTTATAATTCTGATATTATCAGAGAAAGAGTGTGAGAAAAAAAGAAGCAACGTTGGATAACAATAACCGCAACAACCACCGCAATGACAAGGAGCAGGATAACAATAGCGGCGACGGCATTGTTTACATAAGTATAATTAACTGTTACGTGCACTTGATGGTGCAGCCTGTGATAGAAGCAAAATCAATAATCAATTAAATACAGATAAAAACATATACATATACATATATACACACACACAAGCATGTAGATAGACCGAGAAGCAGAGCAGCAAAAAGCAGTCAAGCCGTTTTAGGGGAATCCCCCTGTATGAGTTCAGCCTCAGCCCCCCAAAGAATATATTAAAAAAGCTCCGCTCCCAATTGTAAACTCTTTTTTTTTACATATATTTTTTTTTTGTAGATTATATGTTGTTTTTTTGTGCATCCCATGGCCCCTTTCATTAGATGTACATATGTTCCATCTCGTTCGCTCTAGTTTGCCATTTATCATAGCATACATCCATGCGATCACACATATGTACACTTACACATCAGCTGATTGATGATCGTCTGCGTGTTTTTCGTAACGGCAATCGCCATGTGTTTTATTTTTGTCCTATATTTACAGTTGTATGTGATAAAAGATAAGCAATAGCAATATGCAAAAATGATAACCGCAAAAACGTAAAGCAACGTAAAGTAAACGCAATCTTCCACATTTATATATATATTATACATATATATTGCATTTAATAAAAAAAAAACAACACGAAGAAGAAGAAAAAAGCGAGCGCCATGTTTGATTTCCGGTGGGAATCGGAACTATATCGCTTCCCCTCACACACACAACACTCTACACACGCGTAGACCAAGGCAGATACATGCATCCGTATCTGTGCAATTCGTTTGTGGCAAGAGGATTATAGAAACGGCCTCAAAACGTTTTCATCGTGCGGCCTGTGCAACCTATACAGCCTCACAATGTACCGGTAAATGTTCTTCTCTCTCCTTCTCTCTTTTTCTTTGTCTCTGTTCCACACTTTTGCTGCTTGGTGTGACTGTACTAAAACTATTTTCTTTGTTGCCTTAATTGCCTTGAGTTTATTTTATCATTTCTTTCTTCTGTGACTTTTTCTTTTCTCTCGCCTCGCATTGTCCATTTATCTTCCATCGCCAGATCTTCAGTAGAATGTAAGCTTTAAGTTTTGCCTAAGAAATCACAATTGACTGTTTTTTGCTGCCAAAAACGAGAAGGAAGAAAATATGGAAGTAGAATGAGCGGGGTCAAGTGCTTGTCTGATTTCCATAAAGATCCTAAAGTCTCCAGGGGGGTAGGGTCACAGTTTATAAACTGAGAAGAAGAAGAAGCAGCTGCCGTTGAACTTTTGCATTTAAAACTAGAAAAGATGCCGTCATGGCTCCACTGCAGCTGCTGCTTCTTTGTTCGGCCCCCTCCCTTTGCCTCTGTTTTTTGGGTCATAAAATTTATGGCACAATATTCGGCGGCAGTAGTCCATCGAAATGTAAACAGAGCAACCACAGCTTTTGGCACCACGTGCTCTGCGGAAATTGTGTCAGGACCTTGACATGCGATAGCCTTAAGTTATGTATGTAGGGCCGTCCCTTTCGCACGCCAGCCCAGCTACGTATGTATGTGGGGGGGGGGAAACTAGCCTTAAGCGTACCGGTTGTTGTTGTGGTTATTGCGTCGCCATCTCGCTCTCTCACTCATGATGTATACACGCACTCCCACACATATCCCAATGCATAGCCAACAAATTGCCTTTACCACCCCCCCTCTCTCTTAATCAATCTGTCTCTGTCTCTCCCTTTCTGCGAGAGAAGTGGCAGAAAATGAATAAAAGCCAAAAGGCAAAAGTCAAAATGCAAAATGCAAAATGTTAGAGTGCAACATTTGCTCAAGGTCATCAAAAGCCAGGAGCTACAGCGACAACTACAAAGTCACCATCAGCAGCAGCATCACATCAATCAACAATTGTCAACAATCAACAGTCAACAGAGGAGCAGTGTGACCTTGCCAACGAATATTTGAGATTTTTTAGTCACACTTTTTTTTTTTACATATTTTTTTACTGTGCTACAAAATGTTAAAGGTTAAAAAGAATATAACTGAATCAAAGAAGTCAAGTTTCTGTCCCACACACGAACTCTCACCACCACCACACACACTTTAAATCATACCCCAAAAAATATTCCCCCAGCCAAATTACGTAACCGCCATCATCGACGTCGTACCGCAGCTGAATTTAATTGTGTGCAGACATCTTTTTCCACAGCCCAGAAAGAAGCAGCCACCACAAGCGATATCGGCGAAAAGCGAAATCGAAATCGAAATCGAAAGACACTGACTTCTTAGATAGTATGTAGTTCATTTTTTTTGCACGGGGGGCAATCGCGCCCCCTCCGCCCCCCAGAAATGTTCTTGAATCGAGGACGCCTTCAATGCCCGTAAGTAAGACTATTATACCAAAACCAAAAACAAAAAAAAAAAACAAAAATCAAAAATAAAACCATAAGATAAAGAAAACAAAATTTTGGGGAAAATCACGAATTGTATTAGCCCTAATCTAGACATTATAATCCAGAGTCGACGTGGGAAGAAGCCGAGTTTATTAAAAAGTCCGAAACCATCATCCATATTCTTTTTTTTCCAATTTTTTTCAAGTGCTAAAAGTGAAATTTGTCAACCATATATATTTTTTTTCAAGTGAAAAAGTGTTGCATACAAAATGGTGTCCAGTATTCGATTTGAATAATGGCTTTAACAGCACCATGTAAATGCATAATTTTTTTTACTTTTTTTTTCGGTGAATCGAAAGTGCATGAAAAATATATATATTCTAATTTTTTTAAGTGACTATTTTTTTAAGTGTTTATTTTTTCAAGTGAAATTGCATTTCTTTATTTTTTTTTTTTACTTTTTCAAGGCAAGGTTTTGCACCAGTTCAAGGGGAATTCAATTCAGAAAACCAGCTGAGTTGTATTTCCCGCGAAACTGCAAAATCCTTGAAACCACTTTTCAAAATCTTCTATTTGAGTTCCGGAAACGGTTCTCTAAGCATTAAGCCTAGGTCGTATAAGAAACTGCTGGCAACGACAGTTAACAGCGTGCTGTTAGCCAGCTAACAGTATGCTGTGTGACTGTACTTCTGCCGCGTACTTATTCATATTAAGTTAGCTGTAAGCCTAAGTTAGTGATAAATAATCGTCAAATCATCCAACGCCAAAACATTTCTTAATCATTTTTAAGATAATTACAAATATAGAAAGTAAATTGCGCTTTATACATTTAATTTTGATAATTTTAAATAGTATTTTCCTTAATTAAAAAATACCAAACAACATCATCATATTCCCGTGTGCTAATCGATATTTTCTCTTTCCCAATGGAATCGATTGGATCGACGAACAGCGGTGGGCGTGGCTTTGGCATGTCCCATTCACTGCCATCTGGAATGGTATGTATTACTCACGTTCTCTCCATTTTCACGCCTGAAATTTATAATTATTGTTAGCGATCAATTTCCATTGCATGAGCAATCAAACAAAGAAAAAAAAAAGAAACAAATTGAAAGAAAAAAAAAGAAAATTAATTAAGAGCAATGCATTTGATATTGACTGATTTTGTATTTTGTTTTGTTCGGTTCCGTTTTTGATAATTACCACAACAATAACAATAATAATATAAATTTTATGCCCTTTACTATTCAATAGTTGTATGTTATTGAGTTTGTCTCATGAACGCTCTGGGGACACACGCTTTTGATTACAATTTTCGAGCAAAAAACTAAACAAGCAAATACCAAGAAACCTAACTCAATTATTTTGTGGATGCTGATCAATTTCATTTTGATTTTATGATAACAATAAAAATTCAACGACTTAAAGTTTGCATTTTAAAACAACAACAAAACCTAAACAAACAGGAACAAGAACAAAAACAAAACCAAAACGCAACAAACTAACAAACCAACTAACCAACCAGCAACAACAACACATAAAAACTTTTAAAATACAAAACCCTTAAATAGAAATTCTAAACAATCAAACACAGAGATACCAAGCTAAAAAAAAACTCCCACACACACACAACGACACCTGCATGAGACATGAAAAGCAATGTACATACCCTGCCACCTGGTCCGTCCTCCCACTGCCGTTGTTCCGTTTCCATTTCCGTTTCCGCCTCAGCTGTGGCTTCCGTTGGGCATTTTGCCCTCCTTAGTTGGTACAGTGCTGGGCAAAACAATAGCATCAGTTGTATTTAAGCACAAAATACATTAATGTTATAGAGGCAATTTGACATAATCGATTGACTCCGATTAGTTATCGAAAAACTCAAACAGTTGCAAATTTGAGTTATCGAGAAAAAAAATATTTTTAGCTTTGAAAAAAGAAAAAAATTTTTTTATCGAAATTGAAATTTGAAAACATATCGAAAAGAAATTATACTAGAGAAGTATTTATCGTTCAAGACCTTGCTGTTTTGTCACGCACTGTACCTACTACCCCCCCTTTTCTCAACCACACTGTGACCCTTGCACACTCACAGAATACACCCACACAAAACACTTGAGAATTTCAGAAAACTAAAAAAAAAAAAGAGAAACTGAACTTTATGCATTTTCTTGCAATTCGATTTTCTTTTGTCTTTTGGTTTTTGCAACCCTGTGAATGCCGTTTAGCTCTCACACAGACCAAATACCGCCACAAACTACACATATACTTTCGTACAGCGAATGTACAAGGGAATGTTTCGATTCAAAGCTTAAATCCGAATAAACTCAAATACCAATTGCTGCACTCGAGTTTCAAGCACGCCTTAACTTACAAATTTAACCACACAAAGCCATCAAAAAGAAATGAGAAAAAAAAGAGTTCAAGATAAATGAAACAACGATTTCGGAAGACTTTCATTTGGAATTGACGTTGCCGTTGGCCCTTTCCGTTACCGTTCGTTTTGTCCGTAGATTTCTACGTTTTAATATCCAGTTTTGTACCTTGTACCTTGTACCTTGTGTGTGTGTCACCTCATCATTATCAAGTTTCAAGTTCTGTGTGTTGTTGTTGCTCGAACCAACTAACAAGTGGAGCAGCAACGTTCAACGTTCAGTAATCAATCCGCATCGATATCGAACCAAAAGATAAAGATAAAGATTAAGATTAAAGTGAAAGAACCAAGCAGCAGCAGCAAATCCATCAAATCCAACTAACTAACTAATCAACCCCCAAGACAGCGATATGAGGCCTTCTCTCAACACTAGAATACCCTTTGTACAATCTGATTACAGTCACGTTATGCGTTCTCGCCACAGGATACAGAATTCTCATTTCCAAGTTCCTCGTCGCGTCGCGGTTACAATGATTTCCCCGGCTGCGGCGGTGGCGGCGGCAATGGCGGTAGTGCCAACTCCCTTGGCGGCAACATTATCAACCTGCCGCCGATGACCAGTAACAATTCGCTGAACAATCTGTGCGGCCTGTCGCTGGGCAGCGGCGGCAGCGATGATCACCTGAACGATCCGAGGGCGAGCAACACCAACCTGATCGTCAACTACTTGCCGCAGGATATGACTGATCGCGAACTGTACGCCCTGTTCAGAGCCATCGGACCCATCAACACGTGCAGAATCATGAGAGACTATAAGGTAAGCTCTACGAACTGATCTCTCATCTCTATAAATACTCGAACTAATCATTGATCTTTCATTCCCCAGACTGGCTACAGTTTTGGATATGCTTTCGTGGACTTCACGTCCGAAATGGACTCGCAGCGTGCGATCAAAGTGCTGAACGGCATCACAGTGCGAAACAAGCGGCTAAAGGTAAGATTTTATTGCTTAACTTAAAATTTGATTATCAATCCACTAAGCTCTCTGTTCTTGTTTTCTTCTGTAGGTTTCCTATGCTCGTCCCGGCGGTGAATCGATCAAGGACACCAATCTGTATGTGACCAATCTGCCGCGCACCATAACCGACGATCAGCTGGACACCATCTTTGGCAAGTACGGTTCCATTGTGCAGAAGAATATCTTGCGTGACAAGCTCACGGGTCGACCACGAGGCGTGGCGTTTGTTCGGTGAGTGCCCACACTTTTTTCCTAAACCTAAATTAAGTAATCAAAAGAAGGCTTGAGAAAATTCCCTTACATACAGTCGATCTTCTTTGAGAATGTAACTCTTA
This sequence comes from Drosophila triauraria, assembly GCA_014170255.2. Lineage (NCBI taxonomy): Eukaryota > Metazoa > Arthropoda > Insecta > Diptera > Drosophilidae > Drosophila > Drosophila triauraria. The sequence continues at coordinate 17,209,632 of CM024333.1, forward strand.
GAATATCAAACTTGCTTAAATGAAATATTATTAAATCAAAGATCTTTTAATGATTTTATTATTATTCCAAGTACTTAAATAAATCGAACTATATATATATCTTTGAAATTAACGAGTTCCTATGCCAAAACAATTATTTTCATTTAATTTTTTAAACAAAATCCAATTTATCCTTGATGATCAGGATAAAGAGTGATTGTTTTTTGTATTTTCCACAATGCCAATGAACTTTTCAATGTTTTATATGTGTTCAATGGAAAAAGAGGTTCATTTTAAAGAACTTTGACTGTATTTTCTCTTTGCCAAAATTGTTTTTATGTTTGTTATTATTTTCAACACCCCGGCTCATCCATATGTTTTCTTTCTTTCTCTCATATTTTCCATTGTTCATTTCAATCGCAAACCATCCATGTACGATGTACGATATATGTGGTGTCCACCCGATATATAATTACAAAAACAAAACAAAAACCATATAGCTACAACAAGCGCGAGGAGGCACAGGAGGCCATATCGGCGCTGAACAACGTTATACCCGAGGGCGGATCGCAGCCGCTGTCCGTTCGGCTGGCGGAGGAGCATGGCAAGGCGAAGGCGGCGCACTTCATGTCGCAAATGGGCGTGGTCGCGCCCAACGCACCCCCGCCGCCGCCACCACCGCCGCCGCACATGGCTGCTGGATTTAACAATATGGTGCACAGAGGTAGATCAATAAAATCACAGCAACGCTTCCAAAAAACGCATCCCTATATGGATGCGAAAAAGATAATTTAAAAAACAAAAAACAAAAAACAAAACCCAATTACAAAAATACAAAAAACAAAATCCAGAAACGAACAAAGGCCACAAGATGAAACCACACACTCACTTAAATACACAATCCTCCCGTTAAGGATCCAGTTCCACTGTGTGTATACCTTAAGTATATGATTTTTACACAGCAAACAATATCTTGAGAGTTTCCACATCTTTTTTCGTTTTTATTTTTTGTATTTGACCTAAAACAACAACAACAACAACAAACAACAACACTAACTAAAAGTCAACAACACTACAACAACAACAACAAATGCATATTTAGTTTAAATTTTTGATTTTAACTTCGTAATTATCCTCGTAATTAACTTAAAAATTCAATTGATTGTTGCAATTAATACACAATCATATATATTATAATAATATATATGAGTGTTTGGAAACAAAACAAAAAAAAGCAAAAATTGAATTGTAAATTTTTTCTTTCAGTGTAATTACATATTAATTTCTATAAAAAACGTATAAAAACAACAAAAAAAAAACAACTATTTTTTTAGAACCCCAATCCCAAACACGTAAACTTTAAATACTAACTTTTAAACTTAAAAAACGGGAATTTATAAATTTAAGATCCACAACAACAACAGCAAACACACACACACACTCACACACAAACATGCCAACTAACCGTTAACCGAGATTGAACTAGTTCGTTCTTAGAGTTCCCAAAGTGTCTTTTTTTTCAACAATTTTTTTCAAGTGTGTGTGTCGAACTTAAAGCGGAACCAGTTCGTTTCAGAAAAACATTTTTTTCTCCGATATAGATGGTCTTATTAGGCTTTAAAAAAAACAACAACAAACACAAGCACAACACGAAAAAGATTTTTTTTTAAATATACGAAAATAATACACCAAGATGCACCTAATGAGATATATATTTACCACAACAAATGGAATCGCAACTAATGTGAATAAACCCAACCACGGACTGAATCGATACCTACTAAAAAAAATAATAAAAGAATACAAGCATAACCACAACAGAGTAAACAAATATTTCTACAAAGGAGAGTTTAACCCACTTAATCGAAGAGATTCATTTTTTTTTTGTGTTCCAGTTGGTCTTTTTTTTTGCCAATTTTTTTCCCGTTCACGTAAGACTGTGCGAAAGAAACGATAACGATAACCTATAATTGCAGCAATGCCACCAGAACTGAACTGAATCAACAAAATAAAAAATATAAAGGAGTAAAAATTAAAAAAGCGTTGCCTGTAAAAAAATCAAAACAACACCTCCCCCTCTTAGATCTATCCCTCTCTTCAGCCTCTTCAGATCGCATCAAATATCGAATTTTCGAATCACGTCTATATTTTTTTTAAGTTATAATTTCTCATCGCTACCAGCTAAAAACTAAAACAACAACAACAACATCAACAGCTACTACAATCCACAGCAAGAAAAACAACAGCAAAAGAATCAAGAAAAAAACAAAATCTATAAAATCGACCAAATAACGCAATAATTTCCCCATTCTTACCCCTCTCTCATCAAGTTTTTACCCTATACCGACAAAGGAAACAAACAAGAAGAATACTTATATAGATATACATATAATATACATATATATTTGACTATATGAAATCTATTCTATAAAATAGCGTTAAATTTTAATAATTATTTAGTTTGTAGTGCGTTAAAAGCAGCATAAAACAAATGAAATGAAAAAAACCAAGCATATAAAAAGCCGAAAAGTGTGACCAGAGAAAAACGAAAATAATAAAAAGGCGAAACGCAAAACAAACGTAAAAACCAAAACCAACCAACAACTTTTTTTTATTTTTTTTCAAGTTCAAGCAAATTTGAGAATCAGTGTTGGAAAACAACACGTGGCCGTCAAGTATTACTACATCGGGAAGCTTTTCTCCCACTGTTCGTTCTAATTGTTCCAAGTTCTCCTTTTACCTTTTTCCTTTTTTGTTGTTTTTGTTTTTTATTTTTGAACTTGCTAATCTGCCTTACCGTGCGTATGTGTGTGTGTGTGGGAGTGAGAAAAAAAAAATGAAAAAAGAGAAAGCATGCTAGAGAGTGAAAGAGGTAAAGAGAGATAGCGAGTATTGACAGGATCCCAGTGCGCCCCTTCCCATCGCTAACGCGTGAGTGCGAGCGAGTACGAACGAGCGCGAGTGCAGAATTTCTGTTTACAGCTCCTGTCCCCAGGCGAAAGAGACAGAGAGAGGCGGACGACTGTGAGACAGACAGAGACACAGAGAGAGACACTGTGAAATTGAATAGAGAGAAGTGAAATGGCGCATGGTAAGTATGCGCGCACTCAACCGAAACGATAACGGGGTGATGCCAAAAAAAAAAAGATCACACCAAAAACCACCCCCTAGAAACCTTCAGAAATGATACCAATTACCTTTCCCCCCATCATCAACCACATTGTTTTTTTTTCCTCTTTTTTTTCTGTGCAAATTTATTGATGTTTTTTTTTTGTTGGATCAACAGAAATCCGCCGAAAAAGAAACAAAATGCAATGATCGTATTGTTGTCTCTCTTCTCCCCACACCCCTTTATCGGTTCCAGTGCAAAAACTAAAAACAAAAAAACCTTAAACATCGCTACCTATTTTTTTAAACTTTTTTTGCCAGTGTATTTCATTCATATATGACGATAACATTTTCTTCCAAGTGATACTGTGTGCTGAGCTGTTTTTTTTTTTTCATCATCTATGACTAGTGTTGAACAAAAAATCCGCATAATCATATAAAATAACCAAATTTATTTCAACATTTTTTTTGTATATTTTTTTCTGTGCCTGTCAGTGTTCAATGTGGATTCGAGGAATCAAATCTATATCTATATAAAAAAATAGAATTCATAATTGTCTCTACCGAAGCCAAGCAACAAATGTGCAAAAACTCTATCGAACTTTATTGTAGATTTTGCTTAACCGATTCTAAGTTTAAAATATTATGTCTATATATAATATATTATTTTTTGTTTGCTTTTTTGTTGTTGTTGTTTTGCATTCCCAAAAAAAAAAAAGAAAAATTTATTTTATATATTATTTTGAATATTTCATTGATTATCGTATCGTTTGCATAGTTTAGTTTATAAATTCGACAAGAGAAATGTTCGATATTCATCTTAGCTTGTCGAAAAACGTTGTTTATTTTTGAGGGGAACCACAAATTAAATTCCGTTCCAAATATTTTCAAATAAGCATTGCAAAAGCAAATAGAAAATAGTTTTCTGTGCCAAAAAGTATGCAACGTTTTCGAAAAGCTAATTGAAGCGAACCCATGAACGATATCCTTGTAAAGGGGATAAAAAATCGACATAAATGACACAACCCCGATTGAGCAATTGCAAGGGAATCGAGCCCTTCGGTCGCTTCTTACCGAAGACAGTTTTGGGAAATTGCCATAATTCTTAGTTTGGTTTATAATTTGCCTTAGCCTTTATTTAGTTGCTGGACTCTCCGCTCCAGTTTCAAAAGTTGAACCCGTTGCCAAGTTTTACAAGTAGTTTGTGTTCCCCATTGTATTTCGCATTTGTTGTTTCCATGCCGTAGACACTCTACTGTACTTTAATCTACTCAAAGCACTAACCCGTCTCGATCGCTTTTCCTTTGTAAACGTAAACGTAAAGAAAAAGCGATCGATTCAACTCATTTTCATTGATTGTTGTTGACAAAGAAAAAAAAAAAAAAAAAATACGAAAAGATCCTAATAATTGAAGAATCTTTTGAAAATCAAATCGATCTTTTATAATTCCCTCCATCCAAAATCAAGCAAATCAACCCTACAAAAATATATAAAAAAAAAAATCTATCTGCGCCGCAACTAATCCAAGTTGTACAATTTTTTTTTCGTTTCGTTTCGTTTTTTTTATTATAGACGGAGCTATGGAAAAATTACGCTCATTATTCGATGCTATATGCGATGCTATCTTTGGTCTCGATAGTAATTATTCCTTTTTTATATATACCTACATATTTCTAATTAATTACTCCTAGTCGTAATCTATCATAGATTATTTGCTTTTCCCACCAAAGGAGAGCAAAAATGTTAAGCAGGGCTGCCACAGAAAAGCTGGCTGCCGATTTCAAATACGTTGTTTCGCAGTTCAAAGGTATGCAACATGTTAGAATTCCCAAGTGAGTTTTTTTAAAGCATACTTTTGGCCAGCATTTCAATTGATTTTAAATCGCTATCGAATTCCTGTGACATCCCTGATAGATTTCTTTTCTTTTTTTTTTGAGAGCCCTTAAGATTCAGATCTAGCCGAGAGATCGAATAGCGCTGTATAATCTTTATAAGTAGTCTATTTAATCTATCAAGAAGAGAGCACACACACACACACACATGTACACACCAGCAGACACAACAGACACACACACACACACTCATGCGCTCCCACATAATTGCAAAAAGGCAGAAATATAATTCGAATATCAGTTTTCCAAAATTTCTCATAAAACTATAAAAATATATAAAATTAACTAAAAAAAGCAAAAAAGAAGCCGGATTTTTCTTTTCAAAGTGTGCCATGTTTTTCTTTGTTACTTTCTCATAAGCCATAATTCAGCTACTATACCCATATCTCTCTCTCTAAAAAAAAAGAAGAATCGATTTAGTTATAACATAAATTTTGGCCCTTGGCACTCGCTCCTCGGATTATTTTGTTGAGCAAGTGCCAAGGGCGTAGAGCGTTATTTGAAAAAGTTCCAATTGAGAAATTGCCAAAAAAAAATTGTACTTCTAGATGGAAACCACCCAATTCGAACTCCAAATTGAATCACCCGAAACTCAAACTCCCAATTAAATCACAAAAAGCAAAGGAAAAAGGGATGAAAGTTGCTGCTGGCCTGGCCCCCTTAAAACCCAATTCTGCTAACCAAAAACTTTGTTTGCTTGCGCTTCACAATTCTCACACCCTCTATAAAAAAATAAAAAAAAAAACAAACAAATTAAAAACCAAGTTCTATTAGAGTCCCTTTTGCAAACGATTTTTTTGTTAGTGTTCTTAAATAGCAAAGATTTTTTGTTTAATCCGTTTAACTACCTACTCCCCCTGGTCTGCTTTGTCTGCTCTGCAAACGAATCACTCAATCAAAGTTCCCCCTAAAATTCTCTGATTTATAATACAACTAACTAGATGTTAACCTTTAAAAAAATATATACCGACTTGTTTTGCTTGCTAATATGTTCTTTGAACGCACTTGACTTTGAATTTTCTTCGTGTATGTGAGTGTTTTATATACGCAACAGATCAGTCACATCATAATATATATACTCACACATATCTAGAGCCATCACCGAATCAGTCATCAATCTATTTCAATGACACCAATCCAAGTCCCCATCCCATCCCAAAAGTTCCAAGACAAAAGAAATAAAACAAAAAGAAACATGGCACGTTTAATGAAAATTATCAAAAAACCCTGCAATCGTGTTTAAAACAAAAAGGAAAAAACCGAATCGAGTGGGAAAACCTCTTTGTGATTAAAGAAATACTAATAACGAAATTACTTTGTAGACAGCGACATCGAACCGCTAACAACCAAACTTCTGCTTGATTTAAAACTACAAACAAAATCCCGAAAGTAAACCAAAAGTAACAAAGCAAAAACGAATGAAAAATTAAAGAAACAACAATAAACACTAACCCAACACCATCTAAACAAGAAAAAGGCAAACGAAACTCTCTAAACGAAATACTAAACATGATTAATCTCTCTCTCAACTAGGCTAGTTAAGTCAGGGCTCCAGCAGCATTCAGGGCCAGAGAACATATCTATAGATGTTAGAATAAGTTTTTTTTTTCTATCTATATATAAATACATATTTTTTTATTAGATGCATGACTAAGTACATATAAGAAAAAAAGGCAGTAATGAAAACTTACTAACTTTCTTTGTTTTCTTAACCCTTTTCTGTGTCTCCCTCCCTGAATTGCTCTAATAGGTGATAACTTTGCCGAATTGCTTGACGGACTGTACCGCAGGAAGTACCATTATCCCTACTTATAATTGTCACCGCATCAGCAGCAGCAACTCCTCCATCAACAGCAGCAGGCGCTGGGCTTCACCGGGAGCACCAGCACTGGCAATGCCATTGGTAATGGGAGTGGTAGCAACAACAACATGCTACTCTATCATCAGCACTACCATCAACAACAACAACAACAACAACAATCGCATTTGCAACGCCTGGGCAATGTTGCTGCTCACAGCCTGAGTCCGAATGGAAGCAATAACAACATTAATCACAACAATAGCAACACCAACGCTACCGCCAGCACCAATGCCAACACCAACGCCAATGCCAATGCCAACAGCAATACCAACAGCCTTGGCTTTAATACGATACGCCAGAATGGAGTGGCCGCCCTCCACTATCTGCAGGAGCAACTGCAGCTGCAGCAGCCGCAGGAGCAACAGCAACCGTTGCCGCCACTGCAACTGCAATCGCCGCCCTTTCAACAACAGCCGCAGGCGTCAGGACATCATGGCAGCAGTGGCAGCTTGAGCAATAATTTGCTATCGATTGGGAACAGCTTCAACAGCAATTCCAATCATTCCAATGCCTACGGCGGCAATTACAACAATGCCGGTGCTTTCACCAACAACAGTGGCGGCGACGCGTTCAATCATGAACCCAGCAGCAGTGGCAGCAATAGCTTTGCCAACCATCCTAGCCTCAGAGTTAACCATTTTGCCACCAGCGGCATTTATCCCAGCAGCAGTGGCTTCACCAACAATCCCTCTGGCAGCAACAGTGGCTTCAACAACAATCCCTCTGGCAGCAACAGCTTCACCAACAGCCGCAGCAACAGCACTGGCGGCAATCTGCAGCCACACAACAGCAACTCCAACAATTCCAACAGCCACAACAACAGCAATAATCACAACAGTTTGCCGCAGAATGACTTTAATTTTACCATGACGGCAAGTGAAATGGAATTGCATCAGCAAACTCTGAAACTGCAGCAGTTGCATCTCAACAATAGCTTCAACAACACTACACCAACGGCAGCAACATCAGCTGCAGCAGCGGCGGCGGCCACAACTTCGGCCGCATCCACTTCAACGGCGGCGACGGCGACGGCGACAACCACAAACCCATTTTTATGGCGGACATAACCTGAGAGTTGAGAATCAATCTTTATAATATAAATTATACATATGTACCGATCGTATATATTTATATAAAGCTAAGAAACTCTTATATTAATCATCGTAGTAGCAGCAACAGCAGCGGCATCCATCGAAACCCAAATTTTTATGTTCTCAAAAACCCCAAGAAATACCTTATTATTTTTTTTTATGTTCCTCACTCTAACCCTTATGTTGTAGTTGGTTTTTTTCTTTTTTGTGCTTTTTTTTATACATATATTTGGGAGGAATCTTTTTTTTCTTATTGTAATTATCTGTAAGACAAGACACATAGTATATATGTATACCAATCATGCATAATAATATTTATATACACATGTATTATATATATATGCTGATTGAGAAATCGACGAAGAAGAAGGCGATCTTTTTTTTGCTTAAACTTAGAGAAAAAAAAAAAGAAAAGAAACTAAGAGAAGAACATTTTTTTGTCACATATTTATAACGTATAATCATATTAAAACTATATACAACAAATATATATATATATATACAAAAACACATACATATACACACACATTTATATAACTACTACTATATAGCTATAGGCGTGAAGACATAAGCTCTGATTGTTTTTTTTTTTTCTGTGTCTGAAACTGATTTTTTTGGCGCGAACTATGCCGCAACAACGTACGCGGGGGCGCCCGCCCTCGTGTATGTTTATAGCTGAAGTTAATCCAGATATATATGAGTAATATTATCTCTTTTTTTTTCATAATTTATAAATCCAATTTTTTTTGTCTATAAATATTACACGAAGGACGGAAATGGCTTAAACAATGGCGCTGGGCATGCTCAAGTTTTCAGGCTGTTTATGGATAAATGAAAAACAAAAGAAAACAAAAACTTAGCTAGAAATATGCTTGAGTAGGGAAAAGGACGTGCAGGAGAAGGAGAAAGAGAACCCAGACAAAATTACACTACAAATACATTTTTTTTCATAGCTATAATGAAGGATACGTGTGTTTTTTTTTTACTAAATATAAATACTTTTTTTGAAATCCATTTTTTTTTAGTTTATTATAACAAAGAACTTGAGCATGTTGCAGCAAGAAAAACAAAAAACAAAATAAAACACGAAACGTCTTAAGAAAGAAACGTGATAGAGAGCCCCCGATAAAGCGAAAATCAGAGGAGACAACAAAGCAGTAAGAAAGAAGAAAAGGAAAGCAGAAGAAGGAAAATGGGAAGGAAACGATAACGAAAACGAAAACGTAAAGAAAAAGCACGCTAAATCCAAGGCACCTGGAGTCGACCTGCATTTTTATTATTTAAAACCACACCCAACCCCAATTTGATTTTTTTATTTTGTATTTCTATTTGACGTTATTGTTTACATGTACTTCTCTTAATTTAAAACATTTTTGTGTTCTTATTTTTTCTTTGTCGGTCACTCCAAATGCTTTATTAATTTCTTTCGGTGTTGGTGCATAAACTAAAAAAGGAAAAAAAAAATACGATTACATTTTCAAAATATATGATGCGATGATTACCTTTTGTTAATTCTTTAAACACATTTATTTACACCTAACACACACACACAAAATTGTGAACAATTTTAATTCGTTCGAGGAACCCTAATTTTCTGAAATACAAAAATTTTATTTTATAATTTTTATTACCATTGTCTCTGGCTTAAAAGAAGAACTTTCAAACGATTATTTAAGGCAACTTAATAAACATTTTCACCCAAAAAAACCAAACAGCATTTACCCTGAGTTTTATTTTTATTTCTATGATGTTTTTCCCCCTTTCGACGGCACATTAATTCAACGAATTAAGTATAAATATAAAATGAAGAACTAGCTTTAAGTGAGACTAGTTGAGATGAACAGACACACACAGTAAACACTCGAACTCGAAAAACTTACAGCTTGGTTGTGCTGAATACTAAATATTACGATTCAAAAACAAAACATTAAGAAATAGACGAAAATAATTCCGAAATATACACAAGAAGGATGCAGAGGACGAGGACGATGCGTTTGTTAAATCAATATGTAAGAGACACCCATTCTAAAGCCCCTCCGGAGCCGCAGCCGGAGGATCGGGGCGCCGAGTAACTTAAATCGAAGCAAAATACTCTCAACCAATGTAGCCTTAGTCAGTAAGTGGAATTACATAGAATATATCGGGTTAATTCGAAGAACAATTCATATACATGCATATTTATATATATATACATAGCACCTAGCATGCGGTCGAACGTCTCGTGTAACTTAGGACTTAGCCAAGGTAAACCAAAATCGAATAATTGATTATTAACTTTTTTTCTTGTAGAGTGAAAAATACATTTTTGTCACCTTTTTTTTGAGCATGTGACAAAACGAAAAATCATCAAAATAATTTTTTTTTATATCGAGCGTCTTTTTTTTGTGTGTAATTCTTTAGAGAATTTTTTTCTTTACTCATAAGCAGCCAAGCTAATTTTGTTGTAATACCGAGACCGAAAGTGGGGAGCCGCAACTTAAGAGATATATATTTTTTTTTTTCATATTTTTAATAACTAACGTTGTAGAACATGAGAACCTCACAGAATAAAAAAAAAAAGGAGAACCTAATCGCAAATACATTTAAAATGTTGTTCAATAAATTAAAGCAAGAAACAAATTAAGTAACGGAAATATACATTATACATTTTTTTATATCAACGTAAATGTGTCTAGGAAGGTAACGATCTTTTTATAAAGAACAAAAACAAGGAACTAAAAAACAAAAATAAATAAAAAACAGCAACAACATAAAACCAAAATACCAGAAATATGCATACAATTTTTTTTCTAGCCTAAGAGAAAGCGTTTTTTATATAAACATATTATACAAGGAAAAACACAAAAAAAGAAACAAAAAAAATACAAAAATACAAAAAAAAAACCTAAACATAAAAAATCAAGCAAACAAACGACTTGAACAGAACCTCAAGGAAGCGGAGATTAGTAAGATCGGAGCTTTTAGAGCTCTAGAAGCTCCCGAGCCAGGTTAGGGGACAGCTGATGAAAGGAGATCATGGTTAGCAAGAATTATAGACGCTTTATCTATCCTATCCTATGGAACTTTTTGGTATTATTTCGTGGTTTCAATTTCGACCATCTCTCTGCTCTATCTCCCCTCCGCCTCTTCAGTCTTTTCCAAGTAGTCCGCCTCCCCCCCCCTATATAGCGTTCATCTTTCATCTCGACAAAAGAAAAACACCGACAAATTATATACAATTCGAAGAAAATAGCGATTAGATCTAGATAAGTCAGGTAGGATGCAAGGATTCAGGCGAAGTTACGATATTACGATATTGCCATAGTGCTGGAAGGTGAAGGAAGTCAGAAGTGTTTTTTTTTTGCAAAGTACGAATAAGGTCAGGTCTTGATCGATCGGTTGGCGAAGATTGATGTGAAACGTGAACTGCCCTACGAAAGATTTTTTAAAGAATTAAAACCGAACACCAAACAAAGATCAACTAAGACGACAGAATAAAAGTAAAATATTAAACGATCAAGTTAGAATACTAAAGAAGATGAAAATGCCTACAGATAAATGCATACCTAAAAGCAATATACAGTCATACATAGAACAAAGTTAGTGGAACAAATAAAACAAAACAAAACAAAAGAAAAGAAAACAAAACCGTTTAAATAGCAAGCAACAAACAAAGGGAATATATTCGACAAATGCAAAACAATTATATTAACTATACCGTATACAAAGCGTATATATATATATACATACAAAAACATATATAGAGATTATAACTATTAAGTCCCATGTGGAAATTTTTTTGAAATAACTAAACATTTAAATATTAATAATAATAATAATAACGTAATGTACCCGTAATCGTAATATACCGAATAAACGACACCACACACACATAAGACCGACGACGACACCCAGACTCGTAACGATGTTCGTAGTCCGTAAAACTACCGGCAAAAAAAGAAATCTTTAACAAAAAAAGAAAACGCAAAATGCAAGAAATACGAAAGAAAACTTGAATTTTAATTCGTTTATACAAAACACATATATACATATATTGAAATAGCAGCTAATTGTTGTACTTAAGATGTCACATTACGAAAAGAACAAATAATAAACGACAAACATTTAAAATTCAACAGAACGGAAAAGTAACGGCTTTTTCTTTTCCAGGGCTGGTCACTTGTGTGCGCTTAACAGCACGCGGCGTGCGATAACCGATAGGCTTGGCTTCGATCGTTACGAACGTTATGTTTTGAATGATTGATAGCTTTGTTTAGATTACAGGGCATATTTATATATTTTTTTAATATTTTTATGGCATTATTGAGTATCAGAAATAAATTTGTAAGCCTTTTCGTTTTTTAAAGCTAAAAATAATCTGGAAAATCTATGAGTAACTCAGTTATAGAGGTACTTGGGACGTAGATAACGCTTCAAACTCAAGGTTGTCCCACTTGAAAAATAGAAAAACTACAAAGACAGTAAATACAACTGATTGAGTAATATATGATGATAGTTTCTGAAGAACAACAAGGAGCAATTTTTAATGTTATAAATGCAATGTTTACACGTTATATGATGATATCTCTGCCCTTCAAGTAAGTCTCTCAGTTTCGAAACAAATTGACAAATGTGTAATACAAATTCTTTATCGGTCACCAAAATCCACAAAAAGAAAGGGCTTATCACTCACGAGGAGTGCCTGCTCTTCGACAACAAGTCACTTGAGATCGCTTTGCTGTAACATTTTGCACTTTGCTCGAGGATGTCTCACCTGGCCAATTATATCACCCGGCGGAGGTGATCTGCTTATCACTCAAGTGCCAAACAAATCATTCCAATTTTGGCCGCATTACAAGTGTCTTGATATGGTCGTATACAGCACATATTCTATATACATATATTATATAGGCATTGCTATCGGATGGAGTGGTAAACAAAGCGCTCGACTGACACTCCCCTTGGATGCGATGGAACGATTTTTTTTCCTCTTTTTTCCGGATCGTTGCCTGCTGATAGTCGCGACACGTTTTCCAAGCGAATCCAATTAGTGTGTTCCGGAATTACGTCAGAGCACGCAATCGGGCCACTCTGTTTCACGCGTATCGTGATCCTTCGCCCCGTGATCCCTGCCTCGCACGCCATGATCCATCATCGTGTCTCGATTACACCTCCCAGAGGCTTCTATCTATCTATTGGCACTATACTATCTAAAGGCAGTGTTTGCACGGGCTTCTTGGCCAGTTATTGTTGGGATTTCCTCAAGGAGAGCTTCAAGGTGGAATCTGCCTATGGATTGTATAAGTCCCAACCCAGAAAGTGGGCTTGACTCATGAATAGGCACGTGCCAACGATGACAAACCCATAGAGCGGCTTCTTTGGTGGTTTTTAGGTTCTGATTTGCTGTGGCCTGATTTTCAGATGCATGTCTCGCATCCATTGAAAAATCTGTATTATCTATTACAGACGCTTCAGTTTGCAAATAAATACAGAAATCGCTGAGTAATGCTCTTTGTAATCAATAACGCAGTCGTTATCGAGGTTTGAAGGCAACCGATTTGCGTTCCTATGCCGTTCAATGACCTTCAAAATTGGTGAAATTTTGTGAAATCGTTGGAATTGGTGTAGTTGTTGAATTTGGTGAAAGTCTTGAAATTGTTGAAATTGGTTAAAATTGTTTAAATTGTTGGAATTATTGAAATTGTTAGAACTTGTGAAATTGGTGAAATTGTTGTAATGGTTAAATTGTTGAAATAGCATTGGTGTAATTGTTGATATTGGTGAAATCAATTATATCGTTTTATTTATGTTTTAATGTAAGTTAGCAAATAACAGGTGGTATACAGGTGTGCTTTATTAATAATATAATACATAAATGTAGAATAGAAATATAGAAAAAAAAAGGTAATATATAGAGAACTGCATTATTTGTATACTATAACCCCCCGACCGATCATGCACTTCAATTGACTTTGTTTATCTGGTAATTGGTATTTTTTATTGTTTATCAAATTGTCTATATGCCGCATTCCATGGCCGCCAAGGCTGCTAAGTACTTAACACATCACAGATTGAATAACCCGGGACCAGCTTTCAATATATAGCCAGATTCCATTGATTCATCATTATGCCTATTTAAAATTAAAGTTTTACATAAAAAAAAATGTTCTGTCCGAATTAAGCTTAATAAATAATACAGAATAGTGTCATTGGAATCGAGCTATAACCCCCTACCGCCGGGACTTGTCCTTGCTTCTCGTATTATTTGGAATATACATATTACTTCTTGAGGAAGACCTCGTGCAGTTCCACATCCTTCAGGTTGTTCACGGTCAGGCGGCGCGAGAATTTGCCCGTCTGCCAGCGCTCCTCCAGCTCCTCGAGCGTCCTGCCCCTCGTCTCCGGTACAAAGACACCGATGAAGGCGGCCGCCAGGAAGGATATGCCGGCATAGAAGGCAAACAGATTGGCCGTGCCCAGGGCCGCCTCCATATTCGGGTAGATCTTCAGCATGACAAAGGCCAGGATCATGCCAAAGAAGACGGCAACGCCGGAGGCACTGCCTCGTGCCCGCTGCGGGAACACCTCCGAGATCATGAAGAACGGCAGCGTCAGCATGCCCATGGTGGAGAACACGATGTGGGCCACGATGCAGAGCACGGGCAGCCAATGGATCATGCCCACCGACTCCGGGAACCAGCTGCCGGCGGCCAGGAGCAGCATGCAGAAGCCCATGCCCGTTGCCGAGAATATGCCGGACGGCTTGCGACCCCACTTCTCGAAGATGCCGCTCATGAAGAGCGTGGTGACGATCCGGGCCACGCCCAGCATCACGGCCACCAGCACCGGATCGATGGTGACGCCCGCCTGCTGGGCAATCTGGACGGCGTACACAATGATCACCACCACGCCGCAGGCCTGCTGGAAGCCAAAGAAGGTGGTCATCATCAGCACGGGCTTGTAGACCTCCGGCCGGTGGATCATCTGGCTGAGGGATTCGCTGGCCGCGGTGCTCATGCTGGCATCCGCCACCTCCTTCATGTGCGCCAGCTCTGCCTCGAATTCGGGGACGTAGTCCACCTCTGGAAGAGTGAGCAAAGGGAAAATAGGATTAGTGTGGAGTTACTTCTGGGATGTTCTTATTGTTATAAAAATTTACAAAAGTCTGGTCACACTTACAAAGCAACTGATGATTATTAAAGGCATAATTCAATCCATTTACAGTTTTCTAATTAAATTCATTAAATTTGTATTGTTGGGAAAACTCTATGATTGCTTTCAAGCCTCTAAAAAAAAACTCTAATTAACAAAGTGTTTAAAACAGAGTCATAACCGCATTAAAAAAGGTAATAAAATTGTAAATACAGTGTCATAGCCGCATAAGCAAAATGCATAAATAATTTACAGCGCTTGACATTCGCTTATAAACTTTGTTGAAATGCCAAATGGTTAACTTTGTTCGCTGCACTTTAATGGCTCATCAAAATCATCATTAATTTATAATGCCAATTCTTGGACTCCCGCACACGATAAAGGTCAGTAAAGTTTAGTGTTTAATGGCTCTGTGGAGTGATTTAGCTCGAGTGCCAGATTTTTCAGCCACCCACTTAATAAGTGTCGGCCAGTGAATGCCCCTGAATGCATCACCCTTTGATTCAAATGCATGGCCATTGGCCACCCTCTTTTTCCAATTTAAATGCAAATAAACTCACCCTTCCTGGGCAGACCGCGGAAGTATCTCAGCGATGTCCTGGCCCGCTCCTCGCGGCCCTTGGTCAGCAGCCAGCTGGGCGACTCGGGCATGGGAAAGACCAGCAGGGTGGCCACCAGCTGGTAGCCACAACTGATGCCAAAGATCAGCAGGATGTTGTGGCGTATGAAGTAGCCCAGGCAGTACATCAGCAGGATGCCGCTGGCCAGTCCCAGCGAGGTGCCCAGGATCAGGCGGCCCCTAATCCGCGGCAGGCTGATTTCCGCCGAGTACACGCCCACCGGCGACACGAACATCCCAATCATAATGCCACCAAAGGCGCGACCGAGAAGCATCTGATAGTAGATCATGTCCCGGTTCTCGTGCATGAAGCTGGTGACCAGCAGGATCCAGCCGATGAGTCCTATTAGGTTCGTGATCAGGATGGTGTACTTGCGTCCAATGCGATCCAGGAAGTAGCTAACCAGGAGTCCGCCCAGCGGACAGGCCATGTTCTGGATGGAGGCTGCAAGAACAGAGGTGATTCTTGCCTTAATAAAGTAATTAAATTTGTGGAGATTAATCTTAAATTAATTAATAATAGAAGTAGTTTTTAATTATTATTTTTTTTTCGGGAGGCTTACCAAACCAACTGGACTCGTCCTTGTTGAGCCAAAAGTCCTGCGTCTCGTCGTGCAGCTGGTTGAGAGTCACGGCCGGCATGCTGACCACCATGCCAGAGCCCAGCACGCCGCTGTTGCCCAGGAAGACCATTAGCTCCTGTCGCAGCACGGCCAGCTTGCCCTCGCCCAGTGGCCTGTCCTCCTTGGCCAGCGGCTCCTTGACCTTTGGCACATCCTTGCTGATGACAGTGGCCTTGTATGCCGGCGGCACCAGCTGCTCCTCCTGCGCCTCCTGCTGCCCCTTCATGGCTGCTCTAGGTAAGTGGTTACTGGTTTCTGGTTTCAGGAATTCCTCCTGGCTTATTGAATTATTGAATTATTTCAGTCGATGTCCCGCGCGGCTGGGGGGGGCGTGTCTGGAGCCGGTGGCCGCCAATCAATTAATGGCTCACAATTAGCTATAGTGGCAACGTCGTCGACTCCGCACTCCGGGCTGGCCTGGGGCTCTGATAGCTGCTGCTCTGGCTCGACAAGTGGAAACTTCCGCGCATTTCAATCAAGGGCTCGCGCTCCAGTATCAATTTCACAAGTTACCAAGACTTATCAGTTGTTCCAGAGCCGTCGGGAGAGCTGCCAGTTCTGCCTGTTCTTCTTGTCTCATAGTACTTGTTGTTGGCCCAAAGAGTGTTCGGTTTCGGTGGGATTTTCCCAACTAGCAACTAGCCACGAGGCACGTCCGTGTGGCTCAGCGTTTCGCAGGCGACTGAGAAACTGTAACTGAAACTGAGCACCGGCCGCAGCAGCAGCCGCCACCATAATTTGCAAATTAAAAATTATTGTTTGCATTAAATGCGACGCGTATACGGGGCGTATGCGCGATTCGAATTCGGTGATTACGTATACGCCACCGTTAGCCGCAGCTAGCGTGCTGTGAGCGGCTTTTAAACGCAATTAGCCATCTAATCGATCCGCCAACACCCCGCGGTGACCCCCCCGGAGACCCGTACTATCTCTTGTTTCTCTCGCAATTCTCTGGCATTTCTCGCGCTCTCTCTCCCTATCTGTGGCTTCTCTCAATCGAACGACATTGGCAACGAACTTGACATTGGCGCGGGGTCAGGGGAAAAGAAGGGGGTCTTCTACCTATCGGTGGGGGTATACCCTTAATTAGTATTAGTTATAAATAAAGGACAGACCACAGACCACAATATAATTTGTTTTTTTATTTATGGCTCTACTAATCTGCTGATAATTGCCACTCAGGTTTAATGCGTTAGGGGGATTTCCGATATCTTCAATGATTTAGCCATATTTTAAGGGGTTTAAGAGCTGATAAATACTAAATACTTTTACTAATTTAGGGGCTGAACTTAAAGTCCCTTTAATATTTAATTAAATTTTACAAAACTCACTAAAAGCCAAGGCGACTTTCTGCCTGAATTCAGGGTATATCTATAAGGTAAACACAAATGTGTCAGTAGGGGGTTTCCCAATATCTTAAGATCTGCTATGGTTAAACCTAGGTTAATACTTTTACTAACTAAATTTAAAGGTTTAAAGAGTGAGAGTAAGTTCCATTTATATTTTATTAAATTGTATAAAACCCACTAAAAGCCAAAGCGACTTTCTGCCTGAATTAAGGGTATGTCTATAAGGTAAACACAAATGTTTTGTTAATGAACATTTCTGTTCTGTTTACGAAGCCGATCACCGACGGGGCGAGTGCCTGTTGCCGCTGCAGTTGGCACAAAGCCAAAAGAGCGGCCAAAAGAGCTTATCGGCCCTCGCTCTCGCCTACTCACCTGTCGTCTACCTGTCTCTTTGCCACTTGTTCTGCGGAAGAGGTGCATAAATTATGCGATATCGAACGGAATGTGCTAATGCTAATGCCCGGCGCTCCGTTCGGGGACAGCTGTGAACGGTTTTGGACTGTTTTTGACCGATTTGGACCCCCGGGCTTATCAGCAGGCACGATGCACGCCGCTGCCACGGGGCCATATCAGGCCGGAATATAGTAAATAATACTACTCGATCGCGCGCCACTTTAATTAACGAAATCCGAGCCACAAATTGTGGTAGCTGCCAGGCCACAAAATGTAATCACGAGCTCAGCGCCAAATATTTAAATTGCGATTGTGCGGGCCAATATTTATGGCTTAATATTTAAACAAATCAACCAACTTAAACAAGGGCCCTGAACTTGAGGCGAAACAAAAATTGGAGCAACGCAAAAAACGCAGACAGCAAAAAAAAACGAACTCAAATTATATATTCATTATTAGTAACAATGCAAATAGCTTTTTATAATAAAAGTACACTGAAATAATTTCTCTATGAGTTACATGTATATTTTTACCTGTTCCTCTAGCTATATTTTGAATATAATAAGCTTTCTTTGTAGTCTTTGCTTGTACATTGCAGGCAAATCGTGAAAGAGGGAGCGAGATAAAGATCTCTTTCCGAAAAGCAAGCTGTCTCAAGAGCGAAAATCGCATTTAAAACGAGAGCGCGAAAGAATCTTTTTTTTACTTTTAAAATGCAAAAAGGATACCATCTCTAGCAAGCTCTGCTCTTTAGAATAACGGTTGTTTTTGCGCTAGTGGTGAACGTATTAGAAAATGGTCGACCGATATACCAAAAATATCGAATATATCGAAAATAACATAAAAGTCAATAGAGTTTTTATTGATCTAAGTAAAAGCTCGGCTCCTTACATCACCTGCTTATGACAAAGATATATATTGTTAGACACGTTTCTATAATTGTTATTATGCACAATGAGCTTAGTTTTCTTACTGTGCACTAAAGATACATTAAAAAAAAAGTGGGGCTGCTCGAAACTCGAGCCAAGCGAAACGATAAGTAATTTATGGCCAGCGAGCAGCGCGTCAAGGGCCAAATTAAAATGTGATTTTTGGTTTCGCATTTCGACTGATTTATTGCAGCCCCAGGCAAGTTTTGCCTTCCGACTCACGTCATTCCCCCACTACTGATAATTATAGCACCCTTTCTCCAGAGCGGGCCTTTCCCCTCTAGAGTACCTGGTTCTCGTCGAAACCAAGCCAATCAATCAACCCACCGAAAGTGCACTGTAAGCGGTCACATTTAAATCAATTATTCGCGGGGATCGCAGGTAAAGCCAAAGTCCAAATAATAATCATTAAAAAAGAACCTTTCGAGCTCATTAAAAGAATGTTCTACACATTCGCTCGATTATATGTATGTAAGTGTCGTGGCAGACAGCTGATAAAACATAAAACAGTTAACGTGCGAAACGTGAGATTGTCTGCCGAAAACAGCTTTCGCAAAAGGAACCCCACCATTTACAATCAAGGTCAAAATAATAGTACCCATAATTGCTTTAAAACTGTTCCCCCCAACTGTTACCCATTGCGGTTATTTTTGTATAGCAGATTCTAGCTGTGGTGTAAACAACTTGTATTTTATTTATAGTATTGTAATATAATTTAATATACATTTTTTTTATTTATTTTCTTAAGCATCTTAAATGTTTTTGTAATTCGTAAATATTCGTGATATCCATCCACAACGGTCTGACTTGGGAGGTCTCCAGACACTGACTATCTACAGCCGGCAGAGCCCGATCCTCCATAGAAACTGGCCATTTACAAATGGCAGTGCCATCTGCAAAGGAATAAAAATAACGATAAACATAAATTTAAGGTTCCTAGAATATTTGGCCTATTTAAAGTCTTATTGAGATCATCTGACAGCCAAAAAGCGAGTGTTGGCAAAATGTCATACATTTCCCGATTAGCCATTAAAATCTCAATTTATTAATAGTAAAATATTAAAAAATCGAAAAAAAAAAATTTTAATTTTTCAAAATTTGAAATAATTAAAAAAGTCAACAAATTAACAAAAAATTAATTTTTTAAATTTCTAAACGCAGTATGCAGATTTATTTATTTACTAAAAACTAACATAAATCAGCTTTTCGTGTTAAAATTAAAGCTGTTTTAGCTGAGTTATGATTATTTTTATCTTCGATTTTTCCAAAAAATTATTTTATTTTTCAAAATATATTTTTAAGTCAAAAATGAAAATTTGCGGTCTTTTTAAGAGACTCTTATAGCCAAATAGGGAGTGGTAGCCAAAAGCCGTGTACTTTCCGATTTGTCAATCAAATTTTACACATTTAAAACCAAAATATTGAAAAATGTCAGAAAAAAAATTTTGATCGATTTTTCAAAATTTTATAAGGGGTACCATCATTAAAATTGTCAAAAATTGACAAAAAATTAATTTTTTAAAATTTCTAATCGCAGTATGCAGATTTAATTATTTACTAAAAACTAGCATAAAACAGCTTTCCGAGTTAAAATTAAAGCTGTTTTGGCTGAGTTATGATTATTTTTATCTTAGATTTTTCCAACAAAATTATCATATTTTTTCGAAATATATTTTTAACCTAAAATTGTGCAATTTTGTGGTAATTTTTTGATCAGGGTCAAAAATTGAATGCTGTTTTGGCTAAGTTAAGATTAAATTTATCTTTGATATGTCCATAAAATTGGAATTCTTTGGGAAAATTGATTTTAAAAGAGCTCGGCTTGATGGTTAATGCTTTCAATATTTAAAGACTCATCATAAATCTAAAAAGCTAAAAATAAGTACATAAGTTTTTAAGCTAATTTTTAGCTTTATTCACCAGCAATGTTTCCCACCTTTCAATCAAAGACTTCAACCAAACCCTGTGGGAACTCATATAGATGTATGATTTTGGTGTGGTCACACTCGTCACAATCGTTAGTGTAATCGATATATCGATATGCGAAATATCGAATATGTTATTGTGTCGATAGTGCCCTCACTCGATAGTATCCATCGATAGTATCTTACGTCGTAAATCTACACGTTTTTGTTTACTAAAGCTACGTACTCACTAGCGCTAAAATTTAGCATCCAAATGAGTGCGAGCGAGAGGTAAATACACTTTTTTCAACATGTTTCTAGCAATACTTGCCTTCATTTTTGTTTTTTCCATTTTCACCCACAATACCGGGTATCTCACAGTCGGTGACACTCGACTGTAGCTTTCTCACTTGTTTATTTATGTAAAATTATATTCTTATTTTCTAAATGAAAATTTTTAAATAAAATCTATTATATCTTGGCCCTCAGATCGCTTTCTGGTCATATCCTTGGACTTTAAGGCGAGCTTTAAGTCTTATTGCTTATTTTGATATTAAAATCCTTAAATAAAATTCATTAAGTCATGGCCCTCAGATCGAAATCCACACCTGCCATATCCTGGGGCTTTAACGAGAGCTGCCCCATCTTCGTTTCCAACTGCGGCTGAGGCTGAAGTCCCAAGGGCCACACCACGCTTTCGATCCAGTCCACGAAGCTGGACACTCGGGTGTACACCGACGGCGAACCACTGGCACAGCCCTGACCCAGCGAGGTGATGCCCACCACGTACTCCAATTTCTCATCCCGCATGAGAAGCGGGCCACCGGAGTCGCCCTGGCAGGTGTCCTTCTCCCCGGCAAAGTCCTCGGCACACAGCTGGCTGCCTTGGACGCCCTGAGCCAGCTGATCTGCCTGGTAGTGGACCTGGCACTCCTCGTTGGTCACCCTTATGAGCGGGACCTTCAGCAGTTGGGCGGAGGAGAGGCCGGCGAAGCTGGTCTGGCCGTACCCAATGGCCGTGACCACCTCGTTGACCAAGTCCGATTCCGGCCAAATACACGACGGCTTGAGTTCCGGCTTGGCAGGGGATTCCAGCTCCAGGAGGGCAATGTCGTTGTAGGCGGTGGTGGCATTATATTCCGGATGCACGATCACCCGGCGGATGAGCAGGTCCTCGCCCTCGGTAAGGGTCAGGTTATCGCCACCGAGGCGTACCTGGCTGGGGGCCTCCCTGAAACAAAGTTGGGAATTTATAAAAAATTAATATGATAAATATATTTATAGGTTTTGTTCGTACCCGCCCAGGTCAGCGCAGTGAGCCGCCGTCAAGACATAGCTCTCGGAGATCAGGGCGCCGCCGCAGTTATAGTGTATCCGCTGGTCAAAGTTGGAGCGCCAGCCGAGGGCCGCCATGAAGGGAAATTCCCGGTAAAGGGTTGGCTCCCCGCCCACCGCAGTGACCCCGATAGTCTGGTCTTTCTCGTTGAGCAGCTCGACGTTGTTCCAATCGTAACAAGCTATGAAATAGGTAAGTTAGTCATGGGATTATATCATTCAACTGGATCAACTAGATTCAAAATAAGATAGTTCTCATTAAATTTTATTGGAAAACAGCCCTCAGCCCTCTTTCAAGGCTTGGTTAAAAATTATTCTCTGAATATTCATGGTATAAATATCCCAAAAGAACAAGAAATACTAATTTCAGACAGGAATTAAAATTAATAACTATTATTAGGATATTCTCTTAAGGATTTCTTACCCTGCAGACTGGCTCGCTGGACCAACGGCGCAATGTAGGGACTGTGGGTAGGCGGCAGTGTGGGCGGCAGTGTAGGTGGCAATGTGGGCGGCAGTGTGTAGGGTATTTCGGTGGTTGTCTCCGGCACTTCAGTCTCCGGCTTGCAGCATACAAAGTGATCGAACTTGACAAAGTAGCAGGTTTTGGGCGACTCCCGTTTCTCCAGCCAGCCTTTTACAGCTGAGGGACAGTCTTCCATGCGCCGGCAGGTGCCCTTTGTGCTTTGAAAGTCGTCCAAATAGCATTCATCGTAGGATTCCTTGGGGAAGATAATCCCTCTCTGCGACTGGGGACTAATGGCGGGCGTGGCCTGAACTGAAATGTAGGAAATAACACACAACTATGAGTCAGAAGCAAAAAAATAGGTGAGAAATCACTATGATAGAGGAAATCCCCACGAAAGAATTTCTACAGAAAGGGGAAGAGCGTTGGAACGTTGAAAGAAAACCCCGAAATAATTAAATATGTGAATAGCTAAAGTCAAATTTCAAATATCAGCTTTTTTTTATGGAAAATATGTTCTCAAAGGTTCTAAACGATTCCAAACAGTGGCAGCCTTAAGTTTCAACACTTTATAGTTAACACAACTTGTACTTGTCTCCCTAAATGGATTTAATTTAATTAATACAACTAAATAAGACATTAATTCTGTGCCTAAATAGAATAATAGAATTAAATCTGGGCCACTCCCAGAAGCAGCAGCAGCAGCAATTTCTCTCACCTGCTAGAAGGTTCACCAATACGAGGAAAAGAAGCTGATACACTTGTGTGGCTGCGGCTGGAGTGTGCATCTCGGATCGGAGAATGTCCTTCCTTGCTCGTCGCCAGATGGGGAATGCAGTGGGGTGTACGATGAGCGGCCGGCGATGCGCGAGATCTGATCGCAGAAACCAGCCAGGCAGCTTCCCAAGTGCCAATTAGCCAGAAGCCAACAGTCACACTGAGAAATATAATTAATTGGATTAGGCAAAGTATAAGGCTTACTAAGAACGATTAAAATTATTTGAATTAACTAAGGAAACAAAAATGAAAATCAGAAACTACAATTTTAAAAATAAATAATATGTATACTTTAGATATGATTCAAGATTAAAATTTTTATTTTATATATTTATATATTTCGGCGCCTCTTAGTAAGGTCGGTACGCAGATGAGCTAAGAGAAATATTCTTTACGAAGTGGCAACGGGAATGGACTGGGCAAGCAGCCGCCATTGGGTTCCGTGGAGAGCTCATGGAGAGGGGTCAGTCCCACCATGTCATCCGCGCGCGGCGACTTAAGCGCCAAGTTTGTGGCAGCAGCCGTCGTGGACGTGGATGTGCCCAACGATGCGGCACATCGCAGGTTTCCTATGACTACAATGCGGAGAGATC
The DNA here is from genome assembly GCA_014170255.2 of Drosophila triauraria. Taxonomy (NCBI): domain Eukaryota; kingdom Metazoa; phylum Arthropoda; class Insecta; order Diptera; family Drosophilidae; genus Drosophila; species Drosophila triauraria. The sequence continues at coordinate 17,233,682 of CM024333.1, forward strand.
CAGCAGCAGCCAACTGGACGAGGAGAAGGAGCAGCAGACGAACGAGGCCAGACACACAAAGATGTCTTTCGGTCAACACTCCCTAGCGGGATCTCCAGCAGTGGCAGCAGCTGTAGGGCCAGGAGTAGATCGCCAGGAGCAGCTCGGCGGCATCGGGAGCTGGCCCCGCTACATTGAAAATTATAATCTAAGTAAAGAAATAAATAATTTCTTCATTTTGCACGTATTTGTGGGTAGGTGGCTTGGCGGCTTTTAATTTGAATTGTAAACAAACACAGCTGACAGTATGGCCGTTTAGCCGTTTCGTATAGATTTTCGGTGAACGCCATAAAACCTGGTCACACTAGAATTATGAAACCCTTTCAGCTAGCTAAGACTGGATTTTTTAGGGGGAAATATCGACTCTTTGAGATTTTTTAGGGGGAAAGCTAAATTTTCATCTGGCAACACTGATGCTCACTTTGAACATCTTTTTTTGTTTTCTATTAAATTTTAATTAATAACTGGACCCAATTCCCGAGATGGTCTTCTACTTCAAGAGCAACTTGGTCCAGCCGGCGGCGATGCTGTACATGGGCCGCGACAAGTACGAGAACGAGGAGCTGATCCGCTGGGGCTGGCCGGAGGATGTGTGGTTCCATGTGCACAATCTGTCGTCGGCGCACGTCTATCTGCGTTTGCACCGCGGCCAGACTATCGACGACATACCCAGCGACGTGCTGGTGGATGCCGCCCAGCTGTGCAAGGCGAATAGCATTCAGGGCAACAAGGTGAACAACCTGGAGGTGGTCTACACCATGTGGGAGAATCTGAAGAAGACGCCGGACATGGAGCCCGGTCAGGTGGCCTATCACGACGAGAAGGCGGTGCGCAAGATCAAGCTGGAGAAGCGCGTCAACGAGATTGTCAATCGTCTAAACAAGACCAAGACCGAAGAGGAGCACCCCGATTTCCGTGGGCAGCGCGAGGCACGCGATGTTGCCGAGCGCCAGGACCAGAAGAAGCTGCAGCGCGAGCGTCGCGAGCAGGAAAAGGAAGCGGCCAAGCAGCGCGAGCTGGAGGCGGAGCTGCGCAGCTATGCGTCGCTCCAGAAGTCGGAGAATATGCGTACCAACTATGATGCCGGCAACGAGTCGGATGACTTCATGTAGTGTCCTCAGCTCTCTCCATCTCAGCATTCACTCTCGCTCACAGCTCTCCTCTCCGCAGCTCACCGCTGTCCTATTTTTTGTTTAGTTTTTGTATTAAATTATACGAAACTTGTTTCTGTATATAATCCAAATTGTACTTTATTTGTAGCCGAGGATACTTAAGGATATGGATTTCCTTGTGCCTAACATTCCTCAAATACCTTAACAATATTGCACTTTGATTAGTTGATCAAATTTGTAGATGGCAAGCAGGCTTTGATTACTATTTAGGTCGTTGAACGCTGTGTAAACATTAAGTTCACTTTAAACATGATATATGTTTGCAAATTTTCTAGAAACGGGGATATCCTGGGTTGTAGCCATGATTATTGTTATAACAGGGCTCGTTCTTTGGGGCTCACCATAAATATTTTTTTAGTTCCGTTTCCAAGAAGAAAAGGAAAGAAACTTCAACGAGTGCTCTTTCCGTTTTGTTTGTTTTTTAGTTGAAGAGAAAGTATGCAGAGCTCTCTTTGTTTGTACATTGCAGGTAAAGCGTGGAAGAGGAAAGGAACTTTAATAAGCACTCTCTCTCTCGGAGCGAATCAAGTGCTTTTTTGTTTGCTTTTTAGTTGAAGATAAAAAAATAGGAAGCTCTCTCTTTGCCTGTACATTGTAGGGAAAGCGTGGAAGAGGGAAGATACATGTTCCGTTTCCAAGAATAAAAGCAAAAAGGGAAGAGTTTCTTTTGTTTGCTTTTTAGTTGAAGATAAAAATGGAAGCTCTCCTTGCTTGTACATTGCAGGTAAAGCGTGGAAGAGAAAAGGAACTTTAATAAGCACTCTCTCTCGGAGCGAAAGAGTTGCTTTTTAGTTGAAGATAAAAAAAATAGGAAGCTCTCTCTTTGCTTGTACATTGCAGGTAAAGCGTGGAAGAGGGAAGATACTTAGCTCCGCTTCCAAGGATAAAAGCAAAGAAAGGGAAGAGTTTCTTTTTGTTTGCTTTTAGTTGAAGAAAAAAAAAATGCAAAGCTCTCTTTGCTTGTACATTGCAGGTAAAGCGTGGAAGAGAAATGATATTGAAGGAAAACTGAACAATTTTTGTATTGCGTTGTATTTAATAACTCATTATAGGCGTATAAATATTGTCAGTGCATATTTATAAAGATGCTGTGGCGTCTTCCTCTCTTCTCTCCCCTCTGCTGATGTAGTTACTCTTACTCTCTTCTCTGTTCTGATGTATCCTTATGAAGTCGTCTTGGTATTATTGGGTTCTCCATGGCATTTCATATGGAAATAAATGTGTGATGTCCTGGCTAATGTGATCGATTAACGTAAAATTTTCCTCTGGGTCTCTCGATTACGTTAACTGATGAATAATACTGGCATTATTTTTGCTCAAATCTGTTGGCTTTACTTATAGAGAAGAGTATATTTACCATTAACAGAAATCTATGCTTGTTTACTCGATTTTTTGGGTGTTGGTGGTCGCTTCCGCTTTAAGTTGGGCTTCTGCTTGTCGGTAATAATACAATCCTTTTGAGTCTCGGACACTACCTGACGCAGAGGTTCCTGCTCCTTGTTCTGAGGTAACTCCTCCTTAATCAACTTGAACTGGATGAGCTTCTCCTTCAGCACCGACGGATTGGGACGCGTATATTGCTCCATACTGAGCTTTTCTAAACTGAATTCTCTTTTTTTTTACTTTACAACTTTTTTTGAGCCGAAATTTTATTTTCTATTTTCCGATATGTTGACTATTCAACGAACTGCGAGAGACTGAGAAAAATGGGATCCGGTCTGGGCGGCAGTATTTGACAGCTCCAAAATTTGAGGCAAGGCCTGCTAGATTCGAAATTTATTTAAAAATAAATTCAAAATTTTATTGGTAAAAAATATAGTCAAAATTGAGAAAACGAAAACAATAAGAATTCACAGCTTGCCCCGCATCATGGGCAACAGGTCTCTGTGGAACGAGGCATTCACTGGCTCCTGGTTCAGCGGATTCTTTCGTGCCTCCTCCATTAGCCGCTCGTACACTCGCCCATCGTGGCAGCCCAGCGTGGAGCCCAGGACGCGATCGTGGAAATCGAAGCCATCGACCAAAGCGACCGCATTCGGCCGCAGCTGGGCCAGCAGCTCCTCGAAGCGCCGCTCCACCAAACGCAGCTGGGTGCCCGAGATGCTGTTCCAGCGCAAAACCGAACCCGACTGCCGCAGGAATGTGTCCAGCACGAACAGCTCCACCAGTTGTCCCAGCACATCGGAAACACCAGGTGAAATCGGTGACTTCCTCAGCCTTTCCAGCTCCTCGAGAGCGTTGCGGGTGAAGAAGGCATGGGCATGGGCCACGGCCGCCGCTGTTAGCTGCCTGCCGGCCAGATTGCTGGCCATTTGGGCACTAACCTTGCCCCGCTGGTGGGTGCTCTGGCTCTGCCACGCCTGACGCACCTCCTCCAGGGCGGCGATCTCCAGGGCTCGGGCACAATTCGCTTTGAGGCTCTTGCCCCAGACCAGGCGGGCCGTGTCCCTCAGATAGGAGACGCTGGGAGGCAACACCTTCCGCTTCAGACTGTCCACATACTGGCGGACCAGGAAGCGAGCCGTCTGGAGGAGCAGCACCGTATACTCGCCCTCGTACGTGTAGGCGGCCGCTGTCAGGCCATGGATGCTGTCAAAGTTGGCCGAGCAGAGGTAGCCATGGCCGCCGCAGCTCTTCCTCAGCAAATCCACACCCTGGGTGGCCTCGTCCGTGCCCACGGCCTTGAGGCAGCAGCTCAGGGCGTGCAGCTCCGGCAGCGAGTTGCGGCGATTGTTGGCCTCCAATTGCTCCAGGACGCGCTCGTAAAAGCGCCACAGCCAGTCGGACACCAGGCGATAGGACACGCCGCGCGCAATCTGCGGCAGGATCTTGGCCTGCTGCGTGATGTGGTCCAGCACTGAGACCTCCGGTTGATCCTTTTCGATGTGGCTCTGGCGACGCACCACGGAATACCTGGAGGAATGGTAGGGAATGTGGGTAAGAAATAGAAACAGGGACCAGGATATGGAAAAAAATTGCTAACATTTCTGGTAATATTCGTAAAAAATAGCTATGGCCAACAGATTAGGTTTTTAAATTATAAAATATAGGCTAGATTTACATTTTTATTTTTAAAAAAATCAGCACTGGTGGAATTTAAGCATTGTGTGTATACTATCCGTGTGCCGGCAGAGGCTGGGCACGTTGATTATGGACTTTAAAGATTTAAATTAATATATCTTCAAATAAAAACCTAAGAAAAAACAGATTTTTGGGGGTATACCTAATAAACAAGAACTATTGTTAATTGGTAATTAAAATTAGATACACTGTACGTGTGACGGCAGAGGCTGGGCACGCAGGCTATATACCTATTTTAAATATTTAATTTAAAATTTCTATCAAATAAAAACCTTAAGAATGTAAGATTTTTAGGGGTTTTCTTAATAAACAATAACTATTTTTAATTGGTAATTAAAATAAGACATACTGTGCGTGTGACGGCAGAGGCTGGGCACGTTGATTATGGACCTACTTTAAAAAATTAACTTGAAATCTCTTTCAAATAAAAATCTAAGGAATTTACGGTTTTTAGGGGTATTCCTAAAAATTAATTGGTAATTAATATTAGACACACTGTACGTGTGACGGCAGAGGCTGGGCACGCAGGTTATAGATCTATTTTAAATATTTAATTTAACATCTCTTTTATATTTCAAATAAAAACCCAAGGAATGTAAGAGTTTAAGGGGTATTCCCAATAAACAAGAACTATTGTTTTTTGTTAATTGTTGATAATTGGTAACTAAAATTAGACAAACTGTGCGTATGCCTGCAGAGGCCGGACAGAGAGTCAGGGCTAAATTAAAGCGGGACAAAGAGTTCGCCGGGGTCCGCTTCGCAGGAGATTACGGAACAAACAAATTCCAGATAAGAAGTATCTCTTAACAGGCAATCCCACTAAGCAAAACAGTCTATTTAAAGCTTCTTATATAAAGACCACGAATCAGATAAAGCCCTGCCTATCTCAAAAACAACTTATATAACGATATAATTGTACTCAACCCACAGACTCCTCCAACTCACCTGGTGGCAATGGTGGCGGCCTGGAGCAGGCCAAAGAGCACGTCCCTGAGGGTTATGACACGCACGTAGACCATGGTCCCGTACAGCAGCAGTGGCGGTCGTCCCTGGACGAAGGTGCCATCCTCCAGCACCTGGGCGTTCTTCATCAGCATCTGATTGCGCGGAATCCTCACGTCGCGGAGACCCAAGAACCCATTGTTGACACCATTGCCCCCCAACCGTGGTCCTATGTCGCCCACATCGATGCCGGGCAGCGGTTCGTGGGTCCTCTCGTCCCGGATGCGCACCAGAAAGGACTGGAGTCCATGGTGCTGGCCCTTCACATAGAGCTGGGCCAGCACAATGATCAAGTTGGCCGTGTTGCCCAAGCCGCCGGGCCACCACTTGTACGAGCTCTGCGTCGGCGTATTCAGGACAAACTCCTGCCGCTCCGGATCGTAGTCGGCGCGCGTCTCCAGGCCACGGACAAAGGTGCCGTGGCCCAGCTCCGTCTGGGCATAGGTTCCGATCACGCCGTCCATGTGCCAGGCTCGGTTTAGCCACTGGGCCTGCTGCTCCTCGGTGCCCTGGCTGAGCAGCGTGGTCATGAACATGGAGAAGTGCAGGCGCAGGGGAAAGCTCTGCTGGAAGAGTCCGGTGCCCAGGGGACCGGAGAGGAGCAGCCGGAAGTCGCGCAGGAGATTGACGCTGAGACTCAGCTGCGGCTGCTTCTCCCGCTGCCACTGGCGCAGCTTGGCCAGGAAGCGCGTGGACCGGGCCACCGTCTGCTCGTAGCGCTCCTTGTACGACAGGCAGCTGGGATGCACTGTCTCCGCCAGCTCGGGATCCTCGTAGAACCGCCGCTCCAGGGCGCGGCGCTCGGCCAGCTCCGAGGCTCCGCCTGCCCACCAGCGGGCAAAGTCCTCGCTGTCCAGGCTGGCCGCCGCCCGCTCCCTCTGCAGATCGCAATTCACAGACATGGCGAAGGCTATAGCTCGCTCTCTTTGTCGACCCGATCTGGCTTGATATTTATATATATTCCTTCTCCAACTTCTCCCGCCGAACAACTGGCTTGCACTGATCAACATTGGCCGCCAGTTGCTGTTTTCCCCCAAAGCCAAGAGCTGGGGGCAAGCGGAAGAGAGCGGTGACTCCAAGGGCGCCACGCAAAAGGGGATTTTCTTCATCCTGGAACCGCCATCATAAAACTCCCCAAGAATTGCTTCAGAAAAACTGGTTCGGAAAGCTTTCAAACCAATTTAAAATTCTTTACTATATTGGAAGTCTGATAAGTTTACAAAAAAACACAAATTTTACTTCATTTTGTTAAAAAATCAATCATATTTTCGACTATGTTTAAAAAACAAATAAATGTAGTTAAATCTAAGGAGATCTTAGGGAGATAAGCATTTCCATTAAATGTGTTTTCGATATAACAAAAAATATTTAAAAAATAATGAAGCCACATAAAAAAAAGAGAGATTGCGATTTTCGTTGCCAGCTGAAAAATAGCTTGCATATTGCAATTCAAATGTATGGGCATTCGGCATCTTGGTTGGATTATATTGGTCATTGGTAGGAGACACACATATCCTAAGGCATTTGCAACATTTTGCTATACCCAATAGGAATCCACGGTCCTATTGACCCCAAGGACAAGGTCATTTCGAAGTTAAAATATGTAAAGAAAGCTGTGACATTAGGTTTTTGTAGTCGCTAAATCCCAGTCCTATGGAAACTTCTTCTTTGTCAATATTTTGGAACCTTTGATTCTTTGTCAAAAGTGAAGTTTTAGATTTGTTTAGATATCTAAAGTTGACTCTCGAATCTACGAAAAAGCTGTTTCTATAATATAAAATGTAATAATATTATTTAATATTAATATAAGGTACTAGTCATGTATCTTATCTTTTAAATATCTTTTGAGAGTTTTACAAAAGAGAGATTTTAAAAATAAAACTTCGCTGCAATGGAACCCCCTTTTCGGTGGCAGCCACCACCACTGCCTCGCTTGGCTCTCTGCCACAGCAACCGGTGTCGCTGCTCTCCACGAAAAGTCACTGAACTGAGTTTGTCAGCGAGTAATTCATTAGGGTGGACCTCAATTGGAAGCGAAAAGCAAAGAATAACTAATTTTACTAGAGCAATTATTCCAATAAAGATTAATTAGAATTCTTTTTAGAAATTCGAGGGACAATAAATTTTAAATATTATTATATTATGAGAATTTCATAAGAAGTTAATAGTTTCATACCTTATAATCCATGAATGTCCACCCATGCTGAGAGAGGACAAAGTGCAATCCCGTTACGGTGGGCTCTCTCATCTCTCTGGCTCTTCTGGTTTTTAAGACCGCTACAAGTTGGGTGCAAAAAGACGTATCTCTGTATGCAACTTTCCTACTTGTTCTGTTTTTGGGTCAGCAGCGATAAGAGCAAGACCAGAGACCACGCCACTCATAAATTTAAAAACAAATAACATGATTTTTCTTGACGATTTCTTACGTTTTATTTCGTTTAGAAAAAGCGACACACATTATTACTCTTAAATGTTTCTGTTTTCGTTTTTTTTTTTTTTTTTTTGGACTTATTTTGTGCAACATTAAACAAAATATAAATATTTGATTTTGTTTTCATTCGCTAAAACCGTTTACTTTGTTATTCCTAAGCAGAGTTTGGAATATCCTTTAGTTGTTTATATATATTTTTGGTTTTTTTCTTTTTTTTTTGCAATGCGCAACAACAATAATTTTCTTTCTCTTTTTAATATTAGTATAGGGTTTCTTTGGGGTTTGAGGGAGGGGAAAGGTGGAATAGGCAGGGACAACTGTTGCTGAAAATGGCAAATATCCTTCGCTTAGCATAATAGTTACATTTTCTAGTGGTATCTCTTAGTTCTTTTGTTTTAGATTCTGTTTCGATTTGTTAACAATGGTTGCTTCCAGCTGGATCACGCATCCGTATCCATCTCTCGTTGTTATTCCCCTTCTCTTTGTCCCTCCGGCTCCCCATCGTCCTTTAAAAGTGATCATTTCATGGTACAGGTAGCGAGTTAGAAAGAGATGGCCTTAGACAGCTAAAGGTACACGAGTACAAACACAATTACAGCGGCTAACAGATTTTTAAACTATTTTTTTGTATGTTTTTTTTTTTACGTTTTTTTGTGGCTTTTCAACAGAGTTTCTTTCGATATATTTCCCCATTTTTTCAGCGCCTTTTCGGGTCCTGCCCAGGCAGAGTGTGTTTGCTTTTGTTTTTTATTAAAATGTTTCACTTTGCTTCGTGTTTTATTTACATATAATTATAGTTTTACTTCATTTCAGACATTTGTTGAACATCGTTATCGTTATTTTACGGCCACATACATACATATGTGCATTTATTATAAACTTTGTGGTATTAATTATTGTAACAATCATTAGGTATACATACGTATATAAGATCTCGGCAACATTTAACAACAATATTTCACTTATTCGTTTTAGCTTTTAGTTTATGGTTTATAGTTTTTAGTTTTTAGTTTTTAGTTTTACTTTTACTTTTTAGTATTTAGTTTTAGTTTTTAGCTTTTAGTTTCTTCTTTTTCTTACTTTGCTTTGTGGTTTTTTGCGTGTTTCGCCTTTGCTCTGCCTTCGATTTACATTTTCTCACATTTATTGCACGATATATACATATATATTCAGATATATATATATATATGGATTTGTTTAATTAAATAATATTATGTTGTACTTGAAACTTGCACTAAACTATAAATTGTACAAAAAAGATTACTCAGCTTGTCCTATTCATGTTGTTACTTGTTAAGCTTGTTCTCCCCTCGTTCTCTTCTACTACTCTTCTACTACTCTTCTACTTCTCTTCTACTTCTCTTATATATTCCTCGTTTATCAGCTAAAGCGTTCTACATAACATGTAATCCCCACTCCATCGCTCTCGCTCTCTCTGGGGAAGATTCTCTAGAAGATCTCTCTCTCTCTCTTATACTCTAGAAGAAACACAGCGGATCTCTCTCTTATACAACTGACTGGTTTGCCGTTACACATACATAAATACATACATATACATTGAGTTGTGTGTGTGTGTGTGTGTGTGCGTTTATCCTCTTAGGGAACAAAAGGAATAAAAAAAAAAAGAATCTCTCAAGGAATTCTACAAACTAAACTCTTCACATACAAATACCACATATAATAGTCATATAACATATATCGTATATCATATATCATATATATATCCTATATATTCATATAAAATTCCCCAGCTTTCAGTGATTTTTGCTTCTAATTATTATTATTACTATTACATTTCTTTTTTTGGAGGCACAGCCACCATTTTGAACTTTAGGCCCTGTTCTGCTTCTTCTCCTCGTGTCCCAACCCTTTCCCTTCGATGTTTCCTAGCAAAGGTTAAAAAAAAAGAATTATGGGGCTGCTAGAGCGAGAGCGAGCGAGCTGGGACCTGGCTATTAGACGATGAATGACAACGACAACAAATTTGCAAGCGAGCGCCACAACAACAACAGCAACAACAATCAATTCAACTACAACAAATATAACTAAATATGTGCATTGAGCAGCTATCCCCCATTCCCGCTCCCGTTCCCATTCCCTTCCCCAGCCACGTCCATCGCCTGCTCTGCCTGCACTGCCATCTATTTGGTTTCATCCTGATCCATCGGCTCCTCGGAATCATCGCGTGACAGGGTTCTGAAACAAAAATGATAGCAAGTTAGGCCCAAGTTTGGTTTATAAGGCAACTACCAAACACTCACCTGTGCATCGACTGCATCGAGAGACCGGCCATGGCGTTGATCGTCTCGGACTCGTCGTGCTCCACCTTGAGCGTTTCCAGAGCGGACAGACCCACCGTGTGCTCCAGCATCCGCACACACGGCCAGTGCGTTTGCTGTGGAGATCAGAAACCAGAGACAGAGATCAGAGAGAGAAGGAATATTGATAAGAGAGAGCGGGACGCACCTGAATGGCTATCGTCTTCTGGAGCGTATTGATGGCATTCTGGCAGGGCGGCCGCTCTAGCTCGGCCTTGGCTATCGGGGCGGCTGGATCGCCGAGCAACGCCCGCACACACTCCTGGGCGGAATCACAGATGGCGGCTAGGTCGTAGCCACCCTCGAGAGCCAGCACCACCTTGCCGTTGGCCAGCTGGAGCAGTTCGCGGGTCATAAAGCCAAAGCAGGCGGGCGAAACGTGGTAGCCGCCCAGCGGGGCCGGATGGCCGGTGGCCGCATCGAAGCCGGAGGAGACCAGCACAATGTCCGGATTAAAGCTCCGTGCGATGGGCATCACAACGGTACGGAATGCAGCGATATACTCGGCGTCGCCCAGCGGCGGATTCAGAGCCCCAGACCATGATATGTTCACGTTGAAGCCGAGACCGGCACCGGATCCGCACTGTAAGTATATCAGATTTAAAGTTTACTCTAGTTAGTCTTGGACTTTCAGAGCCAGAAACTCACCTCTGTGGGTCCGCCTGTGCCGGGAAAAAAGTTACCGTCATCGTGTCGATGTATGGAAAGATATAGAATGTCGGGACTTTGGTAGAATGCTTGCTGTGTGCCATTGCCATGGTGCACATCCTGGAAAGACAGCAACGAAAAATTGTATTAGTATTTTTATTTAAATTATTATTTAATTTTGCTTATGTTTTATATATTTTAGTGAGTGAGTTTGTTTACTAAAACAAACACATCGACTAATGAGTGAATGACGAACAAAATAAATTCACTGAGAACTAAGTGAACAACTGAATGAACTAAATAAACAACAAAATTAACTACAGAATGAACTACAGAATGAACAACCGAATAAAGAACAGAATGAACAACAGTATGACCAATAGAATGAACTAAAGAATGAAAAACAAAATGAGCAACCGAATGAACTACAGAATGAACAACAGAATGAACCATAGAATGATGAACAGAATAAATTACAGAATGAACAATCGAATTAAGAACAGAATGAAAAACAGAATGAAGAACAGAATAAAGAACAGAATGAACTATAGAAAGAACTACAGAATGAACAACAGAATGAAGTACATAATGATTTACAGAATGAAGAACAGAATGAACAACAAAATGAACAACATAATGAACAACAGAATGAACAACCGAATAAATAAAAGAATGAACTATACAATGATGAACAGAATGAAAAATAGAATGAACAACCGAATGAAGTACAGAATGAACTACAGAGTGAAAAACAGAATGAACTATAGAATGAACAACAAAATTAAGAACAGAATGAACTACAGAATGAAGAACCGAATAAAGAACAGAATGAACGACAGAATGAACTATAAAATGATGAACAAAATGAAAAACAGAATGAACAACCGAATGAAGTAGAGAATGAACTACAGAATGAACAACCGAATGAAATACAGAATGATAAACAGAATGAACAACATAATGATTTAATGAATGAACGAATGATCTACAGAATGAACAACAAAATTAAGAACAGAATGAACTACATAATAAACAAGAGAATGAATAACAGCAAGAAAAACAGAATGAACTGAATGAACAACTAAATAATCACCAAAACAAAGGAAGTAAATATTTGAACAGCTGGATAAGCAAGTAAACAACAAAGTGAATAGCTGAATGAACAACTAAACATCTAAAAAAAATAGAGAATTTGGAGTCAAACCCTCCGTTTCTTGTTCACTTAAAATGATAACCTATCAGACTCTAAATTATGGCCTCGGCTTTATCGGTAACTAACACAGACTAAATTCGTTTAAGGCCTTTCCCCTTGCAGTCCAAGTTCACCATTTCCTATAAAACTTTTCCAGTCTAAAGAACAAACTCACCCAATCAACGATGAGAATGCGCCGCATCTCGGGCATCCGCTGGCGCAGCAACTTGGCCGCAATGGCTATCGAGTTGAAGAAGCAGAAGCCCATGGCCAGATTTGCCTCCGCATGATGGCCCGGCGGCCGGACAACCGCGAAGCCATTCCGCAGATCCCCCTTGGCCGTCTTGAATGCCAGATCGATCACACAGCCGGCGGCCATCCGGGCTGCGGTGGCCGTGTGGTTCTCGTTCCACGTGGTGTCCAGATCGACGCCCAGGCCGCCGCACGACAGTCGAACGAAGCTCGCGGACAGCGTGTTCTCCAGCTTGGGCCGGCTCAGCTGGCACTGGTTGGAGCCGAAGAGCATGGCATGCGCCTCCGTGTGCACCGTCTGCAGCTCCTCCTGGGTGGCCTTGCGGGCGCGCAGCCGGTCGCAGCGCTTCACCAGATCCGTCTCGATGAGCCGCGCCCACACGCTCTGCAGCCGTCCGCTGTGCTCCGGATGCTGGGCATTGTCGCCGCATATGCAGGTGTGCTTCATCATCAGCGGGTCGTAGGCCAGGCCCGTGGTGACCTTGTGGGGCGGCAACCCGCTGGCCAGCGGCTGCTGGTGGTGCTGCCGCAGCTGCGAGGCGTACAGGGTGCTCATCAGCTGGCGGTGCTGGCGATGCGGCAGCGAGAGGTTCACGGGCGGTATGTGGTCGGCCGACGAGGAGGTGGCTATCGGCGTCGGCTGCTGGCCCGTATCGGGGATCTGGCTAAGACCGTGCGGCCCCAGCGGCACCAGCGGACTGCTGAGCGTCCGCGACAGCGGTCGCATCAGACCCTTGGCCAGCTCCTCCTCCTGCTGCAGGAGCAGCAGCTGTTCCCGCTGCTGCTGCAGGTACTCCTGGTCGCGCAGCTTAATCCCAGACTTGGTGGCGCTGCTGGCGGATGCAACGGCGGACGTGGAGGGCGGGTTGCGATAGGCGGCTGCCGCTACCGCCGCCGCCAGCGCCTCGGGCAGATTCTGAGACGTACTGGTCGCTATCGTGCTCGTCAGCACCGTCTTGGGCGGCTTCTTCTTGTCGGTGAGGTCCATTACCTCGGCGGCCGAGTCGTCGTCCTCCTCCTTCAGCTGCGCCTCCCGCACCACGCCCACTCCGGCAGCCGCGGCCGCGGCGGCAGCTGCCCCGCTGCGGGTGAGGACAGTCTGACGGAGCTTCTGGTTCAGCACCTGGTGCTCGTAGGCCTGTCGCTCCGCCTGGGGGGAGAATAGAGGAAACATTGTATAGGATAAAGCTTCGGTGGAGGTGCAACTCCCACTCACCTCGCTGTTCTCGTAGTGCGTCTGCACCACGTTGAGCTGCCCGGCTCCCGTGAGCATCGGATGGCCCAGCGGCAGCGGCGCCGACTGCGTCCTGCCCAGCGGCCGGTGTCCCTGCTTGTGCAGATGCACCTGCGCCACCTGCGCGTCCGTGATGGGCACATTGTGCTGGTGTGCGCCGTACAGAGCATGCCCGTGCCCGTGACCATGGCCATGGCCGTGCCCGTGTCCGTGTCCATGTCCGTGACCATGACCATGGCCATGGCCGTGGCTATTGGTGGGCGGCAGTGAGCCGGCGGCCGCTGCTGCCGCCGCTGCAGCCACGGCGGCTGCATGGAGATTTACCGCCGATCCGGCGACGCCGCCCAGCTGCTGCATGTAGGACGAGGACGAGGGCAAAATGGTGGAGGCGGCATGGGCCTGCGGCGGCGCCACATCGCCCACCAGCGAGGCCTGCGACGAGGACGTGGAGGTGGCCGAGGCGCTGCGCACCACCGGCGACGGCTGTTGCGGCGCTATTCCCGTGGCCGGTATCATGGCCAGCGGCGCCGGCTGTCGGCCCACAAACGACATGCCCAGCGGACTGTAGTAGCCCCCGGGCTGTCCGCCGCCTCCGGCTGCGGCCACATGCTGATGCAGGGCGGCGAACATGGCATAGTTGACCTGGGCAGCCTGCGCCTGAGCCTGGGCCTGGGCCTGGGCCTGCACCTGGGCGTGCGCCTGCGCCGAGTTGGGTAAATGCGGTCGGCCCAGCGAGATGTTTGGCAGCGACGGCGAGCTGAACAGCGGCAGGTCGTTGATGCTGCTCCTCTGGCCCGGCTGGTACTGGCTGCCCTCCTCGTTCTCCTCCTGGATCGGCGCGCTGGTCGGCGATCCGCGGCTGCCCACCACGCCCACGGTGAGGGCAGCGGCCGAGGGCGGTGAGTTGGGTCCCGAGTCCGGGGTGCTGTTGCAGTCTGGCGGGGAGAGTTCGTGGGAAGATTAGTTGGGTGTTAACAGGGAGAGAACAAGGGTGGCAGCAAGGGGTTAAGGAGCAGCTGAGGCACTGGGTTCTTGGCTCTTTAATTGGTTAATTGAAACAGCAGCAAAAACAGCAGCGATAACGGCGATTACAACGATTAAACAATAAACAATAACGTTAAGAAATATAACAACAACAATTTAAATTAAATTTATACAAATATAAGGTTTTATAAAGGGGATTTTTTTGATATATTTAAATAAGTAAGTAACCTGATACTCCTTTATCTTCATAACTGTTAAGATTTCTTTAAGGTTTAAGGAAAGACACTATCCAAAATTCATTAAATAAATCCAAATAAAAATTGAATCACTTTAAAAACAAAAGAAAACTATAATTTAAACAAAAAACTAAAGAAAATACTACGTGAATATCATTAAATTACAAATATAAATAATTTTTTTATAATATATTTTTCAAGACCTAATTTCCTTATTCTCTAACCCCAAACCTGGTTATAGTTCGGCTCTTAGGGATACGTACTTGTGAGAACAGAGTTCTTCTGCTGCCTGCGCTGCGCCGCTTGGAGGAGGCGCTCATGGCGCCTCGCACCCGCCGGTCCGCCGATGCGGGCCTTGCGCTCGATGACGCTCTGCTTCAGCCGGATCTTCAGCAGGTTCGGTTCGGATGCTGTACGAGAGCGGTGGTGGGCACACACAAGGGTTAGTTTGTTTTGCGGGGGTTAAAGTTAAGATTTAGTTTGGGATTAAAGCGAAAAAGTCAATCAACAATCTTGCAGTTAGTAAATGTCATGCTTCGGGTAATAGTAGATCCAAAGATCGACGGCTATACATTTGTTCTGCAATATGCAAGCTACTTTTTTGCACTCTCTACCCATCTTGCTGATTCCAATGACTTAGGTAGATCGTATCTCTTGCTTGCACCTTTCCCTATCTCATCAATAGCCTGAAGGGAATAATCCTCCTTTCCACTGAATTTAAGCTGATATGTAATTACGTTTAGAGTCCCAAAACTATCCCTAAATCAAATCAAGAGCTCTACCTTACAACCCACTATTTAGTTTTTATTTCCCCATTTAAGCTTCAGTTAATTCTAGCATTTTCTACGTAAAATTTCCATGGAATACTTAAAGTAAATCATGACCATATCTACCCGAATTTGTATCGTTAAATAACCGCCAACCCTGGTCCCCCACATCGTGAGTTTCATAACAGAACCTGGCCCGAAACGAGGCTCTTACCTAAAAAAGACCCTATTATATCGGGGTCGGGCTTACCCAACAGCCTCACAACGTAACTAGCAACTCATCCTGACACTCACTCACTTATGTGACAATATCTCTCTGGCTGTTATATCTTTCTACCCTGCCCCCTAGACTTTTTCTATATTTTAGTGCATTCGCAATCTGTGGTTAGGCAATAAATCGGAAGGAAGAGCGCGTGGCAGGCACAAAAGGCACATGGAGCAGACCATGGGGCCACCTGCTGGCTGGGGCGAGCTGGCATCACGTTATTCAAGGGCAGAAGGGGCACTCACCTGTCTTCCTCAGCGGAAAATCAGATTCATATTTGAGCAGTGAGGAGGGCGGCTGAGGTATTTTGTACGGATGCGCACTGGTCACGATTCCGGCTGGCAGCGATTCGCCCGAGGAGCTCTTCACCACGCCGCTGTAAGTAGATTAAGATTGAAATTAATTGATGATTTATACTAGCTTTATATTTAAGTAATAAATTGTTAATAACTCCCAAACTCTCTTACCGATTCCTATAGGGGGACGTTGTCGTTGTGCCATTGGATGCCGCCGCCTGCGACTTGCGGCTCATGATGAAGCACTGCCAAAGGAATTCGAATTGGATCTCAGTAATTGGGTGTTAGAATGGGGTCAGTGTGGCCTTGGCTTACGTTGAGAATCTGTTTGACCTCGGGACTGGCGTTGGCGCTGCAGTTCTCCTTGCGCTTCATCACCTCCCGTTCCCTGCGATCCCGCTGTTGCTGCTGCTCGCGTTGCTGTTGCTGTTGCTGCTGTTGCTGCTGCTGGTGTTGCTGTTGCTGCTGCTGGTGTTGCTGCTGTTGCTGTTGCTGGTGATGGCGATGCTGCTCCTCGGCCACCGCAGCTGCTGCAGCGGCGGCGGTTACCATGGTTTGATCCCGCAATTCCTGGAAAGCGCCATGTGAATTCACCGCAAACTGAATAATTACAATAAATTCGAGAGATATTCGTTTGTTTGTTTGTTTTTCTTTTCGTGGTGAAGCAAAGTTGGGGAAGTAAGAGATTATTTTGCATATTTGTTTGTTTGTTTTCTGGTTGTTTCTGCTGTTGCTTTTGGGAAATACATTAGCCAAGGGCTGAGAGGAGCTAAGAGTTGATTCAACCCGCGAAACCAATTGAAAAGGGAGTCTTAAGAAATGCTCGAATTCGTTCTTTTTCCCCTTTTACAGTCTCACTTTAAATTAGAGAGCAATTTTCACTGCAATGTACAGGCAAAGCAGCAACAAAGGTTTATAAGATTTGATCAGTAGCAAAGGAGAGACACAAAAAAACCAATTCTGCTCCGAGAGAGACGCTCTTTTAAGTTTTTCTGGAGGTAATCCTTACATGAGTCCCTGGTAAAACCATGGAGAAACCGGCACTTAGTACCATCTTTATTCATGATCAGACATAAGATACTAATTTTTTGTGGAACATAATAGACAGGCGGTACACCGAGAGTGTTAACGACGCATGGCCTTAGTCATCGGGCTGGCAAGAGACAGTTCAGTGTTCAGTTCCGACAACTTCCGGCACGATAATATTATATATATTTTTAATTTCATTTCATTTCAATTCTCTTTTACTTTTCAGCTTCGGTTTGTTTTTATTCTCGATTTCTGTCTGCCCACACAGCCGTCACATCATTCACATCATCGTCTCGCCGTCATTATTATTATTATTGTGAAGAGCACCAGCACCAGAAATTAAAAAGAATTAAAAGCAGAAACAGACGCAACAACCAGAAGATAAAATATAGAAGAGGTCTGGCCTGTGTCGCGTACTCACTTGATACTTGTGCTCCAGCTGGAGTTTGTGCTCCAGTTCCATTTGCTTCGATTGCTCCTGAAACGTGTGGAATAGCCGCTGCTTCTGCAGCTCCTGGCTCTTCTTGAGCTGCAATTAACAGAGAAATGGGTTAATGGGGGAACAATTTATAGAAATATTTGTAGAAGTAACCACACATCGCCGGTAAAGTGTCTAACTTATCGGTTATCAATTTCCGCTATCTAAAAAACAAACAATCTATCGGGAAATCGGAAAGCACAAACTTGGGAACCCACCGGCTCTATTTGATTTAAGGTTCACATTCATTTTTAGAAACAAAAAGAATTAAGAAGAAAAAAAAAAAAAAAGGTAAGAAAGCCGGATTCGAACCCACATCTCGCGGCTTAAAAGACGCATTTAACCAAGGCAAGTGCGAGCGAGATAGATAAAAGTTAGCTACTTTATTGTCTCAAATTTTGGTAAAAGTTTCACACCAAACCAGAACTTTATTTAAACTTTTAAAACAAATCCTACAGATAAAAAAATGTACATATATAATTTTAGATAAACGACATAATCATCAATAAAGCGATACAAGAATGTTGGAAAACATAAAAATATACAAAACATATTAAGTTTAATTTGTGCTCTCATGTTGATAAATGTCAAAAATAAGATTTCTCGTTTATATACGAAAGCAACCACAAACCGACTCAATCTAGTTGGTATATTTTTGGGATAATAACGTAAGACCAGGATAATTTGTATGAACAAGATCTACACGAATTTTGAATTTCCTCCACACAGAAGATGTAATTATTCATTTAAAAATATTTTAGAAACTATTTATAAGAAGAATTATAAGAATGAAATTTTGTTAAAAGAAAATACATCATATTATTTCCCGATTCTTCTGGTTCTTCTCTACTTTCTTTCCATTTGTCATAATTTTGGCGAATTTACCCATGACCTTCCTCTCTCTCTCTCTCTCTCAAACTGCCCTAGCCGAGTGTCACCCCCCACGCACTCATTTAATATTTATTTATATTATATTATTTACACACACTACTTTTTTTTATTTTGATTTGTTTTCGCCGTATTTAAATGCGATTTTAAGTTTCTTCCCTCGCTTGTTCGTTCACTCACTTCACTCAATAAAGTATAGTTTGTAGATTTTCTTTGTTCTCCAAACGTTAGTTTCTGCCGTGTGATTTTGGTATTTGTATTTCTCTTATAGACTTTTGCCCAGCCAGCAGGCAGGGGCAGGCACACTTTCATGGATATTCGCGTGGAATTTTTGAAAACTGCGTGTTTGGTTTTCGTTGAGTGGTGTTATGGTTTTTCAGCTTTTCAGTTTCTCAGTTTCTCTGTTTCTCAGTTTCTCAGTTCTCCGTTGTTTTGTTTCCCATTTCCTATTCGCTATTCCGCTTTGAGGCAATGAGGAAAATGGGGGAAATGTGTGGCGCTTTCATTTCAGTTTCACTCGGCCGACTGGCCCAACTGGCGAAAAAATCAAATATAAACACGAATTTCGAAACAGTTACGGCGGCGACGGCCGCGGAGAATCAGAGAAAGAGCGTCCAAAGCGGAAGAGAGGTGGAGAAAGATATAGAACGGGACGCGAGAGCCAAGACTTGGGCAGACAAATGGGCGGTTGGACCCAGCGAGATAGAGAGCAGAGATCCATCCGCATCAACCACATCATCATCAGCACTCAAAACAAACGCCAACGATCGCAGTCGCATCTTACACGGGAATAAATTTGTATTACTATTTTGTTGAAGAATTATAATAATATAATAACCCATAACCCTATAAATGGTACAGTTTTGGAAGGTTATTATTTTAATTCAAATTAAAACATAATCCCCAAAATCCTCCGAAAATAAAGGCCTTCCCTTTGAAGCCTTGCAAGGTATTATACTTTTGGTCAGTGAAAAATTAATTTCCAATCCTATGGAGTACAATTCATCCTATCCTCGCCATGTCCGCTGTCCGTCAGTCTGTCCGTTCGTTTTTAAGCAAAAACTAGCCTCTTAGTCTTAAGGACGTTGAGATAAGGCTCTCTATCTTGTAAATATGAGAGCTAACTTTGACTGGGACTCACAGACTTCCTGGCAACTCTTTTTCGGCTGCTCGGCAAAAGAAAAGCTGATTCCTGGTAGCCAAGTGAAGAAGAAGAAGAGGCTTACAGCTGTTTTGCCAAAGCAACCACAAAATAATCGATAGTTAACAGCACTTTATTATTTCTTCATATTTAGATAAATTTTTGGAGGGCAGAAGACCGGTTTGCTTTACAACAAGTTTATCTGGTAATTAGTTTTTTTCAGACAAATTGACAGTGAATGTAATTTAGCAAATAGTCATAGTCTAGATCATAGAGCTATCATAGGAGCGATCAGTACCACAATCTCTGTGCTCAAATTTCAAGCTTTTTTGGCTTTCCGAAGTTAGCTTCGTTTCTTGTGTTTCAAATAATTCCCATAATAGAAAATGCGTTAAATAAAAGCCAAGAAATATGAGAAATTAGTTGAATATCACCTCATATTCCATCAGATCAACTAAGCTAATCAGTTGCCGTGTAATGTAGAGGGAACCTTTCCATATGCCACGCCATAGCATCAATTTCTAGGAAACTGCAGTCCACACCCCACTCTACACCCAGAAACACACCCACCACCCCCTGCAGCTTGCACAACAGCATATATTCGCCAGTTGCTATGGCCAGTGGTATAATTATAAATACCTGCGCTATAATTATAGCGGGGCAGAAGACAACACACAGGCACGCCCATATAAATAGAAGCAGTGCGCGGATCGGAGCGGGTAAAAAAAATGAAAAAAAAAAAAGAAATTAAAAGGGGCGGGGGGAGACACAAACAAATGAAATTAATAGCGGAAAAAATGCAGTACATACAATGTGGCAATGATGACGAAGATCGAGCGAGGCATTTCCGGAAATATTGGAAAGAAAATAAACTCAGCTAATCGCTCGGTAATCGACTTTAAACTTGTCTTCTAATTCGATAATTGCAGTTACAACTGTTGATTTAATATAAACAAATACAGCTTAGTTTAAAGGCAAGATATGATGGGTTTAAGAGTTGGAAGGATTAGAGATTGATATTAAGACCCTTTAAAGGGAAAGCTTCAAGTTTACTCAAAATAATACCTCAAAATGTTTAGTATTTTAAATATAAGCTGTAGATTTCTTCAAGACTTAGACTTAGATAGGATAAAGTTTTGAATTAAAATTCCTAGAAACTAAATATAGATTTTAAACATTATAAAAAAAAAAAAAACGAAGAAATATAATTGTTCTCATTATGTCTTAGCAGTTTTAATTCCTGTTTTGATTTGGAAATCTGATTAAAGATCTTTAATATATCCATGGATGATGATTTAGGAACTCTATGTATAATACTCTCTGTTATAATAGTTTTTTTACTTTTTGTCTACCAATCGCATTCCGTTCTTTGCTTTCGCTATTCTTGCCCAATTTGCGTGCGAAGATCAAAGATCAATGATCATCTTCATTAAGATCTTGTCAACCTACCCTTCCCCCCCACCAGCACCTCCACCACCCCCAAAGGCCACCCACTTTAGCAGCAATTTTTGCTAATTTGCATTTTGCTCGTGCCACCGAAAAACAAAAATTTGAAAATAGAAAAGAAATAGAAAAAGAAACAAAACAGAACACAAAATAATGAGGGAAAATAGACGGCGGAATTCTATAAAACATTTTCACTGATTGGCAATTGTTGTCGCTGTGTGCGTGAGATCTAACCAGCCAAGAGTGTGCGGTGTGTGTGTGCTTTTTAAAAATATAACCCGCAGAGTTTATAAAAGAACCAAAATAAATTCAAAGGAAAAACCGAAAATAACAAAAACGGCAAACGCGTTGATGAAAAACGAAGGCAACTCAAATGGGATGAAAATGGAAAATGGGCAAAACTGCAGAGAACGAAAAATATTTGTAGTTGTTAGCTGCATTTCATATATTAATTATCTTTAACTAAGGTAGTATTTCTGATCTGATTATTAATTAGTTAACTCGTGCACATCAATTGATTTCTAAAAGGATTTGTTGTTTCATAGCATTCGGCAGGCGGACAGGCTGACAGACAGACGGACAGAACGGACAGAACGGACAGAACGGACAGAACGGACAGAACGGACAGACGGACAGAACGGACAAACGGACAGAAGGATAAAAATTACTTATTCTGCATTTATTTAGTTTTTTATATACTTTTCAGTTTGATATATATTTCATGAAAAAAAACCTGTTAAAATATCAAATAAATAATATATAAGCCGCTTTCTTGTTTCATTTCTTTCTGTGTAACGCGACGGGTTGATGGGTGGGACAGTGGGTGGCGGGCGGATCACGAAGACCATTGGGCCGGCCGCATATAAAACACTCTTTAACCCTAAAAATAAAGATTTCAAACGAAAACAAAACAAAAGAAATGCGACGAACGGCACAGCCAAGAAAAGAAGCGAAGAAGAAGCAGGAGAACTCGACAAAAATAAGAAAGCAAACTGCAGCCAAAAATCGAGGCATAAATAAATCCCCGAGACTATAAATTGAATGCAAGCAGCACCAGAAATACGAAGAAGAGCAAGAACAAGAACAAGAAGCTGCACCAAGAAGAGCAGGGGCGTCGGCGGTGAATGGGGGGCGGGCCTCAAGCAGGTGGGCCAAATGCACATGCTGGCCATCATATGCCCCAGCTACAGTGGGCACACATTTAAGCGAACACAGAGAGAGACTGAGAGAGAGCTTGAGAACGAAAAACGGGACCCAAACAGGGGACATCAGATAAATGAGCGGGGATGCAAAAAGAGTGAAAGAGGTGACACTCCATAATCGCTATCGATAGTTATCGAAGTTATTTAAAATCTACGGAGATTTCTGAAGAACTTTGGTCACACTTTCATATCTTAAAATCTTTTAAACTTCTTTTGAAAACGGAAAATGTTTATATTTATTTATATTAAAAATAAAAGGGATTGACATGTAATAAATTCCTATTAAACAATAACTACATTATCAATATCGATCAAGGTATTTCAACAATATCCAATTTATTTCAAGTAAATAATTTTTAAGAATGAATCAAACAAACTATTACTTGTAGAGGGTGTATAAATGAATCTAAAAATCCAAAAAACCCCAAGACCAGCATCAACCATATGGCTTGTATCTGTTCATGTCCATCATAGGCACCGGCGCCTTCACATCCCATCGCTCCGACTTTTCTCGCTCGCTGTGCGGCTCTCTTGACTCGGTTTCCGTCTATTTTTAGAGGATTTTATTTAAAAAATGCGCAAAAACTCATACATATTTTCGTAGTGAAAACAATAAATATAGAATCATTAAGTTGTACACGCGTTTAAATTTAGACTCTCAACGAGAGGAGCCGCAGCATCGGCAACGGCATCGCCATCGGACGCCGCACACATGCGGCTATGGAGGAGAGCATGGGCATGGGCATGGGCATGGGCATGGGCATGGGCATGGGCATGGACACAGGCATGAGCATGGGCTAGAGCCGGAGCCAGAACCAGGCGAATAAAGTATAAATAAAGCGGAAAGCGAAAAAAGCTCAACAAAAATAAATCAACAGCCGAGCAGACGCAGCAGCAGCAGCGGCCACATAAAACAGAGCAGAAACAGGGGCAAAAAAGCCAGCCAGCTGGAGAACCTGGACACAAAGCTGCCCGGCAGTGGTCAATGGCTAATGGAAAATATGCAGAAATGAGCATTGAAAACTAAAGTCTACTTAAATTAATTGGAAGCGGGTCCATCCCTGAAATAATTGATATTATTTCGGCAATCTAACTTTCCATCGAATAACTAGTATTACAATTATAAACAAAATTTGGTTTTCCATTTGAATTATTCTCATAAACTTTCTGTAAACATTTTTATCGTTTCATTTCATGTAGGAATCACAGATATTTGATTTGATAATTGACAAACCATGATATTAAAGATCATTTAATAAACCGATTTCCATAACCTTTGTTTTTAACAATGTTCAAACTAATTTTTCAACTTCTTTAACCTTATTACATGAAGTTTACTTGTAAATCATGTAAATTAAAAAAGAAACTCCAAATTCAGATAATTAATTTCGATTTCACAAGATTTGATCGCAGTGGAACCTAGAAAACATGATCGATTAACGAATCGTCGCTAAATTGCTCTCCTATGTTTCCCATCCATTGTGATATTTTAAAGACTATGACTATGACAACCCAAACGAGAGTATTCTTTGGTATTTCATCACGGATCAATCGGATAAAGTGGATATAGTGGCATAAGAGGGGCAGGGCAGCAGGGGGTTTGATTTGAGACTTACCTCCATGATCTGCTGATCGATATCCACCGCTGGATGGGGCTTGAAGTCCAATGTCAGTGTGCCCGGCGTTATGTGCAGCAATCGCTCATCGCTTCCGGCTTCTGATGGCAGATCTGCGAATTGACAATGTAAACACACAACTGAGCGAGCGAAATTGAAACGTTTCGGGAGCGGAATATCTCTATATATGTAGCTGTGTGTGTGTATGGATTCGAGAGAGCGAGCGAGCATTGAGGAGGTGTGACACGGGGGCCACACACCTTTGCTGCCGCTCTCGCTCGCGCTCTCGGGTCTTGCCTGATTATGTAGATAAGGCCGCGCTTATCAGACGCTTTTAAAAATAAATCTAAAACGTATTTAGTCGACGAGTTGGACCTCGATGGTCTCGTATTTGTGTGCGTGTAAGTGTACGGTGCACAGAGAGAAAATATTATGGGATATGAGTACAAACATAAATAAGTTATCAAGCGCAGCTTGAAGAATTGCCTACTTCTTGGAGGCACCAGCGGAAAAATTAAAATCTTAAGAATTCTTCAATTAAATTTATACATTTTTCAAAAAGTCCAATAATATGGGAATTTCTAATTTTAAGCGAAAATAAATATTCATTCATTTAAATACCCCGTTTAAATTCAGTCAATTAACCGTTAATTAAAAATATTATATTTACTAATATGTGAAAGTATGTACAACTTATTTTTCTCGGTGTACGTTGACTATTTTTAGTAACCTTGCACAGAACAAGTTAACAGCGATTACAACGATTTCCTCTTAGCCTCTCCTCTCTCCTTCTCTTCTTCTGCCTCTTCTCAGCTTGTCGCACGTGACGCCCAATCAACTTGTCTTCTCCTCTCCTTCGCTCTGACTTTATCACTCTCTGTATATTTCACTCACTCGCCGCCTTGCCCTTCTCTTGCTTAGCACCGCTCAACTAATTTGATTTGCTGCCAAAAAGGAAAATGATGATGAAAATTCCGCCATAATAGAGGCTAGCTGAAAATCGGTTGAAAAATGTTTCATTGATAAATATTTTGGGGCTCTCTCGTTCTCTTCGCTCTCTCCCGTTTTTGCCTGGACTAATTGCGCGCCAATAAAAATGCAGAGCAACGACAACAACAACATCGCAAAAACAACAGCATGAGACTATGACTAATCGAAAAGTCCAATTAGTAATGATGTGTCTCTCGCTCGCCAGCTCGCTCTCTATCTTCCTCTGGCCACTCTCTTTCCCGCGCTGATCTAATCAGCAAAGTCGAGTTTTTGGTCTAGAATTGATTCCAATTGAATATGTGGCTATGAGGCTAAAAATAGAACAACAAAGAGCAAAGCCCAAAAGCAGCAATAAAACAAAAGCACAAACGCATGTGCATAAGTCGGTTGTGTGTAAGTACATACATGTACGTATTTGTATATATGTATATGTATGTACCCTGCAGACTGCAGTACCAGTTGTCATCAATAGGCCGTTGTCATCAACCTTTCATCAACCGGCGCTCTCTTTCAATCGTGTCAAAACCCACTCTCTCGCTCTTAATTTTCTCTTGCTCAATTTCTCTCTTCATAAATTATGTTGATGAACCATCGATGAAATGTTGATGAAACATCGATGAAATGTTGATGAATCATCAATGAAATGTTGATGAATCATTGATGAATTTGTCACTGATGACAGCCTAGGACATGCCCATGTTAATTTCATCAGTAGTTTGTATGGAATTTTATCGATGATTCATCAACAACAATGAAGTTTTTTTGATGACTTTTTGATGAAACGTTGCCGACAGGTACTGCAGGGTATGTACACACAGTTACGGTTAAAATATTAGGGTTGCCAATATTTTTGTCCCTCGGAATATTCCTAATAAAGTATTTAAAGTTTACAAGTCTAATGTTTAATATTACAAATTGTGAAAAAAAAATCCCTGAAGCTATCAGTGAATTTTAGAATCTATTAAACATATTAATCAACACTATATTATTCGAGATATTATTTGACACAGCATTTTCCAAGCAATTTGGAATTCCTCTATCTCTAGTTCTATTCTTTTGAGCGTAGGTGTACTTGTACATGTGTGTGTTTGTCGGTGCATATCTAACTGAACAGGCCGTGACCTGCTGCGCTGCTGGCTGCGCTGCTTGCCGCTCTGCCTTGCCGTTCTATTTTTAGACGCATTTATAAATCGTGCATGGCTTTGGGAGTATATTTAGAAGTGGCAACACACGGCTACAAAGGCGGCAACAAAAACACACATCAGCGCATATTGCACAAAAGCACGAAAAGCGGAAAAGCGGGTACAAACAGTGAAACAAGATAAAATACAAGGGAAAACAAAACACCCAAACACTGGCAAGCAACATCATCGTGTTGCGCTCTATTGTGTGAACTTAAGGCTTGAAGAGAAAATCCCAATTGAAATTTCATGCAAATGCAATAGGGAAATGTAGGGCAATGGCGAATATCGGATACCCTATTTGCAAGTGGCTTAGGTATTTCAAATCAGTTACAATTTAGAAGAAACATGTATTACTTAGCCATAAATATTTTGTGTTTATTCATAATTTTTAAAGATTTAATAAAAGATAATTTAACTTTGTTATATTTCAGTTTAAATTTAAATTTTTCGAATCTGTAGGGTATTGCCCAGTTTATGTGATTCCCGCAAAAGCAATAACAAAAGAGAGTAACATCTCGCTCTTTAGCGCTCTCTCTCTTTAAGTGCACTCGAATTGCAGGTGCCAAAAACAGATTGTGGGAGAGCGTGAGAGTTGCTTGAAATCAGCTGTTCTTTAAATCTTTTTTGGCAACGAAGTTTTTAATAAATGCGTAGCAACCTGCCTGTCCCGCTCCCTTCCGCTCACCTTGTCTCCCTCTAACCCATAACTCCCCCTTCCTTCTGCTGGCTTTTTCAACTTCAAGGTCAATTTCTGTGTTGACATAGAAACCAGGCAACCAAATGGCACAACAAAAACAAAAGCACGTGTATGTGTGTGACGGAGGAGGAGGAGGAAAAAAAAAGAGAACAAGAAAAGCACAAAAACGTTATAAAATTTTATGAGAGGGGCGCTGGTGTCATTGAAATTGAAACTGAAATTCAATTGGAAATTGATACGACAACAACAGAGAGAGAGAGAAAGAGAGCAGCTTGAAATGCTCCTTCATCCGCCTCAACCTCTCCCTGCGCCACCCTATCACTCTCTGTCGCCGTCTCTCTTTTCTTCCTTCCTCAATAAGTTTGTTTTGAGTGATAGCAACGTTTCTATGTGTGTGCTGCCTGCGATTGTATGCGTATTGTGTGGGTAAATTTCCAGCGCGCGCATTCTAAAAATAGAAACGACAACAGCAAAAACAAAACTTTTGGGCCAGGCAAAAAAAAAAAAAAAAAAAAAAACCAGAAAACAAAAAACAAAAAAAGAGCGCCGGCAAACTGCTGTTTTTCTTATTGTTGTTTCGGGAAAATGGGCGGCGAGGCAAAGGGCGTGGCTTTTGATGAAGTTCGAGGCTACTACGCGCCTCCAGAATAAAAATCATACAAAAGCAACCACTCGCCTTTTATACTTTTGTGTGGTTTACCTTGAAAAATGTTAAAAACAAAAACAGCACTATTACAAACCAGATAAGAATTCGCTTAACGTTTTGTTCAATTAAAGCCTAAAACTATAAAATTCGGATTACAAATGTGTAATGAGTTTAGAAGATCGGTTTTTGTATTTTTTCCTAGGTAAATCTAAAAGTTATAAAAAAAAGAATTTTAGCTGTTCTTTTTTGCACTCAGAAATTCTAGCACAGAATTAAGAAAATATTTAGTGGAAGAAATTAAAATTATATAGAGGGTAGCTATAGAAATCGCTATGGATTTGAAATCACTTGAAAATTCCATACTTAGAGACACCTTTTAAAATTGTTTTAAACCTAATCATTTCCTATCTTGGGCTTAATTAAAATTGACATTGACAGGGGTGCCACAGAAATCGCTATATAGATATAAATTAATTAAAAGGATGCAAATATAAATTTGTTTTTAAATTTAATATTATTGAGATGTATAATAGTATTGAGTCATACTTTTGGCGTGCATTTCAAGTGGTTTCAAATCCACAGCGATTTCTGTGGCATCCCTGTTGCTAAAGTTCCCAAGATAGGGTCAAGTAATAGATTTAATATGCACTTTAATTCTGTTAATAGTATTTGAACTTGAATATTAGCAACTTAATTGTATAACCCCATAAAATAATCATTAAATAATATATACTGTAATACATAGCTTATAATACATAGCTTCTTGAAGTCCCATTTAAGACCTTTTTTAACCCCATTTGCAAGTATTTATTTGTTTCAGAAATGTGTTAAATAAAAAACTGATAAGCAGGGTCTTAAATTGTTCCTTTTTACCCAGCATTTTCGTTATCTTCAGATTTGTTTCAAGCACAAAGTATGCACTTTTTAGCAACAAAGTCCAATATGCAGATTAAAATATGCCACAAAACCGAACACAAATAATAAACATTTCCTGTCCACTTTGAATAGGTTAATTAGTTGAAATCCCTTCAACGAGAAGCATTGACAAAAGGTTATACTTTCTCAATTGATGGTAATGGGTTCTAGGTTCTATATGTTCAATGTTCAAGGTGGCTTGGTGGCTTGGCTTAATTTAGAAAATGATTCATCTAATTTCTGGCAATTTGCAGTACCTAAAAAGTGGAATTTTCTCGTTTTGAGCTGGCACTGTAAGTAAATGAAATGAATAAATAAACGCAGCGGCGACGACGCCGCTCTCGATATGATTACCCCGCGAAGACAGTGGTGTGGTGTGGTGCCTTTGGGTGGGTTTTTCGGGGGGCTACACTGGCGACGAAATACGAAATACGAAATACATACCATACAGACATACACAAGGCCCTAACGATTTTATATAACAGCTCAAAGGAAACACACAGCCCAAGCGAAGCAGCCAGCACACACCGAGCCAAGTTTTATTCTTGGAATGCCATTACAATAAATGCTCCACTGGCACCGGAGAAATCGCAGGGGCGGCGGCAACAGGGGGCATATGTATAATGGCTAAGGCTGGGGAGTAGTCAGTCAGTCGACCTTCTTGCAGGTGCTGCGTGTTTCACAATGGAAACACACACAAAAAAGTAGCAACAAACCAGGGAAAAACTTTTCACTTATTGCGTCTTAGACAATCAATTCCACTCCACGAGGCGGGGGGGCGATTAATTTCTATATATAAATATTCCGCCCCGAAAAGGAATGTTCCACCAAACGCAAAATTGAAAACTTCAATATTAAAAGGCAATTTTCGATGCGAAACTTTCAATTCGATCACAGAAAATGCACAACGCCAGAGCTAAATTGTAACTTTGAGTCGGAAGAGAAAACTTTTGCAAATTGTTGGCAATGCAAACAATTTAACAATTGAAAGTTGTCAAGAAGAACTCTTTGAAACTTTATAAATAGTTTTCATTAGCTGTTTCGTTGGTCAAAGCAAACTTTACACTTAGTTTTAAATGAGTTTTGCTGTGTTTGTCAGTCGTCAATTGGCTGTTTAAAATGTTCAAACGAAGTTTTAATTACAGTTTAAGTTAAATGAAAATTGACTTAATGAAAATTTGTTAATAATAATGGGAAAGTTTGGCCAAAAATTTGCAAATGGATGTTTTGCAGCGAGATAATAACGAGGGGTGATAATGGGTGAATAATTGATTTCGAAATTTCTTTCTTTTCGCTCTAAAGTTTAATATCTACTGTTTATGTTTTTAGGCTATACCTTGGGAAATATAAACTAGAGCTGGTAGCTTTGTTCAGAAATAATAGTTTGTCTTGGCAAGGGTAAGGCTGTAGTTAGACGCATCAGTTGGGGCTTTGCAATTATAATTTAATTACTTTCCCAAGGGCAATTATTACAGAGTTTTTTTTTTAAACGTTTTCATGTCCTTCAGGAGCGACTTAAAATCGTAAATAAGTAATGGATATCGATGAGAGGCGAGGAGTTCACATGGCGCCCGAGGAGCAATTAGCCTCGGCCATTGTCCGTGGTACGAGGGAGCAGGAGCAGGCCCCGGTTTTCCCGGGACCTCCGGACGCGTCTGCGGATTGCACGTGGCCAAAAAAAGAGCCAAGGAGCTGTGGCCCGGGTCTCCGGGTTCGGCCGTCAGTCAACATTGCCGTTACATTACACACACCCCGCACACACACACATTTACACCACTCATTTGAAAGGCAAGTAAATTTTGTTGCTGTTGCTTTTGTGTCTAAAAATAGACGAAAATCGATAAACGAATGTTTTTCTTTTTGGCTGCAAACAAACAGACACAGAGAGTGAGAGAGAGAGAGAGCGCTGAGCACGAAGCGAAGATTACGGGGCTCCAAACCAACCATCTCCCGCCTCTGAATTCCCACCTACTTTTCCGCCCATCCACGTGCTTGGCATTGGCAGTGGTTTCGATGGATGGCCAAAAGGAAAAGCGTCCAGAACCAGTGCTGTCCGCTCGGCTAGTTTCCAACAAAACTGGCTTTATTTTGGGAGTTCCTATTGGGAGTTTTCAAAGCTCCAAAGATAGGTTTTCTAAAATACACAGAGCTATGTTTTTCCTAATCATAGAAAGGCCTTAAAAAAATATTACGTGACATGTTTAGCTTATAAATCACTGAAAGCATTTCCTGAAAGCATTTTAAGTTGAATGCATTTATAATTTTAAGCAGAGATGGGCACCAATTTGGGACATGGGAGCATTATAAAAAAGACCAAGGTGTTCGAAATTCAATGCCCATTCGATTTCATTTCATTTGTAACATTCTTTCACCTATTAAATAAATACCTATGGGAGCCAGAAGAGCTTCTACGTGCCCATCTCTGCTTGAAACACTTTTCCTTTTCTTTTTTTTGCCTGAAGTTGGAGCTAAAAATGGGCTTAACTTCTTGGGGGGAAAACCAGGACAGCACTAGCCAAGACGAAGACGAAGACCAACCACCTCAGCCAAGTACCCTCCCATTTAATTCCCCACCCCCCCCCCCCCCCCCCCCCCCCCCCCCTCTACATGTATCTATATCTATCTGCGTGCCGCAAAGGAGACGAAAGAGACGTTGACGACCCGACCATGGACAATGTTCTTGTTGTTGTTCTCGGCCTGCCCGGGACAAAAAGTTAGTAGGCAGCACTCCCCACATCCCACTCCCCACTGTCCCAGTGTACCGCCAGCCACCAAACAGGAGCAACAAACGCACAGTGGTTCCAAGCTGTGCAAATATTTAACTGATTTGATTGACAGCCGAAAAAAGGTGCGGGCGAGGAGCGAAAAAGTACGTAGTATTCTTTCATCACTACGGAACACCATCTGCCAGATAAAACAATAGAAACTGGAGCTGGTTGCTTAGGGAATAGTTTTGGCCATTGTGTTCCAGACAATTCCTGTTAGTTCAACATGGACTTCGACCTATATAGGGGCTTAAACATTTGCTTAAATGGCTAGGGACTGAATGGATTGAATCAACATAATCGTAAGGCTTAGAATCAATAATAAATATACTCCAAAATGTGTCATTTCAGAGTAGGTAGTAAGTAAACTACAAGGTTAGGTTCTTAATGAAGATAGTTTCTGTGCTACAGGGCTTGATATTTTAAGGTTTTTAAATTTTTAAAAATAATATCTCATTCTTATTTATAAAACCTCCTAAGCTCATATTCTTTACCGCCGATTCCTAGGATTTCGATAGACCTGTTCCTTTGTTGGCATATCTACTTGATTATAATTCCCAAGCTGCTATTCGCCAAGTATGGAAAATAGGAAAATCAATCATTTGAGATCTTTCTTGGGTTGCAGTTAATATGTTTATGATTTTGTACTCTGGTTGCAATTTTACAGGATCCCCCGATCGGTATCTACTTGGCTTTTGCTTTATAATTCCCAAGCTGCTATTCCCCAAGCATGGAAAATAGGAAAATCAATCATTTGAGATCTTGTGTTGGGTTGCAGTTAATATGTTTATGATTTTTACTCTGGTTGCAATTTTACAGGATCCCCCGATCGGTATCTACTTGGCTTTTGCTTTATAATTCCCAAGCTGATATTCCCCAAGCATGGAAAATAGGAAAATCAATCAATTGAGATCTTCTGTTGGGTTTCAGTTAATATGTTTTATGATTTTTTACGCGGATCGGTATCTACTTGGCTTTTGCTTTTGCTTTATAATTCCCAAGCTGTTTTTTTTGTTTTGCAAGCTTGGGACCAGTGTGCATCATCATTGACAGCGCAGTTCTGGCCCGCTTTTGTGTATGTGCTTATTACAGTTATTTTTGGAAGCCAACAAACACACCCACAGGCACACGTGCTGTGTAAGCTTTTGTTTGAGCATGTGTGTGTGTGTGTGTGTGTGTGCGGCCTGTGTACATTTTGAGTTATGTATTCCGAATGTTTTGAATGCTATATGCAGGTTACATACATACGAACATCTAACAAAGGAGGAGAAGGAGAAGGTGGAGGACATAATATAATAGCCGCCCACAGGCCCACAGCACTGCCCTGAACTAAAGCCCAGTTTATCTAGGGTTGGATTGCAGGGACCTTCGTTCCCACTTACCGTGTATTGGTATTCTATCGTCGGGACTAGACATTTTGCATATGGAATTGGGGGAGGGCGGAACCTGCAACAAATCAGAAAATCAAATTAAACAATATTCCACACAAAATTAAGTTTAATTCTGAATTTTTAAAAGGATTTTTTGATTAAATTTCATGGTTCACTCCACCAAGGATCCAGCAATCCGCAAATTGACAACTCAAGCTCCTTAAAACCCAAACATACAAAATGGAATAAGCAGGGGACCCTTTCAACAATAATTTACATTAATTTACAAGCTAAACATATCCATTAAATATATATTATCAATCACTATTTTCTATGCTAGATATTATCTTTAAAAGACAGTAGTTTTCAGCAACTTGTTGCTTACTTCTACTGAGTAGCCGCCTGCTAAGCTAAAAGATTAACTTTATCTGGACTCTGTGGCTCCTTTGACTCATTCCAAGTAGAATCACAGCCATAGGAAATACCCAACTTAATCCAGGCAAACAAAAATAAGGAATTGCACATAATTATGTGCATATTATTAATATCAATGATACGTCAGAAGGCAGACTTTGAATTGAAACGAAATTTCATTCAAAATAAATTCACAAAAACAGATAAACAAATTACAAAAAACAAAAGCCAAAAACAAGCGGCTGATAAGAGCGGGATTTTTGGAAAATTTTCGTTGTCATTTTCGGAATTCCGATAATAATGTGCAGCGCAAACTCTTGTTTGTTTCTTCTTTCGGTTTGTTTACTGTAGGGAGGGAACGGGGGGTACTTTACTGATCGGAAATAATTTGAATATTTTTTGTATAATTTATTTTTGCTGTTTTTTTGCTGTCTGACTCAGGTGCGCCTTTGCGGAGGCGTGGCCGTAAAACGATAACGAGTTGCCCCATTGACCTTCACACACACTCGCACACACCACACTCGCACACACATTTGACGCACAAAGCAATTTCCGTTCACTAATTACACGAGCAAATAGAACAAAAGCAGCCGAAACCCGAATCAAACCAAAAAACAAAATCAGGACAGGGGTACTGCGGGTGGAATAGGACAGGGACAGGGACAGGGATGGCTGAAATTGCATTGTAAATAAATTACCGTTAAATCGTTTCCAATTAAGGCCAAAACCGAACGGCCATGTTCGTAAATAATTCAAGCAATTAATTCCATACGGACCCCTTTTGCAATAGACGAGGTCAAGGAAGGGGGAAATGTCCGAAGGACACTCGAGCAAGCAAGAACATGGGAATTACCACGAAAAGGTCACATGGGAAAAGTGCATTTAAGTTTAAGTTCTGTAAATATCAATTTGAAACAACGAAATATGGGATAAACTTTAAAATGAGGCCTAACCCAAGTTAACAAAAAAAAAAATAAACTAATAAAATCGTGGATCAAGGAACCTTTGTAATTATCGTGGTCATGTTAATATCTAAAGTTTTATAAGACCTTGGGACTTTAATTTAAGTTATTCTTTTCCTGAGCAATTCTTTAAGCTAAAAAAAACTGAAAATGCGAACCAAAGATATTCTGAAATTATTAGCTTGTTAATACATCCAGAAAAGAATCCCCAATATACATAGACAGTGAATCATGTTAGGAAAATTCGAATATATGGGGTTTTCTCTCGATTTTTCCCCTTCTCTTTAAATACGTTATATTACAAAATTAAAATATTTGTTGTGCCTAATTTAGGAAGGCAAAATGAAGTCTGACAGAGGAAGAGTGAGTCGGCGGCAGCCTATGTGTGTCGTGGCAAGTCACATTAATTATAGTCATCAGTGGGCCGCATTGTGAGCTGTAATGCGTGTTTTCCACTGAGACGAGAAAATAGTTTAAAAACAGAAATAAGTAAATGAAACGGGAGCAGGCAATAAATAAACAGTAAAGTTATGGCTCTGTGGAATGAATTACGATCCTGGTTGTGGTTTTTGCGATTCCCAAAAGGTTCTTTCTTATCTGACCCATTTTCAATGTAATTAGTCCGACAGTGGGACCTCTGAATGTGAAACTTGTACCTTCCCATGCCTATAAGAATCATAATAATTAGTAATAGTAATTAAAATTTAAGAAAACCAACTAAATCAAATTTTAGCTAATCCTTTTTATTAATATTTTTATTTATATTACGATAAGGCACTTTGACAACTGAGTAGTTGGTTGATCAGAGTGGCCACTGTGGTTGAATGGATGGATAAAAGAAACGAAAGAAACGGGGAACGGGGAGTGGAGAGTGCGGAGTGCAGAAGAGAAATCCCAAAGAAGAATGAGAAGTTCGGCTCAAAAGATCCGCAAATTTTGCTCTGCTACTGCGCTGCCACGCCGCTGCTTTTGCTGTTTCTGTTTCTGCTGGCATCATTGTCAATGTTGATAACCAAGAGAGAGAGCGGGACAGGGACAGAAAGAGAGAGATAGAGATAGAAGAGGAGAAGAGAAGAGGAGAAACAGCGGAGCTGAGAAGAAGCGAGCACAACATAAACCAGTTCAATGCGCTTTGCGGTGGAGCTTTTATTATTTTTCTTATTTTTTTTTTTTTGGGTGGCAGCCACATTTACAGCGGACAACAATAAAAATAAAAAGCAACTTTACTAAGTGAACAAAATCAAATCATCAAATACAGAGAGCAAAAGAGAGAGGGGGAGCGCCAAAGGAGGAGGCAGTGGCAGAGGAGAGAGAGAGCAAGCGAGCGAGAGCACTTCATTTAGCACGCACACACTTGTTACATAAATAACGGCGAATTGAGTGAGAAGCAACAGAACCAGCAAAACAGACGAAAAAGAAGTCGCTGCTGCGGGCTGATCTAATAAGAATATTCCTGCTCTTAGTGAACAAAATGGGGAATTGGAATGGATAATAGGAAGCAAATGGGAAACAAACAAACATAAATACCTCTTTCAAGGGGTGCAAACTGCTTGGCGCTGCTTACTCTGATCTGCTTGTCCGTCGTATTATATTGTTGTTTTATTGTCGCTTTTCCAACTTGTTCGCTAAATGCGAAAAATTATGAACGAAAAAAAAAAAATAAATAACGCACAGCAGCAAACACAGAGCGCTCTCGCTCACACCACTAGACGAGCTCACACATGTGCAGCGCGCTTATGTACGTGTGTGTGTTTGCATTTCAATGTGTGTATATGTGTATGTACTGTACGATGAATTCACGACTTTTTAAGTTAATTTTGTGTTATTATTGTTGTTATTGCTACTTTTGCGGACGTATATTTTTTGCGCTCTTTTTGACTTTTTCTACCTTCTTCCTTTTGTTTTTTTTTTTTATTATTTATTTGCGTTTCTTTTTGGGTTTGTACGGATTATTGTTGTTATTATTATTATTATTTTGATTGTTGTTGTTGTTGTCACTTCACAAGCAGTTTTCGCAGTTTCTTTTTGGTACTAGTACTACGACAACTGCCTCTGCATTTGCCTCTTCTCCTCATCATCGCTCATTCTCTTTTGCTTGTTGATTCGCCCACAATTTCTTCGTTTTTTCTGCACGCGCACGCACTTTTTTGTTGTTGTTGTTGTTGCTGCTGCTGCTGCTGTTGTGGTTGTCGTTTCTGTTGCTGTATGTGTGTGTGTTAACTTTATTTCAATCTCATCGGAGAACCGAAAAAAAATAAAG
Organism: Drosophila triauraria; assembly: GCA_014170255.2. Lineage (NCBI taxonomy): Eukaryota > Metazoa > Arthropoda > Insecta > Diptera > Drosophilidae > Drosophila > Drosophila triauraria. The sequence goes on from CM024333.1 coordinate 17,269,602, forward strand.
TATCGCCGTGTAGAAACAGAAAAAAAACAAGAAAAAATTCTGTTCAATTTTTCGGGTTTCGATTCGCCACCGACTTCGTTATTTAATTCACGACCAGCGTTGTCAGCTCAGCTATATTCTGGACAGGTCTGGCTACATGGCATGATCTAAATCGCGAAACATCCTAATTAAGCAGGAGCCTGTTATTTTAGACAAATTTTAACGCAACAAAATGCAGAGCTTTAGGCTTTTCTGTTAGTTTTTGAAAATACGTGTTGTTGCTATGAAGTTCCGACAATGACTGCAGTGTTCCCAGATGAAAATGTACTTTTCCGCCTAAAAAATCTCAAAGAGTCGATATTTCCCCCTAAAAATCCCCCATAAATTGGGAGAGAAGAGAGAACAAGAGAGCTGAGAGCAGCTCTGAACAAAAACGTGAAGATTTACGACGTAAGATACTATCGAGTGAGGGCACTATCGATGTTTTCACTTCATTAATCGGTTCCTAAAATAAGCCCCAAACTTTCTCCCCAAAAATTCTTCCCCCTAATATTCCACCTAGGACGTCAAAAACCCCCTAAATCTAGGGGAAAAACCCCTGATCTGGGAACACTGAATGACTGAAAGAGCTGCGGCTTTAGCTTTAGCTTTAGCTTTAGCTGCTCATCTAACAATTTGTGTTCATAGCAATTTGATCACAAGACTAGAATTCATTAGTTTTCTTTATCAGTTTCATATATTTTATTCATTTTTAGTAATTGACTTAAAAATTTCGTTTAATAAGGTTTAAAAAGATATCGCAACTTGTAAATAACATAGTGGTTAATATAAAACAAATTACGAAACAAATATTCTAGTACCAAATGTATTTTCCCACTAGATCAAGCGTTAAATCAGCAACTATAATATTTTTTGCTATCTCTAGCTTTTTTTCAAGAGGGCTAGTTTAGCTTTTTTTTAGCTTGCTTTTTCGTGGCGACCGCTATTGGAGGTGGAAGCAAGTCGATAGCTAATCGATAATTAAACTGAAGCGATTTTAATCGAAGCAAAACAAGACTTTCAAAAAGGCTGGACAATTTTAAACGATTCTCGTTGAGCAGTTGAAAACGTTGCCGCGAATTTTGTTAAGCAATGTTCTCTGGAAATTAAGCTCATAAAACAAAAGGTGTGACACCAGTGTAACCCCAAAGGGAGCGGGAACCATGGCTAGCCTGGTCACACTGGCTATTTCAGCCGAGACCCCAACCGTTTGTTATTGTTTACGGTCCCCGTTCTTGGTTTACTTTATTTTTGTTTTTGGGGGCAAAAAACGCGCGACGTGGACGCGTGACGGAGAGGGAGAGGGAGAACAGAACAGATCAAAAGAGAACGAAGCTCGCGCTCCGCTTACCTGCCCCCGACAGCACACCACTGCCAGCCACAGTTGGCTCCAGGTGTTTTCACTCCGCGCCTGTACGCACACACACACTGTTCTGGCTCTTCTGTTCGCCGTTCTGAACGCGCATTTAACCGCCGCTGCCGCCCGCCTGCTGTTTACATAGCATCTGGATCTGGATCTCTCTGATCTGTGATCAGAATCCGATCTGATCTGGTGACCTGGCAAACTGACAACGAGGCGCTTCGCTTCGCGCTGTCCCGCGAGCTAGTTTCCCATGAGCGCGGACACGATGAACGGACGCTCCATACGCATCAACCGGCTGCCGGCCGCCATTGTGGCCATTCTGCTGACCATTGTCCTGGTCTACTTCCTCAACTTCCACCAGGAGGAGCGGCCGGCCATCTATGGCATGCTGCGCAGCGACAATCCCAATCGGGTTAATCTGCGAAAGATGCTGATCGCCGCCATCCAGGCGGCACAGCGCGGCGGCCTGGAGGTCCTGGACGTGGCCCGATCCCGGCAACTCAAGGAGCGCAGCAAGGGCAAGACGGACGAGGGCGTCAACGATCCGTTCACCGATGCCGACGGCCGGTCGCATTGCGTTATGAAGCTGGGCCTGCAGCGCATCTTTCCGCGGGTCCGCATCTTCTCCGAGGAGGACAAGGAGCACTGCCGGCAGGCGCATAGCTACGATCTGGATCCCACGGTCCTCCACGAGACCGCTCAAGTGCCGGATGTGAGCGTTAATGCCCAGGACGTGACCGTTTGGGTGGATCCGCTGGATGCCACCAAGGAGTTTACAGGTGAGGGTTTTTATAAGGTTTTTTTTAAAAGGGAAATTAAGGTTTTAAAGCTGTGGAAGTGCATTTTAATCAGGGATATAAGTCATTAATAAATTCTTAAAGCTTAAACTGATAATTGTTACTTAAAAAACAATATTTTTTACATATTTTATGACCCCAAAGGCATTCCACAGGTGTCTAATTTTGATTACCAAATATTATGGTATTTATTTCCCTTGAAAAAGTTATTATTTTGGCCTTTTAATAATTGTTTCCTTCAGATCTTATCTTTTTTGACGTTTTTCCCCTAAAAAACTCTCGAAAAGCCACTATTTGTCCTCACATTAATCGTATTTTCTTACCTCCCATCCACAGAGGAGCTGTACGAGTACGTGACCACAATGGTCTGCGTGGCGGTGGCCGGGCGACCCATCATCGGTGTGATTCACAGTCCCTTCAACGGCCAGACGGCCTGGGCTTGGGTGGGCAACTCCATGTCCGAGTACCTGGCCAATCTGCATCCGCAGCACGCGTCGGACAACCAGGCGCCCATTATCACCGTGTCGCGATCCCATACCGCCGGTGCCAAGGATTTGGCGCGGGGCATTTTCGGCGAGGATGTCAACCTGCTGACGGCGGCGGGTGCCGGCTACAAGGTGCTCCAGGTGGTGGCCAACAATGCCACCGCCTACCTGCATACCTCCAAGATCAAGAAGTGGGACATTTGTGCCGGCGATGCCATTCTGCACGCGCTGGGCGGCACAATGACCACGCTGAATGACCAGTTGATAAACTACGGGCCAGTGGAATCGCCGGTGAATACGGAGGGATTGCTGGCGACGCTGGAGCGGCACGATGAGTACATGGACAAGCTGTCCAAGTACCGGGCGGCGCACAATGGCAAGCTGGCGTAGGGGTTGGCTTCCCGCCTCCTCCTTCCTCCGAGGAAACCCCTTCTCACTGATCGTTTAGGCAGCATTCGAAAATAGCTCTAAGTTCTACAGATGCAAACCTGTTTTCCGTAATCTCAATCTTTGTTCGTGTGCTTCTCTTTTACTTTTTGTTTTTTTTTTCTTGCATAATTACGTTGGTTGTGCGGCGGCGGCGACGGCGGGGTCGTGAACCCCGAGCCAGAAGTCGCCCAGTTGGCTCAAAAAATAAACCTATTTTAAATTGTAGACCGTTGCCAAGCTTTTCCTTTGGGGGTTTAACCAGGAGATTGGGCTGACTTGCGGCAGAATTAAAAGATGTTAACTACTTATTATTGATAAGCAGAGAAAATGAAGACAAAGTCTGAAAAGATGGTAAAAAAAATCGAAAACTTAGATTATTTTTCATTCCTATTGTCCCATCTGTTCAGCAGCTGAAAGAACACCGATGTTAATCGATTTTAAATCGATACTTTTAAACAAAATTAATGAAAACTTGAATTATTTTCTAGTTTGAGAGTCCTATCTATTGTAAAGCTTGAAACACATCGATTTTAATCGATTCTTGCATACAAAAACTCGAAAAGCTTCTTTTCTGTTCCATTCCTACAGTCCCATCTGTTCAACAGCTCATAAAATATCGATGTTAATAAATTGCCTTCAGCATTCCAATATTAATTAACGATTTTTTATTATATTTAGTTAGGCAAATAAAATGCAGCTAATTTCTTGGAAATTCGAAAAATTAAACAGCCTTGCGGCAAGCATTGCATCACAAAACTGAAATTAATATACTTAATCTTGATCTTGAAGGGAATATGAGAATGGGATAAAAAAATCATGTTTCATCTGACTGTACTATAATAAGGCATTTCAACAGGCTACTTTTAAACAAGTTGGCCGTGCCTTTCCTTAAAAAGTTTCCTAACTCTGGAATATACCTTGTCAAAGTCAAAGTTCAATTCCTTTCTACGTGTTGTAAGGTGCGGTCGAGTTTTACTTTTTGTGCTTAACAAGTTAAGAAAAATTCTGAAGAAAAAAAAACTTAGTTCTACCACTGGTGAGTCGAATTCAGTGCATTACTTGTTCCAATCATTCTTGTGTTTTCGCTAAAGGCGTTTGCCTTTGCTGAAAAGTTATGAAAGTTATGAAAGGCATTAAATCTACGACAAGATTTCTTGCAAACGAAAAATAACTGTAATTCTGTGTATTTGCAAAAAAAAAAAATCGTGTAGGTTTCTGGGGATGTCTTTTGTGCTAATTTTATTTGAAGTTAGAAAAAAAAACTGTTGTAATCGTGCTCAAAAACTAAAAATATTACATTTCTTTTGTCCGTGCTAATAATTGTAATACAACCAACTAGTCTTTGTCCGTATTTCTTGCTAGCTCTTATTATTGTCGAGTAGAACGTGCCTGCCACTTGCCCTACACATGGAGAATTTGTGCATTCATATTAAAAGTGATTAGTTGATATTGCCTTCAGAAATAGCGACAATTTAACAAGAATTTCTAATATTGTTTTGTCTTCTTCAACAGTAAAAAGTTGTAACGTATCCTATTTTCGAGGACGTCTACGCATTTGTTGTGCAAATTTCTTTTGAGGTTAGAAACTAAAATGTGTTGTAATTGTGCTTAAAAACTCGAAATCATATATTTATTTTCCGCGTGTTGGTAACTTTAATATAATTGTGGTCTGTATTTTGATTTTATCCCTCAATATTTTGAAGAAAATTGTGCTTGAGACATTGGAAATTTGCATAAAAAGCATTTAAAAGTGATTTATTGAATATTTATTAAGAATGTGTTGTGTCTAAGCACCCATATGTTACTTTTTTTTCGCTCGTGCCAATATTAGTCCTACAGAAAACGCTGTGGCCTTAAAATATATTCAAGAACTGTCCAAAAGCATGGAAGAGGCCATTTTACAGTGAAAATTGATACTAACACATTAAATTGCGTACTTTTTTGACACCTTTTTAATTTGTATTTTATCAACAGTGATTTCTGTGGCAACTCTTCTAAGCTTCTATTTTTATTATTTTATTTTTGATTATGTTCCTGCGTGAACATGCCTTGAACACCGACGTTTTTGCGTAAAACGCATATGTAAATCTTACTGTTCATATGTGAAAAAGCAGAATAACTTCTAAAGTTGTTGTTTTTGTTTGTAATTGGTGATTGTGCTCTTATTTACCAATTTGAAAAGTGATAAATTGCATAAACATCGATAAGGACGCGAAAAATCGGTATTGCCAGACCTCACTGCAGTTATCGCCCGCCGACCGTCTCTAGTTCTAAAAAAAAAAAATAGAACCTTCGAATAGTAGGGCAACACTGCTGCGCGTTATTTTTTTTTGTTGTAAACTATTTGCTGTGTGTGTGCGTTTTCTGTTGTTGTTTATTATGCATCGGCTTGGAAATTGTTAATTAAATGCGCGCCACCCGCGCCCGGCATGTAATCAATCGAAACCATGGACATGGGCGGCCAAAAGAACGCGGGGCGTGGAGATCGCAGCAGCAGCGGCCGCAGCAGCACCCGCCCCCCTCTGCTGGCGTCGCTGCCGTTGCTTCTGTTCCTTGCATTGACGTCGACGGCGGCAGAGGCAGGAGGAGGAGGAGCTGGAGGAGGAATAGGAGGAGCAGCAGCAGCGGCAGCCGCAGGTCAGGTGCAGAATCCGGATGGCCAAGTGGCCACGGAATCTGGAACCGCTGGCTGCCCGCGCAAGTGCAGCTGCAGGAACATCTCGGAGAACATACACAGCCTGCGTGTGCGCTGCGATGAGCAGCAGATAGCCAGCTGGCGGGAGCTGGACTTTGGCGAGGATGTCACCGCCAGCATTGTGGGCATGTAAGTGTGCAGTTTCCCCTGGGATTCCTCCTGGATTCAAGCCTAAACCCAATCCCTTTCGTAGCAATGCCAGCAAGAACGCCATTGCCCACATAAGCTCGGAGGATTTTAGGAACTTTACGGAGCTGAAACGGCTGGATCTGTCGTTCAATCTGCTCACCGAACTGGACAGGGAGACCTTCGGCGACAGCCTGGCCCATGTAGAGAAGCTGAAGCTGGCGGGGAATGCCATCAGTCACATCTACGAGGGCACCTTCGACCAGATGCCCAAGCTCAAGCAGCTGTAAGTTGGATTTTTCGACTTTTCCGAGTCTATTCCGAGTGTATTTAAACCCCGTTTGTGCTTCCCTTGGCAGCGATCTGAGCGGAAATCCGCTGGCCTGCGACTGCGGCCTGATCTGGCTGATTGCCTGGTCGAGCGCCCGGGATGTGCGCCTGCAGCCGCCGCCGAAATGCGATTCGCCTGTGAACTTTCGCGGGATGCCGCTGAAGAAGCTGCGCGTGGGCAAGGATTTCCACTGCGAAACGCTGCTCCAGCCGTTGCTGGAGCTGATACCCAGCCACAATCAGGTGGCCTTCGAGGGCGACGAGCTGCAGCTCAAGTGCTATGCCCCGCGCGTGGCCATCGGCGTGCCGCGGGAGAGTGAGGATCTGCCCACGCGGGCCTATGTCTTTTGGGGCTGGTCGGAGAAGATACGGGCCAAGAACTCCACCGAGGACATTGTCTACCAGGATCCCACCAAGGTCTTCGAGGACGTGAGCCTGGAGACGCGCCACTCCACGGACTCGGGCATACTCCAGTCGATCCTACGCATCGCCAGCCTCACGCAGAATCACACGGGGATGTGGGATTGCACGCTGCGTAGCCAGCAGGCGAACCTGTCGCAGGCCATCGTCCTGCATGTGGTGGCCAAGGGGACGCTGTACTGCGAGGCTCGGGTGGTGCACACCAACAAGGGCACCTACCACTGGCCGCGCACGATGCGCGGGGAGACGGTGCTGCAGGAGTGCGTGGAGGAGCCCAGCGATGCCGCCCAGCCGCGGCGAGCGTCCCACGAGTGCGGCCCGTCGGGGGAGTGGCTCAACCTGGACACCGAGAGCTGTGTCTATGTCAGCGAGACCACGCGCATCCTCGAGCAGTTCGCCAAGGTGAATCTTACGCTAACCAAGGGACAGAATGCGCTGGAAATTGCCCGACGCCTGCACAACTTCACGCAGGCGCAGACGCAACTCAACCGGATACGGGATCCCATGGACCTGGAGTACATAGCGCGCACGCTGGTCAAGTACCTGGACCAGCTGGAGCAGCCGCAGCAGCAGCAGGAGATCAGCCACCTGCTGATGGACATCGTTTCGCAGCTGCTCAACCTGCCATCGCATCTCTTTCGCGCCGCCCAATCGGAGCAGGGCACGGGTCAGCGGCTGCTCCATGTGGTTGAGTCCTCGGCCATGCGCCTGGCCCTGGCCAGCACCCAGGCGGAGCTGCTGCCGGCGGAGATGATACCGTGGCGCAGCTCACAGGCCCAGCAGCAGCGCAATCTCTTCGTGGAGTTCTTCAACATCAGCGTGGAGGCCTTCGTCAGTCTGTCCTGCGTCTGGCTGGAGCAGAGTCCGCGGGGCTTTCAGTGCAACAGTGCCAATGACACCATACCCATGTACGAGCACGGAGACATCGATGCGGCCATCCAGCTGCCGTACAGCGTCATAGGGAATAGTACAATGACTCCCGCCGCTTCGCGAAGCCTCCGCCTGCTCATTTCGCTGCACAGGAACGGCAAACTCTTGCCGAATCTCCGGGGAAGCCACAACGAATCCCTCTCCTCGGCGGTCATCGGTGTGCTCGCCTACAGCAGCGAGGGAGAGGCGCTGCACTTTCAGTCGCCCGGCGACCTGGATCCCGAGGAGGATGTGTACCAGCAGAGGGTAACGGTGATGCTGCGAGCGCATCCGTATCACAACCAGCTAAGTGCCCCGCAGCCGGCCTGGTGGGATGCGGAGGAGCAGCGCTGGGAGACGAGCGTGTGCCAGCAGCACTACCAGCACCGCACCCTCGTCATGTTCAGCTGCAGCCGGACGGGTTACTTTGGCCTGCTGCAGCGGAGTCGGTATCTCAACGACTTTCGCAGCGAGGAGGCGGGCGCCAGGTTCCGTCACCCGCCAGCGGCGGTCTATGCCGGCTGTGGCCTGCTCTTCGCCTGCTGCGCCTTCAATGCCGTTACCTTTGCCGTCTTCGGGCGAGCCGTGAGGATTAATCGCGTCCAGCGACACGCTCTGGTCAACACCTGGCTGGCGCTGGGCGCCCTGGCGCTTGCCTTCTCGCTGGGCATCTACCAGACGGCCAGCCAGCCGCAGTGCCGCCTGCTGGGCCTGCTCATGCACTACCTCGGCCTGTGCGTCCTGCTCTGGGTGTGCGTCAGCCTGAGCAGCATGTACAAGCGGCTCACCAAGACGACGACGACGACGTCGGGGCAGGGCCAGGACCTGGAGCCGCAGCGGGAGAGGGAGCGCAAGCCCATCCTCGGCATCTACCTCGTGGGCTGGGGCATCGCCTTTCTCATCTGCGGCATCAGCAGCGCCGTCAATCTGGCCGAGTATGCGGCCTACGACTTTTGCTTCCTGCACAGTGCTACGACCCTGAATGCTCTCCTCGTGCCGGCCGTCATCCTGGTGATCTTTTGCGGCATCCTGGCCTTGTGCATCTACTACCAGCTGAGCCAGCAGGCGGTGAATGTCCTGCAGCTGCAGATGCACCAGCAGCAGCACCAGCACCAGCAGCACCATCGCCAGTACTCGGACAACAACACCCAGGCCACGGAGCACATCGATCTGGATTGGCTGGACGCGAACGGGAGTGCCACCACCGGGCGCAAGGAGCAGGATCACCTGCAGGAGCAGTACAGCACGCTGAGCAACCCCCTGAGCAGCATCGTCGACGACTTTGAGCGCTCGAATCTCTCCCATTTGCGGGGACACTTCATCTTCCTGGTTCTGTACGCCGGAGCCTGGCTATCGGCCGCCGGCTATGTCAGCGGGGGCCAGGAGCTGTACGTGATGTCCTTTGCCGGCTGCTGCTCCTGCCTGGGCCTCTTCCTGCTGATCTTCTACAACCTGAGCCGCAACGATGCCCGCCAGGCCTGGTCACAGGGCAGCCGAGATGGACGGAGCTGCGGCGGCGGCGGCGGCAGCAGGCCCATGAAACTGGTGACCTACAACAATGGCAGCCAGGCGAGAAGCAACCATCCTTCGGCGGGAATGATGCCCGGACCCGGCACCGCCATGATCAGCAACTCGATAGTGGCCTACAAGGCGAATCCAGGCCCTGGAAGCCTCTACGAGGCGAACAACTCGGCGGGCTCGCGCTCCAACAGTCAGTGCTCGCGGAGCATGCGCAGCCAGACCCGGAGTCAGACGAGGAGTCAGCAGGAGCAGCTCGGCGGGGGCGGCTGTGGCGGTGGCGGCGGCATGACCATCATCAACAACAACACCAACAATGGCGGCCAGCAGGGAGCGCAAGGAGGAGCAGCTGCAGCTGCATCGGCCCCAGCATCCGGCGGCGGCGGCCCTGTGCCGCCGCACAGCCTGAACGCCTTGCTCCATGGCTCCAGCCACGACCTCATACCCTCGGCGGAGATCTTCTACAATCCCAACCAGATCAATGTGGCCCGCAAGTTCTTCAAGAAGCAGAAGCGCCTGGCCAAGCGCAACAACTTTGAGCTGCAGCGCCAGACGATGCCGCAGATGCAGCTCCAGATGCAGATGCAAATGCAGCTCCACAGCCAGCACAGCCTGAGCGATGCCAGCTCGGAGCAGCTGTACAGCAGGCACCACAATGCCATGACCCTGCTGGCCGGTGGCAGCAAGGTGAACAACACCAATTTGCACTACAAGAACCAGGGTTCGCCCATGGCCATGGCGCCTAAAGAGAGTGGCGTCGGCGGCGGCGGCGGCTCTGGCGGGGACTCGCTGCAGTTCAAGCGCTTTGTGCCCGCCAGCGCCTCGTCGGCCACGAAGATCATGCAGGCCAATATCTACACCAATATACCCGAGACGCTGACGCCGCAGCACGAGGTGATCAAGCTGCGGGCCAATGGACGCACGAGGACACCTTCGCTGCTGGACGAGACTTTGCACGAGCAGGATGACGACGACGAGGAGGAGGAGGAGCAGGAGCAGGCGGCGGCAGCAGCAGCCACGGCCGAGGTGGCCGAGCCGGAACTAGAGGAGGAAGATGCCAGCTCCCTGGACGAGCATGCGCCGCTGTATGCCAACACCTTGCCCCCGGCCAGTGGGATGAGCAGCCTGTTCCGCAACCGAGGGCCAGCCAATGCCATCATCAGTTCCACGCCCGTGAAGCAGCCCAGCCTGGAGGCCATGAACAGCCTGGGCCTGCCCGAGATAAGCCTCGAAGAGCCGCTGCTCCAGGTGCACGAGATCTATGTGTCCAACTCGCTGCAGGTGACCACCAACAACAGCATCGAGCTGGACGACGACTTTCCCAGTGTCCTCATCCGCTTCAGCCAGCAGCAGCAGTCCAAGTCCCTCAACAACATCAGCGAAATGCTGGCAGGCGGCGGCGGCGGTGGCGGTGGCAGCGGAGGAGCAGAAGCCAATGGCAAGGATGAGGCCGGCGCGGGCCAAGAAGAGTCCAGTCACCATGAGGCCAGCACCTTGGAGGAGCAGCGGCAGGCGTACTCCTGCTCCAGCAACAATCTCAGCCAGCTGAAGGCGGCGACGCATCATCATCATCCCACGGAAACGGAAACCGAGGACGAAGGGCGCCTGCTCTCGGGCAGTCCCACGAACGAGAGCGATCTCAACTACCAGAACTCGGAGATAAGCATCCGCAGCCACGGCCTGTACGCTCCCCAGGCGGACAACGATCTGAATCTGACCCTGACCGATGACTTTCGCTGCTACCAGTCCTCGAATGCCAGCGACGCCGATGTGGATGTCCTCAACGAGTTTGACGATGAGTTTGTGGCCGCTACGGGGGGCGACCGGGTCAGCGGGGATCCGGGGCAGGACATTCATCACGAACATGACCAGGACACCTCCATTGATGAGCTGTACGAGGCCATCAAGTGCCGGAGTCCGTTGAGGAGCAAGCAGGATCAGGTGGCTGAGCGCTTCGAAAGGGAGAGGGAGAGGGAATGGGAAAGGGAGCGGGAGCGGGAGAGAGAAAGGGAGAGGGAGAGAGACAAGGAGAGAGACAGAGAGAAGGAGGTCAAGCCGCCACCGCCGCCGCTGAGCAACTCTCACAACGAAAATCTCAACGAGACCATCGAGGACGACAGCAGCCAGAGCAGCGTGATCTCGTACATTGATCCCAGGGCCGTCAACGAGGCACCACAGCAACCACAACGTCCCTTTCCCAGCTAGCTCATCCGCCACATCCAGATCCTCCATCCCCTAGTTAGATGTATATAGAAGATATACAGCAGCTTGGCCCATGCCCACAGTATTCCCCTACCCACCTACCACTGACACTTCTCCTAAGTTCACCCACTCAGAGATCCCTTAAAAACAGAACTTGTAATTATAGTAAGGCCCCCCTCTATTTATTATGACTAGTATTATCCCATTGAGAGGGCTCGCCCAGTTGTCGAAGGAAGGATATTAATCACTGGACACATCACCGGAGAGAGCCCGTCACTAGGCTAGAATCGTTTCCCATTTCATCACAACGCATAAGGCATAGAAATTAGCCCCACACCCACCCGACAAGGAACCCCTCAAAGATCCATCCCTACAGAACACCTACTGATAAGTTTTAATTTTCGGTAAAGCAAAATGCATTTAATTGTAGGCTAAGTTTATATTTAGATATAAATAAATGAAATGTTCACATAAGACAACTGGTTTTACATTTAATTAAGGCCTTTTTGAACTCTTAAGGAGACATCTTCGTAGGCTTTATGATTTGAAAAGATGAGTCAAATCGGTTGATAAACTTGGTAGTTATTGGACTTTTAAGATCCAGCCTTCTATCTCCATCTCGCTCGCCATCTTAGTCAAGTCTCAAACCACAATTTCAAAAAGGGATCTTCCTTTCTGATTTTTAAACATTTATTTATATTTATAGTAACAAGAAAGGAAGCTAACTTCGGGAGCCCGAAGTTTTTATACCAAATTCCAATATAATCATTAAAAAGCCGAACGGCCATACATTTGTATTGCAATATGCCAGCTAGTTTTCTGCTGGCGACGACAATAGCCCTCGTTCCGCTCGGAACGGAACGCTTGATGCTAATTAGGAATATATATAAAAAAAGAGCTTGAAAAGGGCCCTTAAAAATCCTTTAAGACCCTTTTAAGCCCTTTAAATCCGAAATGGCCACACTTTTGCTTGACGTAAGATTTACAACACTGTAAATGTCAATTACAAATTCATAAAAATAAGGTGACTTTCCAACTCTAAAAGCAAGCCTTCGAAACAATGTCAGATGTGTGTCACTAGAAGTCAACTAACATTTTCCTCATTCCGTTTTCAAACTTTCAAGTGAGTGAAGTAAGACAACAGAGCAAACAAGCAACTGCTAGAAAATCAGAATATCAGGAAACTCAAAAATCAAACCGTAAAGAGATGGCTTCCATTCGCAACTCCAAAAATGTAAAAAATAACAAGAAAAGCACACAATCGGACCCGGACGTGGTGTCGCTCTCGGGATCTGATAACTCGGGATCTGGTTCTTCGGATTCTGATACCTCGGAATCTGGTTCTTCGGGATCTGGTTCTTCAGGATCTCGTTCTTCGGGATCTCGTTCTTCGGGATCTGGTCCCTCGGGTTCTCGTTCTTCGGGACTTGGTCCTTCGGAATCTCGTTCTTCGGGATTTGGTCCTTCGGAATCTCGCTCTTCGGGATTTGGTTCTTCGGGATTTGGTTCTTCAGGTTTCGGTTCTTCAGGATTTGGTTCTCAACACTTGCCGGAAACACCCGGTTTCCCTCAGAAGCGACGGTGAGCATACTCATCTTTTATACGTGATTTGTAGATTTGTCGTCCAGTATTTGTAGTTTAAATTCCCGAAATTAATGAACTTTTCCTTGGCAAAAAGCTTCATTATACTAAATTATTTGTTTGGTAAAGATCTTCCACGCTTTACCTGCAATGTACAAGCCAAGTAGCAACAACAGCAAAAGCATCGATCACTACATTATTTGCTTTGGGTATTTGGACCCACGAACTCTGATTTTTTAAGTCGCCTCTCTCGAATCCGCTTGCTTTTTTGAAAAAAATCTTCCACGCCTTGCCTGCAATGTACAAGCAAAGCAGCAAGAACAGCTTCAAATTTTCACTCCGTAGCGAACGAGAGAGCATGTCTTCTCTTTTAGGTTTTGGAAGTTTTGAAAGCGAAACCGAAAGAAAATATGGCTTGAAATGTATTTATAAGCTCTGTATTTTAATAGTTTTCTTTGTGCTTTTAGGGTAAATTCTATATAGCCCAGAAAAACTCCTATTTTCTTACAGTTCGATTTTTAATTTGTTATTGTTTTTGTTTTGCAGCAACACGGAGGAATCCCTCTCACCAAACAAGTATCCTCGCTTAGAGCGCGCCTCTGACCGCCCCTCTCCAATATATGTTGACAGCGACTCATCTTCCGACGACTCATCGGACGGTTCAGTTCACAGTTTATCTTCGTCCGACAGTTCTTCTGAGAGCACATCCAACCGCAACAATGACGACAACACTGACCAGTCCAACCCTCGCATCCCATCGAATGAGGCGGTCCAGAACATGGCACCCACTGAGTCCAAGGCAGAGGGCGAAAGTGTTCCAGAGACCACTTCGAACGGACTGTCCACTGACGACTCCAACTCTCACATCCAATCGAATGAGTCTGTCGAGAATATCGCGCCCACTGGGTCCAAGGCAGAGACCGAGAGTGTCCCGGAGACCATATTCGACTCCAACTCTCGCATCCCATCGAATGAGTCTGTCCAGAACATCGCACCCACTGAGTCCAAGGCAGAGGGCGAAAGTGTCCCGGAGACCACTCCGAAGCGAGTGTCCACTGACGACTCCAACCCTCACATCCCATCGAATGAGTCTGACAAGAATATGGCGCCCACTGGGTCTAAGGCAGAGACCGAGAGTGTGCCAGAGACCACCCAGAAGCAACTGTCCATACTGGATACTCCCAAGATTAAGCCGCAGCGCGTGCGCCGCACTCCCCGACTCCCCTTCGAACTGTCGTTGTCTGGCATTAAGTCGAAACCAGTGGCTAGGGGCAGCGGTGTCAATACCACCAAGACTTCCCAGTCGGGAGATAGCGGCTTCCTAGAGAGCTCTCCAAATGGACATTCCACCCCCAGGAAGCCATCGGGAAATGAGGAAAGCAGCATGCTGCTGCTGATGTACCAGCGCGCTCAGAGGGATCGCAAGAAATACCTTGACATGCTCTACCCCGAAAGTTCCTTCGATACGGCCAAGTTGATGGAAAAGTTCCATGCCCTCACCAGCACAATTCCCGGCTGGAAACGGAGGTAAGCATAGAAGCAGTCTTATGAGTTTTCTTGAGGTTTTCCTTTGGGTTTTGCTGCTCAGGCTCGCTGAATATCTTCCATATAGTTTCCTAAGATTTCATTTTTAAGGTTTACCTTTTTCTTTTGTTTTGTAAAGTGAGGGAGAGAATGCCATTGTCCTGTCAAGTGACGGTGAGCAGAGTGACCCATCCAAAAGGACCTTCTCGTTTCCGGAGCCACTCCAGCTGTCTACTTCGGATGTGGAAAGCTTGAAGCAGGACGACAATGACCTCGCTGAGGCATCTAGTGAGGAGGACGAGTCATTCCTTAAACAGCAAGACGAGGACGAAGACAAGGAAGGAGCCCCGGAGTCTAGCATCAGCGATGAGCCAAAGGTTGATCTCCCCGACAACCACGGGTGAGTTCTTAAAATAAATCTCTTGAAAATCCAAAAATCTCTTTATTAAAATTAATTTCCTTTTCAGGAGCTTGAAGCTAATGCCGAACCTTCAAAGTTGCATTTATTTTAAAGACAATTTTAAGGAAGAATTCACAAAAAACTGTGATCGCAAGCGCCAGGAGGCCAGAAACCTAATCCGTAAGGCTGCAATCGAGTAAGTGCCACTGAGCCATGGTTGAGCTGTCTTCCATTGAGATTTGTGCAAATTTTAGGATTGAAGAGTGTCGCGCCAAACGCCTGGCCTTTGACCAAGAGCTACGCGACTCCGCCTCCTCCCTGCTCAGGATAAACTACAAACCGCTCTTTACACCTTATATCGTGCAGAGGCCTTTTGTCGGGAAGACGCCAACGTATGAAGAGCCCGAGAAAAATCCTAATGAGCTTCGTTCTTTCGCCATCACGAATTGGCAGTTTTATAGTGATATAATGAATGGTGGGCCACACGAACAAGTGAGTTGGAAAACTGCTCTCTCTTTTACGCATTTGCCTGCAATGTACCAGCAAAGTAGCAATAATAGATTTTAAAAGTTTCATTTAGTAGTAAAGCCTAGTACTAAGATGAACAAAAAAAATACATAAACGGAAAACTTCATATAAAAAAAAGAACGAAAAGAGCAAAAAGAAATTTTTTTTTTATCTTTTTTAAGTTTATTTATAAAGTTTGTTTACAAAACACAGCTGGAAATACAAGTCAGTGTGACCGATCTTGACCTATTCTGACAATTTTCTTTGTTTTCTTCGGTCACACTGGTTCCCGAACGAAATATATCGCAATATTGCTCACGGAATTCCGTAAGCGATTTTCGTCGATCTTAGTACTAGCCTTTAGTACTAGCCTTAAAAAAGAAAATATTCTTTTTGCTGAATGCTGTGAGAGCTTTGCTTTTTCTCTTTACATTACAATGCCTGCAATGTACCAGCAAAGTACCAACAACAGCTTATAAAAGTTCCATTTAGTAGAAAAAAAGAGAATATTCTTTTTGATAAAAGCTGCGAGAGCTTTGCTATTTTTATCTCCGATTACAATGCCTGCAAAGTACCAGCAAAGTAGCAACAGCTTATAAAAGCTCCATTTAGTAGTAAACGAGAGAATATTCTTTTTGCCTAATTCCGCGATTGCTTTGCTTTTTTTCTCTCCGATTACAATGCCTGCAATGTACCAGCAAAGTGGCAACAACATTCAGTAGCAAGCGAGAGAGTATTTTATTTGCTAAATTCTGCGAGAGAGACCTCTTTTAACCCGAAATTAACGCTTCGCCTTTCTGCTTTCTTACCTTTCAGGTGATTGTGTCCAAGTTTGGTCTGGAAATTAGACGCTCAGATTTCCACACTTTAATCGGTACAAACTGGGTCAACGATACGATTTTAAACTTTTATATAAATTTGATAGTTGAGCGATCGGAGCAAACGGACTCAAAGCTCCCCAAGGTCCATGCCATGAGTACGTTCTTCTTGATGCAGCTCGCCCAAAAGGGTTACCCTAGCGTGCGACGGTGGACGCGTAAGGTAAACATATTCGAGAAGGACATCATTTTAGTGCCCGTGCACGCCAATGGTCAACACTGGAGCTTGTGCATCATCGACATGCGCCACCAGTCGATCCGCTACTACGACTCGCTGGACCAGCCCCACTGTCCCCCGTTGAGTATTCTCAAGCTGTATCTGGAGGCCGAATCGGTCGACAAGCGCCAGGTGCCGTTCGAAACCAGCGGCTTCAAGATGGAGTGTGTGCAGAGTTTGCCCAAACAGAGCAACACCAACGACTGCGGCATCTTCTGCTGCCAGTACGCCGAGTATGTATCGCGGGACGCACCGATTACCTTTGCGCAGAGCCACATATATTATTTTCGCCATCGGATGGCCTTAGAGATTGCCCTCGGTAAGCTGTGGCCGTAATCTCGGATCTACAGCGATTGGTATGGACGCTGGGGGTTCTATATTTACACCTAATTGTAACACAACTTATTTAATAATTTTATTTAAATTATTGATTAAAAACTGCTGGCAGTACACTTTATAATATATTTATATGTGCCATAGAAACCCAGCGAAAACAAGCCTTTCTTTTCTGTTTAACTTGACTTAAGACATAGGTTCTATATCTATCTCGCTCCCTCTACCACGTTTTGCCTGCAATGTGCAAGCAAAGCAGCAACAACAGCTTGAAGGGCTTTCACGTTTATGAAGAGATTACAAATGTTGTTTTTTATTTTGAGAACAGACAATGAACCTGATTTAATCAATCTCTTTCTCGCTCCCTCTACCACGCTTTGCCTGCAATGTACAAACAAAGCAGCTACAACAGCTTGAAGGACTTTCACGTTTATAAAGAGATTACAAATGTTGCATTTTATTTCGAGGACAGACACTGAACACGCATTCAACAAACTACTTGTAAAGTAGATACAATTTCTAATAGCAATATTTTTTACCATAATTAATATAATAATATGATATCCGTTCAACGTCGTCAATGGAGTGTGTGAGTGTGAGATGAATGAAGATGGCAACGATGATGGGTCCTAGTCCGGGTGATGATTATACACAATCCACCGAGACCTCACCATCGTCAGCGTGATTAGCTTCAAAGGTTTAATCTTAAGTTGGTAACAATAACAAGAAATGTGTGTATAAACTATAATAAGATATAATACGATATTGCTGGTGCCAGGCCGCTCCCGCTTCTGCTCCTGGGCTTGTTGTGCGTGTTTCTCATGGCAACGCTTCTCACTCCAAGATTCAAGTGATTATTCCAGCTCCTGGCAGAGATTCACAGGCTGCGTATGGACTTCCAGCGTCGCAGCAGCAGGCACGACGACGTCAGTCCACTGGAATATTGGCTAAATTCGCTAATGTTTATGTTGCGTGTGGGAATGTCGATTTTCTCTTTTAAAGTCTGAAGAAGAGAACGTTCAATTAGCATCTCGGCCTGCCTTAATTAGACGGGGTCTTGCCCCCACTAACCTTGTAGGCTTCTGGAATTTCCGCTGGCGATCTGTGGACAATCGTTCCGTTGATATACAGCATATTGGCTGCACTCTCCTCGGGCAGCGTCAGCTTCTGGTAGGTGAAGCTGGCCTCCCGCTCCATCCGCTTCACGATCTCCTGGCAGGTGGGGCTGCTGCTTACGCACAGCACATCCGGCCCGGCCATGGTCACGTAGTACTTCAAGCGCTTGGCACCGTTTACCTGGAAGGAAGAAGGGATTTATAGTAAAGCTATGGCAACAGTATTTATACAAAAGGCAAACTCACCCGAATCGGCGTCACTGGATACTCGGGATAGGCCATGGCCACCGCCCTGGCGCCCTCTTCGTTGGTGAAGCCAGAGATGCCAATGAAGAACTCTCGACCTGGAAGGGGATCTAAGAATAAACACAGCCCAGGAAGGAGATTCAATTGAAGAAAGTCATACCCGTAAAGAGCACATCCCCGCCATCGAGCTGTGCATGGGCATCCTCTATCTCGATTACGGGTATGTCCAGCTCCTTCTTCAGTATAATGGCCATGCTCTCCGCCTCGCGTCGCCGCTTGGCGTTCTCCGATCGCCCAATCAGGGCCACGCCATTACAAATGACGGCGCTGTTCTCCACGAAGACGCCCTCCGGCAGCTGGTCGTCCGGCGGCAGCTCGATCACGTCCAGGCCAATGGTCCGCAGCAGAGTGCAGTACTGCTCATGCTGCTGCTTGGCCAGCTGCACGTCAAACTCGCCGTTCTCCAGCAGGGCGTCCGAGATTCTATAAAAGGCGGAGTACAATGGTTTCATTAATTGATGGGAATTTAGCTGAGGTGGCTCTGAATTAACTGAATGGATAATGTGTGGAGAATGTATAATAATAAATAGAGAAAATGCTTTAATTTATAAGTTTAATACACCGAGTATGGTTAGTTTAAGGAACCCTAAACCGTAGTTTTATTTGGGATTCAATTATTATATTTCGCATAAATTTCAATCATTTGTAAAAGATATAAATTACTTCTTTAATTCCCTAAATCCCAGTTATTTCTATCGAGTTTGTAGTGAGAGTTAGCATTAACTGGAGATTAAGAAAGTGGCCCCTAAAAGATAGAAAATCACAGTGAAAGTAATCGACATTTTTTGAAGGTTTGAATAGAAATAAACTAAAACCGAAAACTAAACTTGAAGATTAAATATTAAATACATATATACCGCTTTAAAAATATTTGAATTAATCTCAAAAATCTGATTAAGTTTAATAACTATGAACAACAAATGTAAGCTGGAGAGTTGGTAAAACATCTAAATTGGATACATTCCAGATATAAATATATTATCTCCTGATCCTTCGTTATCTATCCAGTTACTTGATTGCTTGGTCCAGGCTAGGCCCCACCCACACCCACTTGGTATGTGTACACCCACGACCGGTTGGTTGGGTGACCTAATTCCCCGCCACTGGGACACTCCCTCTCCCACCACCCACTTGCACCACTTGCGCGCTTAATTTCCGGGAGATCAAGGCACCACGCCTCATCTTCACTCACCTGGCCACAATCGCGTGCGTGTATTTGGGCGACATGGTGGGCAGGTTGGCCACTGGCTACTCTGATTCCTCCTAAGCGAACGCGGATTTAGATTGGGATTTCTTTTTTATTTCTTTTAACTTCTCTCACGTGCACGTTTGATTGGCCGCAGTATTAAGCTCCGCCAGACACAAACATATCAACACGGTGAGGCGCGAAGCTCTCCCGGCGCTTTATAGTTAATGCTTTATAGTTTAAAAGTGCAATGAATTACGCATATACACTTTAACAAATTCGATTTTTGCAGTGTGCCCACCAGGTTGATATTATCCGTTTTTATTGTATTCGTCAGAAAAAGGAGATTTTCTTCTCCGCGGCAACTGGTCACACCTAAACTAAGTCAAGGGCGATAACAATAACTTCAAATGATAACCTATAATATCATTAAGATCAGACATATAGCTGTGATAGGAGCGATCCGTATCTTAATATAAATATTTAAAAATGTAAATGTAGAATGTGTAGGAAATAATAAAATAACTTACATATTTTGTTCATAAATTGACTTATTTCCAATGAGCCAATTGCAAACAGCGGCTTGCCAAAGTCCGATTCCTTTCTAAATTATACTTAAACTTTAACAGCATACAAAAATTAGTTTTCTTATTTTTTTGAAAGCATCGATGTTTTTTTTAACATCGAAAACATTTAGGTGTGACCAGTTGCCGCTTGGGGACGAATCCCATTTTTTGTCAAAAATAACCAAAAATGACTGAAACTCCAAACTGGTGGGCACACTGCTAAAATCGAATTGTTTGAGTGTATGCGTAATTCATTCCATTTTCGTTTTTTTAAGAATCCACAGCAGAGCCTCGCACGTAAATTGTTAAGTTGTTTCGCGCGCACAAACCGACGGCAGCTGTGGAATTGATGCCCGCAAGTGTGGAGCAGCAGTAGGCATGGACGAAGGTGAGTGGACAACGCGAGTGTATCTCCGGAGAGCTGTTCATTCACGGTGGCGTCTCGTTTCCTCCCTCCCGCATTTTTGCAAACTCAGAGTATTCGGCGTCATCTTCGGCCGGCGGAGGCGGCGGAGGCGGCGGTGGCGGCAAGAAGGCCGGCGCGGGCAAGCAGCACAACACGCTGCCCTTCTGGGGCAACGAGACCTCGATGAACCTGAATCCGCTAATCCTGGCCAACATCCAAAGCTCCAGTTACTTCAAAGGTAGGTAGCCCCGCGTTATATCGTGGCCGGCTATTTCACAATCTGACCGCCTTCCTCTCTTCTTGCTGCTGCAGTTCACTTGTTCAAGCTGAAAACCTATCACGAAGTGGTCGACGAGATCTACTACCAGGTGAAGCACATGGAGCCGTGGGAGCGTGGATCCCGCAAGACCTCCGGCCAGACGGGCATGTGCGGCGGTGTGAGTGGTTTATGAAATGTAGCGCTAATCGTTGGCGATGCTCTGCGTGGCAACGGGGACTGCGAAATGTACTAATCTTTGTGTATAATTTCCAGGTGCGAGGCGTTGGCGCCGGCGGTATCGTGTCCACGGCGTACTGCCTGCTCTACAAGCTGTACACGCTCCGGCTGACCCGGAAGCAGATCAACGGACTGCTCAATCACACAGACTCGGCCTACATCCGGGCACTAGGTAGGTGTTGGTAAGTCGCATGAGTGCAGCCGTCACATGCCGTCGCTTGCTCCTGCTCTGCTCCTTCAGCACACCCTCTAAATAATAAAAAAAAAAAACAAAAGCCAGCCAGGGTGGGTCGATTTCATGGCCAAACAGACAAGCATTTAGTTCGGAGTGGTGGAAAGTTCTGCGTAAAGACAACAATCTGGTTTCTCTTAGAGACCGCTCGCTGCTTCGCCTTGCCTTCTCCATTTGCAAAGAGAGAAAGACGAGAGGCATCCTATTCACATCTGCCTGCTAAGGTAAACCCAATAGAGCCTGTAAGCTGAGAATGTTTATATTTCTGTAAAGAACTTCAAGCTTATGAGTGTCAGGAGAGCCGGAAAAGAGTTTACTTCTTAAATTCTTCATTTATAATCAAGTAAAACCCTAGAAGCTTGGCCCCAAAATCGACCCAGTCTGCCACATATACACCCTCCAACACACCTTCCCCTCTTGGCTAACAAGAAAGGCCCCGAAACTCTGTAAATCGGTGTTAAGTCTCTTTCCATTCCCTTAGGATTCATGTACTTGCGCTACACACAGCCGCCGGGAGACTTGTACGATTGGTATGAGGACTATCTGCAGGATGAGGAGGAGATCGACGTGAAGGCGGGCGGCGGCCAGGTGAGTCAACTGTATGAGCCACCAATCACACGTACCCAGCAGCACCCATGAAGCGATTGCCGGTCACTAACTGAGCTACTTGCAGGTCCTAACCATCGGCCAGATGGTGTACCAGTTTATGACCAAGCTGGACTGGTTCTCCACTCTCTTTCCGCGCATCCCCGTGCCCATCCAAAAGCAGATCGAGAAGAAGATTGAGCAATACTGCAGGGAGCAGGGCATCACCATCAATCAGCTAAGCACGGGACGTGCAGCGACGGGTCAAGGCGCTGGGCCCGGAGCTGGAGCTGGAGATGGCCAGGAAGCGGATTATCAGGAGTACGAAGGAGGTGGTGGTGGCGGCGGCGAAGGAAGAGGAGGAGGCGGCGGCGGCGCTGATCGTGGCGGTCGTGGCGGAGGACATACCATGGCGGGCTCTGGCTCAAGGGCCGGCGCCTACCCACCACCGATGAACTATCGCAACGATCATGATGATCGCGACTACTATGCACCCGCCTCGGGCTCCTCCTATGGCCGCGGACGCGGCGGCTATGATGATTACCCACCGGCGCCACCGCCGCCACAAATGCCATATGGTGGGGGCGGCGACCGGGAAAGGGGGAGAGAACGGGACAATGACTACGATCGCCACCGCAGCAAGCACAAGAAGAAGCATAAGCACAGACAGCACTCTCGCAGCCGGAGCAGAAGCCGCAGTCGAAGTCGCCACCGCTCCGAGCGGCACGATCGCAAGCGAGACGGTGGCGGCGGTGGTGGCGGTGGCGGAGGAGGTTACGAACGGAGCAGTAAAAGCCGCCACAGCGACCACTACGACGACCGGGAGCGACGCCACCGGTGAACCGCCAACCAACAACTACCGGCTACAGTTGTGCTGCTCCTAATAACTAAACATTGTTTCACCATACCACTATACATTTTTTTTATTGTAAAACTCCGTACTTTACTCTTTTGGAAGCCGCGGACGTCGGCCCAGCTTCTTACTCAGGTTGAACACTCCCCGAGCCCACACATGTTTCACAAATCTAGACACAATCACACACACACTCTGACACACCGAAGGCTACTCTGTGGCTCATCATAGCTTGCTTGAAGCTATGTTACAATTAAACTTTAATGCTGTTTAGCGTATAAACTAGATAAAATATCAAAATGTGTTGATGTCGTTTTTTAAAATAGTGTTTTTTTTATTCAAGGGCACTTGGTTGTTTTTTAATTTTATTAGATAACACCGAAGACTATTTGTTCGGCGGAAACTGCATGCAGAGCTCTATAAAAGGCACCTATAACCTACGGATAACCATGGAGGAGGAAATGTCATGGTTCAGATGCTGGAATCCTGCTCTTTATCTTGTTAATTTGCTCCAAAACTCCGAACACGTGGAGCTAGCTTTACTAGGATAACGAGCCAAAGCTTACTCTAGATATTGTAAAGTCCTGGTTAATCTAAAACTCACCTCACGTCATGGATCCACCTTCTCAGTTACCTGACTTGAGTATTGAGTATTTTTAGGCAATTTCGGATCTGATTATCCAATAAAAACAACAGCTAAGGGCTATAATCCTCTTAGGAAACCACCTAATAGTTGTTTTCTTCTTCGATTGAAACATACTTAAAGGATGATTTAAAACAAAAGGAAGCATGGAAGTAATAAAAAGCATAACAACTATTATTTTTATGATTAAGCTGTAGCAAACAATTTTTGTTTTTTGTTTTAAATTAATTATTAACGTCTGTTTTAAAACTAATAGGCTTTTATTTTCTAAAGTTAATTTAAAAGAAGACCGTACACATATCTAAATACTACGTTTAAGGTCTGCATTAACAGTTTTTCATATCACATATAGTTTATACGCTAAACTAAATGGCTTTAAAGTTTGATTCTACTTCTGTATCAAAACTGTACCACTGTATATTATGTTATTTGTGACTACATTTATGATTAAATAGTTTCAGTGTTGTGTTTTATGCCAATAAATCCAAAAAAAATTTTTTTATAAACATTTGTTCTTTATATTTTTAATCTTTGTAATCTTTAGGGACTTTTAGATTAAATTAAATATTTATTTATATTGTAATTTTGATATTTTAACAAATTCAAACTATATCAATAGAAAAATTCATTAATTTAAGAAGAAACGGGCGTTGGAAACTGAAGTCCTTCGTCCTGCGACCTAAATTAATTATTGAAATCCTTTTTCAGTTAACTAGACACTAAGGCTTATATTTTCTAAAGTTAATTAATGTGGCACCTATGTATATTAAGGAATTTAGGAGTTGCCTTTTGAAGTGTTTCCAATGACTAGCAATTTAAAGTCCCTGCTCGGGCGCCACTATGATACATCACAAAAGAGGAAGTCTTCAAGTTGAAGGGTTTCGAAAAGATTGAATCATTTGTTACTAGCATGTACCGTTTACCTTTATTACTACCTCTTTTAATGCCACTAAGAGCTAGTGAGAAGTTATATTTTAATGCTTGCGTTCCTTAAATTTTTCCATTTTGGTTACCCAAACAAGAGGTATAATAGGTTCGTTTCACTTGGCAAAAGCCTACCACCAACCGGCTGGGTTAAGTGGGGGGCAGCTTGGGGGCTTCGGAAGCTTTGAAGCGAGCGCTGAATTTGTAATCACCAGTGCTGAGCAGATTATCAGCGACTGCCGCGACAGGTGGGGCGAAATCAAGCCAAGCCTCCTGGCCCCGGAGTGGCCTGGCCAGTGTCCGAATTCCGAATTTCGAATTTCAGTCAGTCAGTGTGCAACGCCTGCGCCGTGTTGTCGCCACTCGCGCCGACCGTTACGAACAGCGCCGGGGCGCACGAGTAGCCGAGAGCCTAAAGCCGAAAGCAAATGTAATTAGCATGAGCCAGCACTTAACTAACAGCGGCAGCAATTCACCACCAGAGCCGCCAAATCCGTACCAAAATCCCATCCACTTCCAGTCTATCCCCCTCCCCCACCCTGCAGCCAGCACACAGACGGACAAAAGACACAGACGCACCTGCATATGCACACCGACGCAGGCGCGCGAGCACGAACACGATGGCATATCAATGTCAGGCAGTCGGAGTGAATGAGACGGCCATAGAGCGAGGAGCGAAGAACAGTAAAACGGCACACAATTCACGCGTGTGCGAATGCGCGCGTCAATCGGCCTGTTTTGACCATTTTGGGAAAACGAAATGCTCTGTGTGTATGTGCGTGTGTGTGTGTGCGTGTGTGCGTGCGCTTATGGCCATAAAAAATGGATAGCTTAAAAGCAAATGTGCAAAGTTTATGGTTGGGCCAGCACCTTTTCTCCACCACTCTCCGCATTACCTCTCTCCCTCTTGCTCTCATTGTGTGTAAGCTCGGCTCGAGACAGTGCTGCCAGACTTTTGGGCGGAAAAAAAGCTAAGTCTAGCGAGAAATGATTTAGAAATAGCTAAAATGGGCATAAATTAATGGAAACTTGCTCATTTTCTTTTTGAATGAATACTTTACCATACTAAAGCTCTAAAGATATTAGATTCTAAAAATATGGCATATTTTTTCGGGTTTATAGAACGTTTTTGGCAATCTCACCAAAAACTTACTCTATTGGAAATGCCCCAGATATCACTAGGACTCTTATTTCACTTAGAAAAGTTCCTAAAAGTATGCAATAAATTGTTTGAGGTACCCAATAGTGTATATTTGTTTATTTTTTAAGATGTACAATTTTTTAGCAAAAATTTATGTGATTATAAGCCTCTAGTAACTTCTCTAGCACCTCCGTACCTTAAAATAAACTTCCACCATACCACTCATACGTCATGTTGCCTTTTCTTTATTGTAATATGTTCAGTGGCGTACGTGTCGTATGAGTAATTTTGGGAAAAACTTTTGATATCATTCAATAAACCATGGTTTTTTATGGACTTCAGTTTGTAGGGCAAATTGGGAAGTATTTACGACTCTATAAATGCTATATTGTTGATAAATAGAGTCTCTATAGAAGGTTTCTTGGGGATTTATTCACATTGCTTAAAAGCTATCAATATAAATAAATAACTGGAACTGGAGGATAAAACTACTATAATTCGCACAGAAGAGCGAAGGCATAAATATAAAAATAAATCGAAAAAAGACTAAACTGATAGCTCTGGTCTTTGAGTGGCTCTGTAGAGCTTTCCAAAGCTTCAACGCCGATTTCGGTCACTGGGGCAGAAGCGTAAAGCGTTCACCGCTGAGAGGGGAAAGAGTGCGAGTGAGCGAGAGTGTCGAGAATGCGAATGCAACTGGTCATTATCCTTCACTATTTTTAATTTTTTAAGATTTTTTTTTTTTGTTATTTCTGTTTCTGTTTCTGTTTAATCTGGCTTCTCCGCGTTTCGTCAAATGCATTGACGTAATTGCCCGAGCGCGAAACTTGGCCGTATATCGATCTCGATCGCAGGTGTGTAAACCTAAAGTGGTTTTGATTTCACAACTACCGACGAAGCGTCGGGGGCGGGATGGCCAAGGGGGTGGCTTACTTTAAGCTGTTACCACGTCATTCCAGCGGGGACGGGCACGGGGACGGGGACGGACGCCTATCAACGTCAGCGTCAGCGGTTGGCTAGCGACTAGCGTCCGTGCGTCTTGTCAGTCAGTCAACACACAAAAAAAAACATATATACCTGTATGAATACATAAAAAACAGTCAGAACGAAAAAATCACATAAAACAATAAAAAATGGCATTTTTTAATTGCCCCTTGTTATTTATACATATGTATGCATGTATATACCTCATACGCCGTGGGGGACGAGGAGTTGAGTAATCATCACACCGCGCCCTTGTCTACTCCGCGGGTAACCCACCTCCTCCATCCGTCTGTCTCGGAGAGCTGTTGCGTCTGCGTTGTTCGTCGCCTCCACTGACGTCATGGCCCCGTGGCGTTGAACAAAGTGCGATGCCGCACCGTGGTCACCATCACATCACCATCGTCATCGTCATCATCATTATAATCATCAAATCACCATTAACATCGTGCGACTGTCGCGCACCGTGGAGCGGGTGAGGGGATTTCGCAATCTGTGAATCACGTGCTTTCATAGATTCCGGGCATACCAAAAACCCGTCTAGATAATAAATCGATATGTCATGGTATGTCAATGCACAGGTCGTTGGGACTTTGGCGTTTTTGGTTGATTATTGCTCAAATGGAAGGACGGTGTATTATCTAAAAGATACAATATATTTTGATAGCAGTTTAGGGTTTTGTAGGGTTTTGTAATACTTGTTGATGGCTTAAGGTCCTTTTGGTTGAACATTAGGGCTTTCAAATAACTAAATTTGATCAAGGCTTATTAAATCGTTTAAAAGTAAACCAACTATTTAAAGAAAACGAATTAATATAAAAGTGTACAGTATGTAAGCGATTTAATAAGCCTTGAAAAAAAACCTGTTAATGGTTAAGGACTTAATGCTTAATATAGTAAGTTCCTTAATTATTTGTACAAAATATTCCCTGTAATGGGTTCAAAGTATGCACATTGAGTACTTATCGTAAATATAAGTACAGATATTGTAAGTCATAACCATTTGCTTAATTGCATTGGAATTTTTGCTATTGCAATCAGTTTTGACGTCAGTTTTGCTTATGAGCGATAAGTACTTGGACACTTATAACTACATACTACTCACTTAGTTGATGATAAAAAAGGCAGCCGGGTAATTCTGTATATAAATTTAGTGTTTTTTTTTTTTTTTGCTTAAAAATAGCCCTATTTTATAATTATATTCTTATTTCGCAAGCTTTTTGCGTAGTTAGTCATTGTTTCCTTAATATATGATAAAAAGGCAGTCGGGAAATTCTCTATATCAATTTATTGTTTTTTTTTGGCTTAAAAATAGCCCTAATTTATAATTATATGCATATTTCGCAAGCTATTTGCGTAGTTAGTCATTGTTTACTGTTCACAATTATAGAACCCTTTGAAAGTTTTTGTTTTTAATGGGAATAACTTGGTGAGTTTCCAACTAAAAATAGATTTTTCACCGATTTTTGTTCTAAATCCAATAAATCAGCGATCTGTCCCATTGTGCGTCATTCGCGGTGTGTGTCTGTGTGAGCTTTGCATCATGCATCGCCTGTCAGTCTGTCACCGTGTGTGCTGGTGTGCGTGCGTGCGTCTGCTTTGCAGCCAAGTGTGTGTAAGTTCTGTGCTCAAATGCAATTTACAATTACGCGCTCAGTTTAAAAAATACGAGCATACGGGCAGCAATTGGAGCACTTACGTGTAAATAGCGGTTACCCGCGAGTGTGTGTGTGTGTGTGTGTGCGTGTGTGCGTGTGTACGTGCGGGATCATTGCACATTGCGTCAACGTTTCAAGATCACAACAGCAACAATAACAACAACAATTACCCCGCAGCTACCGCTACCGCCACACAGAAGCAGAGCGTCTGTAAATTACGAAAACGGCCCAACCAACTAAAAAAAAAAAAACTATCAACATTGTACGCCCGCAACAGCTGCTCTGCTCCCCCTCTCCCTCTTCGTTGCGTCGCCTCCCCCGCCCCCTCCCCCCCTGTGTTTCTCCGGCGAAACGAGCAGAGCTGCAGAGCCGCAGAAAGCGATTTCAGTTTAGCGACGGCAGCGCACAGGTGCCATTCGGAAAGTGCGGACGTAGAATGTTTGCCGGCGTTGCCACATCCATATCCATATCCAGCGCTACCACTAACAGTTCCCCCACACCTATCACTTACCTTTCCCCCTGCCACGGGCAGTGCGTTCTTCACTACCGCTGCCATTATCATTCCCTTTCCCACACCCGCTCATTCCACTTTCCACATTTCGCATTCCGCATTCCACTGTCCCCGCTCACCGCTCCTTTTTCCCTGACCACATCCATGTGAGATGAGTGCGTGTGAAGCTCCAGGAACGACGACGACGGAACCGTTAGTTTCGCGAACGTCTGCCGCCCCCGCTTTCCAATTCGATGTCATGCCAAAGATAACGACAGCGACGCCCGACGCGACAGCGACGCCCGACGCGACAGCGACGCGGACGTCGGCGCTGGTGCGGGCAGCGACAACGGTTAAAATTGAAAATAAATGGCCGGCGGCAGAGGCAGCGGCTTTTAGTTATCAGAGAGCAGCGAAGCAGATTGGAGCTACAACAGCGGCAACAACAGCAGCAGCACCCACAAGGCCGTCACAGTCCCTGGAAACTGGAATAGACGAGATACCGTTACCCCCACCAATATCGATACCGATAACGCCACCGATACCACTCACTGGCGATAATCCATGTGAACAGCTCCCCCCCAGCAATTTGGCCCTTCGCAAGGCTCAACTGAAGGCGGCCTTTTTCGGCAGCAAGCAGCCAGAGAGAGCAGCAGTCCAGGCAGAGACAGAGACCACCTACCGCCGCACCAGTGCCAGAACGGAGGCCAGAAAGCCGGTGCAGCAGTTGATTGATCAGTACCAGGCCATGATTGTCCAGCAGCAGCAGGATCAGCAGCAGATGCAGCAGCAGCAGCAGCAGCAGCTAAGCGAGCCCAAGTCCATGCCGGAAGCCACTGCCTCCAACTCGGACGAGGGCTGCAATGTGACCGGAAGCGGCCTGAGCCCGTACAGCAGCGACGGCGAGGATATGGCCATCAACTCCTCATCCTCCGGCAAGCTATCGCCCCGCCAGCGCAAGCTCAAGGTCACGCGGTGTGCCAGCAGCGACTCCGCCCTGGGCCTGGAGGTGGACGATGCCAGCATGGATGTGTGCGCGCCCAGTGTGCCGCTCCAGCGTCGGATGACGCTGACGGTGACGGATTTGCCACTGCGACCGGCTCTCCTGCCGCTGGCCGAGCCCACAGCCCTCCCAGACTCGCCGCTGACCTCGCCCACCGGCAGTGCCGTTGCCCTCGGCGCTCTCGGCGCCCATGGTTCCATTGGTGTGCCCACCAAGGTGCTGCTGGAGGAGCGAGTCGTGGCCGCACCGGGATCGCGACGCGAGTCCACCCAGAGCTCCTACAGCGAGCTGGGCAGCGGCTTCCCCCTGGGCGTGCGCTATGTCCGCACACCGTCGGTGGTGGTCAGCGATTACTCGGATGACATTACTGCCTGCGGCATAAGCATGGAGGAGATGGAGTACTTTCGCCTGCAGCGGGCGCGCGGTCAACGGCGTTGCTCCCTGGAAGCGGGACACGGCGGCCATGGCCATGGAGCGGGCGGAACGGGATCGGGAGCGGGCGGCATGTCGCCCGGATGCGCCAAGGACGAAGGCCAGTCGGATGTCAGTGCCGCCAGCAGCTGCAGCAACCTGTACTACTGCGGCTCCACCATCTCCGCCCTGGATGGGGGCGAGTGCATTGTGAACGGTGTAAGGGTGGCGCTGGCCAGGAAGAGCAGCACCCAGAGCAGCAGCCTCAGCGGCGAGGAGGAGGAGGAGGAGGAGGACGACGAGGAGGAGCACGAGTTGGAGCTGGAGTACGGTCGGGGGGATCGCGATCGTGAGCGGGAGCGGGAAAGTGAACGTGAACGGGAGCGGGAGCGAGAGCGCCAGCTCAGCGAACTCCTGGCGGCCACGCAGCTGGGCGAACGCCAGATCAGGGATCGCTCCAAGAAGGTAGGCGCCCGCGACGACGTCACAAACCAGGGAAATCTCAAACTAGACTAGAAAGGAGAGAGGGAGGAGAGGAGAGGAGCCAACAGGTGGCCCAAATTTTTTTTTTCGGTGCAAAAAGGGTTCGGAAACGAGAGCCAGTTTTTAAAAAATATTTAAAATATTAAATTAAGAAAGTCCGTATTATATCAACACTAAAGAGCCTATTGTTTCTAGGTTTCTACGATCTAAAACCAATATAATATAACCCCTAAGATCTAGGAAATCTTCAAAGACCCCAAAGACCTTAATTAAAAGTCAGTTCCATTTTGTTTTAAAGGTGGACCTGCGAGTATATATCAAAATGCACAGAGATTAAGCTTTTCAGTTGTATTATTTGCCGACTTCAGGTGACGTTTTTTCCCAACGTGTAGGTGCCCCAGGTCGGTGCGAGTGTGCGAGTGTGCCTGTGTGTGCGCGTTTGCTTAAAAGGCTGTTAATTAATTTGATTTTTATCTTATCACTAAAATGAGGTTCTGCTAGGCGGAGAAGTCTTTGCTTTTTTTTGTTCTTGTTATTATTATTATTTTTTTCGGGGTTTCGCGTGAATGGAAACGATATGGCCGACGACGATGTTGTTGAAAATTAGGGGGTGCCTCTTGATAAAAAAAATTAAAAAAAAAACTGAAGCAAACCCCTGCCTTTTATCGAGAACTGGCACAGCTTATCTTAGTTTAACTGCATTACCCTGTATTATATAGATAACTCTACATTATGTACATATTTAAGCCAGCACATATTTACTATAACATATATCCTATATATATACAATGATGGCATCCTTTTTGTAGCTCAGCCCAGGCAGCAAGTCAAGTCTGTAAGGCAAATAAAAGTATTAGAAACCGAAATGTATTCGGAGTCATGATAATAATAATAAAGCAATCCACATGGATATGTACATGGAAGAGAGATATGATATGAGTCTGTACCTGTATCTGTATCTGTGTCTGTGTTTGGTTAATAATGTTACGCGCTTATCAAGCGGGTTTATCTGTGGCTATATAGTGACTATATACATATACTCCGCCGCCGTCGCCGACAAAGGCAATAATCGGAGGGATGCCTCAGTCCACGAGGGCGCAGAGTGCTAAATATATTTACTATATACCATTGGCGGGCTTATATCTATGATCATCCCCAGTCACATCCGTCTTGGCTCTGAGCGATATTGCGCATACGTCACCGTTCCCATTACATGGGATTACTCCATAAGTGTATATGGCATATCACGGGAATCGTGTTTACCAGAAGAGCCCCTGCCCTGTTGACAAACAGTCTCAGATGGCGAAACTTTCTGCTTGCCATAAACATGGCTACATATTTCACCTTTAATTGCGCTTTACGTGTCAGCTCAGTTTTCTCAGGGTTTTGGTTTAAGAATTTCTTAGATATCAAATAGAAGCTTCCATTGAAATTGTGACTGAAGTTTCCAGTTAATTCCACTAAGTTCTAGAGAGGAATACTGGCCGTATGTTTTCTATTTAATTTATTTATTTAATGAGTTCATTTTTAAGGGGTTTTTATTTATAAGTATTTCAAGTTTTGGTAGCCATAGGCTTTAAACAAATTTAAGATGTTTATAAGGTATAAAAATCATTTCAAATATATTAAAAGTTGATAGGTATTTTTTGAAATAATTGCCAGATTTCCAAAAAGATTTGGTTGTTAATAATAGATCGATGACAGTTAATCAATTCTTTTTTTCTAAGATTTTTGTGAGGTCTAAAAATCACCTAAGACAATCTGAAGCTGAAAAATATTCTAGTTTTATTCCCAGCTGGAATTTATTTTCAAGAATAAATTAAGGACAGTTTTTAAAGATGTTTGTGAGGTCTTAAAATGACTAAAGCTATTTTAAAAGCAAAAACCCCATTCCAGCTTTAGTTTAGGGACTTTCAGAGTTTAATTTCCAGCTAGAATTTATAGCCTGAAATCGTTGCCAGCTTTTAAGGCCTTTGTTTCTTTTTTCAAATCAATCTAAGCCAGTTTTTAAGAAGGTATTTCATTTTTAGTTCAATATTTTTTCATTTTTATGCAAATGCCAAAGAAATTCCCATTAAATGCGTTACATATGCAATCCTAGAGTCGAATTATCTGGCATGGATATATATTATCATGGTCAGAGTCAGAGTCAGAGTCAGAGCCAGAGCTAGGGGCACACATGATGCTCCGTGTTGGGTGTTTGTAAATTTCGCCCCGATATCGCTGGCCGCCAGTGTGCTTGACATTCTCGGGACCCCCGTTTCCTGGTATCCTACTCACCCGGCCTGTCACCGCACCTTATCAGGGTTGTCATTACGGCCGAGGAGGAGAAGGAGGCGGGCCATCTTGTTTAGTTGTTGGGACTGAGACTGGCCTCCAAGACTCTGCCCGTATTGTTTTGTATGGACACTGCGGCGTGGGCTTCATAGGAATAGTTAGTGAATGCCTTTTTGCTTGCTTTCAGATAAAGCCAAAGCCCCTCGTCGTGTGTCGTGTGTGGTGTGTGTGTGTGGGTGCCCCAAAGTCGCCGACAAATCGCCATTTGACGTCACTGGAGAGGGCCTTTGTTTACGATCCGAGTCCGAGTCCCAGTCCGAGTCATGATCATTAATAATATCAGCTCAGCCAGAGAGACACAGAGAGAGAGAGGGAAGAGCCGAGCCAGCGACAGATTCTCCTCATGATTCTCTTCATGTACGCGGGAATATCTTCTTTATGGGGCTCTGGAAGATATTGATACAAATTATATCATAATAAACAGGAAATATGACGCAGATGGGGAATGATGTATATATAAATTAAAAAGAATACAAATTACAATTGAGGCTATTTTATTTATTTATTTTTCTATAAACAAACTCTTTGTCTTCGGGTGGATATAGAATTAAATACGTAATGAGGGAAACATAAAGATGATGGGGTTAGCTTGCTTGGGAAAATTCTGGTATCAAAAGTAGTTTTAAAATATTTATAGTTTACAAAAACAACCAACTTCCTTAACTTTTATAATTTTTGTATCAAAATTAACCTGGTTTTGAGCCCAGTTCGACGCTATTTATGATTTTTATGATACCAAAGTGTCATTTCAGTTAGCGCTTTGGTTATAGGCAGAAAAAAGCAGTTATATGCGGCTTCTTTTCTGATTTTTAAAAATAATTTTTTAGGCATTCCTCAAATTTCTGGGATATCATAAAATCCTACACCATATTCTAGCAAAATGACCTTTCATTCCGATATCACCTGTCGTCGGAAAGCGTAGCTGATCCGCCAGCTTTTACCCTTATGATTGGATCGTGTGGTGCTATTTTCTCTATTTTTTTTTTTTGCTGTTGTTCTTTTTTAATAGCCTTTATGGCCTCCGTGGGTCGTGCACATCCGTCATCCGTCACAGTCCGATCAGCCCGTCCCAGTGCCAGTGCCATTTCCATTTCCAGACCCATACCCATTCCCAGCGTCATATCTAATCAACACATCGCGTCGCGGCCTGGGGCTTGGGGGGGTGGAGATTCGTCGTCAGAGGAATTGGAATCGGTTTGGGTATGGGAGTGGGAATTATGACGCCCACTAATTGTGTGAGAAATCGATTTAGCCGCATAACCCCGTCCGTAAGTCGGATCTGGGAGCATTTCTTGGGCACAATCCGTTGACCTTCGCCGCAAGCGACAACTTCCGTTGACGTCAGCAGCTGCCGCCCATCAGCGATCGCGGCGAAGATCGTCGCAAGTAAATTATATTGCCACAGCCCCTGCCCGCTTGCCACCCGCTTGCCCCAGCGCTTGCCACTCAAAAGCCGCAAATAAAACACTCGTAGGAATTAGAGACCAGCTTGGGATACCCTAGAAATGCGAAATGAAACTCGACGGGGCTTGAGCGAAAAGCGATTCACAGATCGGTTATCGATTGTGGTAAAAGGTATCGGAATAATCGGTTATTTAAAAACAAGAAACTATTAAAATGATTAAAATATGTCATCGTTGTTTAGCAGCGCTTTATCGATATTTTTATCGGCATTATGGATGGTTTAACCATCTCTAGTATCATCTTAATCGTTTATCGGGTCGATATAAATAAAATCGGTATTGTAAAATCTCTAAACTTGAATGGAGAGCATTTTTACAATGCTTAAAAAATGTCATAATTTATCTGTTATCACTTTTAATACATTCTATCGAAAAAATCTACCAAAAAGCGATAATTACGTTTTTACCTCTAATGGTTTTTTTCTGTGCTTTGAAAACTAGTACTGCTTACATTTTTATAACATTAATATAAACGCACAAGTGATGTCAGCATTTATCGGTTTCTTTATCTGCTAAACTTTAGGTGTCGCTGTCGATTAGGGTGTCGGCTATCGAAATAATCGGTAATTTAAGTCAATTATGGCATTGAGTGATCGATGCAGGTGAACTGACGCCATAAATGGAACGTTGCATGCATCTAGGAAGATAATATGTATTATCAAATAATTATCTTACAATAAAGGGTAATTTTTTAATGCCAAAGTCTCGTGACTGTAACAACTAAGGCTATTATTATTTATAATAAAATTAAGTAATCTTATGACTAAACACCTATTAAATTGTGGAGAAAAGTATTTAAAAATGTATCAGAATTTGTAGAACTTGAACTAGAAAATACGTAATTTTTTTAGGACAATTAAAGCTAAAGTTTCACTTATTTATAGTTTTTTTTTTAAATTAATTTTTAATGGAAGCAGTCTACGTAGAACTTTTTCTTCAAGGGTAGCGGTTCTGCAGGCTAAGCTCCTAGAGTTCCAGCTTCCAGGTTTCATGTCCCAATCCCAGATCGAAGGCCCTTAGGAGTCGTATCTCGGGTGTGCGCAATTTGCGTCATTTGCTCTTGTCGAAGTGGTTGTTGTTTGGGTATCTGTTTTTATTTCTTATTATTTTATTTTATTTTTTTTTTATAGTTTTCTGCTGGTTCACTGATTCCACGGCTGGTTTTGTTTGTTTCGCGTTTGCCATTTCCACTGAATTGAATCCGAGCCGTCGATCTCGAAGATCCAGCGGTTGGCACACAGAGAAATATATTTTTTACTACGAAAAATTCTCATTTATTTCAAAACACTTGTGCAGGTGTCTGAAAGTATGTTTAGAAATATTGATTCTGCAACAGTTGGAGTTTAATTTTAATTTTATGAGTAACTTAATTGAATTTTATGTAAAAATAAACAAAACTTTTTAGAAAGTTAGCATTATTTCTCTAAAATGTATTAGAGATTTGAAAGAAACGAAAATAAAACCCAAAAGTAAGCTACAAAATTCTACCATGAGTTTATTTTATAAGAAGTTTCTTATTGCATACTTTTGAACACTTTTTACTTTTTTTTTCGTTAAAATATAATGCCTTAGTTTCTCCCAGTGCACGGCAGGTTGCGTGCCAGCATATTTGTCATTCCTGTAAGTGCAACAGGCGCAGCTCCCCTGCCGCGGCGATGGCCTTAAAGGTTATGTTAGTTGAGTTGCTGCATGCCTCCTCCCGGAACACACACAACATGCAACTTGCCACATGCAACACGTGGGATGAGTACACTGGCCAACCAAGATTTCGGGCTTTTGGTGAACTCTGAAACCAAATAAGTGCGGCGATAACCAGAATTTCCTAGACGTCAGAACAAACCAAAAATATTTGCTTTATTCGATTCCAGTTAAGTGCAGATGCAGGTGCAGTTATTTTCTGAGAAGCAGAGAATTATAAACAAAGAGACATATTCCTTTCCTTTATAGTAAATAAAAATAAAACAATAAAATCTCAATTATCATTGTCTTCACATGATTTCTCATGAACTTGGTTAAAACTTTAATTTCTTAGTGCCAAAAATAGATATTCCGAACTTTTCCATGCCTAGCCATGTCACTGAGTTAACATGGCCATAAAAAACAGTCTACAAATTGGCAAACATCGACTGACTCTGACAGTACAGTAGGGTCTCCCAACGAAGACGCTCCCCGAAATTCCAATCTCTTAGTGCCAAATGTCGATAAGGCGGCAAAAACAAGAGCACTTGTACAAGGCAATAGATATCGCTTTCTAATATTAGATGGCCGCAGGTGAGATAACAGAAGAGGAGATAAAGAAATTGGATAGGTTCCTCTTTGATCAGAAAGGGAGGGAGTAACATACACTAAGCGAATATTTATACAAGATATCAATTAATTTCGTTGGAAATTTTCGGCTAGTTTAAAGAAAAAGAGGTTTGCTTTTTGGGTAAGGTTTTTAGTGAAATTTTAAGGTTTTTAGTCAGGTTTGTAGAGAGGTTTTTAGTGAGGTTTTAAGTGAGGCTTTAAGTGGGGTTTTAAGTAAGGTTTTAAATAGAGTTTTTAGTAAGGTTTTTAAAAAGGTTTTTAATAAGATTTTAATAACGTTTTCAGTGATGCTTTTATATAAGATTGCCTATTACTTTAGGTTTTTAGTAAAGCCTTTAAGAGAGTTGTAAATTAAATTATATTCTTAGAGAAATGTAAGAAATAAAATTAGAACCTGTCGCGCGTCATATGGAGTTGCCTTTAACAGCTGCCCCACAATAGTAGCCCAATCGAAAAGAGACGATTTCAGCAAGGGTACAACCCGCGATAGTGGGTGCAAGACAACCGTTTTATTCTGAAATTCAACATAGTTAACTTAACCTCACATAAGTTACTATAACTAACAAAGTAGAGCTCACCGCAGTGTGTCCTCCTACTTTCCGCGCGACAATGAAAGCGCATTTTTCAATCGGGTTACTTACATGGCGCTCAAGTATGGCCATATAATTAACCGGGCCTAAATCCATACATTTTCGGACTAACTTATAAAAAATACTAGATCTCACTTAACTATCGGCTAAGCCTATCGAGATCCGATTTCGACCGTCGACACTACCATTTACTTACACTTAAAAAAGGTTAATAAAGCTACGAAAGTGCTGGAAATGTTACTACTTTTTATTTATTACAAATTCTTAGCGAATCTAAAGTATTTTAATTTATTTATTAATATTAATAATAATAATAAAGTATCGAAAGTGCTGGAAATATTACTCCTTTTTATTTAGTTAAGATTCCTAAGGTTGTCTAAGGTATTTAAATTTTTGTATTGATATTTAATAAACTATCGAAAAGGCTGGAAATATTACTCCTTTTTTTTAATAAAGACTCTTAAGGGATATTGGATACTGGATAACCCTTAAGAGTTTTTAAAAATATATAGAAAATATAAGAACATTTTTACAACACAACTCTTCCTAAGTTAATCCTAAAAAAATATATTTATAAACACAACTTAAAGTTCTACAAATATATACGCCTCAAAATAAAGTAAGAAAACCCATTTTCCAGAGCCTTATCAACAAATAATTTATTCTGCAACTCAAACACATTTCTAATTAAATTCAAATTCAAAAGATTGAAGTTTCTGGTTCGTTTTAAAGTATCTCAGATAATGGAACACTTAATTTTTCCCAACAAGAGACCGATACCGATACCAATTCCGATTTCGAATCCCATTTCCATTACCATTCCAATTTCCTGCCTCATTCCGTATGTATCTCTTCATCTTTTGCGGCCTTTCTGCCTCGGTTATGAGTCTCGGGATTGGTCTGGGTCTTGGGCTTAGGATTGTGCCTGCTGCCTGCTTATCGGGCTGAGCCATCACAGCGACTCCATAAAACACTTAGTAGAGCCCAATTGGGGGCGTGGCCGTTTGAGGGGCGGGCGTCAAGTGGTCAATTAATAGCACACAAATGTACAAATGTACAAATATTGTGACAGCCGCCGCGCTCTCGTCATAAAGCCGGGTTCTCCCCGTCCTCTCCACCGAAGGCCACCTGGTACTCGGGGAAGATGGAGCGCTACCGATTAGAGACGGCGGTAAATTTGCATTATGCAAATCAAATGCCAGCGGCAATTTGCCGACGCAATTAGTCGCCTTGTCAGAGGATCGGCGACAAGGAGTCGTCGGTGCTGGGCTAAGGAGTCGTGGACTAAGGAGTCACACAGCTAAAAAAAAATTTAATTAAATTTTGTAATTATTAAATATAATTTTCTTCCCAAGCAGAGTTGGTTACATAAGGGGGGAAGTTACTAGAAATATATAATTAGCAGATCTTGTTCCGAAATATAACATAAATAATAAATAAAATAATATCCTTTTAAGTTAATAACTTTAAATTAGCTAAAACACTTGAGATAATAAAGTTTAAATTAGATTTCTATAAAATTCCATTAAAACATTAATATATTTCCATTTAAAATTTTTAAATTCATTTGAAAATTAGCAAAAATATATCTTTGAACAGAAATGCCAGAGAAATTGCTGGCGATTTTAAATCAACTGAATTGCTCTCCCAAAAGTAGGTTATATAAGGTTACAGCAGTGATGCCCAAGCCCCCGTCACATGTGGTTGGTAAAAACTCTGCCGGTTCTCTGCCGCTACACAGACAGTGTAAACGTGACGTGAGCAGCAGAGAAGAGAGAGAATGAGAGGTCGAGTGGTGCGGTTGCCAGAGCAGTGCAAAGCATTAAAATTTAATGCTTAGTTTTAATTAAAATTTAATGCTTTGCACTGTTCTGGCAACCGCAACGTCTCGCGCGAAGCCAACTTCGTTTTTCTCTTACGCACACAAATGCAAGTCACATGTCATTGTAATTGTGTGGGCATCACTGGGTTACAGTAACACCTGAAATATTTTAAAGCATACTTCTGGGGACTTGTTAATTTTGCTTTTTAAATTCATTATAGTTTTTGAGGCAACCCTACATATACACATATTTTATAACCAGAAAAAACATATAAAATGTTTTGAAATCTCTTAAATCTTAAATCTCGAAAACTTTGGTACAAAATGTGAAATCAAAAAGAAAAAACCAAATCCACATTACACTTTTGTTATCTTCAATTTTAAGACACCTTTTTAAGGGGATTTAAAAAACCCTACTAATTTCTGTGGCATCCCTGATATATATGTAAAATATCAGAGAAGGGTAGCAAAATCTATTAAAATAAAGGCATAGCAGTTTCACTTTTTTTTCGACTTCATTAAACTAAAGTCTTATAATAAATTCGATTATATTATTAAGGCTTAAGTAAAAAATATTTTATTTATAATGAAATATAAAATAACAAAATAGGAAATACAATTTGTAAGCATATAGTTCAGATACTCCCTTGAGAGAGGTTCAGCCTTTAAGAAATTAAACATAATTAAACTTTCTTCGAGTGCATCAAAGGAGTTGAAACTGAACTGGCAAAGGGCCTTTGTTTAGACCTAGGACTTGGCCTGGTTCAATCAGCGTCATTATTCCATCATGTTGTCGTTGGGTTTCTGGCTCTAACTTGGATTTGCGACTCTGGTTAGTGGCCCCCAGGATTAGTGAGAGTTTAGCCCCCTCTTGGAGTCCGAATCCCCGCCAGAAATGCGAAATGCGATCGTCTGGCCGCCGATTCGATCACTTCGGTTTTTCAACTTCGTTCGGTGCTCGGTTCGCTGGCACTGGGACTGGGACTGGGGCTGGGAGCTTTGCTCGCGGTCACATCGACTTCGGTGCCTCAGTTGCCCGAGTGCCGTTCCAAAGTCAACAAGCAGCGGGCCCCGATCGCGGCTGCCAGCCAAGCCGATACGATACCCGAGTACCCATATCGATATACCAAACCGATCCGACGACGTGAAAATAATTTTTGTTTGGTTCCATTTTATTTATTTACGTTTACTTTTACGCCAACTGGAACTCGGATTCCCAGTGAGAGCGAGAGCAGTGAGTGTTTTCTTTCGGGCTTATCCATCTGCCAGAAACTATATATTTTATAAGCTGACCCTAGGGGCTTAGCCACTGGACACTGCAGACATGCAACTACCATAAACAGCAGTTGCAGTTGCAGTTGCAGTTGCTGTCTGCAGTGGCAGCTGCGCTTTTAGGCACTCAAAAAAATTCTATTTAAATGAAATTTGTTTACTCTTAATTAATATACAATTTCTAAAGTGAGTTGTGACTTTTCTCTTATTTAAATTCAAATAAAATATTATTATTTGAATTATATAATATTAATAGAGAGAAAAAATGCTTTCTTCCTTCTAATTATTTTTGGTTTCTCTGTGCCAAAGTGGACACAGTGGAGCCTGCCTGCCAGGCACCGACAAAGCCCCGGCATTAATCAGACGTCGATAAACTTTGACATGCCAGCGGCAGCCAAATGAAGCGATCTTCATAAATCACAGCCACGAAGCTATATGGGGAGGGGGGGCTAAAACGGGTGCACTAACTGGGGACTCATTTGATTTATGGGATTTATGGAGCTGCGGCTGCCCGCCGCCAACAAGTTAATTGAAAACGAGGCGTGACAGTGAAATTTGCCACTGCACGCCAACTGGGAAATATATGGCCAAAGATGTCCCGCCGATCGCAACTGGATCGCCAAGATGCACAGAGAAAAAAAATTGGAAAAAAAAATAAAAGAAAAAAGAAGGAAAAAAGAAAGTAATAAATAAAAATAATAAGTATTTTATTAATGGGAAATAGGTCCATAAATTCCATGAATATGTTGCTTCATATTTAATTATTTGTTGATAAAAAACTTGTCCAAAATTTGTTGTTTTCTGGGAGAAATATATTTACAGAATGCAGCTCTGCTCTTGGCGTCTATCGATTACAAATATCGATACCGATTTCTTTAATTTTCTGATTTAAAATGCCATAATGTCATGAAACGTTAAAGATGGTATTATTTTGGGTGGCTTAAGAGCTCCCTGGAGATATAGGGATTTCTCACATATTTTTCTTAAATTTTTTTATTTTAATTGGTGTTTTTTTTCTTTTGTAGATTTTGTTTTCCTTTTCCAATATTTTTTATATCTTTTAATTGTTGTATTTTATTTCTTAAACATATTTTTAAAACTAATTTTTTTGTATATTTAAAAAAAAATTTTATGTTTTTGTTTATTTTAATCTCTTTTATATTTTTTCTTATTTTCTTTTAGTTTGTTTTGTATTTATTAATCTACTGTAATTTTTTTAAGATTTATGTTTATCTTTTACCTTTTTATTTTTTTTTATTTTTTTTATTTTTTTGTTTATTTTTGTATATTTTTTCCAAATTGCCACTAAACTACTAAACTGACAGATTTGGCCATAATAAAAATTTAAAAGCCAAATACAAACCGCCGCACACACCAGCGGACAAGCGGACAGACCGACAGACGGACAAAAAGCGGACAAACGGACAGAGTGTGCGGAGTTGTGTGGAGTCTGGAAAATAAGTTGCCAACTTTAATTTATTGTGACATAACGGTATAATCTGACATAAATTATTGATAAGACGAGCGCCCATAAAAGTACAAGACAGTTGGCTTAAGCAATACAACACAGCACACAAATACACCACACACACACACACACACACAACGCATACACTCAACTCACAAACACACAAGCGAAGCGGAAAAGCTGGAAAACTAAAGCGAAGCCAACGCGTTGGTTGGGTGGCGGGAAAAGTCGCAAGAGAGAGAGAGCTGACCGGAATTGAATTTAAGACGAAGACGAATTTCGGTTGTTTTATTAATTATTAATTATTATTAAATATTTATTATTTAAAATAATAATTAAATAAATGGCCTTTTTTTACCCAAATACTATATGCTTTAAGTTTTAAGAATTGCATTCAAGTGAACAAGAAATAGATTAAAGTGGCCAGATGTTAGAAGGAAAAATAGTTAAATTTTTTTGTAATGTTTGTAATGCAATAAAAATGCTATACCTAAAACAATAGCTGACTAAAATAATGGATGTTTAATTATAAATAAAGTTAGATTTAGCCACACAATTGCAATTTGACCTGGGCACACTGTTCATGTGCCGACAGGGGCCAGACAGAGAAATTTATTGACTCTAGAACTAGCTTTGGAATTCCCAACGGGGCTTAGCTGATAAATTGAACAAAACCCATGACAAAGAATATATATATCCCTAATTTTTTTGGGGTTTTTGGTTTCCGAAAATAATTACGGAGTATTTTCATA
Organism: Drosophila triauraria; assembly: GCA_014170255.2. Classification (NCBI taxonomy): domain Eukaryota; kingdom Metazoa; phylum Arthropoda; class Insecta; order Diptera; family Drosophilidae; genus Drosophila; species Drosophila triauraria. The sequence continues at coordinate 17,311,824 of CM024333.1, forward strand.
ATATAAAAATACCCTTCAAGTACAATGATTATTTATATGGAATGCTATTATATTCGAAGAAAATACACACATTTATCGTAGAGCTTAGAAGGCACCTTTTTCGAGGCTATTACATCGCCAACTTACCCATTTCGCAGTCCTGGTCCTGGTCAGGGTATAACAACGGGCGAAGGCACCTCGAGCCACCAACAAATACCAGAGCCGCTTATAAATCATTTGGCTAACAACAACAACTGGCGGCGGAGCAGCAACTGGTCGGAGCTGCAATTGGAGTTGGAGTTGCAGTCGGCAGTCCGCCTGTCCGCCGGTCCGCCTGTCCGCCGGTCCGCCTGTCCGCAGTCGGGGCTCTGCAAAAGTATCTTTTGGATCTATTATTTAACTTTTATGTGCGCATAAATGCGGCGATATGATGCCGATGACGACTGGAAAACTGGCTAAGGAGTCGGAGCCAGTTTTCCGCCAATACCCAATACCCACCCCACTCGAAAGCCTCAACATTTTCGCAAAAACCCCAACCCCAACCCAACCCGACCCGGGCCGTGTCTGCTGCACTTTCATGTTAATTAACAAGAGAGACTTTTTATCAGCTGTGCGATTAAGCGAATGCCACTTCTGACGCCCCAACTCCTCCTGGATCCTCCTCCAGAGGCCGATCCCCTGCCAGGCGATCATCCACTCAGATAAGCGCCGACACACAACAAATTGTGGTCCATAAATTTGTGGATTTTTGCGGCTAGAAGCCACGCGGAGATTAGATACGGATTCGGTGTGTGGTGGAGGAGAGATCGCAGATCCGAGAGATCGAGTGTCGGCGGAATATACCCGATACCCCAATATTGATACTGCACATGTCAGCCGGAATGGCTGGCAATGATTAATTAAGGCTGCAAAAATATTTCCCAGATACGCGCAATCGAAACTCTGGCAAATATTGATACTACCTGTCATCTCGGAGTAGATTGCAGTGATTCATTTCGGCTCTGGGAGTGGAGTTCGAGTTTGGGTTCGAGTTCGAGTTTGAATATATTGCACAAATTTTTATTTCTTCCCAAAGAGTCTTTACTATTTATGTTTATTATTTTTGGGGGCTTGTCAGCTGAAATTCTGGATGATTCATTTTGTTTTGTAACCCTTTGGGAGCGGACTTTTCCCGTAATATTGTTTTATGATGAATGATTAATGCCAAAGGGCTTGTAATAATAGCAGACACTTAAAAATTCACCAAATTGACGGATTTCAAGCAAGTTTTTTGTTTAAATAACTTTTAAAATTAAAACTTATTTGAGTTTGAGATTTCCTGAATGGTTCTGACTTAGATTAATTATTAATTTTATTATTATTATTATATTAATATTATTTTGTATATGTTTGAGGTTTTTAAATCAACATAAATGTCGCCAAAAAGTATGCCACAAATAAAGTACAAGGAAGTTGCCACCAAAAAGATTTTAGAGTCTACTTTTGGGAGACCTTAAAAAGAGCATTAAAAACTCTTTTGCATATTGTCCCCTAAGATTAAAATAAAGACTTGATTGTTTTCAAAGAAAATATTAATATAAACTAAGTTGAGACTTAAGGATATTCTCAAGAGTGTTATTAATAAATAATAACACCCTTGACAATATCCTTAATATGTGTTTGAGGTTTTTAAATCAACAGAAATTGAGCTAAAAAGTATGCTACACATAAAGTATAAAGAAGTTGCCACCAAACAGATTTTAGAGCCTACTTTTGGGAGACCTTAAAAATAGCATTAAAAACTCTTTTGCATATTTTCCTTTAAGATTAAAATAAAGACTTGATTCCTGAAGGGTTTTTAATAAAATATTAATATAAAATAAGTTGAGACTTAAGGATATTGTCAAGGGTGTTATTATTTATATATGTTTGTGGTTTTTAAATCAACAGAAATTGAGCTAAAAAGTATGCCACAAATAAAGTACAAAGAAGTTGGCACCAAAAAGATTTTAGAGGCTACTTCTCGGAGGTTTTATAAATAGAATTCAAGCCCCTTAAGCCATTTATTAAGTAATATTTATTGCTCATAAAATTAAACAACTAATATAATAATATTCTTCCTTTATTTTCAGGTATGTTGCAACTCCCGCGTAGCTAGAAAAGACTCCGGAAATCGCTTTCCGAATATAAAAAGTTAAACAATAAAATAAAAATAAAAAGAAGGAGCAAACGAAAGACTTAGGCAAAGAACTCTGCGGCAGCGGCGGTGGACGGAGGACCAGGAGCGCCCGAGGGAGCTGGAGCAGGAGCCGGAGTAGGAGCCGTATCGGGATCGGGAGTGGGTGTGGGAACCATTAGGCCGTCGGATATGGCCCTGTTTCCCTCCTCCTCGCGACCGCGGACGCTCATGGAGCAGCTGCTGGCCCGCAAGATTGAGGCTGCGGCTGCGGCCAGTGGTGCTCCCTCCGCTTCTGTTTCCGCTTCCTCACCCGCTGCCTCCGGCTCGGCCACCTCGACCACCTCACCCACATCGCCCACGTCGCCCATGCTGCCGCCGCCGCCGGCGGGGGTCGGGGCGGTGGGCCTCGGCCTGGGCCTGGGTCTGGGCATGGGCGTGGTCAGCCGGCTGAGACGCACCGACTCCCTGGACTCCACCAGCAGCCTGGGCTCGCTGGCCTTCGGCGAGGATGTGTGCCGCTGCGACGACTGCCTCCTGGGCATCGTCGATCTCTACGTTATTAGTGCCGCCGAGGCGGCCAAGAAGAAGGTAAGCGTCCTTCCGGAGATGGCTTTTTATCTTCTTAAAATTTTGGCGGGAAATCGTAGATAAATTTGTCTAAAAGTTTGTGAATTTTAATTTAAAAAATTGAAACATTTCTTTCATATGTTATTTATTTTCTTCTAAAAATTGCAAAGTAAATGTTATATATGTTATATAATTTTACAAAAAAGGACAAGGTTGTCTAGAGAAGAGAATCCTCAAAGAAAGAGGCCTTTGCATATGAGTAGAATTCTTCTATAATTCTTCTCTATAAAGAAGTCTCTCAAAAGCTCTTCCTGGGTGCAAGTCTTCGCTTAAACAATTTGGAAAAAGCTTTTTGTTCAGTGTTGCCTACATTTCGGCTTGAAAATAGCTAAAACTAAAGATAATTATCGTTTAAATGGGTAAATAAAACTAAGCTAAGAATCAGCTTGAGTTTTTAGCTAAGATATACATTAAGGGGATCTGTAGGTTTTATATTTGGGGTGCCTTGTATGTTTTATTAAAAATTAGGGAAGACCTAAAAATGATGAAAATTCGATATCAATTTATAGGGTACCTAAAAGTATGCTTTAAAATATTACAAACTAAGAAAAATAAAAATTTACATTGTTCTGAGAGCTGAAATATTTTACTGAATACTTAAAAATAATGTTTTTTGCATAGATTTCAAGTCTGCAACGATTTCTATGGCATCCCTGTATTTTCTGTATTTCTGTTCCATTTGATACAAACAAATTTTTGTTTAATTTCGTATAATTTCTTTTTACAACATTTGAAAATAGTTTGTTTTAATCACTAGTGATTTTAAATTACTTAAAAAACTGTCTAAAACTATGCTTAAAAATGTGTCATTTAAAAAAAAGGAAATTTGCCCTGAATTTGATGGCTCAAAAATGTTATTGTATTTTTTTAGACAACTTTTAAAGTGATTTCAAAACTCTGGCAGCACCAAATAATTATTTAAAAACATATTTTTTTGGTTTTTGCTGATCTTTAAAAATATCACATAAAAAACAGAAAAAAACCCAGTTTCGAAGGCAAGCTATAAATATTTCTAGCTATAAATTGGCTAAAAATACAGCTCTGAAGTTGGACTGTTGGACCGGACCAGCCGGAAAGCTCTGCTCTCGGTCCATTGACGTCACTGTGAGTCCGTGAGTTCACGAGTCCGCGAGAGCGGCGAAGAGCAGCCGCTCATGCGTAAAAGCGTGGATCGTGTGAAAATGAGATCGTTCAACTGATAAGCCCAAAGGCAGTGAGAGAGGGGGAGAGAATTATGAGGGGACGAGCGGTGTGTAGATCTCGGAAGAGATCGCTCTCTCTCTCTCTCTCTCTCCCTCGTTCTTCCTCCGAAGAAACTTCCATCAAGTGACGCAAGACCCAAGGATTCCCACGTCATTTTTTGTTGTTTATGTAATTTCTACATTTAATAAAGGTCTTTAGCTTTCTCCTGGAGAAAGTTCGCGGTGTGACTCATATTTAATAAGGATCTTGCTGGCAATCTCCGGAAAGTTGTTCGCTTTTATTGCTGTGAACTTATTTCTGTGAACTTTAAGCCAATGTTTGCTGACTCGCCAAGAGCGGGCTTCCCATAGATAGATAAACAATGATATGCAATTATTCCGAACAACAGGTATTTCCTTATTTGTTGTGGTCTTTTTGTTGTAGGGTTAAACCCTTGAGGAGTTTGATAAATTATAGAACTTGAAACTTTTTGTTAATATATGGGGTTATATGAGAATATATATATTAATATTATGGGATTAATATTAAGAAATATTGTAGAACTACTGTGGTTTTTACTAGGTTTATATTGTTTAAAAATTTTGTTTTATATATAGTTTTATTTATTAATTTATTAATGTATTAGTACTATAAGAACAAAATGCTTTAGGTTGAATCTGTTGCTGTGAAATTGTTCACAAAGGCCGAAGAAATTGGTAAAGAAATGTTTTAAAACAAGAAATTATATAATGTATGGTTTTATTATACCCGGTACCCATAGGGTACAAGGGTATTATGAGTTAGTGCCAACCGAGAATGTATGTAACAGGCAGAAGGAGAAATCTGCGACCCTATAAAGTATATATATTCTTGATCAGCGTCACTAGCCGAGTCGATCTAGCCATGTCCGTCTGTCCGTCTGTCCGTCTGTCCGTGTGAAACAACAGATCTCAGAGACTATAAGAGCTAGAGTTACCAAATTTGGTGACCACATTGGAATCTGTTGCACGCAGATCAAGTTTGTTTTAAAATTTGGCCACGCCCACTTCCGCCCCCGATTTTCGGCGTAAAGTAAATTGATAGACTTAATAAGTAGGCAATCGTGAACGTGTTCTGAAAATTTGAGTAAAATCGGATGATAAACATAGAAGTTATTAAACAATAAAGTTTCTGAGAGAGATAGAGAGAGAGAGCGCACGTGCGTGTTGCTCAACATGTTTCTAGCAATATTTGTCTTCATTTGACAGAAAATGTTATTTTTTCCATGTTCATGTGCTGTTTAATTTCACCCACAATGCTTTGGGTACCGGGTATCTTACAGTCGGTCACACTCGACTGTAGCTTTCCCACTTGTTTTTATTTGTGAGTATTTAAGGTATTTTATTATTAAATATATTAAGATGTAAAATATTTTATAATTTTTTTTTAATATACATTTCATATTTATTATAGCAAATAATTTATTATATTTATATAAGTAAAGTAGTACATATGTATTTATATTTTGTATTTATTTTAGCAAGACTTACTACACATTATTATATAAATGATTATTGTTCGAATTTTTTTGGCATAGGAAGTAGGGCATTTTTGCTTACGATCTTAATCACTGAAGCTGATCACGGAAATCTGGAAGAATCTTAAGGTTCTTAGGTCCTAAAGCATAAAGGCTTTTTTCTATAATTTATTTCTATTTTTCCATTTTCTGAATATATATTTCTTATATTTTATGGGAGAGTTCTCTGGGTCTTAGGATTATATTTTTTATATTCTTTATATAGAAGAATCCTCGCTATTGGGTATATAGTTCTTATTAATGAAGCCCTCTAGTTTTCCCCAAGGACCTTCGATTGTGTGGGCATTTTCCACAGATATATCTGTAGGATCATTTAGCATTGACGTCACGCCCGTGGCGGCCTTGGGCTTCGATCATTAAAACAACGTCATCGCGGGTGAGTCTAGGCCAACTAATGAGCTTTGTTCCCCGGGGCCCCAGGTTGGCACCTCCACCTGCCCTCCGTCTCCTGCTTTTGGTGATAATTTCCAGCCCCTCCTCTTTCGCTGTTATCAGTCGGAGTAGAGAGCTCTCTCTCTCTCTCTTTGGGTGTCTCTCTGGTTTTGATTGGATTTGGATTTCGATTTCGAGGGCTTTAAGCCTGGAGCTGAGCCTGGGACTGAACCTGGAACCTGGACTGGGACCTAGGCTCCAGTTAGGACTGATGCGCCGCCTCGGAGCTCTCGCCAGCTGAGAGTGAGCCGAGTTGAGTTTGAGATTCGGTGTCGGGGTCGGTGCTGGTGCTGGTGCTGGCACTGCTGCTGGTGTGTGGCTTTCGGTGGCTCGGTGTCTCGGTGTCTCGGTCTCGGTGTCGGTGTCGCTTTCGGTCTCGGTTCGTTTGGGTTCCGTTTCCAGAGCAGAGGCAGAGTCTCGACCAGTTGAGCTTTTGCTGCGATCGCGTGCGGCTGGCTCCCGGGGTCTGGTCTGGTCTGGTCTCGTCTCGTCCCTCGCTTGTTGCTATTGTTGCTACACTCGGCCGCTACTATATCATTGTTATTGTTATTGTTATTGTTATTGTTATTACCTAGTGGTATTTCCATCGGTATTGTACGCTCTCCAAGCTGTGCCGATCTGTGCGAGCTTGTGGAATCTCTCCGGGCGCCAAGCCAAGCCAAAGCCAAAGCCAATGCCAGCAACAAAATATTATTAACCAGAGCTGCGCCGCTGCTGCTGCTGCGACGATTATTATTTTTAATATTTTCGGCATTTTTTTTTCTTGTTACCTTTTTTTAAATAATTTTAATTTCGCCGCTGGCCTAATTATTAATGAAAGCAACCGAAAAACCAAAGCAAAGTTCTTAAAAAGAAGCAACTTATAATTATTCCTAATTAAATGTTAATTGCTGGTGCTTGTGTGTGTGGCTTAATTCTTAATTAAACACCTAATTGATGGTGTTTTAGTGTGTGTGTGCCAGTGCGTGTTTTAAGAAAGAAAAGTTCCTTTGAAAAATTATATTTAAAGATGAAATTTGAGCTTGTTTCCTTGATAAAAATATTTTAAATATTACAACCAAGTTTGAGTAAAAAACTTTCCACTAAAAATTGAAATATTTAAAAAATTACAACAAGTTTTAAGCAGTATTCGAAAGTTACTTTAATATTTTCCTCAACATAAAATTCATATTTTAGACCTGTTTATCATTTATTGTATTTATTTGTTTGTGAAGCTTGTTGGTAAGTTCAGCCTTTGCGGTTTTTTAACCTTATCCAACCTCGATTTGTATTAACTAACCAGAAACCATACAAAAGAAACCTAAAATGTGTTTATTTAAAAGCCTAAACATTTTTGAAGATTAAATTAATAAGGGAAAAATTGCATTCAAGTTTAAAATATTTTTACAAAGTCTAAATATTATTTATTAATTACATTCACTAAAGAAAGTCCTAAATAAATATCGAGAAATGCAATATTATTATTTTTTTGCTTTTACTTTTAATTTTCCAAAGCTTAAATACATTAAAATAATTAAATAAAATATACTAAGTAAATGTGCACCTATTTATTTAATTTGTGTGTGCAGTTCCATGCTTAAATAATTTTTTCTAAAATAATTCAAAATTTAAATATTATATTCTTATTTATTTTACATTTTCCAAGTCTCAAATATGTGTTAAATATTTTATTTACTAAGGAAAAGCTCCAGACATAGTCAAAATATTATGGTCTTTTGTTTCTTTAAGATTTTCAAGGCTTAAATATTGTTATTAGCTAAGGAAAACTCCAATTAAATGCCCAACTAAGGGTTTTTGCAATTGCTTCCCTTCCTGGACACTTTCCAAAGCTTAAATACATTTAAATTCAAGAATTTAACTAAGGAAAAAACAGAAATTTTTGTTTTTTTATTTCCCAACTTGTTCCTCTCAATTTTGCAATTAATTACAATTAATTACAAGTCCCCAGTGGCAGCTCTGTGGAATCTGCAGTATGCTGTTTGCTGTTTGCTGTTGTAAAAGTGTGTTAATTGAAGCACGCGCCAAATTCTCACCGCCAAACGAAAGAGATAGAGCGATCTACGCAGAGAGAGAGAGGGAGCTTAGAGAGTGAGAGAGAGAGAGCAGGGCTAGGGCTACTCTTATACTAGATGACTGAAATAGCGAACTGACTTTTGCACCGAAAATCCGAGTGTTCAGGTTTATGTAAACATTTACACGCCAGCCAGAAGCAACAAAAACAACAATAAACAACGACGTCAATGAGAATGTGAACCCCTCTTTTGAACCCCTCTTTCCTTCTGCCGCAGCCCTAAATTAGGCGCTACGCAATTTGGATGGAAGTACTACCTCCCACCCCCCAATTATATAATTGAAGAGGCACCAGCCAGCAGCCAGCAGCCATCAGCATTTGCGTACGAACAGCGAATTCGGCAATTGAGGCCCATTAAGTTAGCCGAAAATGGAACTGAACGCCCGCCTTAATTGGCGCTTGATCGTTTCAATAACATCCGCCCCAAAGAGCCACAGAGCCACCCACAATTCCATCCCCATTCACATTCACAGCCGCCTCTCGACACGACGAGAGTCCCAAAAAACACATCCAAAGCCAAAAACCAAAATCCATTCTGTGCGTCAATGGCACACCGGAAAAAAAATTAAGGATCGTTGTTAGAATGATCACTTCTCTTTCTGCATATTAATTGAAAAAGGAAAACTTATTTGTCTTTTTAGATAAAAATAGAATTTTTTTTAAAACAAATATTTAGTTACCTTTTTAAATTATTTTTAATGTTGTTTAGGTAATATATCTTGGAATACTTAATTTTATATTCTTTATCAATTTGTCTTGCATTTGTTCTTATGAAGAATATTCAACCAATGTGTTTTAATCGATAACAAAATTATTCGGCGTGAATCGATAAACCAGAAATAAATTTTGATATTATTATTAGATATCCTTACCCAAAGGATAAATAGATAGAATAGAATCTAACTCTTAAATCAATTTAATCTGTTAAAAAAATTGCAATCAATGGATATTTATCGATATCAAAATAGTTAGGCCTCAATCGATAAACTTTAAAGATATATATATATATTCTTTAGAACTTTTGAGATCTCTGGACATAGAAAATCTAGATTTAAGATGTTTGCCTTGTAAAGTCTAAATCTGAATTAAATTTTGTTTTGGAATGGATTATTTGAAAAATACCTATCCAATGGGTATTTATCGATATATAAAGAGTTAGCCGACAATCGATTAAAATTAAAAATCTACCTAAGAACTTTTTAGAACTCAAGTCTCAAGAGATCGTGATTTACGATGTTTGCTTTGTAAACTCTAAATCTAAAATCAATCTCTTTTACCTTTAATCTAATGAAAAATATCCAACCGATGGATATTAATCGATAACAAATATTAAACATCGATTAACATGAAAAACATACCTAAATTCTTTCAGGAACTAATGATAAAATGAATCAATTTATATTATCTTTTTTCTCCATGTAAATTAAATGAGTAATTAAAGAAAGAAAGGCATTTCGTGTTCAGTGCATTCGGAGAAACAAAAAACTGGCATTCAGAGAAACAGAGGCCGTTGAAAGATGGCAGTGGGGAGCGGGGCGGCAGGGGGGGCCTGACAACGAACTGTGTTTACTTTATTAATTTTAAGCTTTTGGCAGTTAAAAAAAAAATGAAGAGAAATACTGAGAGAAATTGTTATGCGAATGTGAATGGCGGGCATTAAGCGCGTAGTGTCCATTATGGAGAGTGGGTGGCTTTTGTGAGTTTTGGGGGGATTTCAAATAAGATTTCTAGGGGGATTTCAGAGGGGAGATGGCTTGCCAATTATTACGTATACGTAATACACACACACACACCCTCTATATATCCATACTGTGCACATAGTGCCGCCATATATCCAGTCGTTATCGCCATTACTGTAGTTGTTGCTAGTGTCGACGGCATCGAAGATTGTACAATTGTTTTTATTAGATAACGAATACAGCAAATTTGTATTTAAGGACGGATGGGTATATATCGGTAGATGGCAATAATAATGAATAGATAATAGAAGACAGGCCAAGACATAAAAATAATACTGAAGGGGAGTGGGAAGAGTGAGAAATTGAGAAGGATTTCGGTTTTTAGGGATCTATATCAGTACATAAAATTATTTATTTATTTCGGAAGCTGCAAGCTAAAGCTGACTTGTTAAAAAAGTTGAGAAGGAAAAGAGACCTTAACTATAGCGACCAATAAAGGGGAACTCTAAGTGTCAGATCTATAAATCTTCCTATATTTTAGTCCTTACCTATTAGTTTCATCATTTTTAAGATTTTTTAATGATTTAGAACTAAATTCCTTGAATAAACTAGAATAACAACTTTAAAATGCTTGGTATTCCTTGTAAGAACATAACATAATAAAATGTTAAATAGTAAATAGTAGAAATCAATGAATATTTTGCATTCTTTTCAATTCAAATTCCCAGCTTAACCTGGACTTCTAACATCTAAAGGTTAAGAACTAACCTGAACCCTAAGATCTATAGTAAATGTGATAAACTTGACACGATAGATGTTAGATTTTTAATTAAAAGTTAGATTGATGTTCTGGTAACTGAATTCTATAAATATTTCGTAACCTATTCCTTTAAAATTCCCAACTTAACCTTGACTTCTAACATCTAAAGGTTAGATACTAACCTGAACTTAAAGATTTATTGTAAATGTGCTTATCTTGACACTATAGATGTTAGATCCCTAAGTAAATAGTCTAATAATGTTTAGAACTCTGAAATCTATAAATATTTCATAACCTAATCCTTTAAAATTCTCAACTTAACATGGACTGCTAACATTAAAAGGTTAGATACTAACCTGAACTCTAAGATTTACTGTAGATGTTATTAAATTAACACGAAAGATGGTAGTATCCCCAAGTAAATGATAATAAGAGTGTTCAGGAAACTGAAATCTATAAATATTGCGTAACCTATTCCATTAAAATTCCCAACTTAACATGGACTGCTAACATCTAGAGGCTAGATACCAACCTGAACCCAAAGAAAGAACCAAAGTTCTTCGCAGCAAACTCAAAGCCCTATGAATATTCAATTAATTAGCGTTCTATTTTCGAAAGACCTTAACTTAACCTGGACTTGGATCTGCTCAATGCATAATCGGATGTGTTGGGCAATAGCTGTTAGCTTTAAGATCTATTGTAGATGTGGAAGAACCAAAGTTCTCCAAGGTTTCCGTGGGTTTGTCGTGTTGCTGTTGCTTTTGCTTTTGCTGTTGTTGCTTCGTTATCGCCTTGCGCCGTCAACATTTGCAAATGACGTCAAATGTTATAAAGAAATTTCAGTTAGTATATAACAGGCCGTATATACATTTATATATATATATAGGCACTGGCGTAACTGGATAGTCGCGCTCGCTGCCATTTCCATTATTATCATAATGTGTGCTGTTCGATTTGGGTCTCCGTTCGCCTCGGATTGGATTGGATCCGATGGATCGCCTTGGCTACCCGACTCTGGGCGGTTTTCGGTATTGCGGTGGTGGCCACCACCAAGCAGCGGCCTGAGATGCCGCAGATGGAGCTTATGGTGCTGCCCAGATGCCAACACGCTCCGACAATGCCTACTTAGCTCCGTCCGTCGCCGCGTCCGTTGTCCGCCGTCAGCCGTTCGTGTGCCGAGTGCCGTGTGTTACATGGCACATACACATGTAGTCACTTTAATCAATTTTGATTGATGTGTGCGCATTACAGCAATGCAACCAAAAGCAGCCAAAGCAGCCAAAAGGCCAAAGGCCTCACCAGCATCGAAGCGATAATACCCTCATCGAGGGTATTACGCGGGTGAGACCATCCCAGAACTCTAAACAGTTGAACCGGAGGTTAAACCAGATGTTAAAGTTGGTTTCTTTAATAAAAAAAAACTCTACGAACTCTAGGGAAATAGGAAAATTACTAGTTTGAAACTAACTAGAAGATAAACCTAATGTAAGAGTTTATTTCTTTAAGAGAAAATTTCTTGAGAAACTTTAGAGACTAGAAATATGATAATTACCAGTTAAAAATTAACTCTTTGATGGAAAAACCCTCCAAGAATTTTAGAGAAGTATATACAAATGTTAAACCAATAGTAAAAGTATGTGTTCTTGATAGAAAACACTTGCAAAAACTCTACTAAAATAGGATAATTATCAGGTTGCAACTAACCGGAGGTTAAACCACATGTTGAATGGTATCTCTTTAATGGAAAAACCCTCCAAGAATTCTAGAGAATATACAAATGTTAAACCAAAAGTAAAAGTAGGTCTTTTTAATAGAAAACCCTTTCAAGTGCTCTACTAAAATATGTTAATTACCAGGTTGCAATTAACCGGAGGTTAAACCACATGTTAAATTGTATCTCTTTAATGGAAAAATCCTCTTAGAATTCTAGAAAAGTATATACAAATCTTAAACCAAAAGTAAAAGTAGGTCTCTTTAATAGAAAACCCTTTCAAGGGCTCTACTAAAATAATTACTAGGTTGCATTTAACTGGAGGTTAAACCACATGTTAAATGGTATCTCTTTAATGGAAAAACCCTCTAAGAATTCTAGAAAGGTATATACAAATGTTAAGACAGAGGTCAACGTTAATCTATTTAATCTAAGAAACCATTAAAGAATATAAAATGATAGGCAACTCTCCGAGAGTATTTGAGAAAAACTATTAAAAAATACGATTAAATATAAAAATATTAAATAAATATTCAAAAGGCTTTTATAGTAAATAATATAAATGTTCAGTAATAATTGAACTTTCTTTTCAAGGAAACTAAAAACTAAATTAAATTTAATATCTTATAAATTTACTACCTTTTTATATTTCGCTCATTGTTATAATTAGACTATTTTTCAAGGCCCTTTCACACGCTCATGTTAGTTATAGTAAAAAATAGGAGCTTAACTGGCAGGTGTTATAATTATTGGGCATTTGCTTTAGTCAGCTAATAAGTCTACCAGGAATATGTGAAACTCTTACTTAATTACCTTTTCTAAAACTGGGCGTGAGTTATACAACTTTGATTTATATTCCAGACTAATTGTAACCTAACCAAAATTTGAGAAACTAATTTTTTTTTATTTTTTATTTTTTACTAATATCGAATTAAGATTTCAATTGCGAATCGGGAAATGTATGACATTTGGCAATCACTCGCTTTTTGGCTGTAAAATGATCTCAAGAAGACTACAAATGGGACAAATATTCTGGGTCAATTGCTCCCTCTCTCTCTTTCTTAAACTTTATTTCCTGAAAATAAATAGTAAGCAAAGGTATATAAAACTGGCTTTCTTGAGAACCCTCCACTTATAATATTGACATGACACGAGCTTGAAATTGAATCTTATTTCACATCAAAAATTGATATCAATATTATCTTTGCGAAAATAACAATTTAATGCCTTTTAAATAATAAAAAAGCCATTCATTCACTCATTCATAGGCATTAAATAAGATCATAATGGCTTCTTGTCACGTCAAATTGCTATAATAGAAGCTCAAATCGAGCTTTTTATGATGAAAATGATATGATAAAAGAGCTTTATAAATAGATCTTATTACTTTAGTTATAAAGGCTTGTATAGGGTTCATTTTGGAAGGGTATTTGGCTGGCTGGAAGACCCATAATCTCGCAGAAGATCCAATCGCTCGTTATGATCGCTCACCTCGCGGCTGTCAGTGGCAGAGGGAGACCCAATATGACGGAGGAGGAGGGAAGATGGTGTGGTTTAAGGCGCGAACGGGTTCGCAAATGTGCGCAGAAATCAAAATGCAGCGTCTGTGACTCCTTCTCCTTCTGTGTCTCCCTCCTCCTCTGCCGGCTTGGCCCAGGACCAGCTCCAACTCCATCTGCAACTCCCCTTCTCTCCATTTGTGTGCAGAAATAGTTGCGTTCGCCATCAGTTCGACGCGAGACCGCTCCCCGGATGCACTGAGCCGAGTGCCGCGGGGCCAGATTCCATGTAAGATGTCCGTGTGCGCCCTCAGCCAGCAGCCACAGAATCCACAGAGTCCAAATCCGAATCAAAAGCAGAAGCCACCGCCTCAGCGTCCCGGCACACTCCCCCTCAACGGCAAGGGAAAGGGCTCTGTGACGCCGCCAACGCCGCCACCATCGCCGCAGGTTCGCATCTACGAGGACTTTGACAGGATGAGCGCCAAGGAGGTCTACTACAACGAGGCCGGCAAGAAGGTGACCGTCAAGCTGCTCCACTTTCCCGACGTCCCGCCCGAGGAGATTGCCAAGCTAAAGTTTGACGACGACGACGACGACGATGAGGATGAGGGCGACGAGGACAGCGATACCGGGCGGAAGCCCACCTCGGCGGACAGCGAGGATGCGGGCAGTGAGGCGGAGACCCAGAAGGGCCAAGCCGAGGCCGGAAATGCATCGACAAACTCCAGCGGTTCGGGCGCCGTCAAGAAGATCTTCCGCCGGAAGTTGTCCGCCAACAATATGCAGACCAGGAAGTGCAGCCTGGCCTTCGCCCAGGCCCACGGCATCCGGCAGCGGGCGGAGAAGAAGCTATCGATGCCCACCATCAGCATAACGGCCAACTCCGGCGACCATGTGGCCACCCACAATTGTGGCCTTCGCCTCGGCCTGGGCCGAAAGCTCTCGCAACAGCACTCGCTTCCCCTGGGCACGCCGGGATCCCCGCTGGGACCACGGCGCTCCCATTCACCGCTGGGCCAGAGCCTCTGTCCCGGCTACATCCAGTACTCCAAGTCGCTGCTGGAGGTGCCCATGCCCAGGGACTACGGCTATGCCAGCAGCGATGATCTCAGCTCCGAGTGGGACTCGGATGTGTCCACCTCGGCGGCGGGTTCGGGCGCGGGTTCCTCCTCTCAGGCTGCGTCGGGCGGCAAGAAGGTATGAATTTGGGTGCAGGAAAAATATATTCAGGATCTGCCAAGGCTTCAAATCATTTAATTTGAATTTTGAGTTTAATTTTCATTTAATTTTTATTTTTATTTTCAATTTAAATTGGACAAGGGACACGGGCTTACCCGTCGTATGAGTAATTTTTTAAATCAGTTTTATTAATTACTTATACGACTTGTAGGCCATGGAATAAGTCTCTGCACATATAAATTTTAAGAAATATTTTAAAAACCCTTTAAGTTATTCATAAAAGAGAAAGGAAACCAATTAAAAATCAATATTTTAAAGGCTTTAAAGCGAAGACGCCTATTCTTTTAAAATAAAGTATTTGATAATATTTTAAAATAATTATTTAAATCATTTTAAAGCAGTTTAGGCTTGGAGCTTAATTAATTAATTAATTTCCCACCTCAACCTGATTTTACAATCAGTCTTACAGCTTACTATAAGTGATAAAAGGCTGCAATCTCTCACCTGCTTTTGTCAGCCAAGCAGGTCGGACGTGTACTTAAATATATGGCCGACTTAAGATCAGGTGATGACGACTCAGCTGAAAAAATCGGGGCTGGCCAAAATGAGACATTACCCAGCTGTCAGCTGTGCCATGTAAAGCCATTAAAAACCCAGCTAGGAAGATTAGTTAATAAATAATGAGGATTTATGTTTGCTCTGCCAGAGTTTTCTCTAAAAGTACCTATTGTAAGGAGCTCTTAGCTTTAAAATCAAGTCAAATCTCTGCGCATTCATCCATCTGTTCTATAATTTAATGGAAAAGGAAACTCGGGGGATAGTTTGTAAACAATCTACCCGACTCTGGCGTCTACAAAATCGCGTAAATAAAAGCGAGCCACAGAGCAACAGAGAACAGGCCAGCAAATTGCAATGATTAAGTTAAATTAATGTTAATTAAGCTTTTGTGTTTAGCTATTTAGCAATTTCAGAGGGTTTGCCGCTCAAGGATAAAGAGATAATTTGGAGGAAAATATATATTTTATTTAATTAAACTATAAACCTCATTAATCACCTTTTGCCAACCCCATCTCTTGCAGAGCTCCGGCTGGCGAAAGATCCGCAACATTGTCCAGTGGACGCCCTTCTTCCAAACCTACAAGAAGCAGCGCTATCCATGGGTCCAACTGGCCGGCCATCAGGGCAACTTCAAGGCCGGTCCCGAGCCGGGCACCGTGCTCAAGAAGCTCTGTCCCAAGGAGGAGGAGTGCTTCCAGATTCTCATGCAGGACCTCCTCAGGCCCTACGTGCCCGTCTACAAGGGTCAAGTGACCAGCGAGGATGGCGAACGTAAGCATCGTTTTTTTTTTTAATTCCAGTTTAATTATCCTTCCTAATCCTTGGCCCCCGTCCTGAAGTATATCTCCAGCTGCAGGACCTGCTGAGTGACTATGTGCAGCCGTGCGTGATGGACTGCAAGGTGGGCGTGCGCACCTACCTGGAGGAGGAGCTGTCCAAGGCCAAGGAGAAGCCCAAGCTGCGCAAGGACATGTACGACAAGATGATCCAGATCGATGCCCATGCCCCCACCGCCGAGGAGCACGCGGCCAAGGCGGTGACCAAGCCACGCTACATGGTCTGGCGGGAGACCATCTCCAGCACGGCCACGCTGGGCTTCCGCATCGAGGTAGGGTCCCTTAATTATCCTTCAGGGATTATTGATTTTGCTATAAATAATTAGGATTCCCCAAGCCTTGCAATCCTGTTTCGCTTGCAATTTAAAATCAGAATGCCAAGGTCCTTAACCCACCTTTTCTGCAATTAACTTTCCATTTGGTGGCTAATTATAGTAATTGCTGGTAAAATCGTTTAAATTTCCATTAAGCACTACTGATAACCGTGAATAATTCATATTCATTATCTATTCGCAGGGCATCAAGAAAAGCGACGGCACCAGTTCCAAAGATTTCAAAACGACCAAGTCACGCGAACAAATTAAGTTGGCCTTTGTCGAGTTCCTCAGCGGTCATCCCCATATTCTGGTGCGTACTTAATCGATTGCAGCTACTGACTTTAATCAGGCTGTAATACCTTGAATTTTCCATTAATTGAGCGGGATTTATCTATCCAAAATATAGAGATTTTAATTATAAATTAAATTTTTTTAAGAGTCTCGTTAAAACGAATGAAATTCTTAAATTCCTTTAATTTTTTAAATTTATTTAAAAGCGTTTCGCGTCTGACTTCTATCTCTTGTTCGCTCTTTCTTTTACGCTTTGCCTGCAATGTACAAGCAAAGCAGCAACAACAGCCGTTACCGTTACAGAAGTACCCTTAAAATTAATGTAAATATTTCTCTCAATTCGCAGCCCCGCTACATTCAGCGTCTACGCGCTATCCGCGCCACCCTGGCGGTCTCGGAGTTCTTCCAGAGCCACGAGGTCATCGGCAGCTCGCTGCTCTTCGTCCACGACCAAAACCATGCCAGCATCTGGCTGATTGACTTTGCCAAGACGGTGGAGCTGCCGCCGCAGCTGCGCATCGATCACTACTCCGCCTGGAAGGTGGGCAACCACGAGGACGGCTATCTCATCGGGATCAACAATCTCATCGATATCTTTGTGGAGATGCAGGCCGCCATGGAGGCGGAGGCGCAAGCGGAAGCGGAGGCAGCTGTTTCTGGAGGAGAAGACGAAGGCGACAGCAAGCCCTGATCGGTTTTTAGACGGGGTTTGGGGCTGGGCCCCAATTCAAGGACATTTCCACATCCCGCATTGCGATTAATCCCCAAAAAATTCCTAGGCTAAGCTCCCCTAGTTTGTCTACAATTTTTTTTGTTTTTTTTTTCTTAACTGTTTGTCAGCGTACATTTTAACCCATTAAGTTTAAAATCAAAGACTGAAACCACAATATACATATATGGGAATATATATATGTACATATATCCCATATATTCTAGCTTAGATGTGCTGCTGATGCTGGAACCGCTCTCTGTCGCCGTTTTGTAGTGTTAATTTATTTATCCCGAAAATGTCGAATGAATTCCCGAGAGAGAACTGATAAATAGTTTGAGCCGAGGCCGTCGACAGTGGGAACTGCTGATCGAAGAGTAACTAAGGAACACCCGACACGCAACACGCAACAATAGTTTAGCTTAAGTTAATAATATAATGTTTATATGCGACTACCTACTAAATACTACTAATTTGTGCACTATTAAATACAGTTAAACCAGACATATACACAGCATTTTAATTATAATATTTAGAAGATATTTTTAGGGAAGCATCTGTTATAATATATTGACGAATTTCCGATGAAGTAATTTGGTATAATTTAGGAATTTATGATGAAAATGATACAATAAAAGCTATTTAATGTTTTAAAATAGGCGCGATTTTCAAAATCGAATTCCTTATATTTTTCCTTATGCAATTGGTCACACTTAAATTGCTCATGAACTAGCGCTAAGCGCTGCCAGACTGTGCGAGAAGAACAGCGCTTTCCCTTCGTTTTGTTATACTTCCGCCATTTTTCACAAACGAAAGCCCTCCAATTGAATAAGCAGCCCTGGGGTAAAATGAAAAATTCAAAGCTCAATGAAACGGCGCTGCCGCCCTTTTTAGCAAGAAGTATAACGTTTTTCATCGAAGTCATCAACCATCAGTCACTCCAGTCCCAAGGTAACATCGATATTTCGTTTCGATAAATTGATGTTTAATTTCAGTGGCAAAAATTGAGAAATAGAATATGCAAACTTAAAAAATAATTAAAAAATATAAGAAGTATATCCATATTTACATAATTGAGCACAAAAGCCTAATACAAATTAAGTTTTATTATTATTTGCAAGTCGATAGACTTATCGATATATTTTGACACATTTTGCACATCTCTAAATGGAGCAGCATCTGTGCATCAAAATTTGTGTCAAAAAAAAAAATAACAGAAGCTGTACATCAAATAAGCCGGCCCACTCCCAACGCCCAACCGAGCTGAATAGCCTCTAATAAGACGACACTGGACAAGGACTAGAATCTGACTAGACGCAAAGCCAGGATGATGAGCGGCAAGTCGGGCGGAGGCGCCAGTTCGGTGGTGGTGCTCAATTGCAGGACCTGCACGCGTGCCTGCAAGCAGCACAAGCCACTGCAGGAGGAGATCGAGCTGGGACCGGAGGGCAACACCACGCTGGCCCGCATGCTTCTATACTGCTCCGGTTTGTCCTTTGAGCCGCAGGACGGCGCCGCCATGCCGCAGCACATCTGCCTGAACTGCCTGCAGCTGCTGGAGCAGGCTTTCAACTTTAAGCGCATGGTCATTGACTCGGACGAGCTGCTGCGCATCGGCCTGGACGAGGCCCATGGCACCAAACATTACCAGCAGCAGCAGCAGCAGCAGGAGCAACCGCATCAGCGTCATCCGCATCAATTGCAGCACCAACAGCAGCAGCAGCAGAAGTGTGAGGATGCCAGCGAGGAGTACGTAATGATTGAGATGCTGAACGAGGAGCAGGAGCCAGGCGCTGTAGGTTCATATTAACTTCAATGCTTCTCCCTTTCCCTAAACCTTCTTAACCTTTTTGTTCAGGTTCAAGATGCTGAAACAGAACAGGAGCAGCATCATTTGGGCCACTCAAAGCTGGAAATGGTGGAGATTGCCACCGGCGAAGAGGAGGAGTTTGTCATCGAGGAGGTGGCCGAGCAGGATGAGGAGGAGGAGCTGGCAGATGAGGGCCACCCGACCGAAGAGCACATCACCATGGAGAGCGTGCATGAGTTCCAGCCCGCCGATGTGGAATATGTGACGATCAAGAACGAATACGAGACCATAGTCACCGAGGAGGATGAAATCGAAGTCATGGACGAGTCGGGCGCCCACGGCGAGATCATTGAGGGACAGATGATTGTGATACCCGCCGAGGGAGCCATGGACGAAGTCATCGGCGAGGAGACCCTCGAAATGGACGAGGACGAGCGCGAGGAGCATTTGGTAGGTGGAATAGCAGAGGCAAGATGTAAATTTGAGGATAATTATGTCTTCCATTCGCAGCTGGCCGAAGGCGACGATGTCTGCACCGAGGAGGACTTCCTGGAGGAGTCGCTGGACTCCAATCAACTGACCGCAGGCGAGGCCCTGCCCTACATGTGCCACATCTGCCACAAGCCGTTCCGCCAGCAGTGCCGCCTCAACCAGCACATGCGCTCCCACGTGGACGAGAAGCACTACGAGTGCGAGGAGTGTGGCAAGCGGCTGAAGCACCTGCGCAACTACAAGGAGCACATGCTCACCCACACCAACGTCAAGCCGCATCAGTGCAATATCTGTGCGCGCTTCTACCGCACCACCTCGAGTCTAGCCGCCCACAAGCGCACCCATGCCGAAGAGAAGCCCTACAATTGCGATCAGTGCGGCCGGGGATATGCCGCCTTGGATCACCTCCGGCGCCACAAGCTCACGCACACGGGCGAGCGACCCTATGCCTGTGATCTGTGCGACAAGGCCTACTACGACTCGTCCTCGCTGCGCCAACACAAGATCAGTCATACCGGCGAGAAGGCCTTCACCTGCGAGATCTGCGGCGTGGGCCTCTCGCAGAAGTCGGGCTACAAGAAACACATGCTGGTCCATTCCGGCGAAAAGCCGCACAAATGCCCCATCTGCGGCCGGGCCTTCACCTTCACCAGCAACCTCAATGCCCACGTTCGCCTGCACTCGGGCGAAAAGCCATTCAAGTGCGATCACTGCACCAAGGCCTTTCCCACCAAGAAGCGTCTGAATAGCCATTTGCGAGTCCACAACAAGGAGGCGCCAGTCACGACTATGTCAGCGCAAGTCATTGATAATCGTCGAAAGGCAGGAGTAGGAGCTGGCGGAGGAACGGGAGGCGGCGGCGGCGGTGGTGGTGGTGGCCGCGGAGGAGGAGCAATGACAGATGTACCTGAAGTACCGATATCCACCTCCAAAGTTGTTGTAGTGCTTTGAGAGAGCAAGGGGGGCTAAGGTTCTAGGGGTCTAAGACTAGCCTAAGGTTTTTACACTCGTACATACTATGATAATAACTGCACACGCATATATACATACATATATATATATAGATTGTATACAGAGCGCGCTTAGAAATCAAACAATAATGATGATGACACCTGTACTATGTACATGTAATTTTTTACACTAAACAGAGGGTTATTGCGTTCTTTTTGGGGGGTTTTAATCGGTAAAGGTTTCCTTTTTCGCTTATCACAGCCAGGACACGAACCCTCAAGTCACGACTTTTTTGAGCGGTTTTAATCGGTAAAAGGGATTTGCTAAAGGTTTTCCTTGCTCCTCATTCCAGCCAGGACACGAACCCTCAAGTCACGACTTAAGCGAAAGAGAGCGAGATAGATAGAAGGTTTGCAACCTTTATTGTCCTATAACTTCCTTGTTCATCGTCCAATTCTAGTCAGATTTCGCGACAACCTTCGCCAGACTTAAATTAAAGTATGTTTAGTTTTTTATAAATATTTATTAATCGTCAACAAGATCAATCAAAACGAAAACGATTTGGTTTTGGTTCAGCTCTTAGCTTTCTCTGTTTATAATAATATATTAAGATTACATTGCCAAAAAAAAAAAACAAAAAAAGGTTTTCCTTTCTCGCTCATTCCAGCCAGGACACAAACCCTCAAATCACGACTTAAGCGAAAGAGAGCGAGATAGATAGAAGGTTTGCTACCTTTATTGTTCTTTAACTTCCGTGTTCCTCGTCCGATTCTAGTCAAATTTCGCGAAAACCTTCGACAGACTTAAATTAAAGTATGTTTAGTTTTTTATAAATATTTATTAATTGTCAACAAGATCAATCAAAACGAAAACGATTTGGTTTTGGTTCAGCTCTTAGCTTTCTCTGTTTATAATAATATATTAAGATTACATTGCCAAAAAAACAAAAACAAGCAAGCTTAGTGATTTAAAACAACAAAAAATATTTGCTATTGTTTATCCCAAAAAAGGAGCAGCTTCCATCTATTCCATCGATGCTTAATTCCAATTAATATGGCCAATATGGTGGTGTGCTCCGCTCCGTTCCGCGGGATGTTCGTTATCTTAGCTGCTGCTGTTGCTGCTTCTGCGGCTACAAATTAATTTTTTGTGTGGGCGGGGAAGAGGTGTGTGTGTGGCAGATGTGGACGATTAAGGTATGAATGGTGTCTCGTTGTGTGTGTGTGTGTGGTGGCTGGTGCATCCACGTCTAACGTCCCAGAATGTTGCGCGACCATTGCTTGACCATCGGCTTGGCCTTGGTCTGCTCCATGCGTTCCGCCTCCTCCATCTGCTCGGCCAACTTGCGCTGATTGTCCCTGAACTGATTGATGGGATCGTCGAACTGGCGATAATAGTGCAACACCTCACGCACGTCGTCCACATTGTTCTGGGCAATGACTGAGGGAGATAAGGAGGAGTTCTGATAATCTGGAGGCTAGAAATTGGTTTGTACTCCAACTTACTCTTCAGGAAGGCAATCAGGTCCAGCAGTTGACCGTCGTCATCGTTGCCGTGCCAGCGGGAAATGCCGAATGTGTTGTCCGGATGCATCTTAGTGGCATTCGCATCCCAGTCGATGACGATGACCTTCGAAATGAGACATTAATAAAGTGGGAAAGGCAATTAAAGGGCTCTCACACTCACCTTGCTCAAGTCACGATTCAGATTGTCCAAGTTCTTCACATGATGCCCGTCCACAAAGTGCGTGGCATCCCTGACCAGGCGGTACATGATATAGCCGTTGGGATCCAGGGCGTCCAGGATGGGAAACACGGTCATGCCCTGTTCGGCGGTGAAGACAACGATCTCAAACTCCTTGGCGCACTCCGCGAGGAAGTGATCAACGCCAGGTCGCTTCTTGAAGCGCCAGCCTGTCTGGTATGTCCAGTCCGGATGCACAAGGACGTCCTTCATCTCGAGAACGAGCGTATAGCGCGGCTGTACATACGGTGGCTTGAGCGGATCGGGCAAGAGCTTGGCACGCGACGGTTCCTGGATCATCTTCTGGTAGTAGTGCATACTCTTCCACATGCGTTGCACATACTGCTGCACCACTGGCTTCTCCGTGAACTCATCCTCGATCGTCTGCCCATTGGGGTCCACCTGGGGCTTGCCAAACTCGTAGACGGCCCACAGGCCACAAGCCAAGCCGCCGCCGCCAAAGATTGCGAAGCTGTCGGAAAAAGAGGGAAAGGTAAAGCGGGGTTAGCTTAATATTTTCATGTATAGGAGGATGAGCATGGGTTATTGGCATTAAAGCGACACCTACCCCAGCTTCATGCGCTTCCAGGCGCGCTCATTCTCCTTGGCCTCCTCCTCTTCGCGCTTCTTGCGCTCCTGCTCTCCGCCGCTGTCCACCTCCGGCGAGGTCTGTGGGAAGAGCTTGGACAGCAGCGGGGCATTGGGATTTGTCATTGTCGGCCCGTCAGTGGCTGTTGTTGCTCCGCCAGCTGTGGCGGCTTCTTGCTCTGTTTTTGGGTGAAAAAATAGCTTTGAAATTGCACAATGCGAAGGCGTTGAGTACTCACTGCTGGCCGAGCTATAGCTGCGGACTGTGTGGAGAATGGGAGACAGCGAGGAAAGCAGCGAAGCAGGAATCGACGGTGTTGTGGAATTTGCACGGTGCTGCTGGTGCTGCTGCTGCTGGCGATGATGATTACCCAATGCACCGTGGTAATGGATGGTTGTGAGGACTCGCGGCGTGCTCAGGCTGCGCAGCATCTGGAGGACGGTGGCCGGGGGCGCCATGCTCATGCTTCGGTTTTCTGCCTTCCTTGTGTCAAACTTTTGTGTCCTGCCTGCTGGGCAGTGAGTTTTTCTTTACAAATCCCCAATAAAAAAATTACAACCTCGCACCGGCACGGCGATGGCATTAGGTATTTTTTCGCCTGTCACCCCAAAAGGCGTTAGTACATTCAGCACGTGGTGTTTGGTCGGTGTTGGCCTGACTTCTGTCTCTCCAAATCTAACGGGTTTTGAGTGGAAAATAAAAGCTAACTTTAAATAATTTCATTTAAAAATGTTCTTTAAAAAATCATTCAATGTAAGAGATAGATATATTTAAGTTTTGCAATTGAAAAAACATGTAAAACCACGATTTTTAATGAATTTTAAAAAATATTTCCAGCTTTTTTCTAGCTGTCTTGGCTTGATTTACCGTATTGTTGGCAGCACTGGTGGTCAGCTGAGAGCGGTCGCAAATGGCAACACTGGCGAAACGGGCCAGCAACAACAACTAATTAACGTTTGAAATAAGTTTAATATTAAAACTACCACTTAAATCACACCTAAAAGGTTGCAAAGAGCAACCATGTCGCTGGCTGACTCCGTGGAGCTGCTGGCCAACCGCCTGTCACGTCCCCAAATCCCGCGAGAGGCTGCCCTTTGTCGCGTTTGCCATGTTCTCTCCGCCAATTCTTTGCCGCTCTTTAAACAACACTTTATTTGCGGAAAAATAACGACTCTGGCCAAGGTTTTGACCTACTGCACCGGCCTGGAGATCCTGGAGGCCGAGCACTACCTGCCCCAGCACATTTGCCCGGGATGCATGGTCAAAATGCAGTCGTCGCTGCAGTTCAAGCGCAGTGTCCACCGAATGGACAGGATGCTGAGGCAGCGTCACTTGGAAAAGGGGAATAAGTCCTTTAAAGAACCCTCGCCCAAGGCTGGGAGTGGGGAAAAGGTCAGCGAGGAGTTAATCTTTGTGCTGGATGAGCAGGATGCCACAGAGGAGCAGCATCTTGAAATAGAGCTAGAGACTCGGGAGGAAACAAGAAACGATCCGAAGCAGGCCGAATTAGAGCTAGGATTGGAACAAGCGGACTCACAGCAGCTGGAGCCCGAAGCAGAGAGCAAAAATCAAACCAAAAACTGCCTACAAGTCACAGAAGAAGAAGATTTAGAGGCGGCATTAAATGAAGACGAGCTGTACGAGATTGTGGAGGAACCAGAGGACCCAGAAGAGCCGCAGGAGCCTCCGCTGGTAGTTGACTCGAAGGCAAAGCCGCCAAAGTCAGCCATCGGCAGAAGCCAGCGCAGTAAAACCCAAAATCCCTCCCTAAAGTGTCAGGTTGGTTGGCTTTTGTTAAATATTCCCTAAATTCTCTCTAAAAATCTAGAATCTTTGCAGATCTGCGGCAAGCAGCTGAGCACCAGCAACTCCTTCAAGTACCACATGCAGCTGCACGGCACGGCCACGCCCTTTGTCTGCCAGATCTGTGGCGAATCCTTTAAGACCCGCAACGCCCACGACGGCCATGTGACGCTGCACGATCCCAACAACCCGAACCGGTGCCCCACCTGCGGCAAGGTGTACCGGCAGGCCTCGTCGCTTCGCTCTCACCTGCTCACGCACAGCGGCATCAAGCCGTTCGAGTGCCCCGTCTGTGGCAAGCGGCTGACCCAAAAGTCGGGCTACAAGAAGCACATGCTCACCCATACGGGCGAGAAGCCGCACGGCTGCGATGTCTGCGGCCGGAGTTTCCGCTACTCGAGCAATCTGATTGCCCACAAGCGCTGCCACAGCCAGGAGAAGCCGCATGAATGCCAGGTGTGCCACAAGCGCAGCTTTGGCAGCACTTCGGAGCTGAATCGCCACATGCTCGTCCACAGCAGCGAACGGCCGTTTGCCTGCAGCGAGTGTGGGAAGGCGTTCAAGCGCCAGGTATCTCTGGGCTTGCACCAGCAGTCGCATAGGACAGGCAAGACTAAGTGGGGCAAGGTGGTTTCGCAGGCTGTGCAGGAGGATCACGAGGAGAGCTGAGCTTTCGGCAGAGCGTCTTAGGTCCCAGAGGTTCTTTTGAGGAGCCTTTTAGGTCCCAGAGATCCTTCTGAGGAGTCTATAAGTTCTCAGAGGACCTTCTGCAGAGCCTTTTAAATCCCAGAGAGCCTTGTGCAGGGTTAGAATTACAATGTTCACGTATTTGTCACTATTTTAAGGGCTCCCATCTTGAAGAAAAGTATTTAATTAGCTTAATTAATGGTTATTTAGTTTTATTTGTTATGTTTAGCCAGGTTCCTGCTGAAGTTTAGCCTTTATTGTTCCCTAATTATATGTTAGTTCCCTAAATAATAACTACAAATACATAAATAAGTTGAAAAAAACTGCTTTTAATTGAGTTTTGCTTTTTATTTTCGGTATTTGCCCGTTGTAAGTATGATAACAAGTTGCAAGTGTTACAGGGTTACAAAATACATACGCTCTAGGATTAAATATTGTTCCTCTGCTCCTTCTAGCCTACATAATGTTAATATATATACCTATAACAAGGAGGAGTCTGGCTGCTATTAGGTAGTAAGGTAAAAACAATTCTCTTCTCTTGTAATTGGGATTTTCCGAGGGTCACATGGAAGTTCTGATTGGTTTTTTTTGTTTATTTTGTGCGCTACAAACTACTTTGAACCGATCTTACATGCTAGAAACCAATTCGGGAGGAAAGCGGAACGAGGTGGTGAGCGTTGGATGCTGGGAAAGCGATCAAAGGGAGTGAGAATTATAAAAAACGCAAAGAAAGAAGAGCCGAGAACCTGAAAGACTCTTGCAGAAGTTATAGCTCTTCAGCCAAGATAGTTTCTTGCTTTTCTGCTTGAAAACGAAAGGACAGACCTGGCTAGATTGACTCTGCTGCTGCTGATCAATAATATTTCTACTTTACAGGCTCTCCCTAACTGCCTGGCCAGCTTCTGACTAAAATAATTACACCCTCTGCTTGGGCTACAAAAAAAAAAGAGGGTTTTATCTTTCCTGATCGATCGCTTCATACATAGAATTAATGTATAAATAAATATGTATATATATATATATAGATGTAAGTATGTATATGTTTAGACAATGTGAGTGCTTCCTATAATACTTGGCAGAGACATAATATGAGAGTAGATCACAAGGAGTCGAGGCTAAAATACATATGTAACTTAAAGGATGATGCATAATATCGTTGAGCTCCAACAAAGGGAAACAAATGGGGGAGAAAAAAATAAAATAAAAACATTCTGGAGGCACACATGGAGCATGGAGCATTCCCCTCTCTCGCGCTCTCTCTCTCTCTCTCTTGTCTCTGGATTCGGTTTGTGGGTCTCCCACAGTTGCCACTGCTAATCCTTCTCCTGCTGCTGCAACAGGGCAGCAATCTCCTGGAATTTGTGACGGAAGTCCACGCTGCTCTCGCTTATAACCGACATGCTGGATGAGGGGTCCTAATTAACCACAAAAAACCCCAATTAAAACATTAAAAGAAAGAAACGAAGGTGAAAGACTCTTACCAGAATGTCCCTGGTGGCATCAATCTCGTCCAGGTGTCCCAGCAGCGATGTCAGCGAAAAATCATTGATATTCTCCTCCAGCCAGCGGGCATTGGAGGTGGAGTCTCTCAGCAAGTGCATGGGACTGACGCTGCCATGGAAGAAGTTTTGAGCTGTCAAGGAGATGCAAAATAAAGGGTTTAAAACGATTAATTTATTTATTTTAAATTAGAAATCTGCTTGTACTTGTGCTCTCATCCTGAACGGCCTCGTTGGGGGACATTCTGCCATCGCCCGTGGTGCTGGTGGCCACACAAAAGTCCAGATTGGGCATATCCCGACTGCCGCCGCCTTGGTGACCCGGCAGCGCCTGCAGCTCTCCCTGTTGATTGTGTTCCCTGGGCGCCTCGCCTGCCGCCTCCAGCTCTGCACCTTGACTCGAGTTGGAGCTGGAGCCGGAGCTAATGCCACTGGAAGCACTGCTGCCCAGACGATCAATGGGCTCGAAGAGGCCGCTATGAAGTTGGCGCACGCTTAGCAGGTCATAGGGACGACTGCCGACAGAAGCGGGGGGCAGGAGGCGACGCTGCACAAGCACCTGGCGACTGATCTTTTGGCGGGTGAGCTGGAAGGGAAAGAGAAGAAGGGAATTTAGTTAGTACACAGAAAGCCATGCGTTTTTCTTCGGTTTCTTGTGGTTTTTACCGCTGACAGCTGCCTCACGGGATCTATGATGTTGGCTATGGGTCGCCTCACTGGTAGCATTGGTGTACGGAAGTTGCCACCATCGAGGCCGCCGCTGCCACTGCCCTCCGCCAGCTGTTGCGCCTTGGTCATCAGGTCGCGCTTCCGGTCGCAGGTATGCCCGCAGTTGCACTGACGCTTGCGCACACGCTCGCTGAGATTGGCCACCAGCAGCAGGTGCTTCAGCTTGTTGCTCACCGAGGAGCTGGTGACGGCCTTGACGCGCTCCACGCTATCACAGTCGTTGGGATTGTAGGGCAGCGAAGTGCTGGCGGTGATCAGGGAGGAGTTGTTGGTGGTGGTGGCGGTGGTGGCAGTGGAAGAGGTTGGGTTCTGTAGGCTGGAGGAGACGGCGGAGGAGAAGCTGCCCGTTTGGGTGGCCACCGTCACGGAGGTGGCGGAAGACGAAGACGAGTTTGTTATGGAATTCGAGGAAGTTGCTGTGGAGCCAACGGGCGGCGTGTTCTCCACCTCGCACCAGTAGTACTCCAGCTCGAGCTTGGAGTCCTGGCCCAGGACCACGTACAGATCGCCAATGGTTATGTCCGCCGCATTTGCCTCGGTCCAGCCCTTGCGGATCCTTTTCAGGATCTCATCGCTCAGCAGGGGCCTGAAGTTGCGAGCTTGGGCGGCGGCAGCCGCCTCCTTGGCTTCCTTGCGTTTGGAGCGGGCCAAGGGAGCAGCAGATGCTGCCGGCGGAGCAGGGGGAGGGGCAGGTGGAGCAACCTGTTCGGAGGCACAAGAATCCGCTGGAGCTGCTTGAAAGGTCGTCGTTTCAATGGGAGTCTCTGTGGCCTCCGAAGCAAGCGATGAAGTATCGGCTGGGGTCGGCGGTGCTTGGGATGCAGCCGCTTCCAGGTCACCGAGAAATTCCTGTATCTCCTCGCCCAACTCATCGCCGCTGCTATTTTCGAGCTTCACATGATTCCCCTCCAAAGGCACATCGTCCAGACTCTTCTCCAGCGCCGGACTGGTGCCCGACTTGGGCTTCTTCGCCTCCGGCGATCGCTTCTCCGAGCCACTCTCCGTCCTGGGCCGCTTGCTGGCCGCCACAGGAATGCCGGGCAGGTTGCCCAACGTCTCGCTGCGCACCTTGAAGCCCAAACGCTCCTCGTAGGCGGTCAGACAGATGTTGATGCTGCTCAAATAGGCGGTGATGCTCAGCAGCGGTCGATGTATGGCCACACCAGGCCGCGGCTGGAAGCACAGCGAGGGATCCAGCGAGGCCACAGGCGCTGCGGCTGCAACGGGGGCTGGGAGTGGCACGGGCACGGGCACAGGCACTGATACTGGCACTGGTGAGGGCTCCGGGTCGGAAGCGGGAGCGGAGGCAGAGGTTGCAGGGTTGGGAAGCGGGCAGAAGATGGACTTCTCCTCGTTTAAACGCTGATTGGCACTGCGCCATTTGTACTCGAACGTCTTGATGAAGCTGATGAGCTTCTTGTGCAGCGGCACAATGATCCTTCCGCGCGGATTCTGGGCCAGGGACTGCACCCGACCGAAGGCCTCCATATTAGCGGGCGTTACCAGCACCTCCACCTTGCTGGGCAGTCGAATGTCCTCAAGGGAATCTGTGGGTTACAAAATCGATGGCTTTTACATCCCCGACTTGCTGAGAAGATCGCTGAGCCACTTACCGTCCAGCTGATTGAGCCGCCGCAGCGCCTTGCAGGATGGCGTCTTGATCCGTATGTTCTTGCCCTTGCAGCGAACGGTGATTTGGCCCTGGTAAACCAGCTGCTTCAGCTTCATGAAGTGCTTTTCGGTGAGGAACTGCAGCTTCCGACGCATCTCGCCATAGTTGATCAACGTGTACAGCTCCTGGGCGGGCTTCTTGAGCTCTAAAAGGTAAACAAATAGAGGTTGTAACTAAGATAGGACTTGGAGCAAAGGGAAAAGAGGTGCTAGCTGGATGAGGACTCTCCTCTTACCTTCCGAATACCGCACATACTTGCAGATCTTGTGATAGGTCTGATAGTAGTGCTGGCGAACCTGATCCTTCGTCTTGAAGCTGTAGTCGCTGCTGGCATTGCGTCGCTTGAGCTTGGCATTTATGCAGTTGGCCACCGCCTCGAAGTCCTTGCCAAACTCGTTGAGGGCATCGAAGAAGCAGTTGCGCTCCACATTCGTCCAGCTGGTCTTGCCATTGCCGGCCTTCAGCTGCGACGGCGTCTTCTGAGCGGCCTTCTCCTCCTTCTTGCTGTGCTCCCGCTCGCTGGGCGGCGGCGTCATCGGTCTGGTCTGGTCCTGTTTCATCTTCTGGATAACACGGGCGCTGGCCCGTGTCCCTGGGCAGTTGTGCGTGGTCACGGAGCCTAGCAGCTCCTCCTCTTTCGGCTGCAGGCTCTGCAGCTTGAAGTGCACTCCCCTCGCACTCGGCAGCGACTCTTCATCGAGGGAAACTGCCGGCGGCGGCGGCGGCGGTGGCGGTGGCTTGCACGGGTCCTCCATGTTGGCCACGCAACGAATCCGAATCCGTGTCCGCAGCCGAATCCGAATCAGAGTCCCCGCCTGCAGGAGAGACGGAAGGATGCAATTAATTACTGCGTAGTCCTCTCAGAAAGCAGCAAAAATGGCGCCCGGGGTTGGTTTGTTATTGTCGCTTTTCCGCGTCGTCCGCCAACCGGAAGAGCTCATGCGGCACGCCCCATTGCTGCAGGACGTGCCCAGTCCTTGGGCACCCTATATATGCTCACCTTAGTTCACTTTAGACATGGAAAAAGGCATGGCTTTGTAATAAAAAAAGTTATAAACTAGAAACTTTATAGTATAATGTGAAACGGTGTGACCGCAGTGTAGAAAATATTATTTCCCTCAGTGTGACCAAGGCGAGAGATTAATTATACCAGGAGGCTGTGAAAGTCACGACTTGCAAGAATATTACACAAAGGAATTGCTCCAAAACAGTGACTCGGGTGATTTGAAATCACATTTTTGATTTAAAAAATTACATATTTTAAATTTGTTTAATTTAAAGCGGATAAATATAAAATACTATGGTTTTTCTCATTTTTAAACTTTGATTTGTCCAAAAAAAGTTGTCATATTTTTCAAATTAATTTCGTAATCCAAAAATGCGCGAATTTGGTGTTTTTTCTGAAGCCTCTTAAAGCCAAAAAGAAAGTAATAGCAAAAACCCGTATATCTTCCGATTCGCCATAAAAATCCTAATTATTTACAATAAAAATTTTTAAATATATTAATGTGCAGATTTATTAATCTAATAAAAACTAGCACAGAAATGCTATCCGAACTAAAATATTAGAAATTTTGGCTTAGTTATGCTTTTTTAACTTCGCTTTTTCGAAGTTAGCTTTCTTGCTTGTTATTTTTTAATAAGATATAAAAACAAATCAAATTATCAAATCAAATAATCAAAATTACTGAGGAATCATCTAGCCAGTTCCAATGCGAGTCCGTTAATACTCTAGGCTGCAAGCAATTCGTACAAAAACAATTATTTTTTAAATTAGATATAAAAACAAATAAATCAGAGTTACAGAGAATAGTCTAGCCACTTCCAGTGCGAGCTCCACGTAATACTCTAGGCTGCAAGCAGTTTTTAATTTAAAAATGTAAAAAAAAAATAAATAAACAAAAGAAGTTTCAGAAATTATAAAAGAAATAAAATAAATTAAGAAGGGACTACTTGCCTCCACAAGTGCTGGCAAGTGAATGAACAATTCCGAAATTAAATGTCAAAACCCACAAAATAAAAAGTGATGGCCTAATTGAGACTACCTATTGATCGATTATTTTTGGCTTATCGATAGAAAATGTGGCCAACTTGTTCCTAGAATATTCGGCATCAAAAAGCACTAATTGTAATAAATTATAAGTATATTCAAATCCATGCTGATGCGAATGTTGGGTTTGATATATGTATTAGTTGCGTTCACCTAAACAACATGATCCAATTAGTGATCAATATCAAGTAACGCTCTTTTCTTGATATTGAAGGTTGAACTATCGATAATAAAAGAAAGTAGAAGAACATAAAAAAGAGTGAAAGAATGCAATTAAAGTCCATAAATATTTCAGCCATTTACAAATTCCGCAGTATTTTCAAAATATGCAACTAAATTATTATTTGTAGTGTCTTTTAGTTTATTTTCTTAAATTTGTATCTTAATAATAAGAAAAAAAAAAAATAAATTTAAAAATGTCGCATGTACATCACAAATAAATACCAACGAGAAGTAATACTAACAAAACGGCCGCAAGTATCACAATGAGCATTATTTTTTTCTGAAAATAAAGAAGAGGAATTTTAGGAGGAATTGCAACTATATAGCATAATGTGATTATTTTACCTTGCGAGCTTTCTTCTGGTTTTTCTCTGCCTGGTCCAGTTCGTCGGCACCCTTGTCCACGAAAAGGGTTGCCTGCTGGGCATGGAACTCAACGCGCTGGATCGTCTCGCTCTGCTCTAGGACCAGGGTCTGAATGCGCATGAACAGGGCGTGAACCTCCTCTATGGACTTCTCCAGTCGGCGCAGCTCGTTGAATCTGTCCATCAAATCGCGCAGCGTCTGGCGCTCCTTCTCCGTCTCCTGCAGGATCTGGGGGGAGCAAGAATAAATATATAAATATACATATATATTTTTTAGGGTTGCCATCTGCAATCAGTGTAAGCCACCTTTTCACGCAAACTAATGGACGCCATTTAAATTGATTTCAAGTCCACAGAAAATGTAGTTTTGTTGAAAAATATTCTTTGCCAAATAATTAATGTATATTTTAGGATGAACTAATTATTTTAATATGAATAGAAGGTACAGAAAAACCCTAGTATACTAGATCATTTTCTAGAATGCAAATAAACCGACACATCCTTAGTCAATCTTATTATACTTCCTTTTCATTAGCTCTTATCGATTTCTGGACTAAGTTAAGTCAACTCACATTGTCCACAAAGAGTTTGGTTGTCTTATTCTCGATGAGTAACTCGATTTCTTGTTCGCTGGCCTCTGAGTTGACTGAAAGAACAAATAAATGACAAAGTTATTTAATAATGAAAGGATTCTATTTATAAACAGCAGCCAATAAATATTCAAATAAAAAAAGGAAATGCAATTCAATCAAAAATATAATGGGAAAAAATAAAACAAGCTCTTTTAATACAAAAATAAGCAGAGAAGACAAATCTTCAATTACTCACTGATTTTTGAGTGTAGACGCAGATTCTTTTTGACTTTGAACTCGTAATTCTGCAGGAAAAGTTCGTTCTTATGCCAAAGATTGATAAAGGTCTGATGAAGACCATAGAACAGGGTTCTTTTCATCCTCGCCTCCAAGCTGTAGTCGTTCTCCGCCGGAAGATTTGCCTTGAAGTCCTTGAATCGCGTCATTAGCTGATTGCCCAGCCGCAGGTTCTTATTGTGCAGTTCACCCATCTCGTTCTCTATGCAATTAATAATAGTAATAAATAAACATAATAACATAAAGTTTTATTTATTCATTTCTCACCGTTAAACGTTCGCAGATTAATTGTTTGTGTCATGCGGTTCATCGCCTCCAAGTTGGCGGCTATGACAGCGAGTTGTTGGCGAATCTCCGAGTACTGAAAATAATCAAATTGCAGACGGAATAAATTAGGGATAAATTGGTCAGAAATTATGATAAGCTTAGTAGGGAAATATAAAAAATCTTATTATATTTGGGGTGATCTGTTTAAGACGTGGTTTTTGTAATTAAATGTATAGTTAAAGGCTTCAAAGCTTTAAAATTGAACTCCCAGAGGCTCGATCTAGCTGAATAAGCTACAGGAATATTTCAAAACATATTAACTACAAACATACATTGATATATTTTTAGTAATTTTCGCAATTTCTTTGTTGCCATTATTGCTTAACTTTTTTTGGGGAAAGCTTGCGGCTTCGTTGACCTTATAGAACCTGTTTTGTATATGTATCTACTTACGAAAATTCTCTGCCCGGTTGCCAAGTGCGAAATATTTGTTTACATTTTACGGAGAGTCGAAAAACGAAAAACCCCCCCATTAAGGGGAATGAGTGGGCGTGACTCTTACTCTCCTTCTGTATCTCCTTCTCACTCTATTCCCATATCTTTTGCTCTCTCTCTCGAACTTTTCGTAATAACAACAAACATATTTAATTGAAAAAACGATTTTTTTTTTCACACTTATCACGAGTTTTTGCCCTATTGAGTAATTCAGCTGATTCATAAAACTTATGGAACGGAACTTAGGGAAAAACAAAGAGAGTAGAGAGAGAGAGAGAGATTCTCGTTATGGCTGTAGTTTCTCCGATTCCCATGCTAAGAAAAATATATGTGTTTATTTTTAATAGATAAGCAGTTGGATTATTTACTAAAAAAATTTTAAAATAATTTTGTAATTATATTAACCGACAAAAGAAGACGTTATTAAGTTTTGTTTTCAGCAGAAGTTAATAAAAAAGGTTGCGAAAAACCTACTGATATTAAGGTATTTCTAAGCTAACTTTCTACTTAAATAGTTCTTCTTAAAAATATATTTAAAGGCCACTTGTATCCTTGACATATTTATTATATGAAAACGTACATTTGTATATCTGGACAATTGTGGATATAATTCTTTCTATCTTTGTTATAAAAGTATCTTATTTATAAATTAAAAAAAAACAACGTTATACAAATATTATATATCTTACAGATATTTTTTAAAAATATTTTTTACTGTAATATACAGTAAATCTTTTTAGCTTTAACAATAACTCACCGGATTGAGAATATCGTCCACATTCGATCCATGCTGAGACATTTTCGTGCTGCCGCGATCCTTGTTTTCGCCACTATTGTTATTGTTATTATTGTTATTGTTATTATTGTTATTATTATTATTGTTATTATTATTATTATTATTATTGCCGGTGATGGTGTAGCTGTTGCCGGTGCTGCCTGTGCCTGTGCTGGTCTTGAACTCCGTGGTTCCACTGTACACGTTCAGGAGCAGGGAACCGTTGGACGAGGAGTTCGAGTTTGAGTTCGAGCTCAGCGAGCGCTGAAAAGGCGGAAAGAAGCCGAAACAATTTAAAATGGATCCATCCGATCCTAACGAACTGCAGTGAAAAACTGAGAAAAAATAAATAAACAGAAACTACCAACTCTGGTAGAGTTTATTTGATTTTTTTTGTTGCTTGTATGTTTTTTTTAGTACTTTTTTTAGCTGTTCGCAATCTGGCGCGGTGTAATTGAACAATAAAAATGACTTCAGTACTGAAATTCACTTAGTGCTAAATGGGCATATCGGTGGGTGGCAAGGACGCGGACGCGGTCGCGGGGGTCGGGTGGCGCAAGTGTGATGTGTGGGCCACATTATCGCTGTTATCTCTGGACAATCTGATAAATGCCTAGCACACCCCGCCGAAAACCCCGCGATTCTCAAGTCAAAATAGTGCCGGCGGAGCCAAGGCGAAAAAGTTGTGAGAATTTGTGAGCGGATTGTTAAGAACCCGACGGAGCAACAGTGGGACCAGATTTTTGGTAACATCTTTTGGCTAAAATTTAATATTTTTATAATTTCTTCCGAGTTTTTAGAGAGAAGAAACAGAAACTAAATAAAAATATGCAAGAGCTCTGCAAAAATATGAAAACAGTATGCCTTTTAATGGTTAAATAGCTTCTATGCATTGTATCTTGCTTAACTGTCAGTTAAAGTTAACGATCAGCTGAGTCGACGTGATAAATCCTTAGCTGACAGCTTGTTCTGACAATTCAGAGTTACGTTTTCCGTTAGAAAAACCATATTTGTTAATAGGCAATTTTTAAATATTATTTGAAGATTTTTAACGGTCAGTTTAGTCGAGGCAATAAATTAAATAACT
Source organism: Drosophila triauraria (assembly GCA_014170255.2). Classification (NCBI taxonomy): domain Eukaryota; kingdom Metazoa; phylum Arthropoda; class Insecta; order Diptera; family Drosophilidae; genus Drosophila; species Drosophila triauraria. The sequence goes on from CM024333.1 coordinate 17,347,496, forward strand.
AACAGCTGGCTCTGTCGTAGAGATAATTCTCACCTTAGAAACCCAGTCAGTTTAACCGACCGATAAGCATTAACTGATCATTGAGAAACCGAACTATGGTTCTCCCAATTTCTAACTTTTACTTGTATCTAGATTCTATATTGTATTTATTAAAGTAATATTTAAGAGAGGCAATTTATCAGTATTTATGAAATATTATATAAAGATTTTTAACGGTCAGTTTGGTCGAGGCAATAAACTAAATAACTAACAGCTGGCTCTGTCGTAGAGATAATTCTCACTTTAGAAACCCAGTCAGTTTATCCGACCGATAAACATTAACTGATCATTGAGAAACCGAGCTATGGTTATCCGAATTTCTAACTTGTACCTGTATCTATATTCTAGATATTTATTAAAGTAATATTTAAGTGCATTGAAGTTTTATTTTAAAATTAAATGCCACTGTGCACACCGCTAATTAGCAGTTACCTCATATTTCTTTTTGCTTTTGCATTTGCTCCACTTACCAAAAGCTCCGGCATTCGATCTCTTCCCATCGTGGCTGCTTTTATGTGTATATAATTTTTAATTTTTACTTTAGCTTAATTTTTTTTAAATATATTCTTGTTGTGTTCCAGTTTTAGCGACTTGTGAGTTTCCTTTTTGTTGTTTTTGCTGCTGCACTCTTGAGCTTTGTTTGCAGCACTTGCTTTCAACAGCTGTTCGCGATTTAACGGACAATGAGAGAATGCGATTGATGGCGAAAAAGGAAAAGCGAGAGCGGGTGAGAGCAGCGAGCAGAGAGGAGAGAGTAGAGAACCGCGGGAAGAGCGCACCTTATCTGTTATCAAACCTTATCAGCTTATGAGTTTGCGATAAGAGCAGCCGAAATATTTACGGTATGCCCTTCAAAAGAGAGAGCTGAGAGAGCGGTGGCAAGAGAGGAGTTATCACTAATCATCTATGTTTATTTGCGGCTCTCTCTGTATTGGCACTCCGCTCTCTGGCTTCATTACACCTTTACACTTCTCCACACCGAATAAGATCCAGAAGATTTTCTGGCGTTCTGCACAATTTTCATAAAATAATATTTGCGCTGCTTTTCCGCCACTCGCGTCGATTGCTTCGATTTATCGGTAATGGATTCCTTTTGTGTTCACGGCGCCGCATTCGTTTTCGAACTGAAAAATCGACGCCGGCACACAAAACTGAGAGCCTCCACAAGTCGCGCCGAGATTTCTTTCAATTCAAAAAGATTAAAGACAGCAAGCAGGGCTACAGTGAGCCCTGTTTCTAAATATCTAGCAGATAAATATAAAAGTTATTTTAAAATAAAACAAAAATAGTAATAACTTAACGATTATTTGCTATAAATAAATATTTATTAAATTGTATTTATGGAATAAATAAAAACAAAACTCGATATTTTGCCATAAACACACAATGATCATCAGTATCCTTTTGCAGACCGACTTTAGCATTCAGCTTGGTTACTCCAACTTACCACTTGGGAATTCTAGCAAGAAAGCGATGCACCGATGCTGAGGCTTCCCTTTTATGTATGCTTTGGGCTTTGCTTCGTTTTAAAGCTCTGTTCGAACTTACAAATATATAAAATACATATTAAAAAAAAATAAATCATATTTTTGTATATACAAGAGGGTTTTATCTTACTTAGTTGGTTAAAGATATTATCTTATGCCTTTCCAAGTTACGATAAAGTTTTATTTTATTTTAGAATGGTAACCCAATGAAAATAATTATTATTTTTTGATGTATTTATTTTTGTACTTAAATTATTATTTAATAAAAATTTACATAGCTAAGCAAAGTTCATGCAGAACACTGTACTCAGGCTGCACTGTAATCTGCATTTATGTACGTGTGTGTGTGTTTGTGAGAGAGTGATAAAGATGAAGACTCGTATTATATTATGTGTAGTTAGTTGCGATCCACTTTTTTTTTGTCTCCGAATAAAAGCGAATAAATCGTCTTTTGCCCCCGAAATGAAAACTGGTTGAGAGAGCAATCCGAGGAATAGAAAAATGTGTTAATTGCCCTTTATTATTATTATTACTTTGTGTATGGTAAATATTTTTACAAGCCATCTTCTGACGGCATTGTTGTACATTTTTTTTCACGCTCCATTCCGCTGTTCAATTGACGCCAACAACAACAACAACAACAACAACAACAAATAAGAGAATAAATAAATAGAAAAAAACGACAACGTTCAAAAGTCACTTGCGCTAATTAGTTGAACTTTTTCTATTACGGCTTTCGGTTCGTTTTCTTAGCTATAATACTGCATATATGCATTTTGCAGGGTATCAGTGGGGCTATGTTGATGTAGGTCAAGGCTAATTCAATTCTCAGTGATATTCGAGGGAATTCTAAGCTTTAGCTTTGAGTTTGTTAACCTGGCTATGTGGGTATTTTCACGAATTTTTAAAATGTTTAATTTTAACAAATTTTATAGGAAAAGTTTTGCCCCTATTGGTTTTCTTGTTACACAGATACATATTTATAGATATTTCTTAAGCTATATAAGAAAAAAGACTATCAATAATTTACATAAGAAAACAAATTCTATGAAAATACTTGTAAATGTTTTTATCTATTTAATTTAAATACATTTCTATTAAATTTATAATTAGGATATAAGTACTCAAAATTTTACAACTAAAGCAGTGATGCCCAAGCCCCCGCCACATGTGGTTGGTAAAAATTCTGCCGGTTCTCTGCCGCTACACAGACAGTGTAAACGTGACGTGAGCAGCAGCAGCAGAGAAGAGAGAGAATGAGAGGTCAAGTGGTGCGGTTGCCAGAGCAGTGCAAAGTATTCAATTTTAATGCTTTGCACTGCTCTGGCAACCGCAACGTCTTGCGCGAAGCCAACTTCGTTTTTCTCTTACGCACACAAATGCAAGTCACATGTCATTGTATTTGTGTGGGCATCACTGAACTAAAGCCATAGTAATCTCTTTGAAACTACAGATTTATTATAACATTTTTATAAAGGGTATTTTAATAGCGTACCCCCTTGTTTTAAACGCAAACCAATTGTTCTCATTGTAATTCTCGCGGTTGCAAAACGAAGCTTATAAAATGCCCCGTCTACGTCAACAATAAAAACAACAAAGTAACAAAAAAAAAAAAAGAGAAACAATAAAACCATACAATTGCAAATTGCCAATTCCAATATATAATCGAATTGGTAAGATAGTGGCTTTTAAATTGCTTAAACATTATTTTATAACGTTTAAAGTATCTCAAAATTGATTTGATCAAGTTCAAGTTTCAGATCTTATCGAATAAATTTCTTGGGAGTATTATGTGACACTCTAATGTCATCCACCTTTATGACTTTTACTCAAAATAAGTTTTGATTCATTTGCGATTTTTGCTGAATCCACATTGGAAGTCATTTAATTGTTGGAAAGTCACACAAACGTATATACATATGTATAAATGCATACATATAGTGTCTGAGTCAATGAAGATATTGTATTGTATGGTCTGCAGGCATATAAAGAAATAAAAATAAATTCTCCACAATGCCAATTTCAATTAAGCTTAAGAGGGGAGAAAATGGCATACAATACTTTTAAGTATTTCAGCAATTTAGCGATTTATTTGCACTAAACTATAGAGTATATAAGGTATTTTAAATATTCAAGCTTGTGAAAAGAAAAAATTTAATATTATTTATTAATTATTATTTAAATTACGTTTAACGATTGCTACAAAGTAAAGAACTATTTCTTTTCAGTGCTAAGAGCCAGAGTAATATACTCTTTTAAGTACTCTTTTAAGTAAAATATTTTGTTTATTTTTTTTTATGTTGTACCAAGTTCCCAACATTCTTTAAATTTCCCAACTAGCTTTCCCTATTGCCTAGTACCCTCTCAGCTCAAATAGTTTGCAGCTCAACACCTTTTTTAGGCCTTTGTTTCATTGATTGAGTTGGAAAAACGACAATATTGTCATGGGTAGTCAAGTTTATGGTCCTTTCTTCATTTTTTTTTGTTATTTTTATATTTTTTTGTTAGTTTTCTTTTCCCTGCAGCTTTTCTTTTGTTTACAATTTGTTTTGTCATGTGTCGAAAATGGCAAATTTATGAGTTTTTGATGAGTCTTTTTGTGGGCTGTGTCACCTCTTTGTCCCACTCTCACCTTAGTTGTTATTCTCTGTTTGTTTTTCTTGTTGTTTTTATTTTTATTTTCATTTGGGTCAGAGAGAGGCGCTCACGCACCAAACGAGAAATGAAAATCGTGGAAAATCCTGGGGAAATGGGTGGAGTTATCGTGTGTGTGCGCGCTTTTTGACTTTTGATTAAATTCGCACGCCTCAAAAAACTACAAAAATATATGTGCACCTCTCACGCGGAATGGTTCCCAACCAAAAAAAAAAAAAGCTAATAAATAATAGAGGCTCGAGGTTGTTTCGGGGAGTTGCTAGAAAAGAGATATCCTGGATTTTTGTCGGGGAATTTTAAGAAAATTGGTCTTACTTTCTTATATTTAAGTCCATTTTATTTTTAAAAGAAAATACAAGCAAGTAAATCTTTGAATATTTTTGTATATGAAGGTATTTGACAATATTTGTTTTCCTTATTGTAGAAATTAAAATTCCTTGCTTTTTCTGTTAATTTTTTAACTTACTAACTTACTAGAATATTTATATATTTTTTAGAAACACAATATACCCTCTTACACTCAGTGCATACATATTTTGGCGGCGCAAAATATCGAAAAATTGCACGTTCCAAAACACAAAAAACCAACCCAGACAAATTGCTTTTAAAGCCTTTAAGGCATGCTGCAAGTGCATGGCAAGGATCGAAGGGGGGCGGATGGCCTTATTCTATATACATATATAAATATATATACATGATCCGCACCAATTTAAATGCGTGCCCGAAACTATGCAACGAAATTTCATATTTCTTCTTTTCCATTTGCATAAAAGTCACACCAAACAGCGAAACCAAAAAACCCGAAAAAAGTTCCCTTTTCCCACTCTCTTTCTCTGCTTTTTTTTTTTGCCTTTTTCCCCACACACACATTTTTGGCTAATGCAAATTTTTGTCTAGTTGCGGTCAGGGCAAGTGTTTGGCTTTGGTGGTTGGTTGTGGGTCCTTGGAGGAGGGTCCTTCAGCATAATGTGAATTATTCATTTGTTTATGCTTCTAGTTTATGTTTTAATTAAGCTTGCTGGCTAGGTGGCCCTTGCTTTGCCTTGGTCGTCATGAATTTAGCTGTGAACCGATGGGGCGTATGAGTAATGCGATATGTGACAAATTTGCGCAAATTAAGTTTTTTTGTTTGGTTTTTCTTTGATAATGAAGCCTTAATTTATTGGCATATTTAAGCGGTTTGTTTTAAATATTTTTATTGGTTATATGGTGTTTTTTTTTTTGTTATTAAACCTTTAAGGGGTCTTACGGATTATATTTTCAAGCATTTTGTGTTAGGGAGGAAGCATTTTCTTTATTTTTACATAACTTGGGACCAGAGTTGGTTAAATATAGATCCTAAAATTTATTTAATATATTCTTGATAGCTTTTTGAACTTGTCTTAACTTTAACAAACACTATTGGCAAGTTAGATAATTATAGTATATTTTTATAAAGATTATTTATTTAAACAATGCCTTTAAGAACTTAACCAGGCATCCGCCTTAAAAAAAAAAAGGCATAAAAACCAGAGCAGGCAATGAAAATTGCCAAGTCGCATTATTTATCGCATACGCATCGGGGTGCACGGCCACACACACACAGCAGCAGCAGCAGCAGCAGCAGCAACAGCACAACACACACATAGAAACCGAGCGGAAGGGGGCAAAACAAAATGGCGCTGCATTCATAATGGCGGTTGGTGGTTCGGTCGCTTCCTGTCGTCGTTCCGCTCCCGCTCCCGCAGCCCGTCCTCCGTCCTCCGTCCTGCTGCCATCATGTCGCAGCGGATGCTTGGCATTTATTGCAGGCGACAATATTTTGCTTTGCCCAGCATCCTCTCAACGCCTTAACCGCCACCCTTTCCTTGTCACACGGCAAGAAAAACCAGACTAGCTTCTTAGAAAATTAAAATAATTAAAAACAAGTAGGGAAGCTACTGTCGAGTGTGACTGACTGTGAGATACCCGGTACCCAAAGCATTGTTGGTGAAATTAAACAGCACATAAACATGGAAAAAAGGAAATGTTGACAAATAAAGACAAATATTGCTAGAAATATGTTGAGCAAGTCTCAAAAGAGACAAATGTTGCTAGGAACATGTTGGGCAAGTCTCAAAAGCGACAAATGTTGCTAGGAATATGCTGAGCAACACCCAACAAAGACAAATGCTGCTAAGAACATGTTGAGCAACACGCACGTGCGCGCTCTCTCTCTCTCTCTTTCTCTCAAGAAGTAAACAGAAACTTTATTGTTTAATAACTTCTTTGTTTATCATTCGATTTTACTCAAATTTTCAGAGTACGTCCGCGATTGCCTACTTATAAAGTCTATCTATTTACTTTAAGCCGAAAATCACGCCTATAGCAAATATACCGTTTTTTATAATTTTCGGGGGCGGAATTGGGCGTGGCCAAATTTTAAAACAAACTTGATCTGCGTGCAACAGATTCCCATGTTGTCACCAAATTTAGTAACTCTAGCTCTTATAGTCTCTGAGATCTGTTGTTTCACCCGGACGGACAGACGAACAGACGGACAAACGGACATGGCTAGATACTTTATAGGGTCGGAGATTTCTCCTTCTGCCTGTTACATACATTCTCGGTTGGCACTAACTTATAATACCCTTGTACCCTATGGGTACCGGGTATAAAAATATATATCCTAAGAACAAAATATTGGTAAAAGGCTTAAAAAAGTATTACTCTTTGTAAATATTTATATTATTTAATGTTTCATGTACAATTTCTCTCTCTGCACCCCCTTTTGGTGTGTGTGTGTGTGTGTGTGCATCCTGTGTTTTTTGCAGTGTCATCGTCAGCAGGCGATAGAAGCACGCTGAGAGAGCCAAGAAGAATTTTTACTCCTATTTGTTTATAATAAAGTCACAAAAGGACAGGCAAAGCACTCTTCACCGATAGGATACAGGAGGGTGATGAACAGCGACAGGAAGTGACACGCTCACCAAGCCGATGGATCCTTCGGAAGCTGTGGAAAAAATGGCACAAAAATAAAAGACAAAACAAGAATCGCTAAGAAATTTCCCTATAGATTGCAAAAGGCGACAGCGGGAAAATTTAAAGCGGCAAGAAAATGGCGAAAAGCGGATTAAATGCAGTAAAGGAAAATATATAGAAATTATAGCTAGAAAACTTGACTAAAATATGCTTTCAAGGTGTCGTATGACATAGATATATTTATATACCCGGTGTCCTTGGACCGACTTGATTGTATAAAGCAAAACTGCAGCCAAAGTAAACGGCTTACTTTGTAATCAGAGCCAAGGACTTTGAGTTACAACAACATGTTTGTCTTGATGTCCAGACACACTCCGTTGCCACCTTCCAACAAGTCCTTCCACTCAATGCCTTCCTTTGCTTTTCCCCCCTGCGGCGGCACGGGTAAACACACACACAGCAATTGTCCTGTCCGAAGACAAAATTCATTCTTAGTCCTTGCCACAGCCAAAGGATTTGTCAAAGCATATGAAGAGACTAAAACTTGTTAACTGAAATCTCCTTTATTTTGTTCGGCGTTTATTTTTTTTATCTCGCAGCAGCAAGCAAAAAAGAAAACTAAAAATATTTGCTTTTGTGGGAAAACTGCTGGGAAATGCAGTTTAAGCAGGGGAAATAAAAAGGACGCAGCAGTGCAGTCCTCCGGCTTAAAAATTGAAGAGCATCCGACAGATTTATTGCAGATTAACACAATTGAAGTTCGTCTCAGGCCCTCAGCAAATTGTTAAGACAGTTTTCTGTAAAATTTTAAGTTACATTTAAGTGAAAACCGTGTAAAGGAAAACTAAAATGGAGAAAGATTTAAGCGAGTCTATAGAAAGATTTATTATGAAACAATTCACAACAAATTAATCCTAATTCGTTTCATTGAAAGTTTACAAAAGAGAAAATTCCATAACCTAGCAGATGTATATATTTTTCCATTTTCCAATAAGAATTAACACATAGATTTATGGGATTTGTAATTGAACACATTTTTCTCTCTAAGTAAAAGCATATTTCGGCTGGGCAAACCATGTCGTGACACAGATTTACCAATTAACTTTGAAGCTCTTATTGGAGCAGTTCTCGGCTTCGATTTAAGACAGCAGAGACAAGTGTCAAGCGACCACAAGCTGCATGTTAAGTGTGTCACAACTTGGGGACCTCTGACCCCCGAATATTCCTCTCATTTCAGATCCCCGTTGCCACTCGACCTGCATGGTCAGCACAATTGCTGGAGGGGGAACGGAAAATCAAGTCGACCTGCTGCTCAGTTCGGTTCAAGACTCTTTGACACCCCATTGTCCTTACACAGGAAACATTTGAAATAAAATTAAATAAGATATATATTTTAGTATAAGTGTATTTGTTAGATTGAAACTATGGCTATTTTAGGTTAGATATTAGAGGAAGGTAGTAAATGGTAAAGGTTTTTGAATGTAAAGTTATGTTTTAAGTTTTTTTTGGGAAATTTTAGTATAGAATTTTAGTATTTTAGTATAAAGTATAATAAATAAATAAAGTGAGTTAAGTACTTAACCATGGCATTTAAACATTAATAAAAAATTCTTAATAATAATTCATCATAATAGAAAAAGGGTTAACGTTATTATCAATTTATAATTTATTCACACAACTTCTTCTTTTTGCCAGTTGAAGTTGGCTGCACTTTTATATCGATATTTGCAGTCCTAGGTGTTTTCCATCGATACTTATCGATATTTTGTATTTTAAACTAAATAAAAATCATCTTAATCACCTTAATTACCTTTTTGTTGCAGTGCCTATAATAAGACAACTCCTGTTGCATCGTTCGGATATGCTGAGCACACATTCTGCGGACGGCAGGGGGCGACGCCATTGACTGCGGGATTCGATTTGGTCAAGCGCGGGCAATTACATCAATTATTTCGATAATTATCAATTGCAGCCTGACCGCAAATTAATTAAGGAGCGTCCCAGTCCCAGTCCCAGTTCCAGTCCCAGTCCCAGTCCCAGCTCCTGCCCCCATTGGAACACTCTTCAATATCCAAAAGCCTCAACCGAAGTTCAAGGAATTCTGAAAACGCATTCGGTCTCCTTTTTGGCGGGGGAGGGTACAGGGTATCAGGGGGTAGGGAGGGGGTGAGCGGAACATGTGGCAGATTGAGTGTAAACCTATTAGAGAAATTGCCAACTAAATGAAGCTCTAAGCACAGACACCTACACACGGCATAAAAGATACAGGCCACGACCACCCTCGGCTCGGTGGGTCAATTCAATTACTTTGGCGGGCGAGGGTTAGGTGAAAAGTTGATGGAAATGTAAATAAAAAAATAACACAAGCTAATATTTAAAATAAATGCTTAAAAATACAAAATTCTACAAATTAAAAAAATAAATACAATTATTTAAGATCTTGTATTTCTTCCTTTCTAAAAGTGAACTCATTAATAGGAGCTGCTGAAGAATTCAAGTTTTCGATGATTTTCTTATGCATACATCGAATATTAATCGATATATATTGTTGTATCCTATCGATACCATTTTTTTTTTACATTTTGTAAGAAAATACAAATATTTTTTATTATTAAACTAAGTTACTTTATAGTACTTAAAAACTACCTGGGACCAAGTTTACATTCAAGTTTTTGATGATTTTCTATGCATAAATCGGTTATTAATAGATATATTTCGATGTCTCCTACCGATAAGTTTTTTATTTAAATTTCAAACAAAATATACGAATTTTTGTTTAGTAAGCTAAGCTTCTTTATTACGATTACGTAACGTACACTTGAACTAGGGTACATCTATATATACTTTAAGAGTTAGTACAATATTCCAACCTGTTTCCTTATTTTGTTAAAATTAACTTGCAAAATTCTTCAAAACGATTAATATCGATATTATTTAAAAACATAATTCTTATAATCAAAACTCTACATTATTTATTATTTATATTTATTTTTAATTTCAAAACCCACAAAACCACCCGCTGTGCCTATGATTTGGCTGGAGTGTAATTTAAGACATATTTTCCCCCCCCGTTGCGGCTGTAAATATTTAATATATATATTTCCCTGGACCGGGGCCAGGGCTTGGACTTGGTCTGGGTTCGGGCCATTCCCGTAAAGCTTCCACCTTGGCATCGGACCTTTTTCCTCCTCCCCCAACCCAGCAATTGGCATAAAAATCAAGCGAAGTCCTCGCCGAATTTCCTGGACTAGCATTATTATTGTTATTAAATGTTACTGCCTTTAACGGAGACCCAGTTTTTTCCGGGGTGCGTACGAACGAAGTGAGAAGGTCCTGTCCTAGGACCTAGTCCGTAGTCCGTAGTCCGTTTTACGCACAATGTTTTAATGTTGTGTTTGTGCGCTCATCAATATTTATTGCGGTTCGACTACGTGAGCCATACACAATCAGAGCCGGCTCTTTGTTCCTTTCCTTTTTTGGCCTCCAACATTTGTGCAAATATTTTTATTATGCCCGCCACCTGGACGAATAAGGAAACGATTCGACTTGGCAGCTACCCTGGAAAAGTGAAAATTAATTAATTAGAGAATGGGAGCTTTGATAAGGTTTGTACAATGAATAAGTGTTCCTTTAATAATTTATTTTATGGGGCTGTTTAATTTTAAACATTTAAGGTTTAGGTTTAATATATATTGACATGATAGAATAATAATACAAAATAGCTCAAATTTAGTGAAATATTACTTAAAAATAGCTAAAACTAAAGACTAGTTAATTAACTCTAAAAGGACTAGATTTAGCCACCAGATAAAGAATTTAATCGCCTGTATTCTGTGCTTAATGTGCGTGTGCCGGCAGAGGCTTGCTGACTCGCAAGTCAGTGTCTTAAGCACCTCCGTTTTAAATGTATATAAATTATTAAAAATCGTTTTAAACAATTTTGTTTAATTTAACTTAATTTATTTTCCCTACCACACAGTATCCCTGTCGTCGAGCTCATCCCTCGCTGAGCATTTAGTTTCACTTATTCTATTTGTTGTTATCGCTGGGGCTGGCCAGTTTTCCCTGGTGGGAAAGCCAGACACAGCCTGACCTCTGATATATGGCCCCAAGCCTGGGGGCCAAACAATGGGCAATTGTGCGGGGGCGTGGCGCAGGCCCAAACAAGGCGGCTATTTACTATTCAAAAACTTCAATTACCGCAAAGTAGTCGCCGGAACGTTAATCCACAGCCCACAGCCCCCGCTCCTGGCTTATTATGCTGATTTAACGCTTTATTTGCCAATAAATAAAACAAAACTTTATTGGTTATTAAGTCATTTCCGCCTGTTGCCCTCGCACTTTTCACGTTTTCACGTTTTTCCTCCTTTTTGGCTCCACTCGAGTCTCCCTTCAAATGCCAAGTACTCGTAGTTAATAGAATAAATTCTCTCCGTCCTTCGGCGGGACAATTAAGTAAAGCCGATTAGAGTATTTAAGTAAATCAATTGATGTATAATAAATGATGGCAATTGGGGGAGCACAAAGAGTGTGGGGGAAACACACAAACAACGGAAGTTGGGAGAACTTTTGTTGGCCAGCAAAAAAAGAAAGATAGTTGAAGAATATTTTAAGGGGATTTAAGAAATAATTGAAGAGCTTTAGAAAGCTAGAAATTTCATATAAAGTTAAAAAGCTCCCACAGTTTATTTATTTTTTATCTCGAAAGGGTTACTTTTTAAATAAATTAAGTACAAAAATATATTTAATAGAGTTGTGCGAATGTTTTCTAAAAATTTAACTAAAATTGGATGATAAACATGCAAGTAATAAGACAAAATAGTTCTAAACCTTAACATCTATCTCGCTTACACTCAAATACATAAAACCAAGGATTGGTGGTTCGAGTCCTGGGTAACAAAAAAATGGTCTAAAAACTAAATTCCAAAAATAAAATAAAAATAATAAAATTATAAAATCTTTTATGGAAATCAAAGACCATAAATAAAAAATTGTCTAAAAACTAATTTCCAAAAATAAAATAAAAATAATAAAATTATAAAATCTTTTAGGAAATCAAAGCCCCTAACTATTCTGATTTCCCAATGCCAACCATTTGTAAAGTCATCATAGGCTGTAAGCTCCATTGTTACCGCCAGCAACGTCCACCATTCATCATCCTCAGCCTGAATCGGTGGGCCCACGGAGGAGTCCCTTAACATTATTCGCATCCATCTTTCCATCGAGTTGGCCACGCGAACGGACAGCAACAAATGCGGCGCATTAAATGCAAATTGCCGGCGTTCCACCTGAGGCGACTTTTGTCCATAGCCGCGCGCCGTGGTGTTCCCTGGCATGTCCCAGGCCCGGACCCAGTCCCTCCGGCAGGTGCATGAGTTGCGGCATTTTGCTAATTAAACTCAAATCGCCATAGTTCACAGCGTGTTAGGTGGCCAAGCAAATTGATTTGAGCAGCGCCGCTGTTGCAACACCGTCAAATGTGCACAAAATAGAGCTCGAGAAAAGGGATTTTTAGATATTAGAAAATAGAAAAAAAAGGGTGAATAAAATCAAGGGAAATCTGTAAAAATCTTATAACATTTGCTTTTAATTCTAGCTTATTTTTATACTAAAGAAAAGTCTTTCTGAAACGGGAATAGCTGCCTAAACTCAAAAATAAAAGGTCCTGAAGTTGCGAAAAATATTTCTATAAATTTCTAAACATTTCTCTTAATTATTTGAAGAATTAAATTGTATTTAAAAATTGTTTAGAGATTTGTAAAATTTAAATAATTTAAAAACCTATTAGCTTAAGCCCTTTAAAAACCTAATTTTGGAACAGTGTAGGCTTGGCACTACAGCTAATTAATTCGTTTGGCCGCTTGCTTAATTAAAACCGATTGACCATGCAATCCGGCCGAGGATGCCACAGCTGATGAGCCCAGCTCCCAGCTCCCAGCTCCCTGCTCCCACAGTGTCCTGCCATCCAGCCATCCATCCATCCGCCTCCACTCCCTTCACTTATTAGCCATTTGCCTTTCGAAATTCAATAAACAGGCGCCAATGTAATTTGTCAAGGGAGTAGCTGATTTTACACCGTAAATTCTTTTTAAAAATATTTATATTCAAATATATAAGGCAGCAACATTTTTGAGGCATGTATTTATTAGTTTAAAATATTTTCCAGAGTAATTTTAGCTCTAAATGCAAGAGATATACATTTTTTGTTACCCTGACAATTCTCTGGGTGTCCTTTTTCGGGGACACAAAAGGGAACTTACCTTTGTTCACTTGCAGTCGATGGCCATAAATCGTGGGGCAACGCGGCGTATGAGTTACGGTCGGGCGGAGGTGCATTCTTCGGGGGATCCCACAACCTGCAACCTGCCACCCTTGCTGGCGTGTCAGTCATTTTTCATGCATTTCACAATAGCGCGGAATGCCAAGATGCAGATGGGGATGAAGATGGGGATACTGAATGGGAATAGCAATGACAACGCCTTGCCGCATCCTGTCCGCTGCCATTCATTCAGCTCACTCACTTAGCCACTCCGCCATTGAGTCACTCAGTCACCGAGTCGCTTATTCACTCGCTCATTCAGTCAGTCAGCTGGATATTCATCTATTTGCCTAGATTGATGGGCTAATACCCTTTGGCAGTGAACCTTACAAGGCTTCAACTAGCAAAAAAATGTTATTTCTAATTTTTGGAATAAAATTAAAATATAAAATAATAAATATAACTAAAAAAAACCCAAAAACCAAGTAAAAACAAAATAAATTCCATGTCCTAGGGTATGGTAATGACTTCTACCAATTATCCTTATTTTGTTCTGCTTTTCCAGTGATAGTTGCCATTTTTTCTCGCCTTGTTATTTATGCATTGCTGCGGCCATTATGGCTTAATTAAGTTTTCCAACACTAATTGAAACTTGGCCTTGCCTTGACAGCCACCGACTATTCTTTTCCAGCCCCCTTTCGGCCCACTTTTCAGCGCCTTTGGATGCTTCATCAGAAGTCAACCACATTCACGTGCCTCGGCAGTTTATCTTCACACACTTGTCCTTTGTTCTTTCTCCCTTCACTTTGTTTCGCCGGGGTTAAAGGACCTGCAGGCTGCGTCGTGGCCTTGTCGTCCTCCTCTCCTCCGGCACCCACTAGGAGGTCGCCTCTGTTTTGCTTTTGTTGGCTTTTTGATTGGAACAAATGCTTTTCTAATCTCAGCTGGAACGTTTCCTTCTACGAGCATTTCTTCATCTCGTTGGCGCTCCTTCTTGGATATTCCTCATTTCGTTTTGTCGCCTATTTGTCATTGCATTTTCCCAGCACATTTTCCTTGCACATTTTCCCACAGGCCAGAAGGATTCGAGGGGGATGTAGGGACAGAGACAGGGACAGAGATGTCAACACCCACACACACACACATCTGCTGCAGGCCATCTTCAATAGTTTGCTGCTTGTCCAAGAAAGCTGCACTGCAAAAAATATAAGCAGAATAATATAGCAACTTGACAATTTTTTTTAATTTTTAAGTCTTTGCGTTTCTGAATTTTGAACCTCAAAATCTCATAATCTCTATTTTTTCCTTATATCTGAATTCTTTAATCTCAAAATTTGTGAGTTCTTTATTCTCTAAATTCGAAAAGTTTAAAAACCTATTCTCAAAATCTCCAAATTACAAAATCTCTCAATTTTGGAATCTCTCAGTTTTGAAATCTCTAAATTTCAAAATCCTTAAATTTTAAAATCTCAATAATTGAAAATGTATAATTTTTTAATCTCGAGTTTTCAAAATCTATATATTTCGATATCACTAAATTTCAAAAGCTCTGATCTTATTACCTCCAAATTACCATAATCTCCTAATTACAAAATCTTATTACCTCCAAATTACCATAATCTCCTAATTACAAAATCTCTCAATTTTGAAATCTCTCAATTTCAAAATCCTTTAATTTCAAAGTCTCAATAATTGAAAATGTGTCATTTTTTAATTTCGAGTTTTTAAGTTCTATATATTTCGATATCACTTAATTTCAAAAAGCTCTGATCTTATTACCTCCAAATTACCATAATCTCCTTATTACAAAATCTCTCAGTTTTGAAATCTCTAAATTTCAAAATCCTTTAGTTTCAAAATCTCAATAATTGAAAATGTATAATTTTTTAATCTCAAGTATTTTAATTCTATATATTTCGATATCCCTAAATTTCAATAGCTCTGATCTTATTACCTCTAGATCTCCATTTACCTAATTTTTAGATTAAAAATCTTAAACTGTCAAAATTTCAAAATCTGCTTATTTCAAAATATCAAACAGTTTGAAATCTTTGATTTTTATAATATTTGAATCTTTAAATCCTTAAATTTTGAAGTCTACAAAATTGTAAATCCTAAGTTTTAAAATCTTTCAATGTTTACTTTTTAAAATCTTTAAATTTAAAACTCCTTAAAGTTTTGAGATCTCTAAGATTCCTTTTATCTGAATCTCTAGATGTATGAACTCTCTTACCAAATTCTTCACAATATTATTTAAAAATCCATTTTCTCAGTGTAAAAAAAAGGGAGATAGCACGGAAAAGAAGGAGAAAGTTGCATTTAATGGCCAGCTGTGTCCAGAAAATTGTTTAGGAGGCGGATGGCAAAGGCGAGCGGCAATGGATCCGGAAACAAGTTGGGAAGTTGGAAAGTTCTCAACGAAAAATGTTCGATTCGAAAACGGAAGTTTTGCGCCTTCTTAGCTGCAAACATATGTCTCCTCCCTTTTATTTTCGCCACAATCCAAGGAATTTAAGTGCCTGGCCATGAATGGACTCTGTCCATATTGATAATCTGGCAAGCATTTTAGTAATATTTCTCTCAAGTGACCAAGGCTGCTGCGAGGCATTTGAAATACATTTGATTTATCAGTGGCCTTTCCGAAATTGAATATTAAGTGCTGGCTTCAATAAGGAATATATTGCTTCTGGCAAAGCTATAATTTGTTAAAGTCACTTGATTAGATAGGAGATGCGTAGATGGAGAAATTTAAATTAATATTTCTGAGCAAATAACATTTGTATTTTGTAGTGATTTGAAATATTAAGCAAATAACAATTATTACTAAGAATATATTGGCTGGAAACCCTGAGCTATTTAATTTTATATTATAAGTACTTGGAAAAATCCTTTCCTGACATCTCCTTGTGGCATGTTCGGCTTTATTTTATTTTAAAATTACCTCTCTGCTCGACCTCACCTGTAAAGAGCAAAGGTAACATGGCCAGGCCGCACACACACTAAAAATCAATGTTTGAGGCCTCTGCCAGGCACTTTGCACTTAATTTAAAGAAACTTTAAACTCGAACCTATACGGAATTCCGTTTTTCGGGGGAACAAAAGCCCCGGGACAGACATTCGACTCTCCCGGACACTTTGCCCCTTTTCTCCACCGGGTTTTGCTCTTTTTTCCCGACTCCGTTCACTTCAGGTCTGGGGCGTCTCACTAAATTCCGAAATCATATGCTATGTGCCGCACACACTCAGCCCGAACTCCTGGAGATGTACACACATCTCGGAACCATTTGGACATTTGGTAGTCTCCATAGGTCGCATTGCATTTTAGTCACGTTCGGGGCGGAAAGTTATCGAAGATTTAAACGCACGTACATGGGGCGGTGGGTAACTTGGCGGACATACAAGTAAGGCTTACAGTGCGTTTCACTCACCTGATTAGTTTGGGGATATATCAAGGTCTGGAGAGACTTAAAAATATTTACTTGCACTAGCTTAAGCCTAGTACAACTCAAACAAATAATATTTAATATGGTAATTGAAGTAATCTCATATTTATGTAAAGCAGGGGTGCCACAGAAATTGCTTTTAATTACAAAACGTGTCTATAAGTATGCAATAAATTATAAGTCACTCACCTGATTAATTTTGAGATTTAAAAATAATTATTTGCGGTATAATAATTGTAAATAATAATTTTATATAATAATTGTAAAGCAGAGGTGCCACAGAAATTGCTTTTAATTACAAAAGGTGCCTTAAAGTATGCAATAAAATATAAGTCACTCACCTGATTAGTTTTGGGACTTAAAAGTAATTATTTGCGGTATAATAATTGTAAATTATAATTTTATATAATAATTGTAAAGCAGGGGTGCCACAGAAATTGCTTTTAATTACAAAAACAGTGCCAAAAAGTAGGCAATAAAATATTATTCTATCAAAATTCCACGTAAATTGTAAACCTCAAGATTTCCCCAAGACAGGGGTGCCACAGAAATCGTTATTATTAAAAAATACTGTCTAAAAGTATGCTATATACTCTTGGTAAATTGCTTATTCTAGCCCGCTCTTAGACCACATTTCAATCGATTTCAAATCCCCACAGCTTATCTCTAACCCTACACTCACGCACCGCACCTTACATCAATACAGAGAGATACTCGTAGGAAAAACCAAAAGCCGTCATCAAATGCCGTGAGTTATTGTAAAACGTCGGCTTCTGTTCGTGTCTTCAATTGCGGCTCTAATGCGGACGGGAATATCTATATACATATATGTACGTATCGGTGATGGAGGAAAATCGGCCGGGAAAATGTGGGTAAAACTCCGCAGACTCCCCAAACGATTCGCACGTAGCCGGGGAGCGAAAAAGTGCCAACTGTTTTGCTTGTCAAATTGAAATTAAAAGCCAAAATGCCTCAACTTGGCTGCTCTTCGATCCCAAGCCCCCGGCTGCCTTCTGCCCCCTGCCTCCTGCTGCCCGATTCCCAGTTGGAGTCATAGATATAACCTTTTTATAAAATCAATAAAACCCAATAAAATATATACGAGTATCTCCAGTCAGGCGGAAAAAGTACACTATGAAACTAATTTATTTTCTTAGCTGGGAATAAATTTTTTAAATGTAAAAATATAAAAATATAGAACTTAAGTAATTCTACCTTTTTATAAGAGTTTATTAATTTGTTCTTTATTTTTGTAATTAAAAATGAACACGTATACTTTCTCTTACATTTCGGAAGTCTAGAACTTAATTTTTAATAAATAAATAAATCCATAAATAAATGTATTTAAACTCGTTTTTGGTACAGTTCTTTACCCTTAATTTTCCGAGTGCATTTTCTGGCACGTAGCCAGCTTAGTTCAGTTCCTCAGTTCGGATTCCTCGAGCTGGGAATGGGCATGGGCATGGGCTGGGATTGGGGTTCAACCGGGGAGGTCCCCGAAGTCAGACGCAGAACTAGACTGAGGCGTACCAGTTTCTGTGGTCAGCTCTTGGGGATTGTGATACTTTTGCGGTCGCGTGACCTTTGCCCTCAGCCTGGGTTCCAAAAATAAAAAAAGAAAGTAGAAGGAAAGCCACACAACTTCTTGGAGGATTTTACAGTTTTTGTGTCTGGGTCAGTAGTCAAGCTTAATCATCTTAAAGGCAGTCTTTAAGGATGTATTTGGGTTAATTTCTTCTAAAGAAACTCTAGGGTTTTATATTAATATATTTTCATTAAGCTTTTTTAGCTACTTGCCAGCATTTGTCATAATTAAATTGATCAGCTGGCCAATCGAATTGCGTTGTTCCGCTTATTGGCATGATGGCCCAGTCCACATTGGCTCGTTCTCGTTCTCGTTCTCCAATTCGTTCATTCATTCATTGATGATTTAAGTGCCGTTTCGGCTTTCGGCAATCCTCTGGGATCCTGTGGCCCCCCTTAAATCCCCTTAAAGCCCCGCACCCCGCCGCGCTTCACAGCCTCCTTGAAGCCCCCGCAGCAAAATGCACCTCGCGGCATGCGAAACCAGTTTGGCAATTATTCATGCAGCCTAAACACAAAACAGAAGCCCCACAACGGCCTGCATATGTGTGCGTGCGATGGTGAGTGAGTGTGTGTGTGTGTGCTGGTGAGTCTCAGCGGATGTGCGTGCGTGTGTGTGAGGGAGTCCATGTGGGTGCAATTAAACGAAACTGTCTATCTGTCTATCCGTCGACCTCATCTCATCTCCGCTTCCGCTCTTTTACACTCGAAAAAAATCGAGGAACCCAGTAAAAAAGAAAGAAAATATTTGTTATTAATTATTAAACTGAGTAGAGTCTCTGTGGGTTTGAAATTTATTAAATGGGTGCCGAAAAACATACTTAAAAATATGCAAAGTCAATTACTCAGAGATAGGAAAATATTGCATACTTTTAAGCACTTTTTATATGGATTTCAAAATCATAGAGATTTCTGTAAAGTAAATTATGGAAATATTATTAATATTATAAATATAATACAGACATGGTATTTTAGAAAATATATTTATAATTCTTGAGCATTTTTTAAAGAGGTAATTAATAAATTAAAATACTTCCTGTGCTCCTATACAGTTTCCACAATATTACGCTCTATACTTTACATTGAAAATATTAGAAAAAATATAGTAAATCTATACAACATTGTGAATTTTATTAATTTAAAATTATAAGTCTTTGAAAAATAATAAACAATAATAATTATATTTATTTCATAGATTATGCACTAAATTTAACTCGCAGCATTTGGAATAATATAATAAATAAATAAATGGGTAAACCCAGGCTAAGATTGTTAAAATGTAGTTTGACTTTGCCTATTTTTCTTACTCATTATTTATTTAAATTAATTTCCAGTGCACTTTCGTTGAGCCTTCTTGCGTTTCTGTTGTTTAGCTGCGTTCGCGCAATTTTCCCATTTCCCGTTCGCTTATTAATGAATTTTCCAATAATTTCAGTTCAGCTAGGCGGCTGCTAGATGGTTACTGCGGATCCATGGATCCACCAACCAGGCAGCAGGAAGCATCCAGCCGGGCATCGGGGGGAGACAGGGAGAGGAGCGAAAGGGATATGCAGCTGTCCATGTGCTGCTGGCATTTTTGGTCGCACTTAGACTTATTGTTCGGGCCTTGGCAGGATATGGAAGGATCGAGGGCATCCAGCGCTGCGTTTGCCATTAAATCATTTTATTTCGACGTTAGGCAGATGGTGAGCATAGGACCAAATACGCAATGCTTCACACTTCCATTATCCTGCGTTAAATGCGGCAGAAAAGCAGGATGAATTGCTTGTTCATTGCAAGTTTTCGATGTAATTTGTATTGGGAATTTATTCAAGCAGGTTTTGTCAGAGAAAAGGTTGCTTGACATGAAGATTCTTTGCCACTTCGTTTAAGTTTTCATAACCTTTGGAATAAAGATATTCAGGATATTATTCCTTAAAGATGTAAAACCGATGTCTGGGTTAAGTTCTTCGATTTCCCCGTATCCTTTAACCAAACTGGAACTTAATCAGCGGCCAACAATAGCCCCAGGCTCCTGTGTCCCGGCGATGTGTGCTTTGCTCCATAGTTACCGCTGGTGCTTTTCTTTTTTTCCCCGCTTTTCCATGCCCCTTTTTTCTGAGTTTTTCCGCAACCGCCTCATCTCGGCAACTTTCAATTGTTTGGGGAATTTCGAGTGAACGTTTTCTGCCATTAGTTAAGCTTGAGATCGATAGCGGGACACAGTAAAAAATTGAATTAACTTTTTAATTACATTTTTAAGTATTTTTATTTGCTTTTTAGAATTTAATATTTAGTGTTTAGTATTTATTTCAATCTGGTTATCTTTTTTTAAGGTATATTCTGTGAAATAACGAACGGGCACACAATGCCAAGCGATGCCGGTCGAGTAAAGCTCAAAATAAAGTGAAATACGAAGAATAATTTGTAAAAAAAGACTGTTGCTTATTATTATTTATAAACTAACTCAAAATTGTAATTTATTTATATCCATAAATATTATCAGTTGATTTCTTGAAACCAAAAATTATCTAAGTTCATTAAAAAAATATCAATTATTATTATTTAATGAAAGCCATTGTAGTTAAAAATAAATTCCCATATTTGTTTGGTGTAAAACGCAGGAAAATGGAACCGAAAGAAGAAAGGTGTGTGTGGGAGCGTGGGGAATCCCCCACGGCTGTGAATTAATGTTAACACTGTTAATGTTAACTTGGCGTAATGTATGTTTGATAAGTTAATTTTCGCTGCTGGGAAAAACGCAAAGGGGAAGCCCAAGGAAAGCGGTCGGCTTATCATTAAAGGCATTGGGAAACGATTCCCAAGGCAACAAAGCCATTAAATCGCTTTGGGTGGAAAATCGAGTGAGCAGAGGAAAACTGTGTGTGTGTTTGGAAAAAGGGTGGCATCTACGTTCGCTCCCATGACCTCCAAAAAGTAACCCCACTCAGTCACTCATCGTCATTGATCCAATCATTCATTTTCTGTTTGGGGGGTTCAAAGGGCAGGACATTTTGATTGCCCAGCAAGTGTATCAAGGGGGCAGGAAGCGGAGGACCCTCGGCAGACAAAAGCTGACAGTCAGTCATTTATCCATTTAACACTGTGGGGTTACCCAGTGCTCTGTGTCAATTTTTGCAAATTTTTCTATTTAACCTAATAAAGTTCACTAGCCAATGAGCAAGAAATATATGAAAAGAGTGCTTATTTGTAAAAAATAAATAATAATGAATTTAATTTAATTTAATTACCAATTATCTTATCTTTTGTGATATTATTAAAATACGGCTTAAAAGTATGCTACAAAATGTGAAATCTACGAGGTATTTTGGGAGCTTAAACCATTTATTGCATACTTTTGAGCATCGTTTTAATTATTTTGCAGTGCTTAGCGAATTCTGTGGCACCCTTGATAAATGCTTTTAGAAATAATAATAAGAATAAAATATAAAAGGATTCTCTAATGATTATGGATATATTTTTGACACTTTAATAGCAAGTCCCGTGATTTTTAGGCCTTCTTGGAAGAATTTATTTTGATTTTCTTTTCCTTTTCTCTATAAAATATGTCCCAAAATAGTTTTGGTGACCACTGTGCCACTGTATCTATGAAAGACCATCAATGATTTGTTTTATTTTTATTTGATTTACTTAAGAAATCGAACGCTTTACGATTTTGATTTGCGCTCGTTGTGTTTGCTTATGAAAGTGCTACTTACAGTGCCACAATGGATCCCATATCGAACCCTCCTTGGCCACCGAATAACCGCAAGCTGACTGCAACTGGCATTCCGATGGTCCTGGTTCGGGGCTCTGGTCCTGGTTCTGGTCCTGCAAATTCTCTCTTCCCCCCCTGAACCGAGAACCGACAACGAAGCACCGAGAACCTTCATAGAAATACCAGTTTCAATGGCAATAGCAATTCCCCTGCCAACTCCCAAGTGGCTGGTGTCGTTGCTCGCTTCGCTTCTGTTTGGGTTTGGTTTGGTTATGGGTTGGCTTTCGGCTGATTACACTGAGCGCAAAGGGAGACACTAGCTGGCAAAATATATTAAAGAGTTTTAAATATTTTTAAATATGAGAAAAATAATTTTAAAGCGCTAATAAATAGGGAAAACTCAGGAGAAAATATTTGTAACAATAATGGAGATCTTGAGCTTTGAAAAATATTAGTTCTTGGTAAGTAAGGACTTATATTTTTAGTTTAAAAAATAAAGCTAAACAGCAAGCTCCTATTTAAGAATGTTTTATATTTTTTGCCTCTTTTAATTAAGCTTAAATTTATATATTCTGATTTTATTCTAAACACTTTGTTACACAAATCTAGAAATACATAATTTCTTTAGTTTATAACATCTCCCTGGCTTGCATAATATTTTTTCTTGTTTATTAATTTCTATAAATACCTAAAATACGTTTTATTTTCCCAGTGCATTCCTTTCGTTCGGTAGCTTGTTATCCTTTACGCGCGAGGACTCGCTGGTAATCAATGAAATTACTTTTTAGTTCAAGGCGAGCCAATAGTGTTGCGAAATGAAATTATTGAGAGAAGGGAGGAGCTGCCATGTCAGCCAGTCCGCCATCCAGCCAGCCAGCCAGCCACTTTCTCCCGGGCTTTTCTGCCCGCCATTTCTCGGAGCTTGCTAATGAAGTGTTGCCAAGGACTAGAGAGAGGGCGGGGCGGGAGAAAGGCGTGAGATATTGGCGGGACATGCCAGCTCACATTTTTCAGTTATTCGGCTTTTCTTTTTTGCTGCTGTTGCTCCTCTTTTCTCCTGCTTTCTCCATGATTCTTTTCTTTTCTTTTCTGTTTTTTTTTTTGGTTGGTTTGGGCGTTGCATACATTTGCGCTTAATGGCTTTGGGGAATACCGATGACGTTTATAGTCGACAGCATCCAGCTCCTTGCCTCCTCATGGGAAATTTGCTTTCGAAAGTTTCCCTTTCCCGCAAAAACACTTAAAGTCCCCCCCGCTCTCAAGAGAAATGGCCTGGACATAAAGTAAGGCACAATCTCTGCCTTCGGACAATAACTCTTTGACGGTCAATGAGTTGCTGATGGATGATCCTCATTTTATTCCTTGGCCAGCCAGCAAACCAAATGGGATATTGTCAACTCTTCGAGATGGATGGCATAAACACCAGGCCGGACTGCAGAATGACATCAAAATAAAAGTCTCTTTATATCGAAATCATAAACTTGGGTTTATTTTAAAGAAATATACTTTTAACATGAATAATGATGAGTAATTATGTACTCCTGCCTTCCTAGCTAGAGCCACGTCAGGCTTGTTTAATTTTTAGTAATTTCTTACATTTTCGTTTGACATTTTCCTCGCCGCGTTTTCAATATCGATGTCAGCAAGTAGCGGCAGTAAATTGAGCTCAGCAAATTACTGCAAAGACAGTGGAGTTTCAGTAAAAAAAATTAAAGGTATTTATAAAAGCATTTTATGCAGGTTTAAGTCTAAAAATCAAACAGATTGTGGAAGCTGTTAATGCTAATTTATTAAATGCCGAACATTAAGCATTTTGCTTATATTAAAAACTCTTTCTCAGCATTTTTAATATTAAAGTTTTATTTATAAAAGTAAGTTATCGCTGGCTGGCATCAAGCCACGGTTCTCCCGATCGCAAGCTGACACTCTACTCGCTAAGCTATTAGTTAAAAATCTAAAGAATATATACAAACCATACTAATTTTTAAAATTTTGTTCCCTTTTCTGGGTTATTCACTGTACTTTTCTGTCGTGCTGCCTGTCCGGATGATTGACTCTGGCCGCGGGGAATTCGGAGGCGGAAAGACTCCTGGCAGCCAGGCTTGTCTGACAGGATGCAGGAGCCGAAGCCAGGCAAGGCGGCGGCAGTCAAGGGTTAAGCGGGTCACAGGCAGTTGACAGTTGCAAT
This sequence comes from Drosophila triauraria, assembly GCA_014170255.2. NCBI lineage: Eukaryota > Metazoa > Arthropoda > Insecta > Diptera > Drosophilidae > Drosophila > Drosophila triauraria. Next base: position 17,371,788 of record CM024333.1, read on the forward strand.
TAATGCGGCAATTGCAGTTGAGTTTTCTGCTGCACTTGCCGTACCGAAGATGAGGCGTCAGCATCAGCGGAATCACGAGGAGTCCATGTCCATGACGATGTCGCTGCTGATGGGTATTTACAGCTACAGCTCCTGCTCCTGCTCCTGCTCCAGCTCATGATCCTTCTGCCTGCCTGCCTGCCTGCCTGCCGTATCCTGTCTCCTGTCTCCTGCTAATTGGCATGCATCAATGCATCGATGACGTTTATTAGCCGTGCTCCGACACAGTCGAGGGGCCTCCAAAAAAGCAGGGAGGACGGCGGCGGATGGTCGGGGCCCGGGGCCCGGGGAATTGCACTCTCCGATGACGTTATTGTGTGCGCAGTGCGGCAAATTAAGTTAATTTGATTTAATGGGCAACGCGAGCCGGATGGATGTTGAGGCAGGGAGCCCAAGTAGCTCTCCCCGGCAGTGCTGTTCATATTGTAATAATAGCGATGCTTCACTGCCGATCTGCTGATTTGCCACGGAGATGATAAGTGGGTAAGCCAAGCTCTTCGAGGACTCCAATTAAAATCGGGGTCTAATTGGGCCATAGTCCTAGTCGCGGGGCATAGCTGTCATTTCAGAGGTTTCCTAGAGAGGGGACTGAAGCTGGGTAATTATAAATTAATCAGCAGCTCTAATGCGGAGAAATGCTGGAGAATTAGGAAGGTAAGACAAGCTAAGCAGCTCCAAGAGGAGTGCAGAGGAAATTAGATATATTCTTGAGGCAACACTGCGTATGAGTGATATTTAAAAAAATATTAATTAGCTTTCTTTTAAGATATATGTTTTATTTTTATTTATTTGCAATGAACTATAATAAAAATCGACTTTTGAATATTTTATTAAGGCAACACTGCGTATGTGTTATATTTTTTATTATGATACTCCTTAATTTGAGATTTATTTCTATTTAAAAGCTTTATTTCCTATGAACTATTATATTGCTAGACACTTAAATATATTTTTAGGGCAACACTGCGTATGTGTGATATTAATTTTGTTAATATTTTTGTTAATACAAATTTTTTAATATTATATTTTGCTAATACAAAACTTTTTTAAGATATACTACCCCCGAAATCCTTATTTTCCTCGAAACTAGACACTTAAATATGGCCACACTGCGTATGAGTGATATTTCTTTGGTTATTTAATACCTTAATTAGAGATTCCTCTAAATATACAAAACTTCTAAAGATCTTTTATAAATCTAGCCGCACTTTATAAGTATAATCCCCTGAATAATATTCCCCGCAAGCGCACATGTCGTATGAGCAATAATCTCCATGGAATATCACGTATACGTTACGTTTTCCTTTCAATTACAAGTGGCAGAGCGGTGGGAATACCGCTAGGCCATTTATGTTTACTCGAAAAAATCGCATTTTTGGGCCCACGCATGCAATCCTGAGAGTGGATGAGGTCTTCATTAGCCCGCGAGATGTAAACATTCGCTCAGGTATCTCCGTTCCGTTCCACTCGCTTGCCCCTCAAAGGCCTCTCCTCGGGGGCTCTCCACCTGTGTGTGCTTGTGCAATATTCTTTGGGGCACTGATTTAGCCGCTGCTTCTGGTCCTGGTCCTGGTCGTGGTTCTTGTTCTTGTCCCACTTGTTGTCGTCGTCATCAGGTCGAGTGGCAGCATTTAATGAGGTGCAAATGAGCTTGTCTTGGCATCAGCATCACCTCGCATCACATCGCGGTACCCGCGGAGAGAGTCGGAGCACTTTAAAAAGAAATTAGCTGCCAGGAGTAGGCCAAGTGGCAGAAGGACCCAAGGAGCTAGAAGCCTCAAGAGTGCACTGTAAGCACTGGTATTATTTCTAATACTTGAAAGAAGCCTTGGGTAGTTTTTTGGAGAATTAAATAGAAATATGACATATTTCTTGCTTGCTTTAAATATAATCTTTCTATATATTAAGTTCTGGTGAAACTCTGTGTTTATATTTATATTTTTAATATTTCTATTACCTTTTAAAATATTTTTAATTTAAACATATATTTTTTTCCTCACTTACCTTAATGAAATACTATTTCTTTCAGTGACTCTTGCCATCGGAATGAGAGGTAAATGTTGTTGCTAATTTCCTCACTTGCTCTGCTCTTGTTTTCCTTTTTTTTTTTTGTGTTTTTCTTTAACTGTCGTGTGTCTGTCTGTCTGCCTGTCGGTCTGCATGTCTCTAGAAAATTTTACATATTTTCTATGGGAATTACCATAGACACATGGCTTTCCCGGGGTTTTTTTTCCAACCCCCCACGTAGTCGTGGGTGCACCCACTTAACATGATAAGCGACAAGACACCTAACATGTTCAACACGACACCTTCACGACAGCAACGACAGGCTCCTGAGATCCTGACGATGATGTGGGGGGAGAGACTGAGGCTTCTGGCCATGGCTGCTGAGTACTCAGCTCGTTTATGGCCAAGACTTTGATTTGGAGACTTTGATTTCGTCAGAAAATGATGCCCAAAATGCCAAACAAAAGAAAATAAAATATAAAAAATTATAAAGCTCCTAAAAATGTTTAAAGCAAGTTAATAAAGTTCCCCAGAGACTTGTACTTACGCTGACAACTGGTTTTCCTTGGGAAAAGTCTAGCTTTAGTGGCTGTACCGCGGAAAACCCGAACATTGAGAGCAACTTGAGATTGGAAACGAGGAGAGTGCGGCTTCTGGTTGCCTTTGGGTGTGCGGGGGACATGCAAAGGTGTCCCGAAGACTGTCGCGTCCTTGTCGCCTCTCCTTTTCGTGGTTCCAGCTGCTGCTGCCTCCTGCTGCTCCTGCTGCTGACTTGCGGCTATGCGTGTCGCTCTGTCTCTGCCTCTGCCCCTGCCTCTGTCTGTGGCAGGACTTTTGCGGCAGGACTTCCACAAGCCGCCCCCACATGTCATATTAAGCGAGTGGCGGTGTACGTGTGTGGCATAACTTGCCGCAGCTTTTATGGCCCCAATTATCTATTTGCGACAAACATTTGTAAACATTCTTTTGCCTTTGACTAATTAGTGGGTTTTTAGTGTGCTCCCAGGCACTTTTCCCATTCAATTAAACGGTTTTTAAGCGGATTAAACCGTCAAGGGAGGCATTAGCTGATATGCAAATGCGGGCTAAGTGGGGAAGGCAGTACTTCCAAAAATAAGCCAAGCCAATTTAACAGAACTTTTTCCAAATAAAAAGGAAATAAAATCAAAGAAACACTCTTAATAAACTTACCTTAATTAAACCTTCCTTTAAAACCTTAACCAAAATATTTAAATTATAAATTCGATAATGGACATCTAGTCAATTTTATTTTCCGATTATTATTTCCATGTCTTTTCCTCTCCTTCAAGTTTGAAGCTGAAATTGAGTGGCCAACAGACTTAACTGGAGTGGAACGGCAAGGCTTTCTCTTTATTTTTTGAGAGGTAATTTTGCATGATTGCAGAAATAACCTTAGAATGGCCCAGGAAGATGGAAAACAATTTAATTGCATCGAATGAAATATTACGCATACGCCTCGTTGCCAGCATATGTGCACTTTAATGGGCAATCAATAAATAAAAAGACAGACAGCTCTATGTGCGTTGGCAAGACGATTTTCTAATTATTTTTCGCAATGGAAATGCACCCTGCACAGCTCCCGGTTTTTTTGTTTTTTTCAACATTTTTTTCGTACGGAAATGTATGGTCTATAAATTGTCAAACCACAATGTGGGGGTTACACAGAAACCAAGCCACAAAACGATTGAATGCAACCGCGCTACGTTTTGCCACTTTTTACACTTGTCTACAGTATTTTAAATATACTTTTGCGGTCAGTTCGAGGTACGAAAAAACAGTGTCTATGGCATGTAAAAGCTTTTACCCTAATAGGCGTTCATAAACGAACTAATTTTACCTACCAAAAAAAAAGATAAAGCTGCCAAAGTTGAGTGGGAAAATATACATTTTTTGTTAAGGGCTCTGAAATATTTGTTTTTCTTTTAACAAATATGAGTTTCGGTGGCATAAATGGTTTTTATTTATTAAATGTGAATGTATTTATTATTTTTATTATTTGTTGTCAGGTATTTATATGTAAGAATTAAAAAAAAATATTTACAAACTAATTAGTAAAAAGATAAAGAAATAAATAAAGCAGAAAAGAAATATTTGTTCATTTCTAGCAACGACCTTTATTTATGCATAAATGTTGGGAAATAATACAAGGACTTCCTAGTGCTTTAGTTTTCAGTTTTAAAATTAATCTACTGTTATTTTAATTATTAATTATATTATTTCCTGATTGATATACCCCCGATACCCTGTTCACCTGTAAAAACATAACCATTTTGATATGTACATAGATCGAAAAGCCAAACCCGCCTACCTCCATTTATTTACCGTTTTTGGTGACATTTTTTTGGGGTTTTGTTTTCTCTCTTTTTAGCTGCTGTTTTTTGGTGCTTTAAGCCACACAAATTGCATAAGGTCGTGGACTGAGGGGGACTGAGGGAGGCTGACGAGTCAATGACTCGGAATGAACACCTTTAAGCCGCTTAGAAAATTGCAATGCCCAAAAATCACATCACAGCGAAGCGGAGCGGATCGGCCAACAGCAACAATGGTTCGACATTTTTCCAGTTGTCGTGGGACATGACATTGCACAGGGCACGGGCACGGCACTGGAAGAAAATTCGTAGAACATTACAACACTGAGTGAGCCTTATTTCAGGCTGCATAAAAGGTACCTCTCTTTGAGTATTTAAATAATGTGAGAGTAAGCTCTTTAATTACAAAATATATCTAGTTATTTGTGTGCTCAATAAATTGTGTATTTGATCACATTCTTTTTTTTAATTAAATAAATTATTTAATGTGTAAGGCGGTCCCAAAAATATAAGACGTTTACTTGTGAGTTTTTGTAAGAAACTGATTTTATTTAAAAAGATCTCCCCTTTATATAGGAGATGACCTACGCAGAGCGTACATCTGGTCGTCTTATCTTCTGAGATCCCACGCAGGGGTTCAGATTACATTTACAATATTTTTCAAGTGCCCAAGTGGCCGCTATATTTAAAGATAGGTGCGCCTGCGCCTGCAGAGCATATTTGCATAGATTTGTATATATATCTATATATCATCAAAATGTATTAATAAATATTAATGTTATATTTTCAAGATATATTCAAGGCAAGTCTGCTTAATTTTATCAAAGTTTATATAGAGTTTTTCTCAGTACTTTAGCAGCTCCTAACTTTGTTTTTCCGGCTGCCTCTGTTGCATTCGCTGTTGCCCAAAAGGATTTCCAAATCAATTTGATTTGCCAGAGGTTAGTGTGTGTGTGTGTGTGTGTGTAGGGGTGTGTGGAAAATGGAAAAGCCGAAAGGAGCGAGTGGAGCGGCAAGATAGGTATTGCAGGGAAGTTTCAGGTCCACAATCAATATGCAATACTGTTGCCCATTGTCTCTCGCTTTTTGATTTCGTTTGCTTTTGTCAATTTCCACGGGCCGCCTCTTGCTGAGCTCCTTTTTTTTACTTTTTTGTTCCTTATTTTTCTTTCTTTTTTTTTTGTTTTTAGTCCCTGCGGTCCGGTCTCCGCACTCCCTTTTTTTCTCTACTCTGTTGATGATTTTGTTTGCTGCAGAGATTTCATTGCCCGGTCTCGCTTTGTTTGCTCCAGTTCAGCTCGGTTCAAATCCATTCCCATTCCCAATGCCATTGCCATTGCCATTCTCTTGGCAAAATCACATTTGACTTGGCATTTTAATGACGTTGTCAGAAACGGAGTTCCATTCGTTACATGCATTCTCTGTTAACAAGCCGGATTAACATTGTTGTAATGTTTAAAGTCCAACTATCAGAGATCATTAAAGTTAAATAGAAAAACAAACAGAATCTTTAATTTTGTAAGCATTAACTGAATACTAACTATTGCATAGTGTATCCTTTTTAGCATCTTGTAAAAGTAGCATTATGTAAATATGAATTTCCGCATTTGTGTTCCAATTCCTCTGTGTCAATTTGAGATAAATTAAGACATTAAGAAAATTAGGATTAAGTAAAACAGAGACTACGGCCACACTACAATTTGGAAAACGAAATAAAGCACATTGAAAAGTTAAAGCAAAGAAATAAAGAATAATCTATATAAAAACTACGATAACAATTTATTATTTTTTTCGGGGATATCCATCAAATTAAGGGGCTTTAGCATTTAGAAATCTATTAAACAGACCTCCACTTAACAGAATATGGTATTATGACACTACATAAATGTTAAACATTATCATCGGGGATACATACCAAGTAAAGGGGGCTTAAGTTATTAAAAAACTGTTAGATAGGCCAATTATAAACATTAACTAGTTATAAAATGTTATGTTTTACATGTATTGCACTTAATGGTGCTATGACACTACTTAAAAAGATGTTAAATACGTATAATTTTGTACGATCCATCAAATTAGGGGGCATTAGCAATAGAAAAACGTTAAAATAAGACGTCTTTTAAATATTAATTGTTTATAAAAGTTTTTGGCTTACATGTTTTACTTATTATGGTATTATGGCACTATATTGTTGCTTTTATTCATTAAAGCTCATTCATTAGAGCTTCATTGGAGCTCAGAAAAAGGTAAATATGTAAAGAAGCATTCGGTTTTTATTGACCATAATTATTAGTTAAAATTTATTTAGATTATTAATTTATTAAGATGCTGATTGCCACAGAATATACAATATACAAGCCTGCCCAAATTCCTTATATTTTTCACACTATTTTTGATAATTCCATTCAATTGGAAACAATTTTCTTTCCTTGTTCTTCTGCATTGTAAAACCAATCTATTTTTCCCTAGTGATCTTTTCGTTGCGAAAATGTTCACAAATTATTCGATAATAGAAAATCAAATTGCAACAAATTCGCACACAATTGCAACAAAATAGAACAAGGCAAAAAAGGGAAAACAAGAAAAACAATGTGAGAAATACTGGAGAAGCGACCGAAAATAAAGTGAATGCCATCAGCAAGACGCCATTGCGTCAGTTCGATTTACCCCTATTTTTACTTGAGGGGTTCGAGGCATTTACGGGGTGCCGACGGAGAGATAGGTTTTAGTCTAAAGGGCAACAATGTCGTCGCATTTGTAACTGTCTTGCAGGTCTGTCCAATATCATTCCCACACAGAGGAAAATTGCAGGGAATATTCATTTCGTAATATAATAAGTATTAAAAATATAAATAAATATTTTTCCTTTAACTATTAAATATTTAAGGAATTATAAATAGGTTTATGGTACATATTTACAGACTAAACTTATTTTTCCCCTTTTATTTATTATTTACTTAAATTTATTCAATATTTTCTTACTGTGCAAAGGGCAGATGCAACACTTGCTGGAGAAAATGGTGAAAAACGAGAATGAGGAAAAGGAAAAGGGCCTTTTCCAAGCACATGCAGCGAGTTAAAGAATTCCAATCAGCAGGGCCATTGTTCTTGAGACATTCGCCCTGCAAAATTGAAGATAATTGAAGTGTAAAACGTTGAGAGCGGAAGTGCAGCAGTCAGCAAGGGGTTTTCCTCGGAAAAACCCTCTCTCCTCCCTTCCCCTTTTGTTGCTGTGTTGTTGTTGTTTGTGCTGATGTCAAGGCATATTATGCAAGACAATTTTGGCAACTGAGGCGGCGCCCGCACTTTTCCCCCTTTGTCAAACATTTTTGAGTCACGTCTGTCGTCTGCCGCCTGTCGAATGCGGAAATGATGAGACAAAAGAGACGGGGGCACACACACACACACATACAAGCCACAGACAGAAACGGGGCAATAAGGAGGAAGCAGGACAGAGGACAGACCCGGGGGGGAGAAGGAGACTGCAGGCAAGACGGAGACCACAGCGCAAATGGAGGCCAGCAATAAAACTGTTTACTGCATGGACACAGCAGCACTGGCAAAAACAACAGTGGCGGCAACAATGCACTGCAAAAAAAAACATGATAATAAAAGCGCCTATAATAATCTGAGTTCTGCTCCCAAAAGCACACGGGAAGAATCTTGAAAGAGCAGCCCCTTTCTCTTATTCGCAAAGAAGAAACCCGTAGCTCTCTCAGAGTGCAGCTAATCCCAAACTCTCTCTTTCGATATTGCTTGTACATTGCAGGCAGAGCGTGGAAGAGAGAACGATAGAGAATATCATCGAAAAAATAATCCGAGTTCAGCTCCCAAAAACACACGGGAAGAATCTTGAAAGAGCGGCCCCCTTCTCTTATTCGAAAAGAAGAGGCCCATAGCTCTCTTAGAGTGCAGCTAATCCCAAACTCTCTCTTTCGATATTGCTTTTACATTGCAGGCAAAGCGTGGAGGAGAGAACGAGAGAGAATATCATCGAAATAAATATAAAATACAATTTAATTTCAAATTAAATACTTTGACTATTGTAATATTTGGACTTTTATTTAATTTAAAAAAACTTGTACCTAATATTATTTGCAGTGCATCTAGAAAAATAAGAATCTGAACAATGGCAGCAATATGAAGGGGGGGTTGGGGCTGAAATAAGAGCAAAAAGTGCAGCAAAATAACAAAACTACGATATGCAAATCGCTGACAACGAAGTGAGCAAACAATCCTTGCACCGAATCCTTTTGTCCTGCCAATGCCAATGCAATTGCCAAATTGCCAACGTAATAAGAAACAAGGCAGAGATTGGGGCCAGCACACAAAAAAAATGCTGAGGATATACTGCAGTAACAGCGATAGAGCAGAAGGAAAACTTGTGTTATTTTTATAGGCAATTTTTTCACCAGGATGTCGGGCAGGAAAAGGGGTCTTAAGTTTAGGGAGCTTTCAAGTAGCTGCTGAACCTAAAAGGGGACTCTGAGTTAGATGCTTAGTTATTATATTTAACACATTTATGTCTTGACCTTAACACTTATACTTTAAATACATTCTTATGGGGGAAAACCACTTGGAAAACTGTTCAAAAAATGTAGAATAAAATATTTAAAAAAAAAATTTAATGAAAATACAATAAAAACATGAAGAAAACCAAAACAAAATGAGAAAAATTGCACGAAGTAGCTTTGCTTTTGTGATTGACGCGACCCTCAGGGTTTTGAGGGATAGAGGAAGGGGCGTAGTATGTAGAGGGGGTGGAAAAATGCCAGGGGTGGCGGTGGTTAAAAAGGGGGGCATCAGAAAGGTAATATTTTGCCTTCGGCGGCAATGTCGTTGGGAACGCGACTCAGATTGGCAACAGTTGTATAAACGATGCCGATGTTTACTTCATAATATGCTGAGGGGTTGCGGTAAAGGGGGGGCTACGATAGCGTGGAGGGGGTACATATCCTTGTTGTTTTTGCTCCTGTCCGGGGGGTGCTTCACGAAAATTTATACAGCAACAATAAAAATGTTGGGGAAGAGCAGCCAGAAGTTCCATGGAATAATCAGGGTTACGACTGAAATATTAAAAATAATTTAAAGACGTTGAAAGTTAGGGCAAGTAATGATTTCCTTAATATTTATGATTTATTTTAGTTATTACTTTTTATTAAAAATAAAAAAAAAAAGGCCATTCCTACCTAAGCTATTATTGCAATATAATAAGGGCTGGTACACAAATCACTAGTGTTTTGAAATCTCTTAAAAAATTGCCCAAAACTAAGCTACAAAATATTACATCCTAAAAATAAACAAATTTACACTGAATTTGGAACCATAAAAATTTTATTGCATACTTTTTGACACCGGCTTAAGGGATTTCAAAACCCCTGCGAGGTTTTCTTTTTAAAACTAAATTTTACCAGTTGCCTTTTACTTAGTAAACAGTTTTTTAATTCAAACAAATTGTGCATCATACAAAATAAACAAATTTACACTAAAATTGGTACATTAAAATATCTATTGCATACTTTTAGACACATTTTTGAGGGGATTTCAAAACCCTTTTTGTTGATTGCTTTTTAAAACATATTTTTACACAGTTACTTTTACTTACTATGGGAATTAGTCTCTATTCTAACATAGTCACTTTTAATTTGCATTCTTATTGATTTACAAATTATTTGCAAGTTCCAAGCCTGATTTGAAATAGAAGAAAAAGCACATTAAAATTCCAGGGAGTGGGAAAATTGCCATCCATCACCTGGAGCGCATTACCAGCGGCATAATAGAAAGCGAATAAACGAAATTCCGAATGCAGCTTGGAAACTCTGCATGTGAAATTGCATTTGCGCATGCAGATGAGCGGAAAAAGCCAGAAAAAAAATGGGAAAGTACAAATGGGATGGAGATTAAAATTGGGCTAACAGAGAGAGCTTAGAAAATGCCAGTGGCTAGCGGCAGATGAACCAAAAAAAAATATATATATGTATCGGAATAAAATTAAAGAGGCTTTCAAAGCATATAACTAAATTATCCAAACCCAAAGGATGCTAAGCAAATTTATATATAAATATTCCTTGAAACTCCAGTTATTTCCCAATATTCTAAGAAGTCCCGGGCTTCGATGAAGTCATTCTAGTCGTGAGTGTTTTATGTTCTATTTTTTCACTGGCACTTTTTCGATATATCCCCACCAATGTTCCGGCACAGGCCTTTCCGGCTGCTGTTGTGTCCTTTTTTAGGAAGTCCCCAGAAAATACCAGAAACATCTGTCACTCTCGTTGGCGCTCATCCCCAAACCCGTCGCACCCATAGAAAATCGTGTTGAGCGTGTTATCCACTTTTCCAGAATTCTCCTAGTTTTAGCCCCCGCCCCCGCCCGCCCTCTGACACATACCCCTTCCGTTTTGCTCGCTTGCTTAAAGTCAACGATGCGTTGGTCCTGCAAAGGATTCCTGCTGTCAGCAGGTGACTGCCCAAGGGGGCGTGCACCACATCGGCAGCGGAAGGAGCAGAAGGACACGCTGCACACTCATGTGTGTATTTTCATACAATTCGCTGACTGGCAGCAAAAAATAAAAAAAAAAAAACAAAAAAAAACAAAAAAATAGAGAAAAACAATGGAATAAGCGTACTGTTTTCACTTTTCCCCAGATGAAGCCCGCTCCACAGGTATATATATGTGGAAAATTCATATAGTTTTATTTCTACTCGATTGCTGGGGCTTTATTTTTGCGGCTGTTTGTGGCAGCCAAAGCGGAAATGCGATTTAAATTATTTGATTTCCATTTTTGTGGGCGATCTTGTTATGTTCGCCCGCTTTCGGGACAGTTTCTTTTATTATATTTTTATTTTTATATAGACAAACCAAATTAAATGGATATATATATATAAATATATTTGTTTCCTGCTTTGATATTATTTTTCTATGTTTTGAATCAACTTTTCATCTTATCAACTTATCATGGTATTTTATTTAATATATTTTTGATAATTGATGAATTTATTTAGGTAAAGGTATTGGAAAAGCTAATTATTGATAAAAGCTGTGACCAAAATATGCTTTGATTTGAATCTAAAAAAATATATTATTAATAATTCAACAACAATTAAGAAATAAGCAGGAAAGAAAACGTAGCCCTGAACTTCTGTAGATAGTAAATATAATAGAAATAATAATAAATATCCTTCTTTTTTATATTTATTTTATATATATATATATATATCAGTGATGCCCAAGCCCCCGTCACATGTGGTTGGTAAAAACTCTGCCGGTTCTCTGCCGCTACACAGACTGTGTAAACGTGACGTGAGCAGCAGCAGCAGCAGAGAAGAGAGAGAATGAGAGGTCGAGTGGTGCGGTTGCCAGAGTAGTGCAAAGCATTAAATTTAAAGGCTTTGCACTGCTCTGGCAACCGCAACGTCTCGCGCGAAGCCAACTTAGTTTTTCTCTTACGCACACAAATGCAAGTCACATGTCATTGTATTTGTGTGGGCATCACTGATATATATACATATATATACATTTTTCCTTAATTTAAAATTTAAGAGCATTATAAAGTTCGAACTAAACACCGCAGCTTTTCCCATCTGTTTTCACTTGACTTTGTTTCGCGCTTTCTACTTTCGTTGCCTCCTAATGATGGCCACTTCAGTGTTTCCGGCGTGTGGGAAAAGCGCAAAGGCAAAAGGGAAAAGCCAGCAAGGAAAGCCCTCGGCGTGGGCAACAGCATCAGGACCTGGCCCAGAGACAAGGAGGCGTGGCTTAGGGCGGAGGCGAAGGCGGAGAGACAGAGAGACGGTGGCGAAGGCATTTGGGGGCTGGACTGGCGTGAATGTAGCTCGTAAATTTGTTAGTTTATTAGCGCAATTTCCGTTGCTAATTAATTTCCAGGCCACACACACAAGCAAGCCAGCAGACACTGCGAGAAATTATGTCGGAGCTTGAAAGAAAATACATTTAAAATATTATAAAAGGTGTATAATCCTTAAATTAATATTTAAAGCGGAAATCAAGACCCATTTTTGAATTTATGGGAGCTAGGCACTAATTTCTTTTTAATTTAAACTTAATATATAGTTTTTCTCTGTGCCTTCAAGGATACCAGAGCGAAAGGGAGAAGGCTAGCAATAGTCCTCTCAGTCTGGCACTAGAAGAGATATTAGTGACATGCAGTTTGCACTTTTTAAAACGCCGGAAAGTGGCAGATGCGGCGGATTACGGGGAGGGGAGGCTAAGAAGGATGTATCAAGGATGCTGCGGCTTGCAGGAGGGCATAGTAGTTTTTCCTCTTGCCGCATCTTTGCCAGCCAATTTGCTGTGCTGCATATTTCTAATTAATTAAGCAGCCTGCAGCGATGCATGTACACCTTATACATAACATATATGTATAAATAAATCTATGCAAATATACATACAAGAGGCGCCACACATAGCGGCATACACCTAGGGGAATTTTCAATTTCCGGCAAATGTCTTAAGTAGCAAGAAAGGCTAAATACTTGACGCTATTTCGGTGATGCTCTTTAAAAAACAATATTGGTAAAGAGTGAAAAATATAATAAATTATAGAGAAGATTTGTAAAGAATCCTTTATTATTTTTATATTTAAAAAGTTTAAGGAAAGTTGGGAATATAATTTAAATATATTAATATAATATATACCAGTGATGCCCACACAAATACAATGACATGTGACTTGCATTTGTGTGCGTAAGAGAAAAACGAAGTTGGCTTCGCGCGAGACGTTGCGGTTGCCAGAGCAGTGCAAAGCATTAAAATTTAATTTATTTACATTTTAATACAAATCTTTAAAAATTCGTTTTTATTTAATAGTCTACAAAGAAAATATATAAATAAATACAAATACATAATTATAATAACTGAATTAATATATAATTATTTAAAAATAGTTTTTATTAAATAACACAAGAGGAAATTATCGTATCACGAAAGTAAATAGTAATTGCAATAATAGTCCTTCGGAAATGCCGTCCTTATTTTAACAATATTTCAGAAAAAGTTATTCGCCTCCTTAGCTTATTTACTTTGTCCTCATTATGCTCTCCATAGAGAATGGTTCTATAAAAAAAAAACAAAATCAGACTAAAAGCTGCCAACGAAGGCGGCCAGCGACGAGCTATAAATTATAATTTCCAAGACATGTTTTCGGCACATGGAGAGAGGAGGGCCAGGGGTCAACGTAGCTGGTTCCAAGGGGGTGTATGACTTTGACAAGTTTTGATGATGTGTGCCCGGCATCTCCTGCCAACCCCCCTTCCCCCCTTCCCCACATCCCCCACTCTTTCACTTACTCCCTGATGTAGGCAACATTTTTCAATTAACAAACGAACGAAAAATGTATGACATGCCACACATAGACACTCGCCCAAACACACACTCACAGGCACTGAGAGAAGTTGTTTAGAAAATATTTGTAATATTTTTATAGAGCTAAAAGCTGTAAAAAACTTAATATAAGAATTTATGAAAATTTAAACATAACTTAAAATGTTATCTAAGCATTAATTATTGCTTAAAAACTAGATGGAGCCCCTTGTGTGTACCTTGGACTTTTTCTAGCAAAACAAAGTCACTTAAATCTTTGGAAATAGTTTAAATATTAAGAATTTATTCATTAGCAACCAGTTTTTAATTTAATTTTGCATGAAATAATATTTATATTTAATTTTTAATATACTTTGTATTTTTTCTGCCTGTGTTTCCCTACTAATACTTCTATGAAAGCCACTCGACATGAGAAACGGTGCCAGGCACCTCCTACTTCACCCCAGCCCCTTCGTTGTCCCCCTAACATCCCCCCACCCCCTTGATATACATCATTTTTCATAGGCTTTCAGCCATTTCAGACATTTCCCCTTGCATTTTCCCACCACCGCAGCGCTTCGGAATCGAAGCGCCAAAAACATCCTGTCAAAAGAGTGGCGACCAAAGGGCAGGATGGGAGGGAGGAGGCAGATCAGAGGGTAACTAACTAACTAACTAACTAACAACAGTCTCAGGGTTATGTGTGACGAGGCTAAGAATACCCTGGAAATATACAAGAAGTAACAAGAAAAATGTTTGTTCTTTCTTTTTGATTTCTTTGGATTTTTAAACTTTGAATTTAATAAAAAATAATTGCTTAAATATTAAAAATTTAGTAGGTTCCTATTTAATAATAGTTTAAATATTACTAATAATTATAAATGATCAGATTTCCATTCTTACAAGTAACAACAATATTTATTGCAATTACATTAAAAGTTAAGCCAGCAAAGATCTTTATTATTTCGATTAATTTAAAACTATAAATTAAAGGGAATATATATTTTTTAATAGTACAATTTTAATTGCTTCTTATTTAATAATAATTTAAGTAATTCTTATTGAAATAATAAAATAGACTTCAAATTGTATATCTTCAAACGATCTTATTAAAAAAAAATATCACTTATGTATAATAGTCCAAAGATATCTTCACTTAACCAGCTGGAAATGCCCTAAACTAAGGTATTAAAAGGGCAGATTAGGTATGTGTGTATATATAAAATATATATATATATATAGCCAGATGTGTGGCGATATGTCTGGGGGTTCTGTGTGATGTACTTGTGTCATTCGTTCCGCCTTGGCAAAATGACAAGCGAAATGTTTTCTGCCACAAAATTTCATTTAGAAAAGGGTTATTAATAATACCAAATATGACGCTGGGTGGCCATTATATCTATGTATATGTTCATACACAGATGTACGTATGTTATGGAGGGCCCCCGTTTTTGTTCGCCGTGTACATGTGTCTTTTTTCGGCATGTCCTTTTGGGCGTTTTGTGGCGCGCTAAACACCTGCTATTTTATGATTTTATTAGGCACTCAACACGCCACACGGAAAGGTCTTCCTCCGAGGGTGTAACCTGGTCTAACTTGACATGTGAGTAACGAACTCCTGCCCAATGGGATGTTCGTGTTTAAAAGGAAACCCTAGCCTAGGAGTTATTTGGGGATATGAAAAGGATGATGAAGGGGGATAAAAATGTCTTAAATTGTATGAAATTCATGTAGAAATGATTGTATTCATTTATTTAACCAGCCAGAAACTGTTTTCAATATATTAAAATATATTAATATTAATATATGTACATATGTAGCAGGAATTAACACGATTGACTTTTATTTCGTTTTTTCTTTAAGCTTAGTACGCAGACAGGCGAAAAGTGTTCGTAAGCAGTGCGAGAGAGCGAGAGGGTGACTATTGACCTCTCGTTTTGACTCAATGCTTAGGAACACTTTTCGCTTTATTATTCGATCGAGAGTGAACTTAACTTCCCTGCACGTAGGCAGCTCTCTTTGGCGCTCTCTCTTGAGAAAGGAGCTATCGCTCTCTCAAGAGAGCGAGAGCCACTGCTCTTATGGTGTGACCAACTTATCATATCCCTATTTGGCGTGTTACATATATGTATATATTAAATCTTAGTTAAAAATCTTTTAAAATTAAAATGAATCTACATATTAACTTGATAAAATAAAGAAATATAAAATGTGGCTTACCTTTAAATGTTTATTAATATTTAAACTAATAGAAAACTCTCTTGTATTTAAAATTATAAATATCAAGGGCTTGATAATAAAGATTTAAATATTTTCCTAAAGCTCAATATAATAATAAAATTTAAATACACACAATTTTTAGGCAAAAGAATTAGATGCAATAACTTTAAATTTTATTTGACAATAAATACCAAGAAATAATACCAATTAAATGCCAAGTTAAAGTTCTAATAAACTTTTCCAGTGCATAGCAAATTATTTTTACCACAAAATCCTTACCTAATTTATCGACTAGCCCCTTTCCTTTATTTCCCAAAAATACTTTCTCCTATTTCCCCCACAAAATCCCGCGCTAAACAGTGACAAGTATAGCCACTGGTCAAGTACTTCAAAAGGCCAAAAGTGTCACTATACCCATGTCCGATTGTGTATCCAACAAGCCCAAATGGGGACGGGCTCGGGCCACTGCCCGGCGGTTGTATAAACGTTTTCCCATAAATAAACTACCAAACATAAAATATGCATATGAATGCTGGCCTCACTCAGCCAGCCAGCCGGCCACTCACACTGGCACATAAATTTAAATTGATTCAAGCCGCACACACACAAGCACACTGAGCGAAATAAAGGATTGGAAATCACATTTACTTACACGCAAGCTGTGAAACTTCTGGCAATTTTCATGTAATTAACAACAACACGTGCCGGCGCTGGGAAAAAAAAGGACATTTCGCAGGCCTTTCGCTGACAACAGAATTAATAAATTAATAAGTGAAACAGTTGGGCAATCAAAGGGAAATATCAAGCAAAAAACAACCAACATGAGCTTGATAAATAACAACTACGGATTATATACTCCAAGAATTGGAATATTTTAAGAATAAATACCAAAGATATTAAGATGACCATTTTAAGATTTGTTAGGGATGAAATTGTTTATAAAAACAGCTTAATACCTAATAAACATTTATAAATATCTATCTCTAACTTACCCTGCTAAAAAGCCTCAAATAAAAACAAACAACAAGAAAACCAAAAAAATAAGCAGCAAAGATTCAACGACACGAAATAAATGCCCAGCCCAGCCCGCCACCTTTTCCTTTTCCTCTTCCGCTTTCCTTTCACATAATTAATTTCCAACTTTTCCAACAAATTTCGCTCCAAATTATAATGATTTTTTGCTGGTGAAAATTTCCGGACCATAAAAGGCGAACATATTCAAAACAAACATAATAAAAAAAACAAAACAAAAAAAGGAAAAGTAGCCCCAAAACCCAGCGATGATTTCCTTTGAGACAAATTAGCAAAAGCAGTTGACACACGCACACCGCAAATGTTTTCTCCGAGGTTTTTCCGCCGGAGGTTTTCCGGGCGGAGGTCTTCTCTTCTTTGGTCAAACATTAATAAACTTGCCGGGGCCCAGAGTCGTAGACGCAGCCGGCAAGCTCTCCGAAAAGTTCAGGTCAAATGCTGGCACAAGCAATTTGGCATTTGTCTTTATTAAAAGTGTCCTGCCTGGCTCTGTGTGTGTGTGTGGTTCCTTTATTTTCCCCGGAAATAGTGGAAAGTCCTCTGCGTCTGCCAGACATTTCCGGTTATCTCTGCATCGCCTTGGTCGTGCTCCTCCTTGGGAAATAGTTTCTGTTCAGTCTTTAAAGTTTGCTGACAGGTTAAGAGCACTTTTAAATATAAAAATAAAATATTATAAAATAATTTTTAAGACTTAACTACTTGTAAAAGTGTCCTCTATTAAAGTATTGAAGAATAAATTGGTATTGTATTGTTTTGATCATACTTAGCAAAAGGTTTTTCCTTTTAGTTTCTTTTTAAGCCTCAAAACTTGACTGAAGTTGTGTCGAAAGTTTTGAAAATAAAACAAAATGTAAGGCTTTGTGTTTGATTATTTCTGATTGTAACGAAAAGGGTAATACCTAAATTAAAATCAATATTCACTTACTTAAATATATTTTTAATATATTAAATTAAATGAAGAAAAATCCCTCTTTTATAGCCTTTTTCATAGCATTTCTTCCCTCAAAAAACCCTCAACATTTGCCCAGCTTGACTTTCCTGATTCTGATTTTTCTTTGGCATTTTTCCTGCACTTCACACACAGATAATGCTCAGGGGGCTTGCTAGGTTTTTGTGCATTTTAGTTTCACTAAATTAGCGGCACACATGCGTAACTAATTTAGATTTGGTTAAAAATTAACACGAAAAACGAAGATGGGGAAAAAACGTTGCAACTAGAAAAATCTATGTATATAAATGAGGTAGCTCAGGGGCGTCTAGAGGGGCGAGACCTAACAGGCGGAAGACGATTTAATGCATACAAAATGATTTACACGCCGCTGGCCAAAGATAATACGAAACCTGGGTCTTCTGATGGTAGACGGTAGGTTTTTTTCTATATTTTTTTTTTTTGTTACCGGAGGATGCACGCATGCAACTTCCCCTTCTCCCCTATGCACCCCCTTGCACTGCTGTCAGTTGCCGGGGCTTCACATATACCCTTCCTCTCACACACACAAGCCCCCCTGCCTCCTGGAGCTGCATCACATTCGTCCACACTTGCTGCATCTCCACCGGCTGAGTGCCCCTCCTGCAGCACGCCCCTGTTTTTACTGCTGGGCTTCATATAATCAGGCAGCGCTGAAAAGTATGCTACACTTTTTGCCCCCAATGGATGCACTGGAAAAAAGGCATGTGATAATATAATAAATACAAAATAATAAGGAAATTTATAACAATTATTTATTTAATTCTTAAATTAATAAATTCAAGCTTAAAGCTCCTTTTAAATGTAGAATTTTTTCCCTTAGCTCTTTCAGTCCTCGTTTTCTCCATTTTCTATGCTCTTACTCTGATTTTCCATAAATAAATAATATACAAAATATTCTAACAGGCCAAATAGATCTAGGATAAGCTGGTCACACTATAAGAGCAGTGGAGCTATCGCTCTCTCAAGAGAGAAAGCCACTGCTCTTATAGTGTGACCAACTTATCCTAGATCTATTAGGCCTGTTAGAATATAGAATATACACAACTTCTCTGCACGTAGGCAGCTCTCTCTGGAGCTATCGCTCTCTCAAGAGAGAAAGCCACTGCTCTTATAGTGTGACCAACTTATTCCAGATCTAGAGAGAGCGCCAAAGAGAGCTGCCTACGTGCAGCAAAGTTGTGTTCACTCTCGATCAGAGAATAAAACGAAAGCGAAATAAAGGTTGTGCGAAAGAAAAGGAAAAGTCAAAGTGTGTTAATTCCTGCTACAATATATACATAGCTTCTTTCTAAACCTTAAAACCCTAAATCAAATAAATTTTTTTTTAGTGCACAAATAGCTCGCACTCGCTCACTCTGCCAGCTTGCATTTCAAAGCCTGACAGGCCATCAAGCTGAAATCTCTGATGATACGAAATCAGCATAAACAACAACAACAACAAGAGGAACATAGGGGGCCAAGAAGGGTTAAGGGGTGATGTTGGAGCGCGAGAGGGGGGCTTATGGCACAAAAGCAACTGCAAATAGGGTTAACAGCCAGTGCAATTTTCATATTACCAAGCTTTTCGAAAAACTGCAGGCGATTTTTACCGCCCAGCAACGCCGCGCGGCGCCACGCCCCTTTTATGCCTCTTGGCCCCAGAGTTCGTTGAACGCATTTCGAGCTGATACAAATTTTTTTGTTTTTCTTTTTTTTTTTTTGCTTAAAAAGCCTGAAAGGGGAATTGTTCTCAACACGATTTTTGCAGATTATAGAGTAAGTGTGGCGAAAAATGTGCCGAGTCTGAGGGGATTACAAATACATCAGAATATAAGCTTCGAAGGATCAGAAACAATGTAAGTTGAAACTAAATAATAGGATTTTCTATGCTTAACTAAACTGCTGCTTATTAAAATTATTGTTTAAGCTTTGGTGATTTCATAACACGTGAAAATATGCCTAAAGGTATGCTACAATAATTTACACGATTTCCTGAAATTGTACAAAAAGGAATAAAAATACTAAAGCTTAAATCATTCCTTAAAGCAATTTCTTTTTAATTTCTGCTTATTAAGTCTTTTAAAAATATGTCCAAAAGTATGCTGCAAAAAATGTACACCATTCTCCCGTTGGAATCCCAAAAAGGTTGAATACTCTTCGCCACCTTTTCATGGGATCTCGAGCACTCTCTTTATATTTTTAATAAGCGCCTTTGTGGACACAAAGAGACATCGAAACAAAGAGAGACGGGGAGGAGGGATTCCCAAATACAGTGCTTTAAATGGAAAACAGAGAAAACGGGACTCGAGTGATTTGGCCAGAACTGCAAGCTAACCCCCCCCTACCCCCATGCAAATCCCCATGCCACGTCTTGGCATTGCCCCGAAAATGCAGAGAATGAAAATGCAAAATTGACAAAGCCAAAATGCTTTATATAAGCACACATATTGTTTAGATCCATTTGCAGCGAACAAGAAGAAGACAGAAGTCAAGCAAGATGTTCCTTGGCCAAAGTGAAAGAAAGAGACAGGCAAATATGGCTGAGCGAGACGGAATATGCCATTAAATCTCTTTAGAACTCAATTCTTATTCCCAACGCAATTTATACAACAAAATTTCGCACAGACCCAGACACAAAATCTTGCACACGCACACACACCGCAGCACACACCCATAACACACATATGCATGCACAGTTGAACTAACAACACTGTTTAAGGACGAAGCTAAAGGAATTAAAGTGCGATTTAGAGATGTACCTGTAATACTCTTAGTGTAAGAATTTAAATAAGTGTTAAATTCAACTACACACATTTTCAAAGGGTAATTTCTCAAGGAATACCATTAAATATTAAACATTTTAATTTATTATCATGGGGACATGGATTCAAAACCAGTTTTCTATTAATTCAGTGAGCAAAAGTATGCTGTAGAACTTTTTTTTTTTTAGGAAGGCTTTTAAATTGATTTTAATCTGCTATTACTTGGAGACTAATATTCAAAAAAATACATTTAATATATGTATTTTATTATGCAAATTAAGTATTAAATAGCTAAAGCTTATTAAATAATATTTTGTTCAAGTAAAAATAATGTTTTTAAAAGTTTTAGAGTGCCGAAACTAATATTACTAAAATCAGTTGAAAATAATTCCATTGTTCTTGGCATTTTCTAATAACATTTCTGACTTAAATATACATTTTTATCCATATCAACCGTATGTTAAATTTAAAAACCAACACAAAAAGAACTCCATATGGTAGGGTATGCATATGTTTAAAGGCAAACCAAAAACATTGAGAAAAAGTAGCGAACAAAAAAGTTTGCAGCAAAAGGCAGCAGAAGAAAAAAGGCAACACGAAAAATTGAAGAGATGCACAACAAAAGCGCCGCCGCTTCTGCTTTTCGCTCTCTCCCGCCCTCTCTCAGGGGCTCCTTCTTCTTCTCCCTCTCCACGCTCGCTCTCCTGCAGCAGCCCGAGTCGCTTTCTGGTAGCCCGAAAACTAGCGTGACATATGGAGCGGAATAGAAAATAAGCGCACGTCAACTGCATGACACAAACACATAGAAAACACACGACGCGACAAAGCCGAAAAAAATATGAGAGAAATAAAGAGAACAGTGCAAGCGGACAGGACATATAAAAGGCGGAGGAAGTGAGGTGCAAGGGAGCGGCACGAGAGGATAAGGGAGGCGGCCGAAGCGAAGGAGACAAAATGAAGTCCAAGTGGAGAGTGTGTATAAAAATGGAGCAGGGCCGTGGACCGTATTTATATTTTTGGCACACTCGAAAAAAGCGAGGGGAAGGAGAGAAAACAACAAAAGGTGTGCAAGCGAGTACGCACACCACGAAAAGATCAGTGTGTGGCACATACACACGAAGGCTAATATGTAAAAGTAACGAGTAACTGATGGAAAGTCAGAAGAAAGAGCTGAACAAGAGATTAACAATAGCGAAAGGAGGAGAAGAGGCGAAGCCAAAAAAGAATGCAATCTTCACATTGTTAATAAATGAAGATGTGTAAGCTTCCTGCAGGGAATCCTAAAGAATTTTTTCAAAACTTTCACAAATTTTATTTACTTAAATTTTATTTTGTTATTATTTTATTTTATTCTAAGAGTTTAAAGTATACAAATGTTGTAGCTTAAATTGTTTTGTTTTGTCACAACTTTGTTTTTTTTACAATGTATTAACCGCTGGGCAGTGCCTTCTTTGCCTTCTCGACGTTTTATTTGCCAACTTGTTTTGTATATTATTTTGCTTGCCCAGTTATTATCATTTGTGAGCGAAGCAGCGCCTGTCACCTGAACCAGGATATAGAGAAAGCCAGGGACTTCAAGTTCCATGGTCTGCCCATTGCCCACCCCTCGGAACTTTTCCCAGTCTCTCCTCCGCTTGTCTATCAACTGCCATGTCAGAAGGAAAAAGTTCACTGAGAAAATAATAGTTGAGGAAAAAGCAATTATTTGGTAATACGGCTGTGATACAGGGCACAAGTTTTCATTAATTAGCTACTTCATTCATTTCATACTTGAAAGAGACAACTACATATGTCTTTTTTGGTTCGGATTTTTTTCGTAATGCAACTACGGTCACACTGACATAAAAGGTAAACAATAACAATGGCCGGAATTCGCAGTGCACAATTTATTCATTTCTGGAATCCTCATGCAAATACTTCTGCAGAAATTAATATGAAAACCGTTAAACTGAGTTTAACATACATATATTTCTTAATATTTTCCTGTATAGACATTTGTTATTCTCTGTGTGTATGTTGTGAGAGTGTGCGTGTGTGCTTGCGAGCAGCTCCCAGTTGTTGCTTCTGCATGCCGTCGTTTTGTTTTTGTTTTCATTTTGCTTGGCTGGTTTGTTTGTTTGCTTTGCCGCCTGTCCTCGTTGCCTCGTTGGAGCTGCTCCACTGCTCCTCTGCTCCTCGATTCCTCCCCCGCCCTGCCCTCTGCCCCTGTGACCATGTCAGGGCTTTTGCCAACATTGCATACTTCAAGGGGACAGTCGTAATGATTATACAGCATTCCGCATGACATGAAGAGGTTCGGTCGCCCGCCGAAAACACACGAAACACTGACAGCAGCCATCAAGGTACTATCCTTCGGTCCTTTGCCACTTTAAAGAGGGTTCACTCTATGGCTTTTGGGATGGGGAATGGAATTATTAATAGTTGCGAAATAGTAATTAAAACAGGAGACATTTTAAGGCAGGCTTAGTGACAATTTAACAAAAAATGTACCTTTTATTTAACCCTTAGACTATTTAAGAGCGTTTTCCAGTGAAATTATTTTGCTAGCTGAATACTTAATAAGCTTAAATAAATCATTTTAGACCAAACTTCCATTGATAACCTATTTTTATTCGAATTTCCAGGTAAGCTAATAATTTAAATAACAATTTAGCCTTAAATCTACCTTTTATTTAACCCCAAGACTATTTTGGAACGTTTTTCAGTGAAATACTTTTGCTTGCTAAATATTTAATAAGCTTAAATAAATAATTTTAGCCCAAACTTCCATTGATAGCCTCTTTCCACCACTTAAATATCCTTAAAGTGATTCTCCAATGCCATTCCCTGCGGCTCCGAATTAATTTCTGTGCATATATCTCCTCCAAGGCCTTGGAGCACATTTTTCACCAAATCTTGTTAGTTTGGGATGATTGAGGAGGGAGGAGGGAGGCAGGCGATGTGGAAGGCAGAGGCGCGTCAACATGATTAACGCCTTATTATGGCACAGAGCGAGAGGGGGATTGTATACTCGCATATACTCGCATCCTTATTCCGCCCACTGGCCGCCGCCCGCCTGTTTTCTGTTTGTTTTTCTTTGCTCAATTCTCAGGCGCAAAAATAAATGTGAATACTTTTTTATAATTAATTGACACATGTGTGCACCGGTTCGAGCTGTAACTTCCGTAGAGAGCGGACGTGTTTCGCGCGAGCTCCGGGAAAATTATAGAAAGTGGATGATTTAAAGACAAAAATAAAGCTTAAAATACTGGAGTATTCCAAGATAAGCGAAAAGACGCTAAAACAGAAAATATAAATAGTTATCGACTCACAAAATTATTGATATGATTAAAACAAGTGCATAATTATTTTATAAAAATAAGTGCCACGCGAAATAGCTCAATGAGCGACGAACAAAAGAAAGAGCGTAGAAGCTCCGTGAGCCCA
This sequence comes from Drosophila triauraria, assembly GCA_014170255.2. Lineage (NCBI taxonomy): Eukaryota > Metazoa > Arthropoda > Insecta > Diptera > Drosophilidae > Drosophila > Drosophila triauraria. The sequence continues at coordinate 17,395,872 of CM024333.1, forward strand.
AGTAACGGTTATTTCTCGTATTTCTCAACGCGCGACAACATCGAAACGGCGACAAAGAGCAACCGTTTGGCGGTCGATAGCCAAAGAGCACGGTCTTGCTCACCCGCTCTTCTCACTCCTACGCCTACATCATGGAGTTCTCAGTGCAAAACCCCAACAACAAGCACTAATAATATTTCTGCAACGGCAGCAAAAGCAACAGCAACAACAACAGTGACGGCGGAAAAAGCAAAAACAGCAACCACAGAAACGGCGGTAAAAGCAACAGCAACAACTACAGCAACGGCCAGTATCGCGGTAACGACTACGATGTCATCGACTGCAAATACAATGACAACCAAAACTGCAAGCTCCAAAGCCAATATCGGCAATGTTCAACAAGCGGCCCCGGCCATACAGACCGGCATGGATCGCTACATCCAAATTAAGCGTAAGCTTAGCCCGCATAACAACGCCGTCGGTAATAAGCCAAAAATAAACCGTGTACAAAGAGACAACGATCAACCCGGGAGACCTAATAACAACAGATTTGCCCTCTTGGCGGATGAACAACCGGAACTGGGTCAAGAGACCCAAAAGAAACCGAAGCCCCCACCAATTTACATTAGGGAGAAAAGCTCGAACGCCCTGGTCAACAAAATTGTTGCGCTGGTCGGGGATGGAAATTTTCATGTTGTTCCGCTCACTAAAGGGAACATACAAGAAACGAAACTGCAAACAATATCTGAAGAACATTTCCGAGCAGTGTCCAAATACCTGGACGAAGCTAAGAAAAATTATTACACGTACCAACTAAAAAGCAGCAAGGGCTTGCAAGTAGTATTAAAAGGAATCGAGCCCGACGTAACTCCCAACGAAATTATAGATGCCCTTAAAGAAAAGGGGTTTTCAGCAAAGAACGTTAGCAACATAATAAACAAAAATAAAAAGCCGCAACCACTCTTTAAGGTCGAGCTGGAGCCGGACAGCAAAGCCCTGAAGAAAAATGAAGTGCACCCCATTTATAACCTGCAATTCCTATTGCACCGAAGAATTACGGTGGAAGAGCCACATAAAAGAAACGGCCCAGTGCAGTGCACAAATTGCCAGGAGTATGGACATACCAGGACGTACTGCACACTACGTTCAGTCTGTGTAGTTTGCGGAGACTTCCACAATTCCGCAAACTGCCCTGCCAACAGAGAAGACCCCAGAAGAAGAAATGTGGAAACTGCGGTGGAAACCATACAGCAAACTACAGGGGCTGTATGGTCTACAAGGAGCTGAAGAATCGCATGCGACGAGTGACAGCAACTCGCCATCAGAATACACGAAACGTGTTCACTAATTCAGAAACGACGCCGGAAGTATTTTTCGCCAAGGCCGCAAGATCTTCATTTGGTCCGCTGAATGCTCAGAAGGGCTTCTCCTACGCCGATGCACTTCGAACAGGAATGGAAAACCCACTCCAATCGAATCTAGGAAACGTTCAACAAGCCCCAGGACAGCCACAAAGCACAATGGAGGCAATGATGCTTACCCTGCAACAAAGTTTGACGGAATTAATGTCCTTCATGAAAACGACCATGCAAACACTTGTTCAAAACCAGAACATGGTGATGCAGATGCTTGTGGCTCAGCAGTCCAAATAACTGATGCCTAGTCTACGAATAACCATGTGGAACGCCAATGGCGTCTCACGGCATAAACTTGAAATAACACAGTTCCTGAATGAACATCATATCGACGTTATGCTGCTTGGAGAGACGCACCTCACAAGCAAATACAACTTTCAAATAAAAGGTTACGCCTTCTACCGCACAGATCATCCAGATGGTAAAGCCCACGGCGGAACCGGCGTCCTTATCAGAGAACGCATCAAGCACCACTTTCACCAAAGGTATTCAACTAATTACTTGCAGGCGACGTCTATTAAAGTGCAGTCAGGCAGCGGCAACCTCTCCATAGCCGCTGTCTACTGCCCGCCTCGCTTTACAATTTCTGAAGCTCAATTCATGGATTTTACAACTCACTTGGAGATCGCTTTATAGCTGCAGGAGACTATAATGCCAAGCATACGCACTGGGGATCGCGTCTCGTGACCCCAAAGGAAGGCAATTATACAATGCAATCATTAACTTGAGCAACAAATTGGACTATGTTTCCCTGGTAGCCCCACATATTGGCCAGCAGACCCCAGAAAGATGCCAGACTTAATAGACTTTGCAGTGACAAAAATATTTCACGCAACATAATAAGTGCCAAAGCGCTTTCGGATCTTTCATCAGACCATTCGCCAGTGCTTATAACACTTCTTCAAAGCCCAGAAATTATCAATCATCCCCACAGGCTGACGTCGCACAGAACTAACTGGCTTAAATATAAGAAATATGTAAGTTCCCACATTGAACTAACCCCACAGCTCAACATCGAAGCGGATATCGACTGCTCTACTGATGCTCTTGAAGACGTACTCACTGCAGCAGCCACTATTTCAACACCACAAGGGAAGGACGTACAGCCCAACAAATTCAAAACTAATCAACAAATTGAACAGCTTGTCTTGGAAAAGAGGCGTTTACGACGTGCTTGGCAAACCAGCAGATCGCCATCTTCAAAACAACGTTTTAAGGAAGCCACTCGCCTACTAAATCGAGTTCTGAAACAAGACGCTGAAAACGCACAATTACGGTACATCGAAAACTTTCGCCGACCAGTACAAGGCATCCTTTGTGGAGGGCTCACCCAAACCTAAGCTCTCCAATCGAAACAGTCACCCCTATAAGGAAATCAACAGGTTGCTGGGCCCGCAGCGACGAAGATAGAGCCGAAACATTTGCTTTACATCTAAGAAGCGTCTTCCAGCCGAACCCGGCCACTAGTCCACTTGTCCTACCGCAAATTCAAACTAATTCTTTGTCTCTACCAACATTGTTTCAGCCAAATGAGATCGCAAAAGTCATTGGGAACCTGAAACCAAAAAGGCTCCGGGCGATGACTTAATAACTCCAAAATGATAATTGAACTTCCAAACTCAGCTATAGAGGTTATTTGTAAAATCTTCAATGGGATTATATGTCTCGGCTACTACCCAAGGAAATGGAAAAATCTGTCGTCATAATGATACCGAAGCCCGGAAAAGACCACACAGCTCCGTCATCCTACAGACCAATAAGTCTATTATCGTGTCTGTCCAAACTGTTCGAGAAATGCCTGCTAACACGCATAATACCATATCTGGAAGCACACAACGTTATCCCGGCTCACCAATTTGGCTTCCGTCAAAACCACGGAACAATAGAACAAGTCAACCGAATAACATCAGAGATACGCACAGCCTTCGAGCATCGGGAATACTGCAGCGCAATATTCCTCGATGTATCTCAAGCTTTCGATCGAGTCTGGCTAAATGGCCTAATGCATAAAATCAAAACTCACTTGCCTACATACACTCATAAGCTACTTGAGTCGTATCTCTACAACAGAGTCTTCGCAGTAAGGTGCAACGCAACAACATCTGGCGACTACACTATCGAAGCTGGAGTTCCACAAGGAAGTGCACTTGGGCCTACTCTATTTGTCCTTTACACAGCGGATATCCCTACGAACGAGCGGCTAACAACATCCACGTTCGCTGACGACACTGCGATCCTAAGCCGCTCGAGGTGCCCAACCCGAGCAACAACACAGTTAGCAAATCACCTCATGGTAGTTGAGAAGTGGCTATCTGACTGGCGTATTAAAATTAATGAACAAAATGTAAACACATAACTTTTACCCTCAACAGGCAAACATGCTCTCCAATTTTCTTGAATAGTACGCAGATTCCCCAAGTCAACGAAGTAACGTATCTCGGCGTCCACCTCGACAGACGACTAACCTGGCGAAGACACATCGAATGCAAGAAACTCCATCTAAAACTAAAAGCCAGCAGCCTCCACTGGATTTTAAACGCCCGATCGCCACTGCGTCTGGACTACAAGGTCCTGCTCTACAACTCCACTCTCAAGCCTATCTGGACATATGGCTCCCAGTTGTGGGGAACGCGAGCAGCAGCAACATAGACATCATTCAGCGCGCACAATCGAAAATCCTGAGAACTATCACTGGGGCACCATGGTATATTCGCAACCTAAACATCCACAGGGATCTCGGCATTCTTGCAGTAAAAGATGAAATAGACAAACAAAAGGCGACCTACAATAAAAACTTACTGAGCACCCAAATCACCTGGCAAGAGGCTTGACTCGGGTTTCCAGCAGAACCCGCCTGCATCGGAACGACCATCCAACCCAGCCATAATTATCAGGGACATTTAACTCTGTGCCAGTCATATGACTGTTAGATAGGTTATATATATAAGATTTTATACACTTATTGTTAGTCTCTAAAAGAGAAGATCCAATAAACAACAGCAAAGTATAAAAAAAAAAAATGTGTGCACCGGCTCCGGCTCTCTCCGGCTATCCTTCCGTCCTTCCTCGCCGCTCGCCGCTCGCCACTCGCCACTCGCCACTTGCCACTCGCCTTTTATCCTCCGGGTTAAACTGCACAAATAATTAAACTAAAGGCGTCTGCTCAGCAACGGAAATCGCTGTCAATTCATTTTGCCGCATTTTAAATGCTGAAAAGTAATTTAAAACGAGAAAGAAAGCTAACTTCGGTAAACCGAAGTTTGTATACCCTTGCAGTCAGCAATTGGATCATTGAAAATCGATCCATTTTGGTAATGTAAAAAAAAATGTCAAATTATGTAAATTTTGCAAAATTTTACATTTTACATGAAGAATTTTACATTTTCATATAAATCGACCGATCCCTTCTATGGCAGCTATATGATATAGTTGTCCGATCTTAATGAAATTAAAACCGTAATTCTAGAACTATAAAAACGACTATATCTCGAAATTTATAGAAATTCGTTGAAAAACAGAGAAATTAAAATTTTTGTACATTAATGTCGCCATCATTCCTATGGCAGCTATAGGATATAGTGGTCCGATTTCGGCCGTTCCGACATATATACTGCGTGCTAAAGAAATAAGACTATGCTGAAAATTTCAGCCCGATAGCTCAAAAACTGAGAGACTAGTTCGCGTAGAAACCGACAGACGGACAGACAGACGGACAGACAGACGGACAGACAGACGGACAGACAGACGGACAGACAGACAGACGGACATGGCTAGATCGACTCGGCTGGTGATGCTGATCAAGAATATATATACTTTATGGGGTCTGAGATGCCTCCTTCACTGCGTTGCAAATATCATGGCAAAATTATAATACCCTCTGCAAGGGTATAAAAAAGAAGAGGGGAAAAAAACGTAACAGTAAGGAAAAAACGAAACATGTAAGGATCGAAAGGATAACACGGGGGGAGCGTCTGTCTGGCTCGCTGAAAATTTATTGTTTTTGCCATTAGCGCTGCGCAAATGCGAGGAGATGTGGCGAAAAGCGGGGGCGGAAAATAAAGGTCTTTGGCAGAATTGATGTCGATGAGTTTTCGTTAATGTGCGAATATTTATTAAAAGGAATTGGCGTTGCGGAACAACAAAAAAAAAAAAAAAACCGCGCCGATCGAAGCTGGTTAATTGAAATAAAGCAAACAGAAAGGGATAAATAAAACACTTGAGTTTACAGCCAGGGATGAAAGAATCTTAGTGGATTTTCAAGGCAGAAAAATACTTTTTAACAAGGATAATGTGTTATTTTTAAGCTAAACAATTAGTAATAATATAGATTCTAATTAATAAACGAATCAAAAGAATATATAAATATAAGTATAACAGTTTAAATAAGTTATTACTTATTAATAACCAAAGACTTAATGTTTTTATTAAGTAAAAGGCTTTTAAATGGGTTGATTAATTAAATTGATGATTTTATTAATTAATTACCAAATCAAAAAGGTAAGTTAAGTCTTCTTAACTTTTATTTAATTACATTTAAGTATATTTAATAGGATTTCTACCTTTAAAATCTACTCTGGGCTACTCCCCTTCCTTTTTTTCAATTGCCGCAAATTGAGGCAACTGAACGTTTCCCTGTTCCCCCATTTGTTGTTTTTTTTTAACTCCTTTTTTTAATGTCTGCCCGGGATTTTTCCATTTTCATATTTGTGTATAAATTTGTTCGCCAACTCTTTGGCCGCTGCTCATTAGCCGCTTGTCCAGCTTTGCTCATTTGCCTGGCCATTAACCGGCTTCAACTTCAACTGCAGTTCAGCAGTGCCAGCCGACCCCCCCCCCATTTCCCCTGGTTAACCCCTTTCTGGCAGCCGCTTTAACCCTTAACCCTTTGGCGCCCGTAGCTGACCCAAAAACTTTTGCCACTTGCCGGCCATTGTTGTCGTTTCAGAGAGAGAGAGAGAGAGAAGAAAAAAATAATCCAGAATCCAGGGGCGGGAAATATCGAGGGAAACTACAGCAATTAAACACTGGGCGTGCGAAAACTTTAAGGCGGCGCGGTGGGCGTGGCAGCACGGAGAGAAATCGATGGGTTCTTGGATCATGGATATTAATAAAGTTCTTTAAATAAGTTGTTCTCCCGCTTGAAGATTTCTTTCTCTTTTTCTCTGCCTCTGGTCACATTGGCTAATGGATTCTGAGTATGTTCCACTTTGGCCACACTATATTTTAAATATTCTTATTATTGGTTAACTATTTATTTAGTGAGTTTCATTGATTGTCTTACGCTCAAAGTTTTTCTTTCTAATTTCTTATTTTCCTGGTCACATTGGTAAATTGATTCGGAGTATATTTAAATTTGGTCTTACCATATTTTAACTAACATTATTATTATTTACTCTTTTTCTTGCTCTCTAAGTTTTCTTTTCCTTATAGCATTATGACACTGTATTAAAAACTTCATTAATTGGCTCATTAATTAGAGGCTTGACAGCAACCATAGGGTTTTGCCTAAGTGCGAGCAAGACGACTATACAGCACTTTCAATGAGATATTAATACATTAATTTCTCATTAATTGAAAAACTTATCGGTTTATCGAAAAAAATACCAGACAAAAATGAGTTCGATAGAATATACCGACTCTAATACAGAAAATTGTATCTAAAAACTATATTGATTGCTCATTAGACAAAACGGTCTTACAAAATATATTGGTTTTGCTGAAGGCTTAGCATAATTTTCAGCAACTATTCTGCACAAAAGCAAAATAAATAAACAAAATAAATAAGTTTTCGGTGGCATGGTTTTTGCCGTGAAATCTTGCAATTATTATGAATTAACTAAATCTATGTACAAGAAAAGCTGCAAAAATCAGTTTAATGGTTTTCATATTAATTTCTGCAGGAGTATTGGCATGAGGATTCCAGAAATGAATAAATTGTGCACTGCGAATTCCGGCCATTGTTATTGTTTACCTTTTAAGTCAGTCTGACCGTAGTCGCATTACGAAAAAAATCCGAACCAAAAAAGACATATAGTTGTCTCTTTCAAGGTTCTAATGAAGTAGCTAATTAATGAAAACTTGTGCCCTGTATCATAGCCGTATTAGAGTGGGTCCCATCTTACTTAATTCTGATCACAGTGGCTAAAGGATTCTGAGTACATTCCACTTTGGCCACACTATATTCTAAATTAGAAGTAAGTTACATTATTTACTCTCTCGTTTTAAGTTTTTCCTTCCCTAAAAGTGGTTTTCCCTATTATTTAAAACTGATCTCATTGGCGAAGGCATATTTAATATATTCCACTTTGGCCACACTATATTTTAAATATTTTTCTACGATTCTAAAGAATTTCTTCTTTTCAATAATAACTTTTTGAAAATATTTTATTTTAGTTTATTTTTCTCAGCTTTCAGTGTCTTTCCCTTCAGTTTGAGTTGAGGTGAGTTGACCAACAACCGTCGAAGTTCGTTGGCGGCGACAATCAATTTACCTGACGCCCGTGAAGAGGCGGCTATAAAATGGGGTTGGGGGGGAAAACGAGAATCGCTGGAGGGGAGGAGAGGGGGACAGGTCCTGGTCCAGGACCAGGTCTCTCCATCGCCTGATAAATGAGAAAAGTTTTTAACGCCGCTCGCTCAGGTCGGCTCATTGGCATTTTTACGATGTCCCTGCGAGGGGAAATGTGGGTGGCTGCGGAAAATATGGGAAATGTTGCAGGGAAAAGGGACCGGGGGGCCAACGCGGACAAATAGGCAACAAATGAGACGAGCCTGGGATGCTTAATAGAAAAACTGAAGCGTATGGGGAAAGGAACAATGTAAGGGAAAAGTGGCGGACGGACGGACGGCGGAGGTGGTGGTGAAAATTCGGTGGAAAACTGGGTGGTGCAGAGCTGGTCGAGCCGGGCACTTAAAACTTTTTAGCATGCAACCGCGAAACGTTGCAGCTGGCAAACTTTTTTCGGCTACCAACACCCCCCAGAAAAAAAGAGAAGAAACATAAAATGAATGAAAAGTGTGTGTGTAAAAGGTGGCTGGGGACTGGTGTTCGGGGGGTGTGCTGGAGGGCTAACAATGCCGCCCCCCATGGGCTGTTCCTGGTCATCACCAAAGCCGCCTGTCAGCAATTAAAAGTACAGAGGCAACTTATCGCCCTCAATTTGTGACATTAAAAATGCTCTTTCGGTGAAGCTATTTTATAGTTATTAATATTTAATATCACAGATTCTGAACTAGGAATAAAATGCAATATTATTTGCTTATCCTAAAAGCAGTTTCAAGGGGAATTGACAAAGCAGATAAGCTTCTATGCCTAGAAACTTGAATTTGAAGATATTAATGATATTTAGATATTAGATAATACTATTTTAATATGTTTTGAAATATATATTAAATGAAGCATAAGAATTTCTAAAGCAACTTTCTGATAAGTCAATATACTCGACAATAAATTTGACAATGAGATACCCGGTACCCAAAGCCTTGTGGAAGGCTTGATGTAAGTCAAAATTTAATTTATATAAAAACTTAAAAGTTATATTAAATATTCCCATATTTCCATGTTTATCACCCAATTATAAATAAAATTGGAAATACAAGGGTATCGAGTTTAGGAAGAAGTTCATTTATTTCTTTAAATTCTTTTCCCTCTACTTTCGATTTTATAAGTAATTTTAAAGCAGGGTATATTGGTATAAGACCCCTGCCCGCAAAGAACTGATGACTCTGGCCGCTGGCTTGTCGCTGGATGAATCCTGCGGCAACTCTGACAATACCCAAAAAGCTACCAAAAATCTACCAAAAAAGGGAACAAAGTAGGAGGAGGACTAGGACAGTCCATGTAGAGGAATGGAAGGCGTCGTCGTCTGACTCTTGACCGCGGGCGCAATTTTCTGTTGACCAAAATGCAGGGCAACAAAAGCGTGACAAAAAACGTGACCCAAAGTTTTTTCGGGGTTACAACAAAAAAAAAAAAGAAGAAAAATAGGGGTGCTGGGCGGGGGTAAATTAGGAAAGTGGTAGAGCACGGGGCAGGGAGCGAGGCTGCGGTCTTTTGTGGCGGCTTTTGTGTCTGCTAACAAATTTCAATAAATTACAGTTACATTTGCCAAAGTCAGGCGGAGTGGCCTTGGGAAAAAGCGGAGGACCCCGACTGGCCACCAACCCATTTTACCCATTTTACCCTTTTTTGTTCTTTTTTTTCTGTGTGTAGCCTTTGTGTCTGCGAATGGCGACTGCATAATTCAATTTGTGTTAAAGTTTTGCGAGTGCGTGGCGGGGAATTTTAGGCAACCCCCAAAGGGGGGCGATGCCTAAACCCTCATTACACACACACACACTCGAACCCCCACCCGCCCCAAGGGGGGACCAACTAATGCGGCACATAATTCAAGCCAAAATGCCAGCAAAATGGAGCTAGGTTATGTTTGGCAACCAGGAGGAGTCAATGGTCAAGTGGACACCAAAAGCGGAAGCGGAAACGGTGATTCTAATTGCTTAAAGAATGCCTGAGCCATTTTCATTTATTTTTGCCTAATATTTATGGGGAAACTTGTTTAATAAAGCAAACATCTCCACCTGAGTGAATTTATAGAATTAATTGGTTTTTTCAAAAGAATAAATTAATATAAAACGAAACCTTAAGGTTATCCTACTGCCTCTGTATCTTTGAGCATTGATCTGGCTTCAAGTTGTTGGTAAGAAGGCAGCCAAGGCTTTATTTTTTTTATTTTTTTGGCAACCGAAAATCGTGTGTCGGCTATAAATCAGGCTGGGGACAGGGACTAGGACAAGGACCAGGACATGGGGCTGGCTGGTTAAAAGAGGGGGTAAAAGGGGAACAGGGGGGGGAAAGCGGAAAAGCGGAAAAGCGACTGATTACGTGGTTCAAAATCAGGACCGGGCCAAAAACGAAACTAACGATTTTACGCTACATTTGCTGCTCGCAGGAAGTGGAAAAGGCGCCGAAAGGGGAAAGGACATTGTCTGACCATAACCCCGGGGCCATTGTTGTTGCTGTTGCTGGACATATTACATAGTTGAGTGCATTTATTTATTTGCTTGTATGTCAACCTGTTTGTCTCCCCCTTTCTTTGGCTGCCCATTTCAATTTGTCCGAAAGGAGACCAAGGGAGAAAGGCGAACAAAAATCGAGGCTGGACCGGAAGCAGCGCCCAAAGCTGACCCCATTGATCCTGGCCAAGTTCCTGATTAACTTATTATGCTCATTTGATTGCTCGATTTAATTTGCCATTTCTTTGCCCCTCTTTGTGGGCCTTCCTGCCTTTCATCTCTCTTCTTTTCGTAAAAAATTGAATTTTCCTTTGATGACTTTCTGGGCCATTTCCATTGTCATGCCTAAATTCATTTTTGCATTGTCGGAGCCAAATTTAATTTCCAAAATTAATTTCCATTTTTATTTTCGGCCAATTGTTAAAATCAGCATATGCACACACAATTATACGTGTATATATATTTGAAATATGAGTCCAAACAAACACAAATTGCCTTGGCTACTACGGCCATTGTGCGGCCTTTGATTTGATTTTAAAATTTTAATTTCATTTTTCATTTTTCATACTGCACACATATATATTTTTTGTTTGCTGATTGCAAAATTCTATTGTCAATTTTTGGCAGGACATCTTTTGTCAAATTGGAAATGGAAAACAGAGCTTTATAACCTGATTGTGTTTTGTTATTATAATCCGAATCAAATATTATATATTAGGCTGCTGTAGTTTCAGCATGTGTTTGTTATTAATATTAATTAATATAAGCTTCGTGGAATCTATGTTATTATTTTAACCAATTTATTGGAGTTTTTAAAGTTGTTTAAACAACGAACTGGTTTTTGTTTAAAGCATTTCCTTGGAGTTTTAAATTTTGAGTCATATTTTTAGCTTTGTCTTTCGAAATATATAAATATTTAATCTGTTATTAGTTTCACTTTTAGAATTATTGGCTAGCTAGTTATGTTAACCATTTTATTGGCTTATTAAAAGTTGTTAAAAGTATGAACTGGTATTTATTTAAGGCATTTCTTTTGATTTTTAAAATTTTGTTTATAGAACTTTAAGCTTAGCTTTATGTTCCAAAAGTATGTAAGTATTTAATCTCTATTTTTTCCACAATAAGAACCTTTTTATTTTAAATTTCCTTTTTCACGCTTTTAGCCATATCTTTTTGCTATAATTAGTGGTTTAATTTCCACCCCAAAAGGCGATCTCTAGTGTTAATAATTACCTATTATATATTACCCTTTTATACAATGGCCATATTTTCCAGAGTCCTCCGCTCGACGGCTGTTGGTTGTTATTCGGTTTATTTTTTTGTATCGCTTTTTTTATGCGCTGCGTAAATCAAATGCTGATTAAGTGCGATTTTTCGCGCATAAATTAAATCAGAATTATTGGGGCGACAGCGAAAGAAGCAGCGTTTGTCAGCGCCCACGCTCTGTGGTTTGGGCCATTGCGAATTGCCATTGCGAATTGGTTACGGCCAGGCCAATTCGGGCCAATTCGTTGCCATGGAATCGGCGGAAAGGACCGCAGGCAAACGGGGGCTTTATTGCTCTGTGCCTTTGGTAGTTGCAGTTGCGTGCGTAAGCCGATTGATCTCATTTTGAGTTGCCTACTTTCAGGCGAAGCAAAAAAACAGTCTTATTACCACAGGAGATATGAATATTTTATATTATTTCAATCTTAGTATTATTAAAATTGTTGGAAATAAAGGCCTTCTCCCGATTCCTTAACTGATTTAGTACACGATTTAAGTTTTTAGTTCAAAGTTTTTCTGTTTAATAGACGCTTCTTTTATAACACAACTTGTCCGTTTTAAAGCCAAAGTCAAAGAGAGAGAGAGAGAGATCAAGCCACTTTCAGTGTGACCAGACCTTCGGTGTTGAACAATCTTTTGCGTATAGAAAAATACGAGGATGGCATTTTTTCCACAAAAATGCTTTAATTATTTCCTGTTTTTAGCTAATAAATTTATATTTTATGGATTTACAATGATCAGAAAATATGGAAACTAAAGAAAACCCAAAATTATACCTAAAAAATAAGCTAATTTTATAGGTTAAGCCACAAATAATATTATTTTGGTACTTAAAACTTTGGCTAATCCAAAATATAGCCAAATATCGTAGAACTTCCAAACCTGCCACCGATATGATCAATTTTTGTCACTAATGCTTATAATTTGCATCCGCTTGTTCGGTTATTTCTTTATAATTTTTGTTGCTGTCCAATTTGATATTGTTCTGCGTGATTTTCCATCGGTTGGCGGTGCAACATGGCGTATGCTTATCAAATTAACGAATTACCCGCCTCTACAATGGGCTCCTTCCTGCACCCTGCACCCTGTGCCATCCGGGGTGGGTTTCCCGATTTCCCGGAGCCTATGCGGTTGCAATAAATGATAATCGTGCCCGGGGTAAACCACCCCCCTTTTATGTGGAGGAGGCCTTGTCGCTTCCTTTTTGATGGTCGCTGCGGCTGCGTTGACCAAAAGTCGTAAATTCCGTTGTTGCCATTTGCCGCAGAAAAACAGAGGGGGTGGTCGGAGTGGGAGTGGTGGTGGTGGTGGTGGTGGGCAGCAACAATGCAAACAATGCCACAAATGCACAAAATACCCTTCCCAACCGCGCCGCATGCCGCATGCCGCCCGGCATCGTCGTCGTCGTCGTCGTCGTCCACCGCTCAACGTTCGACATAATTAAAAGCGCGCGCCGTTTACGCAATTAATGAACTCTCGCCAAATTAGGCTGCGGCAGAGCGCAGACAAGCAAAATGGCCAGGACACAGAGACAGAGACAGAGGCAGCGCCAGTGGCAGAGGCAGTGGCAGTGGCAGTGGCAGTGGCAGAGACAGTGGCAGGAGCAAAAATGAGAGAAAGAGTCAGTCCAGCGAATGAACACACGTACACAATGAGAAAAAATGTACTTAATTAGCTAGTTAAATGCTTATTTTTTATTCAATTTAATTTACAATTAAAAACTAATTGGGGTTTCTACAAAAATATGTAGATAGTGAAAGCAACCCTTTATTTATACATTTTTGTCTCTTAAGCATTCACACTTAATTTATTTTTGCCTAATTTTCTCAAATTACTTAGTTACCTATTAGAAATTATTAAGGAATACTTTAAACATCACAAACTACTTTACTTTATATTTTTAGTACAAATTATACATATTTTCATCTTATTCACATTTTGTAAAAGGACATTTATATAGTTTTCAATGATTTTCTCAAGTTTTCATAAAAAAAAATTATATTGCCATGATCTATATGTGTAAAATGCCACAGAAATATACAAATCCGATTTGAAATCAATTAAAATTACATCAAAAAGTATGCAACAAATTGTGTAGCCTTGCGAAACATTTCGTTGCATACTTTTGGATGCCTTGAAATTAACTTGAAAACCCTAAGGATTCCCTGAAGAACCAATATATATTTCACGCATTTATTTATATGCACATTTTCTCTCTCTGCGCGAACGCACTCACACAGAGACACTGGGCTTGTGGCTTTCGCGGTCGACGCGGGCGATGGCAATGGAGCTGCAAAAACCGCGCCGCTTTTTGCCGCATTGCAGGAGGCGAACCTTTGTTGCACAAAATGTAAGGCGGCGCCGGGAGGTTTCCCAGTAAGAGCCAAAGGGTTTTCGGGCAGGGCGGAGGAGGGTGCTTCCGAGTATCCTCCCCGAACGAACGACCAACCGGTAGCCGCATTAATGGCCGCCAGTAAAACATCACCTAAGCCTTGTCACCACTTCACCCGCCACTGTTCGAAATCACATTCCCCAAAGGGAACACACGTTTAAATTATAAATTGTTTTACCTTTGAAAATTTGGAAAGTTTAACCGTGTTTAGGAGTTCTTTTTTCAGGTTTATTGCTGTGTCTGAGGTAGACAGTAGGTGAGGTGTATTATTGTTTTCTGTTACTGTCTTGTTGGCTTTTAGCAGCCATTATAAGATTAAATTGCCTTAGAAAATGAATATAATCAGATCTTAAGTTAAGTTTAAAAAGATTTAAGCCATTGACCATAAAGCCGATCTCTTAAAAATTACTTTTCCCAAAGTATTCCAATTTAAAGAAAAAATCAAAGCTAAAAATAATCAAAACTCAGCCAAAACAGGCTTAATTTTAACTCGGAACATTTGACATTTGGCAATCACTCGCTTTTTGGCTGTAAGCTGATCTCTAGAAGACTTCAAATAGACCAAATATTCTAGGGACCTTAAGTCTATGTTTATCGGTATTTTAAAACCCTTGCAGAAGGTATATTTTTTTTTTATTTTTTATTTTATATGATGTTAGAGTTGTTTATAAAACTAAGACTAAAATATAGACTTATAGTACTAGATGTAAAACAAAATACCAGGCGAAAAGAAACACCAGAAAGAGGATCTCTGGCTGTGAGCCAGAGAGATTCCAAAACTGTTATAATAAACTGTTATAAACTGTTATAATAAACTGTCAATGACCAGTTTCTTGATAGGATCTATGCTTTGCCTGCAATGTACAAGCAATAGGGAACCAGAGACCACCCTTTTTAAGTTTCTCTCCAAACGCTAGCTTTTCGGAAAGACCCTTGGCATGTGTGGGTCTATCTTTCTTAGCTCTCTCAATCTCTTTCATGCTTTGCCTGCAATGCACAAGCAATAGCGAATTTTTGTGAGTGGAACAAAAGGACTGTTAGGGTTGTCAGCCTAATGTACGAACTCAGCTTTTTCTATAATGGTTTATAATACTTGCCCCATTTATTTTCTGGATTTATATATTTTTATATTTTTAAGAAGCCTCAAATTGTTATTTTCTTCTGTTTTAATCCCCTTCTCCTTGCCCAAAATTAAAACAATAGTTGTGTTTATCTTTTTTTACCAATTAATGCCTTTATTTGTCTTTCTTTTATAAATATTATTATTCCATTTCAATTGTAACCAAAAAACACACACAGAATAAATAAACAAAAGTGTCGTACTTCAATTCCATTTAATATTTCATCTTCTCACTTTTCATACTTACAATTAGGCGAAAAAAAAGGTGTATTTATTACTACTAGGATCGCCCAGTGGGGGAAAATCCCCCACTCTACCAACTGTCGACGTCTTTTCATAATGCAAACAAACGATGTTCTATTTCAAATGAAACATTTTATTTTGAATGAAAGAAGATTTGAAGAGCCGTTAGACAAAGCGTTGCTTCTCACCGCAATGTAATTAATCCAGATATTACTTATGATGATGATTATATTGAACAGCCCAATTTTCGTCCTGACATAGTTGTGCGTGTTTTCAAGGGATGAAGTTCCTTTCGATGAATTGAATGATAGTTACAAAGTTGCATTAAACGTTATTCCGCGTAATTTCGATAGTTATTCACTCGGTCGACTCGAATTATATTGTAGAGGGGAGACTTCTACGATGTGAATAACGAATAACTTGAACAATCGCAATTCTGAAATTATCTTTTCAAAATAACCACGTTCTTTGGATTCACAATTCACTTTTGCCAAACTCACCAATTTTCTCCAGTTTTTTCTGCTTAAATTTGAACAACTTTTGATTTATCGCAATAGAACGGAAAAGATTTCCAATGCTTGCTTCGTTAAATTGTTGTTGTTTCCGTTTCGTATGCTTCATATACGTATTTCTCGTTTACCTGCACTTAACAGGTAACATTGTCAAATTCAATTTTTTTCATATTCTGCACATCTACAAATTAATACGAATCGAATGGTATATTCCGTTTCAAAATCGGTTAACGGGAAGTAGGGGAAAAAGGGATTACTAAAAAAGGCTTAGCCTATTAATATATTACTATATATATCTTGTTGTTTTCTGCTTATGTTGTTTGCTTCAAATGTACATCAGTTTTACATTATGTGTATGACGTGTGAAAAAAGAACTAAGAGCGGAGCAGGAGGAGTAGTGGGAGGTGGAGGAACAAAACCAAGGAAAGCGCGGAAAATAAAAGTTAATAAATAAGGAAAAAAAAAAAAATCATAATAATATGTAAATATGTATAATTGAAATGCCGGGCAATTAACACAACGATCGACTCGTTTAAATTTCCTTCTTTTCGGCGGGCGTTGGCGTCGCCGTTTGCGTTTGCGTCGCTGTCGCAGTGGAAGTCGTCGGCGAGAGTTTGGAAGCACTCGACAGATCCAAGTCGCTGGCGCTGTTCTGTAATCGAAAAAAAGAGCACAAAAACCAGAAAAAGACATAAATATCGGGCAATGCATAACTCGGGTACGTCAATGGTGGTTACTTGCTGCTGCTCTCAGCAGGCGGCCAAGCGCCATGGGTTAATGTGACGCAGGTTAGCGTTCCTAGTTACTATATTTAACCTTTCAAGCGCGAGCTTTATGACACTGTTTTCTTTTTGTTGCAGTTTATTGATTTGCTTTGACGGTGCAATAATAACAAAGCACTTGAAGTGAATTCAAACGATCGCGATGCCTTTGCAATTCGTTTAAAAAACTATTATTAACCTCAAACTTAAACAATTAAGAAAGCTACAGTGATGAATAAAAGGTAGCAGGTTTATTCTCTAATAACTTCACTATTTATCATCCAATTATATTTAAATTTTTAGGAAACGGCCTCTCGACTATTTATTTAATGTATATTTACTTTGAAGAGAAATTTACGGTTAAAAAGCTTTAAAATTCATTTTTTAAGATTTGTTTGAACGATATTAAGCGTGGCTAAATTTTAAAATATTATTTTCCTACTTCCAAGCATTTATAATTTTGAATGAATGTTTTGTGGCTCTAAAACAGTGATGCCCACACAAATACAATGACATGTGACTTGCATTTGTGTGCGTAAGAGAAAAACAAAGTTGGCTTCGCGCGAGACGTTGCGGTTGCCAGAGCAGTGCATTAAAATTTAATACTTTGCACTGCTCTGGCAACCGCACCACTCGACCTCTCTTTCTCTCTCTTCTCTGCTGCTGCTGCTCACGTCACGTTTACACTGTCTGTGTAGCGGCAGAGAACCGGCAGTTTTTACCAACCACATGTTGCGGGGGCTTGGGCATCACTGCTCTAAAACTTATATTCCCTGAGATCTAAATTCTTATAGAGACTAACAGGCATGGCTAAATCAGTTTGTCTGGTGATGCTGATGAATATGGTATGTGCTTAATGGTTTCGTATGGGTTTCTCATGGAAAATTACTAAATTCAAAGTGTAAGTTCATTATTAATAGAATCATTAATAATACAAACAAGCCTAAAATATTATTTTTAATATTTTTTAATTTTTTTTACTTTTTTAATTTTAGAACTCCAAAGTTTTCGATGCAAATGACCATGTATGGATTTAACAAATTTAACAAATTTAGGAATATGTGTACGAACATCGTTAAAGTCGAAAAGGAAAAAGTATGATACACAAAATTTAAATAATATTCAAAGAATTCATTGTTCCAAGTCTCTCAAGTCTCAAGTTCGGCGGAAAAAATAAAGCTAATCTCTATCTTCGGCCCGTTTTCTATACTCATGAATGGCCAGAGCAACGAGTCGTTTGATTGCGATTTGTGAGAATGATGACATCATACGAACTCCGTTTCCAACAACTCCATTCCGTAGGAGACCCAGCTGCATAATGCTCCAATCCCCGCCAGCCTTAATCCTCACCTTCATCTCTTGGCGCAGCTTCATGGACTTGCCCATGCTCTGCAGGCGGTAGCGTTCCTTGGCCCTCTCCCGGATCTTCTCGGGCACCACCCACAGGGTGGTGGCCATATTGCCGACGAACAGCAGCAGGAACAGGCCGGCCATCACGGACACATGCCACGGCGCCTCCGGGCTGTAGGCCAGCTTGTAGAGCGTCCAGGCATTGTACGCCTGGAACCCGTAGCCAATGAAGAGGAAGGGGAGCAGGAAGCTCAGGCCGCGCCACATCCACGAGTGGAAGCCCTCGATGGTGATGTCCATGTTGTGCCGCTCCCCGAGGGCCTTTAGTCGGTAGAGCAGGCCCTTCTGGTAGCCGAACTGCAGATACTGGACGATGCCTGCAAGGTGGAGATGGGAGATAAAGAAGGGATATTGGGATGCAACATTAGGGTTATTTTCTTAAGCTTAATGGTTTCTAGAACAGGAAGAAAAAGAGATCACGGAGAACCACTCACTGATATAGACATTGAAGTACATGAACTGCATTCGGAAGATCTGCCAGTGCTCGCCCTGGGGCCAAACCAGCAGGACGCCAGCGGCCACCGTCGAGATGAAGTGGTGGGCCCGCCACCAGCCCTTGATCCTAGAGCCGTTCACCTTCAGGATGGATTCGCGGATCGTCAGGGTACAGTAGTACCATACCAGCAGGAATATGAAGGCCAGCTCCAGGGCTCTGCGGGAATAAAAAGAAAAAGAAAAAAAATGGGAAATTGGAGGACAGAGTTCGGCGCTGGCCTCCCCACTCACCTGTAGTTGAATATCAAATTGAAGAAGGCCATTATCAGTCCAATTACGTTGAGTATTAATTTAAACTTTTCATAGTCATCTTTATAGCGAACTTTGTCGTTTCTGTTGAGAATCGAGACATTCACATCGCCCAAGATAATCTGCAAACAGGCAAAGAGAGAGAGGAATGGAGGAAGAGTTGGTGGAGAGGTCACAAGTGGAATTCAGTGGGCGGACCACCACCAGGTCAACTGGCAGTCCAGTCGAGTCAACTCCAAGTCTCAAGTCCATAACAAGACGCGCAAATTGTCGCGCAGGAAAGAACTTTTTACTTTACTTATTTCCAGTTTCCACTTGGCCAAAAGTTTTTCATTTTTTATGGCAGCAAGGGCAGAAACAGGAGCGGGAGCAGGAGCAGGACTTCGAGGGGGCCAGTGAAAAACTGGACATGGTATATTTTAAAGACTCACCTGCAAGTAGCGGCCGGATTTCGCTGGCAAGGATTGCTCAATCTCATGCAGTTGCGCCTTGCGCTTCAAGGTCATCTTTTGGAGTTCATCGACCTTCTCCTTGTCCTCCGCCGGAATGGGGCCCTTGGATCTGCAATAATTGGGAAATAAAATATTGAATACATGCTTTAAAGTGCTGTTCTACGGAGAAAATGCAGAAAATAATTGTCTTATATGTTTTCTAAGTTCAATAAAGGCTCTTTTGCAAGTATCCACTTTGGTCCTTCGAGCCGGATATTTAGTTTTAGTTTTAAAAAGAAACTATTTCGTTCGTTGCAGGCAAAGCATGGAAACAAGGGCGAGCGAGATAGCTTTAAACCGTAAATAAAGATATTTTAATCTTAATATAAAAGGTTTTTTTGATTTTTCTACTGTTTTTGCAATCAAGCTTCAAGTATAACCTGAAAAATGCTGAAGAAATCTAGCTTTCTACTATATACAAAGTTTAAAAACTCTTCGACAGAATCGATTAGATAATGTGTATATATAAGACATCTAAACTACCGTATCCATATCAGTGGGCACATTTTTTCCTATGAATTATATGTAATATAATTGTTCAGACTTTGTTCTATATCATTTATCTTTATTGCTTAATTGCGTTTGATTTTTTTGCAAAATTTCTGTAACGTATGCCCGTGTAATTATTTGTTTATTGAGCGAGAAAACTAGGGGGCCGGCAATGGGAACACAATCCAATGGGGAAACCCACTACCTAGAAGACCAATTTTCAGCGTCAAAGTTCAATTTAGATGTACATAATTTATGGCCAAAGTGGGCGGGGTTTATGGGGCGTATATATATATATATATGAATATGTGGTCAATTAACGGTCGCCATAAACGATGGGTTCCAGAACATCTATATGGCGCTTCAAAAGGTAGATTTATTATGGCACTGCCCAATAAATGCTGCCCAGTTCAATGTTTTCTCGTTGTCGTCGACTATTTATCAGGTCGCACAGTATATTTCATGTTTTATTTTTAAACACCCTCTAATACCCCTTTGAAGCCGATAGTAAGATAATGTCGAGCCCAGAGCCAAACCGAATCGAACAAAAATCGAGCCACAGCGATACCACATACCATATAACCAAAGCAACCGACACAAAGTGGTCCGATTATATTAGTTTCCGCTCGATTTGCCTATGGAAACATGGGATGATGACTGGACAATCTTTCAGAGATTATGCCTCACAAGATAATGGGGATTTTCCGTGACAAAAAGTACTAAAACTAGTAATAGAACTCCTAAGATTTATTTAAACTTGAAATATAGTTTTCTTTCCTTAAAAATAAATTATTAATTTATTAAAGTTAACTTTTAAATAGAAAACCAACTCTAGAGCCATTTTATTGAATATTTCAACCTAAACATATCGTTAAACACTTCCAGTAAGCCCTAAAAATTACAACTTTGTAACAATAAACAAATTAAAAGTGCCCTTGTGTACATGTGTACAATATGTGCCCCCTCCCAACATTATAATTACAATTACCTGGAATATATGAACAGCAATATCTTTACAAAATCGCGCTTACCCAACTCTGTTTGATCATTAGGGGGAAAAAAAATATTTGAGCGACCACTGAAGCTTGGCAACTCAAAACGCTGATGCTAAATGCATTTGGATGGCTTGTTGACACACTCAGACACTTTCTTCAGCAAATACAAACAAAAACATTTCGACAGGTGATGCCGCGTTTTGCACGCAGTTCCGCGGGCTACACTCAAGAAAATATATAATATAAATATATAAAAAAACAAGTGAGAAAGCTACAGTCGAGTGACCGACTGTGAGATACCCGGTACCCAAAGTATTGTGCGTGAAATTAAATAGCCCACGGACATGGAAAAAACAAATAGTTGACAACTGAAGACAAATGTTGCCAAAAACATGTTGAGCAACGTTCAAAAAAGACAAATTCTGCAGCTGTACGCAGCTGCATTACGAATTTATACTGCGCCCGAAAGCTCGCAACACTTTTATTCACATTTTGGCTTTGTGGCTCTGAAGAAGAAGAGCAATCACAGAAACTTTATTGTTTAATAACTTCCATGTTTATCGTCCGATTTTACTCAAATTTTCAGAAAACGTCCGCAAGTGCCTACTTATTTATTTTATCTATTTACTTTAAGTCAAAAATTACGACTATACCTTATATAAAGTTTTTTACGATTTTCGAGGGCGGAAGTGGGCGTGGCCAAATTTTAAAACAAACCTGATCTGCGTGCAACAGATTCCAATGTTGTCACTAAATTTGGTATCTCTAGCTCTTATAGTCTCTGAGATCTGTTGTTTCACACGGACGGACGGACAGACGGACAGACGGACATGGCTAAATCGACTCGGCTGGTGATGCTGATCAAGAATATATATACTTTATGGGGTCGGAGATGTCTCTTTCTGCCTGTTACATACATTCTAATTGGCAATAACTTATAATACCCTTGTACCCTATGGGTACCGGGTATAAAAATATATAATAAAAATATATATAAAAAATATATAATATTTTATAATATATAATATTTTTTGATTATTGCATAAGCTTGCCAGTTAAGTATATTATTTCTGATTTTGTTTTATAAAGTAATATTTATAGAATCAAAATATATAATTACGGATTTTCCTCTCTTTCGCCCTTAAAGATTTATTTATGACTAATTTTCTTTTGGCAAGTGTACGGAAGCAACAATAACCACAGGAGTAAATGTCGTAACTACCGACCATTTGCATCTCTCAATTAAAATTCATTTGACTCTGCTAAAAATACGAAAAAAAAACAAAAAAAAAAAAACAGAAAACACAACAAAAACTGAGAAATGAGCGACGAGAAACCGCGCGAATCTAACAGGTTTTCTGCGCGTTTCGAGAGCGACTTTAAATGCGGGTTGTTGGTCTGCGGGAACCAAATGGAAATGGAAATCGCTTGATTTAAGCTATTACCCCGTGGATTGCATAATTTATCTGACTGAGGTCGTAGCGTAGTTCATCAAACGTTTGCAACATCACAGCAAACACGCGACCGCAAAACAAACAACAAACTGAAAATTAAGAATATAAAACGCAAGCGCGCGATAAGTCATTTTATATAAAATAATAAACAAACAAGCAAGCGGATAGGCGGCGCCTAATAAGTGTCAAGATTCAGATGTTTCATCATCGGCATGCACATTGTATTGAGTATTTATTTATATAGCCCACATCCGACGGGATGAGTGTGCGCTTAAAAAACGCGCCAGTGCCAGTGCAAGCGATATTCACGAGAAACCGCGCGGAAAACAAATACAAAAAAAAAAAAAAGAAAACAAAAACGCAAAGCACAAATCCGAAAGGCAAGCACAGTGGGTCAAAGTTGAGGGGCGATTTGCATGACCAAAAGCCACAATATAAAAAAATAGCAATTCACGGTGCTATAATTTCCACCCTGGGCCTATTCCAGTTTTAGGTCGGCAAAATAAATAAAATAAAAATATATTTATGTAAAAAATTAATTACTAATGAGGAAGAGGTTGCTTCTTTCGGAAACAACTGTTTATTTTTTGCATAAACATTATACTATAAAGCTAAGTCTTGTTTAAATATATCCGGCTTGACCTCAAGTCGGCAAAAATCTTCATCAATAAAATTAAGAATTATAGTGCTTTAAAAGTAACTCTATACATACAGAATTATAATTTCCATCTTCATTTTATAACCGTATAAACAAGAATATAAATTTATGTATAGTTTTTGTGTATTTGAGTTCAACGTTCAACTTAAACAACAAAAAAAATAAAATGTTCTAGAAATAACATTTTAAAGCATGCTTATACATATATAATTTGAGAAATAATAAATTAAAAAAAAAAAACTGTTCTGCTAAACCCTCTTAGCCATTTTAGAAGTTGTTTGCGCCATAGAAACCACGCTTTGGCCCACTGTGCACATACAATTGTATTATTGTATTTGCTGGATTGCGTGTTGCTTTGTCTGCGTCGGTCTCGGTGTCGGTGTCGGCGTCTGTGCCTGTGTCTGTGCCTGTGATTGCTCCACAGTTAAGTGTGCTAGTGTGCACCTGTGTGTGATTATGACGGAGGGTCAAGGACAGCCGGTTGGCTGGTCAGCTGTTTAGTTTTTGGCTTAACCCTTAAGTGGGTTGGGTACATATAGATACATAGTTCGCTAGGAAATT
Source organism: Drosophila triauraria (assembly GCA_014170255.2). Taxonomy (NCBI): domain Eukaryota; kingdom Metazoa; phylum Arthropoda; class Insecta; order Diptera; family Drosophilidae; genus Drosophila; species Drosophila triauraria. The sequence continues at coordinate 17,419,374 of CM024333.1, forward strand.
CAACATTTCATATGAGAACGCTATAACTTTTTTTTATTACTTTATATTATCCAAACTATTTCTCCTAAATAATAATATCAAATATTGTACCATCATTAATTAATAAATGTAATAAAAAAAGCTGCATTTAATGCTAATAGCACCAGGCGAAAATTAATAAATTCGACCCCCGTTCGCTCACATAGCGGTTAATTTGCAGTGGACTATAAAAAGTCAGTAGTTTTCTTTATTTTCATTTTTTCACGAGCGTATCGCCGAATAGGTATTTTTAATGAGTGGCGGCGGGTAATAAAAGCCAGAGGCGGAGAAAAGTACACCTGGAAAAATATATGTATAGGCGGAGAGCAAAGTCTGGGGGCTTGAGTTTATCAAAAGTTTTATCACGCCTAACGAAAACAGTTGTAAAAACACGGGAAACGCGCTGTGTTCCCAAGCGATCCCCGGCCCCAACTGTTCCACCCTGTTCTGCTTTCGACTCCGATAAGAACTGATTACCGCCCTGACTAATTGCCGCAAGACTTGTGTTACCCCCCTCTTATCGGAATAAGCGCTCGAGTGCTGAAATGCGTGTGTTCGTCCGATTAGACTGCTCTAATTGATTGAAGTCAAATTCCAATCGGACAAGCACAGCACCGCGCACACACAGGCAGACAATTTCGAATGGGTGGAGGGGAAAAGTGCCCCCGATTTCCAAGGTGTTTTTGCGATACAGTTGGAAATGCCGCTGAGCAAAGATCACTGAATAATATCAAATAAATTTCTACAGGCTGCCCGATATCTGCTTAATTTCTGCAATTTTGACAACCCTGGAAAGTGCCTTGAAGAACTCTTTCTCCTAGGCTGTACCTCGCGCTTATGTAATTTTGAAATAGTTAGGGGTTGGTGACCCTTCGGTTGCTGTACTCACTGTCGCAGAGATGCCGTAATCTGGTTCATGCGATACCGCTGATGCTTGATCTCGTTGAAGCATATTTGTTGGTGGCTGTGCAGCTGTTCCAGCAGCTCGATGTAACGCCTGTTGCAGCTCTGGAAACGAAATCGAATAAATACAAGAATGAGTGAAGGGTTGAAATTTTAATTTGGGTAAATAAAAGCCCGCTGATTGCAAAACAAGAAACACTCAGGCACCAAAAGGACAAGGTCTATATTCAAAGGTTCAAACTCCGGTTTACCCTGGTAGATACTAGGACACCCTTATTATTATTGTGGTTTTTAAGATTGTTAAAATCATTTCATAATTAAACAATAAATTATTATTTAAAAATAATACGAATTTTGATACATTTTATGACTTTCAAATATTTACGAAATTAAGACATCATTACTTTAAAACTCTACACTCATTAAAAACCAAACCTTTAAGATGTATAAAAACAAAATATACACATTGTCGGGAGACAATTCTCAAAAGTTCGTTTTTTTTGTCAGGCTCCAAGTTTGACGTTCGGTGCCCGACGCTGCTTCAAGGATCTTATAAATATTAGAACTATCATAACCAATTAAGTGATGATTATATTAATTTCTAAGAACTTTTACATATTTTGCAATCTAATAACTAACTTTGTTTGTACATTAGAACTATTATAAATAATCGCTTAAATTTAACGACACGAAAATAACTTTTAAAGCATTTTAGAATATTGATACTATTTCTGAGGAAGATTTTTTAATAAAAAATATTAAATATTTCGGTAATTTGAAGGTTTAAAAATAGAGGTAAGGGTATTTGCGGTACGCATTATTGAGACGAAAAAAATTGCTGGCGAATTGTGAGCAGCTGTTTTTTTTCTCAAGGTGAAAGCGACATAAATATATATGTATGGATAAATGTATGAATGTATATGAGTGTGTGTCCGCTTATTTTTGGTGGCATTTTCTTTGTTTTGGACATGGCTGCGCCTCGCACTCATGTTTATTTACTAATAAGTTAACAATATAACGTACCTCCAGTTCGGCATACTCCTTGTTGAGCTCCTCCCATTCGTTTTTCAGCGAATCGATATTCATTATTATTATTGTCTATAGCGGCTTTTCCTGCCGTCCACGCTTTTCGAATCGCCTTTTCCCCGTTGTACTTTATTCAACTTTTTCCGTTTAATTTACTTAATTTCGTGTTTTTGTTGTATGCAACAGCTGGCAACGAAGAAGAAGAGGAGATTGTGAGGTTAGGAAAGCGACCGGTGAAAAATCAATTTAATTGTGGTAAGTGCGCGAATTTGTTATTGTCAATTTCCAAACTTCAACTACACACACACACACACACACGCACGCACAGATATTCCTCTCTCGCACCCGCACACACGTTGCCACGTTCAACGCTAAAACATTAACAAAAACAGAATAAAGCTTTAAATATATCAACAACCGTAATTTGGTTTTGCACTTGGAAAATTGACAAGCAAACGCAAGGAAAGAAAAAAAACCAAAATTATTGCCGCGCTCTTTTCTTGTAGTTGTATTTGTTGTTAGCTTTCGGTTTCGCTTAAATTCTTTAAAAATACATTTTTCCCGTTGGTTGAGCAACGCTTGTTCGTTCTTTTCGTTCCGTTTCGTATTTTCTTGAGCAAAATGCAAAAAGTGGGGGGCGGAAAGGTGGTGAGGAGGGGAGAGACGAAGCGACGAGAGAACAACCGACTGCTGCCGACGACTAATATTTTGTTATTAACTATTTCCGTTGCACTTTTGTTTTAAATACTTTGGCACAAACGCACAAAATACAACACAAAAAACCGAAAACAACAAAAAAACAACACACACGCTCTCTCTCAGACGCGGCGAACGGCGAGCAAAAAGCCAACGGCAAGCTTAAAGAGAGCGGGAGAGAGCGAGCAGACGAACTAGTTCCAGCAAGTGCTGAACCATAGTCTTGAACTACACATAAGACCTAAGCTTATTTATATACTAATAAATAATTTATTATAGAAATTAAAGAATTAAAATCTCTTACTCACCTTCAATGTAACAATAAACAGTAAAATTTAAAACATCTCATATTTTTTTTGCTTTAATTAACCCCTTCTTGGGTTTACTATTGTTAAGAACTGGATCGTTTGGAACCAAGCCAGGCAGCTCCAAGCGTCGAACGGAAAACAGCCAGAGCGAATTTCAGAGAGCGCGCTTTTACAAAGAGAGAACGAAATGAGATGTGGTGAATTTGCAACCAGGTGGTATGCTTATCGCAATGAGGTGAATTCGTTAGACTGTGGTGGATCGGTAAAGCGCGCAAAGTTGAAACGTTTTTTGAATGTTTTTATTTTTCTGTTTGTTGAAAATATAAACACGCGTCTGGTATAAAGTTTGTTATGTTTTTGACATGAAAATGTAACCGTATCAACGTTTGAAATGACGGAAATCTGTAAGAGACTTCGATACTTGAAATGGAATTTCAATATTACATTTTTGAAATATTACATTTTTTATATATATGTGCAAGTAAGAATATAGAAAACTCTCATATAGTTTATATAAATCATGTCGCTATTTGTTGTTTTTATTGACAAAATGGCATTATAATTGATTTTGTGGAGGGATAAACAATAAACACAATAGTAATTATGGTAAAAAAAAAAAACACATTAACTATGGTGCTCCTATATGGTGGCTCCTACTCCTTGCGCCTGGCCCGGAGCCTCAGGGCCAGATAGGCGAAGACCCGGAAGCTCACTATTAGAATGGCCAGTCCCACATAGTCCAGCGGCAGATCGGCGGCCGAGAAGTTGAGGGTTTCCAGGATCACCTTGCCGGAACCTGGGCACGTCGTGTTCGAGGACGTGCAACTGATCTCACCCGGCTCCACGTCCGCCCACTGGTTGATCAGCAGCCCCTCGTTGGCGTACCGGAACCAGGAGAGATACGACAGCCACTTGAGGTAGACCGGCACGGAGCCCGAGTTCAGGAAGAAGCCGCCGAACAGCAGGAAGGGTATGATCACCGGCGGACCCACCGACAGGGCCATCGAGGTCGAGGAGCTGGCGCAGGATATCAAGTAGCCGAAGGACGTGGACACGTTCGCCACCAGGGTCACAATGGCCAGGCAGTTGAAGAAGTGCAGCACGCCGGCCCGGAGACCGATCATCGGATAAGCAATGGCCGTAAACACCAGCGGCACTGTGAGAAAAAGCGGCAGCTCGGCAATGGTCTTGCCCAGGAAGTACGTGTCGCAGCGGTAGAGGCGACTCCGGGCCTCTCGCATGAACACGGGCAGTTCGGAGGTGAACACCTGTGGAAAGGTGAGTTTAAGATAAGGAAAAATATTAATTTACATAAAATAATTATGAAATTAGGAAATTTTAAAATTTTTGGATATCGTTAGCTATCGATAACAATCGATAGCCCAAAACTATCGAATTAAATTAAATGTAAGCTTGTTTTTGCTTTTAAAATAACTTTAATGATGTTACTTTGTTTTTGTGTATTAGTTTTTCTTAAGTACTCACATTAATTGTGGTAAAAACAGTTTAAAAGGTTATATATTTATCAAAAATTATTGATAACCAAATACTATCAATTTATATCATATGCAAGCATAATTTTGAATTTAAATTATATTTTTTATTTAGTTTATCTGTCAAATTCTAGCATGATTCGTTGCAAAAACATTTTTGAAGGTCATATAAGTATCGATAACTATCGATAACCAAATACTATCAATTTAAATCATATGTAAGCATAATTTTTAATTTAAATTCAATTTTTTATTTAGTTTATCTTTCAAATACTCACATTAATCGTTGCAAAAACATTTTGGAATGTCATGTTGGTCAGGAAAAGGAAGATGGCTCCATTGATATTCATCACGCCCACCTGGGTCAGTTGTTGTCCCAAAAATATCAAACCAATCAAGATGGCCACCATCTGGAAAGGATTTACATTATAAACCTTAGACCTTTTGGATATTTTAAATATATTTTATTAGCTTCACTTAAGTTTATACAATTTATAATATCTATAACTAAGGTAGTTACTATAAAACTGAGAAGATTTCAAAATGATTTTGAGATTTTTAAATTTCATTGCAGATATTTGTTTCTATTTATTTTTGCAAGTTTCTTTAATTTTTTCAATTAATTTTAAATATTTCTAAATATTTAAAATAAAACTAATTTGTGCTTAAATATTTTAATATTTTTCCTATAAATTTTCTCTTCCTTTCCACTCAAAAAAATAAAATAATAAAACAATATTTTCACTTCTCCTCATATCCCTCCCTGCCGCCGCCACTCACCGTTGTCTGGATGAGCCGCACTTTGACGAGCAGCGGCTCCTTGAGCACCGACAGCCAGGATCGCCACAGGACAGCTCGGAACTGCATAAACCAGGTGGCCTTGTACGTGTAGCCATTCTCCGGCTGCTCCAGCGGCTGCTGGAGGTTCTTGGTGGCCAGCAGCTGCTCCATATCGCGGGCCACCTTGCTGATGGCAAAGTTATCGCAGATTTTGGCAATTCGCTCCCGGGACTCGATCTCCCTGCCAGGGACCACGGCCAGGACCTGCACATAGAAGTCCGCCGGATTGTAGTTCGTGGGACACTGGGCTCCGACGCTGAAAAAATAAATAATTAAATTTTTTGATTATTATTTTAAATAATTTTCGAAGGTCCTTTAAGGGGCTACTCACTAGGAGAAGAAGTCAACGGCCTCGCTGGGCGTGCCTAGGAAGGCCACCCTGCCCTCGGCCATCAGCAGGATCTTGTCGAAGAGCTCGAACAGCTCCGAGGAGGGCTGGTGGATGGTCAGGATGACGGTCTTGCCCTTCTGCGACAGCTTCTTCAGCACCTGGACAACGCTGTGAGCGGTAAACGAGTCCAGGCCGGAGGTGGGCTCATCGCAGATCAGCAACGGTGGATCGGTGAGGGCCTCCGAGGCGAAGGCCAAACGCTTTCTCTCGCCACCGGACAAGCCCTTGACCCGGCCCGGCACCCCGATGATCGTGTGCTGGCACTTGCTCAGCGACAGCTCCTGGATGACCTGATCCACCCGGGCCACCCGCTGCTTGTAGCTCAGGTGCCGGGGCATCCGGACCATGGCCTGAAAGATCAAGTGCTCGCGGGCGGTGAGCGAGCCGATGAAGAGATCGTCCTGCTGGACGTAGGCACACCTCGCCTGCATCTCCTTGGCGTCCACCGGCTGGCCGTTGAGCAATCGCATCCCGGAGGGCGACACCTGAATGCCCTGCGGCGATCGGAAGGCCAAGGCATTAAGAAGCGTGGTTTTTCCGGCCCCCGAACTGCCCATCACGGCCAGGAGCTCACCGGGATAGGCCACGCCGCAAACTGGAATCGAAAGGGAAAGGAAAAAAACCAAAAATGGGTTTTTCACAACTTAAAAATACCAAACAAATTCCCAAAAAGTACACACCGTTCTTCAGCAGATGCTTCCTGGGCGCCGGGATGTGTCGTTCGTTGCAGAAGAGGCCACGCGTCCGGTTGACCAGCTGCCGCCAGCCGGAACCGGGCTGGTTGACGGCCCCGAAAATGTCCAGGTTGTGCCAGGCGTAGGTGAGATTCTCCGCCAGCTGGCCATCGGTGGACCCGGATCCGGGGCCATCCGGCGGGCTGGGTGGCCGCAGAGTGCCATAGTTCTTTGCCTGCCCGAATCCCTGGCTGATGCAACTCTGCGAAGCCCCTCCGCTGTCACCCTACGGGGAGATATGGAATAAATAAATTCAATGAACGAATAATGGCGGGGCTAGCCTTACACTGGGATTAAATAATATTAAGAAGACAAGGAAATGTTTGAAATATTTGTTAACTAAAGTTACATTTTGGAGTATTTATTTTTATTAATTAATTAACTTACTCCTCGAGTTAAACAAAGTTTTCTGGTTTTAAAATAGCTTTGAGTTTAAAAATCTTTTTAAAAGGTGACCAAAAGTATGCAATAAAATATATTGATCACAAGTTGATTGTTTTCTCAATTCAATTTCATAGCAATTCAATTTTTCATAGCATACTTTTGGGCATATTTTTTTATTAATAACGATTTCTTGGGCATCCCTGACTGAGAATTTTATCCCCGATACCGTTTTATTTCAAGTGTAACCGAAAAAGGTTGCGAGGAGAAAACTTTTTAATTTCACGGCGTTCGTCCATAAAAATGAAGGCGTTTGTGCATAAATCTTGGCTAGCCTGGCTAATCCCTATCGCTCCCTTAGCCGAAATCCCTCCTTTTCTCCTTCCCACCCGCCGTGTCCCTTTTGTCGGCAGCGGCGACCCATCTGTTTAATAAAAATGCCCCGAGTCCCGGAGTAGGCGAGGCCTATTTAAAATGTGCAAATTAGGGCAGGCCATAAGCCGCAGCCGGCTGACGGCCTTGAGCAGGAGTGGGGCCGGGGGTGGGTCTTAGGACCGACCGGGACAGGGTGTCCTTGTGGGCTCACCATGTTGCCACTTCATAAGACAATTGCGAGTGTAAATCTCTGGCATCTTCGGCTTTTGTTTTCGGGGCACTTTGAGCCCCGCCAGCTTTGTTTTTATTAAATATAAAACTTTAAGGACACTTGGCCATATAAATGAGCCGGAATCCTTATGAATGAGTTGAGCAAAGTGTGTATTTTTCGGGGCCCCTTCGAGTAGTAGTTTGCCATCAGCGCAATGAATATTTACTGGCGAAAAACGGGCAAATTCACTCAATTTACGAGTATATTTTCTCAATGGGGGGATTTTCCAAGCGATTGTTTCGAGAGGATCAATTTTAGCTTTGAGTGAATCTAATTTTTATGAGATATTTATCGGTATTTGGCTATAACATCGATATAACTTGGATTTCTATATAAATCCATTTAATAGTAAGGGATCTGTTCAACTAACTGCAGATTCATGTTCATGTTAGCAAAAAAATTAATTGTTTTTTACTCTTCTTATAATAATTATATTTATCGATAATTTCGATAGACGTTGCATATATTTCATGGCATCGCTTTTGAAAAGAGACTCCATAAAAGTGACTTGGGCTTCGAAACTCCATCTTTAATCACATTCTTGGGATATTTATATTGATATTTATCGATATTTATCTTCTTTCTAATATAACTTCGTTTTCAGTGTTATTTTTTTGATATAAATCTTTCTGTGTAACTAACTACAGATAAATAGTTGATATTAGCAAGAAAAAGTATAACGATATTTTCGATAGGCTTTAGGTTGATTATATTATCTACAGAAATTATCGATATATGTATATAACGACATTTTCGATAGACTTTAAGCTGATTATATGATCTATAGAAATTATCGATATATGTTTAGATATTGCAATCGAAAGAGACTTCCGTTACAGCGACTTGAACTTCCGTGCTCCACCTTTAATCACAAGTTAATCGCTTATGTTAACTCAGCTTAAAGTTGATGCCGGATTAGCGGCCAACGACTGATGGCAATTGCCAAACCCACTCCGTCGGCCTGTCAGTTTGCCGCCCAGGTGGGGCTTCCCTTTCGAAAAGCCGGTAACCGAAGACGTTTGCGGTAAGGTCCACTTACCCACTCCCCCGCAGATATTTTCATTTTCATAAACAATTTTCTGTTTTCTGTTTTCCATTTGTGGGGTTTCCTGCCTTCGCGTCGGCCTGCGGCCAAAGCATAAATAACAGGGATCCACTAATTGGCGTCCAGGCAAAATACAAAAAAAAAAAATACTTAAAGGAGAAATATGTAAAAATAAGAAGACAAAATGATGGCCACAATATGGAAAACATTTTATCCGCCGCTCTGCTCTCGTAATAATTTGTATAAATAATCATAAAAAATTAAGCAAAAAATGCTAGCAATGAGGAAAGCAAAATCCGTAGAAGGAGAGCCAAATAAAAAGCTGACATTCAATAAGAGCCAGGAGAAAATATTAAGAAATAATGTCCACCTTGCACTCAGCGCCTTCGGCTTCAAAGTACAGAGAACTCAGGGGGTAGAGGAAATTATTGAATATTTCTTAAGCTTAAAGTTTAACTAAATATAGAAATATTTGGAAAATGCAATATGTTTAGAGTTTAATTTGTATGAATACAGGTTTTGATTGTATTATTATCCAGATAAGCTTAAATGAATATCATTATTGATTATACATATTATATATTTTATGGTGTTTTTCTAGGGAACGGTTTTAATTTGTATTTTTTGTTTTTTCGTTATTTTTAAAGAGTAAAATGCATATTAAAAATATTAGTGAATAGTAATCCTGCGGAAAGTCTTGAACTTTTTTAAATAGGGTAATTCTTTACACACATTCTTATCCTTAAATAACTTAAAATAATATGCTATTAGTAGAAGGATAAATATATATGGCATTTAATCAATTAAATAATTTCGAATTGAATATAAATATAGATTAAAAAAAAATGTTTTAATTTTAATTTAGTTTGTAGAACTAAAGTTCGTATCTATAAAAGGGAAACATTTATATGGATTTTGGTTTTTTTTTCATAACGAAATTAGGTAAAAACTAAAAAAAAAATGGTAAATTAACCCCAATTAATTTTTGTAAAATCCTCAACCCTTATAAGCCAGTCTTCACTGTACTTCTGCTGCGCTGCCTTCGCCACTGATTCTTCTAGAACCCTCCTGTCCAGTTTTTTGGGCTGACTTTTGCTTACGAAAAAAATTTACAAGCAAAAAAAAAAATCGGTTGACGTCGCGAGGTGGACGCGAAAAAATGTAATATCCGTTACGGGCTCAGGGAGACAGAGAAAGGGAGATGGAAGGCGGGGTGGGTGCAAAAGAGATGGGCAGAGAGAGTCTCAGAGACTCAGACCTGGCAAAAAATTGTTTTCACAACAAATGAGGCCGAAAAATGTTATTAAAAAGTTTCCTTCTCCCAATTCCCGACCCACTCCCACTCCACTCCCACTCCACGGGCTCTTATCTCCGTCTTCGGTTTATTCTCTTACTTTTCCCTTATTTTCCTTGTTGCGAAAGATGCTACATTTCATATTTATTTAATTTTTTTCGCTTACTTCTTACTTTGCGTGCTATTTTTGAATTACTTATGAAGGAATTCGCGTGCGCCAGGGCGAGAGGGGGCGATAGAGTGCGTTTCCCACGCCAGATGGCGCTTCCACAGGAGGCAGGGTCCTGGCGGCAGGCGGCAGGAGCAAGAAATGTTTTTTGATGAACTTGACAAATTGAAATGACTGAATGAAGAAGCGACTCAATTTGTTGTGTTTCCTCTCTTATTTTCCTCGTTTTTTGTTGTATTTCATATTTTGTATTTTCGTTTTCATTTTCATTTTGTCGAGTGTGCGAGTGAGTGGCTAATGAGTGCACTCAAAAGTCATTCACTTTGATGAGAACCAAACAATACAATTATTCAGTGCAAGCCGCCTCATAAATTAGCCAAAAAGCCAAAGAAAAACATAAATTGGATTCAGAGACAAGGAGTTTCCAATACAATTCCAATAATGAGGGAATAATAAATTAATAAAGGAACCTATAATATTTATAGTTATAGAAATATAAATTAAACTTCATATTTCAGCGAAAAATATGAAAAAAATGTTTTTAGTAACTTAAATGGATTTTAATAACCTAAAATCGTTATAAAACTGTTTTTTAATACGATAAATGTATTAAATAAAATAATAATACCTAAATTTTATTATTTAGGCTAATAATTTGGATATTTTACTTATTAGGAGAAATATTTACATTAATAAATATTGTATCTATCTTAATGATTAAAATAAATATAAGTTTAATACAGCATAATTTGTAAATATGTTTTGTTAATATTAACAATGAATTTTAAAGTTCGAAAGCCACGAACACTGATGGGGACGAGTTGGCTTTCCTCTGAAACAGTTGCATGTTCAAGGTATAGCCTCTAATCTATGACAAGAAATTTGTTTTAATTTTTAAATATTATAAAAATATGTATTTAAAAAAATGTATGGTGCTTACGGTTTTACATATTACATATTATATATTTTACATAAATTGTTTAAAAATTAATTATTTTAGGGAGCCAATTCAGAGATAAAATATATTTCCTTTTGCTTTAAAATATCTCTTTAAGATTTTCCTTTATAAAATGTCTAAAAAAGCTTAAGACTTTCAGAACTGTATTATTTAGGTGGATAATGTTTAAGTTTCCAAGGTAAAAAAGGTTTAAAATTGAAAACATATTAAATACATCTCTCTGGCTTTCCTAATCTTATTATTTATTTGTTAAGCATCTTTTCTTGATTAACTTTCGAGGAATCCCAACAAGGGAGAACTATCTCTTTGGTTATACAAGCCGAGGTGCCAAGATTTTAAAGTGCGATGCCAAGACACTAGTTTACAAAGCTATAGCATTCAGGCAAATAGAAGATATCAGAGATGCTGAACCCAAAGCGTGGGTCTAGTCAAATAATGACCCAGATAAGACGAGATTGTGCAGCGATCTCCTCAGCTACAGATACAGATACAGTATCAAAAACAGAAACAGATACGGTATCTTGTCTGCCTCCGAGTTATAGACACCGAACAATGTTGTTTGGCCAACTTAAGCCGATAGAGACAATCCACCCCATGCCTCTCTTTCTTTATGCATCAGTGGGTATTTTTTTTTTAAAGAATTAACTGAACTAACTTCAGTTTAGAATTTGAAATGTGTAAATATGTTTACTTGGAGTATTTCCTAAAATATTTCATTCATTGTTGTAAAGTTCTTGTGGGATTTTGTCTACTAATTGAGGCAATACTGATTTAAATAATATTTAAAAGGCAAAGAAACCTTTAAAAAAATCAAAAATATTAATAAAAAATAAAGAAGTAGCTTTTATAGATTTTTTCACCAATCATTTAATTAATCCAGCCCAACTTTAGCTTAATTTAAACAAAGCAAAGCATTAAGCACATGTCTGAGCCTCTTCCACAGGCATTTATTTATTTTTCTTGCGCAATTTGCGGTTGCGACTGTTCTCACGATCCGAAACCGTTTGGATATGTGTTGCAATCGCCGTCTATAGCTTCCGAAAGATAATACTCACATTATTCAGATGCTCGGCGGATGGGTGCTTGCTGCCCCCGCGGATTAACAGCTCCTGATCCTCTTGGCCCATCGCCGTTCCTTATTTCCTTTTTTTTTCTTTTGGCAACTTTTCCAAGGGCGAGTGCACTCGAAAAAAATATTTATACGGCCACTTTAATTGGTATTTAATTGGTGGAGTAAACCGTTGGGAGCCTCGTCACGAAACCGCTGGCAAAATGCAACTGAAGGCGGACATTGACGCTGGTTAATGCGACAACAGAGGCGACAGAGACGGGGAGATAGGCGGCCGAAAGAGACGGTAGGGTGGCCCAGAGAAAGAGACGGGGACTGACTCTGACTTTGAGTGGAAATGACGCTTTGAGTGAGTGAGAGAGAGAGAGAGAAGAGAGATAATCGTAGGCGCTCGAAGGGAGTGACACTTCTTGGTACCCTTGAAAAGTGATCTTGCGTTTGGGGATTTTATTCTTAAGGTTTGCTTTAAAAATTAAGGTTTATTGAGCTTATAGAAAATATTTATTTAAATTGTTAAAGATCTCAAAATGTAATATTTTAAATAGAGATAAATATGCTTTAAAAGAATTTATTTTAATTAACTTTTTAGCTTCGAGGCTGATATGCAGTAGCCTCTTTTTTTGGGGGGGTATCAGAGGGTTTCTCTCTGACTGCTGATTAGGATGAGAGATCCAGGCAGGCGCCTTCTTATCGCCATCACATTCACCTTCTCCCCCTGCTTGGTTGTTAATCCGTCACATTTCGGGGGTACGCACTGTACTTTGCATGCATGATTTATCAAACGAACGGCGACGGCGACTGTTGGTGATGCCCAAGCCCCCAGGCCCAGGCTCAGGCCCAGCCCCAGCCCCAGCAGTTGTTGTCATCGTTAGCACCGAGCTCCAGTTCCGGACTCTGTCCGCCGCCAGCTGTCCGGACATTATCAATCTTCATCATCAACGCCATGCGGGACTGGGGTGGTGAGGTGAAAGGCTGTCCATATCATTTTCATCGTTTTCACGGCCAATAAGGTAACAGTTTAAGCTGGAGCTGAGGAAAATGCAATCCCAGAAAATAGTTTAATTATTTTTTGAGAGTAAAAAAGCTGCCATTTATTCAGCTGCAGTTAGTTAGTTAGTGGATGATCCACACGGCTGACTTTCCACCCCGATTTGAGCCATTTTTTAAGCAGCTCAAAGTCGCACAAAGTGGGCTCTGTGTTCGAGCCCTGAGGGATTTTCTTTGTGAGCCGATCAACATTAAGCGTCAAGGCAGACGCAGACAACAAAGCCCAGCCAGTGTGGCTCTCTCTCACTCATTTCACGCTCACGGCTTCTCTTTTTTCTTTCAGTGACACTTCTGGGGCTTCCCCGACATTCTGAGTTCGAGTGAGGCTTAAAGCGGGTTTTCTCCTGTTTAAATCTGTCTTGTGAGTTGCCATTACTTACTCACTCAAATGCTATAAACTTTTTTTCCTACGCCCAACAATTGATTGTCACTCGGTTGCAGCTTTTGCTATTTTTCCAACTTGCAGCAAAGTGCAGAAACACGTGGCTGAAACCCGATTATAAAATGCTCTTAGGCTTTAAATAATAAATTAATAAAATAAAATGCTTTTTGGCTTTAGGTAATATATTAATTTTCAGCTTAAATGGGTAATAAACAGTAATGATAATATTGGTATTTATGGCAATGTAAATGATAGATTTTTAATGCGTTATGATATTTTCTTAGTTTTATTTTCATTCAATTAAAATCATAAATTTATTCAAGGTGTTTATTGATTTATATATTAGTTTTTTTATATTATTAATTATTTCTGGCAGTCAGCATACCCTGTAATTTGAGCTGAAGGGTAGAAAGATTTTTAATTTTCGCTGGAAACGGTTTTCCAAATGTTCTTGATCGCAGGAAATATTTATTGTCATTTCCTTACTAAGCATAGTTAATTTTTCAAATAAAAATATGTAAAAATATATTTTATGTATTAGCTTTCTTTAATTTTTTTCCATTTGAGTAAAATCAGTTCGGGTCTGGACCAGGTGTTGATCATCGTATGCCAGTGTGAGGAATGGTTTCGCCAAGTACGCTCTGGCCAAGATCCGCAGCTGCCAACCCTTGAGCCTTGAAGGACGAAAAGCCTCTGTCCCAGTCCCCAGCCTCTGTCCGTATCGGTGTCCTGAATGAGTGGCGCATGCGGCTTGAGGACATGCTGGGCCTGAAAGTAGAGGACTTCTTCGAGCTTCGTCTGCAGATGCAGGCCATCAAGCTGGGATGTGCAGAAGTCAGCCTATCACGCCAGCAAGTGGAAAACATACCTACGTTCGTGGTGCCTTTGGACTCCCAGAACACCACCAGCAACGGGACTACTCTGGGACTCTGAGTAATCCCGTTGTTGTTGGTGCTTCTGGGAGTCCAATTGCACCACGGACGACGAAATGTTTGCCACCTGCTTTCGCAAACGAACGCGAGCGGTATCGACGGACTTTTGCAAATTCCAGCTTGAGGACCTGCGCCTGCAGACGACGCCCCAAGCAGTCCTTAATTTTTCAGGCCCAGCCTGTAATCAAGCCTCATGCGCGACTCGTCCAGGACACCGGTACTGGCACTTCTCCGTCTGGACATTGAGAAGCACCACGAACACCTGCTTGGGCACACAAGCGTGATGGATGGACTTGGCCAGTCTCAGCTTGCAGACCTGCGGCTGCAGAGGATGCTTGAAGAAGTAGAAGTTGCTCGGTTGAGTTGTCGGTACTATTTATGGTGAACGGCCTCCAGGATGTGAATTGTGACTCCCAATCGAACCTATGACCACGTCTGGACCAGGAAGAAGATCATCGTGTGGTTTTCGTTTGGCGCGACAAGTCTGGACCCTCAGAAGCTCATTGACTTCTCCCTGAAGTCGTCCTTCGGTAGTTGCTTTTCGGGCGGCGTCAAGAACCAGGACCTGAAGAAGAACCAGGAAAGTGGTGGTACTGCAGCAGTGGCTACCAAATGCAGCAGGTTAAGCGAAAGGCGTATATTTGTATTGAATTTTATATTTTACCTTTTTTTCATTATTTTTTTTCACTTAAAATTTTTTTTTTTTCCTTTTAATTTTTCCTATTTTTTTTTTTATTTATAATAGAAACCGAAACGTCTGCTTCACACAAAAACGTAGACTGAACTGAAAAGAAAGAATACAAATGATTGACTTAAAATTCAAGGCAACCCGTAAAGAGTAAAACCTGTAACTTGAGCTGAAGGGTAGAAAGTTTTTTTTATTTTATTTTTCAAACAAGCTCACACAGGTAAATCTCGGCAGGCGGCGGGGGCCTCTGAAGGTTGACTTAACCCCCGTCCTTAACTTTAACCCATGCAAATTATTGACGCGGACAGCGGGTTCAATAAATCTGTGTGTGTGTGTGTAAGCTGGTGTGTGTTGGTGGAGAAACTTTTCGCTAATCAGACAGCTTTCTAGTTCATTGCTTTACCGAGTCCCCCACGCCAGGCCACGCCTCTGTCCGTGACACAACGCCTTCAACGCCCACTTTCAACGCAGACACACAGAGATGGCATCAAGCGATATTTAAAAGTGAAACGATATATCGATAAGTCGATAGATATATCGAAGGAGACCCATTACTACTCATGAAAATGTTTGGTAATGCATATTTGAAGCCTAAGAGTAATAGATAGAAGTAATATTAAAAGAAATGATTTTCTACAAAAATATATACAAAATCAATAATTGTATCGCTGCATAATTTTCGATATATCGATAACGATTTGTTTTCAATTTATTCCATCCAATTTGCTCATCCTTAGCTGTAATTGCCAAGTAAATCAGCGCTGCCATTTGCCAAGCCCGAAAAGTATATTCCCTGGTTAAGGAAAAGCTGCAAGGAGGAGCTGGAGGAGCTGGTATTTTTTTAGGGGTTTCCCCCAAAGACTTGGGATTTCCCATTCCGCCATTTTGTTGGATAATATAAGAGGGGGCGGCGGTGGCGGCGGCTGCCAAAGTTTGGGCAACTTTTAAAGAGAGGAATGTGTTATGGGTTCGGGTCACATAGTTAGTTAGTCCCGCAACTTCAAACCAAATGACTGCAGAAGGGACACGGCCATGGAGTTAAACGTTTGTCAGCCATCGGTGGTGGAGATTTATGGGGCTCTTGCTGGCGAAAAGTTTTCCAAGACTCTACCAGGTTCCACTGGATTTAAATTAGCCGAGATCTTTGAGCGAACTTTCCCCCTAGATTCCGATTTGTTCCGAAATAAATGTCCAGCTCAGAGAGATTTAAAATACAAATAGGGAGGGGAAAAATGCACTTGACAGGCCAAAGCTCTGGGAAAATTAAAATTCTTCTTTGAAATAAAATATTTACGTATGAAGACACTTTATATGGTTCAATCGAGGTCGTTTCTCTAAGCCTTAAACTGTTTTATTATTCAAAGGAAACGCTTCTGTGTCACCCGTTCTTCCCATTTGAGCGTAAACAAACTGCTTTCCACTCCTGGGTCCATTTTTCACGCCCTCATCTTACTTTTTATGTATCATCAATTCGACGCTTCCGTTTCCAACTGCTGATGAATTTGTTTATGCAAAAGGACACAAAGGATGCGAGGGCATCGCTGTCGGAACCAATTTCGACTTCATGGCAATCACTTCAATCTTGTCCTCGCCTAGCTGGTCGTCATGCAATAAAGCCGAGTGAGTCTGGCAAATATATATTTGGAGTTTATATACATCCAAATATATGTGAATTATTTTTGCCCTTTTTAAGGGTTCTTAAAGACTGATATAAAGTTGGAAGAATAAATAGGGAAAGTTTGTAATCTAAGTAAATAATTTTTACAGATTTACCAATCAATTTATTTGTTGAAATGACAATTATAACCTCTTTCCAATATTTAGGAATTTAAGAACTTGTTTTAAGAGTTCTTTAGACATTTTTGAATGCTTAAAATTTACAAAATGTTTTCTAGCTAATTTTCGTGACATGTACAAATTTATTCGAAATTTCTTACATCATTTTATACGTAGTATTGTTGAATTTCGCTTCCGTTTCCTATTAGAGGACATTCAGGCAAAGGCTCAGCCATGTGACATGGGCTTGGGGCTGGGTAAACGCAGGGGTGCTGTATGACAGGACACTGCTGAGAGGAAGGGAGGGATGGCGGAAAGAACTTATAGACGAGGCCTATGCGAAGCGGAAGTCGCCATTCGCTTACAGCACGCGCGCGTCTCATAAAAACGTATCAAAACATCCGCTGGGAGTCATAAAAATTTTGCACTCAGACTTCGCTTTTCGCCCAGTTTTCCCTCTCCCCCCTCCCCCCATTTCCTTTTCCCTTCCAGCCAGCCTCCTTGATTTTTCCTGATGCAGTTTCTAACTTTTCCTCTGCTATTCTCTGGCTCTCTCTCTCTTTTCACGTGGGACTACGCGGCGTATGTGTAATCTAATAAAATTTGCTGTTTATGTGGCAACAGGCTCTACTTGTTCTCCCCGCTCCTTCGCTCTTTCTGCCTCGCTAACTAGCTTCCTTCAAGTGTTTTCCCTTCACCCCTTCCCCCCCCTTTTCCCCCGCTTCCTGGCCAAGTTTACCCCCTTTTTTCCCCTCCGTTCGTGCAACTGTTGCGCTGCTTTATGGCACAATGGCGGAGGATTCAGGACTCAGGAATGCGAGCTAACTGCAGCTTATGTAGCATGTGTGTTGGGGATGTACTTTGCCTTCGAAATATCGTTAAAAATATCGAGTTCCTTGATTGTATCTACTATAAATATCAAAAATATCGAGAGAAAATATCGATAGTCGCTATACATTAAAATGTATTTAAAAATTACTAAAAATATATGAAATTATTTCTTTTTATATATATAATTATAGCTTTGTAAGAAATATAGCCAAAAATATCAGTTTCCTTAATTGTAATATCGATAAATATGGAGACAAAATATCTATAGTCGTTATACATTTAAAATGTATTTACAAAATTATTTTAAAATATGAAATTAGCATACTTTTGAGCTTAATAATCATAACTTTAAGATATATCCCCAAAATGTTCGATTTCCTTAATTGTATTATCGATAGTCGCTATTAGCTTAAAATGCATTTAAAAATTAATTAAAAATATGAAATTAGCATACTTTTGAGCACTATAATCATAACTTTGTAAGATATATCGCCAAAATTATCGATTTCATTGATTGTATTATCGATAAATATTGAGACAAAATATCGATGGTCGATATTCGCTTAAAATGCATTTAAAAATTATTTAAAAATATGAAATTTCCATACTTTTGAGCATAATATTAATAACTTTGTAAGACATATTGCCAAAATTATCGATTTTTTTAATTGTATCGACCAAAAATATGGAAAATTTCGAAGCATAATATTGTTATTTATTTAAAATTAATTGAAAGTGTTAACCAAAAATATGATAAATGTTACTCAAAAATACAAAGTAAACAAAATATCGTTATGTAATCTATACTATTGTTACATGATTAATTATGTTGTATACTTGTATTAAAAATTTTCTATATACATATATTATCCTTTTTTGTTTGTTCCGTAATCAGTAGCCTAAGGGAAAAGAAGGGGCCTTGCACTGGCAATGTTTCTTATATTCTTACTAATTATATCAGGTAATTACATTTAAAAGCGCCTTTACATTAAACAGCTCTACGTCTCCTCTACATAACTTCAATTTATATCCTTAATCCCTATCAATATATATCTAAATAATATTTTATGTATTTTAGCTGGCTGGGGCTGCAGATATTTATTTTTTGGCATAAAAGCGCGTTGCGATAGTGAATCTGGTTTTAAGCGGCTTGTGCCTTAAATACAATTATCGCTTAACAAGCATACAGCTCAAAAAATAAAACGGGATCGCTTATGGGAACACAACACACAAACAGGCTCATAAAAAAAAAACACATAAATATGAATATGCATATTTGCGCGGGGCTCGAGCTTATCGATAAATGATTTTCAGGCCGCATTTAAAGGCGGATATTGAATGGCTGGCTAAATCCCGCGAAATGATGATAAATCTCCTCTTAGGAAATTATGAATATTATTTTCAGAAAATGGGAAAAATAAATATTTTATATTAAATGTTAAAGGGGGGAAAATGGGGAAAATATTCTTACATAATTTCCATGTGGGGTGAAGCTGTCTTTGTGTTATTTCCAACCATTAATCATGGAAAATCGGAAGACAAACAGCAGCCAGTGACACATGCCGCCTGTTGCAATTTAATTAGATTAAAAATGCATATAATTTATCAAAATGCAAAGGAAAATGGGGGAAATGTAATACGGGAAAATGTGATAATACGAAAATGCGAGCAGGGGATATGCCACATGTCACAAGACATAGGCCAGAGAGTAAAAGTAAAATCCGAGAGGCTTTCTTTTCTGTCCTCCCTGTCTCCTGTCACAGACATTCATATAGCAAAATAATTTAATTGCATTACAAGAATAAAGGCGAGTGAAAGACACAACAAAAGCAGTAAAAAAAACAGAGAAAAAACATAAATAATCAGGAATGTGAGTAAATATGCATATGAAAGGAGTGTAATGACAATGAAAATGCGTAGCTAATTAGCAAACTGACAGCACAAAGAGGCGAAAAATACGTACTATATGTGTGAGGGGAAAATGGGTAAACTCCGAGGGGGACTGGCTGTATGTGTGGGGATATTACGTATCCGCACCGTTAGACAGGGCAATGAATTATGCAAAAATATATAGAGGGAGAGGGAGAGAGAGAGCGAGCCTGGGGAGCGAGATCCTTTTGTTATTTAATTTTCATTCATTCTCATTTCCCCTCCTTTGCTTTTTTTCTGCCACAACATTTGACATTTTGTCACATTTAAAAAATATTACAAAGGTTCAAGCGGAGAGAGCAGGACGAGCGAGGCTGTGCGATATAAGCCACGTACTAATATGCCATCTAATTTGTTATTCATGTGATTTAAGCGCGTCAAAGAAGATTAATGACTGAAAGCGCTCGGCACCAAATTGAAAAGTGGCAAAAAGCCAAAGCAAAGCTCATAATAACAAAAGCCAACAAGGGCAGGGCGCCAACGCGGTAGTGCAGTGTGATTGCGGTGTCTAAGGGATAATTTAATAATGCCCAGATTGGTTAACCCCTCGCAGCTCACCTCATCTCCTTAGCGGGTAAGCCTTAATGCGGAATAAAATTCAATTAGAGCACTTTGCGATTAACCCAATGAGCGTTTGAGACCCTGACAAGACTGTCACGCGAAAGGCAGTACAAGTATTCCAAAGGGGTTCCGAGTTTTTCTGTATATTTAAAAAACATAAGCCCTGGCTAGAAAATAATACTAATAAATTGTGGCTTATAAAATAAGAATTATATTTGCATTTTATATAAGGAAGGAACTTTAAGGAACTGCTTTTGGTTTGCTGATTGATTCAGTGTTTAAGGTATGGAAATCTTTTATAACAAATATAAATGGAATGAAAATTATACTAAAAAAAAATATTTTAAGGAATAAAGAGCATTTCTTGATCCTTTGAATTTTAGTGCAACAAAGTATAAAGCCCTCAATAGGTCTCTGCAGAATAAGGAAGAGGTGGTTTCTTGGTAAATGTTTTATTGAAAATCCATAAAATATATTATATTATATTTTATTATTTATAATTAATATTTATTTATTGGATATACTTGATAATAACTGTAGGGTTTAATTTATCTTTAGTGAGATAGTTACTTTGAATAACTTATATTTTAAACACGTTTTCCTCTTATTGTCTCTGATTCTTTTTCACTTCAACTGTACTCCGTCTTCTCCTCTTCTCAAGTGTGACCGTCTCTTTCTTTTCCATTTTAGCCAAACCCTAAACTACCTTACTATTAAAATATACTAGATCCTGATATAGATCGATATCAGGGATACTCTCCCATTAATACCGATCCTACATAACTGAAAGCATTCCTATTCAAATATGTTTAAATTTAATTATGAAACCCTTTATACTTGTTAGCGAAGCCAGCATCTTTTTAAAGCAATTCTCCTAACAGAAAGCTACATAAAATAAACCTTAATCAATATTTGAAACATTATAAGCGAATTTTGTTCAACAAATTAATAAAATAAATATAAATATTAAGCTTTATTTTATAATTTACTTATTTTTCTTATTTTAAACCAAAAATGCGTGTTCAAACAAACAATGAACCAAAATATGTCTTGGAGGAAACCGAAATTAGTTGGAATTTGCAGAGCGAGAAAAGGAGGAGGAGGAGGAGGAGTCCGGGTCTGTCGGCCAAGGAGGAAGTCCTGCTGCCATTGTTGGTTGTTGGTGGAAGTTTGCGTGCCGCAGCTATTAGCTTTTGTCTGTTTGCAAATGGCTTTCGCACTGGCTCTTTGATGCGGTCACTCGGTGTGGTGTGGCGAGGTCAAAGGTTGCGGGGCCCAAACTTTGAGAGTTCTTTTCACCGCAAATTAAAGTGCACAAAATGCTAAAGTTCCCAGTGAAATATTTACGAGACAGCCGGCGGAAAATGGGAAATGGGAAAGGCCCCTCCTTTTGGCTGCTCGTCACCGTCGTGTTTGAAAAATAGCTTTGTTTCAATAGCCAGGATCTCGGATCTGGGGGCAGAAGCTGGCAAGCTGGCCGAAGGATTTTCTGCGGTTTTTCCCATATACTCACTCTCTCTCTCTCTCTTCAGAAGCAACAGCTTCGCAAAAATTGCAGCCACCGCCACCGCCGCCTGCATTGAGGAAGCTAAGCTTCTGATATTTTCCCCTGGGGGAAAGGGAGGAAATGCTTACCGGGAAACTCAACTCCAGCACTCCCGGCAAAGTCTTGAGAAAATGTGCGGTTTTTGCGGCTTCTACTTGAGAAATCTAATTAGACAAATAACAAAAGCTCGACTTGGCAGTAAAATTTACTCACTAAGGGATATTAATAATAAGTTTCGGTTGACGTTACACGCAAAACTTTCAGGCCAAAATAATTCCGATCTATGAAAACTTTCGGCATGCGGTCAATAAGTTTCGACAATGGAATTGTAGGCCTCCTTTGTTGATTATCATAATGTTTTGTTTACCGCCAGGAGGTCAAGTGGCTTTTGGCCAAGAGTCTCTTAGAAAGCGATCAAAATGGGGTTCTTTATGGGGCATTAATTGGAAAATAATTAAAGGGGGAGGGTTATAAATAATTTAATCATATAATCATTAGTAGAAATTGGTTTTATTGCGGGAAATAATTTTAATGATATAAAAAATACTTGAAAACAATTTTAAGAATTTGATAAACAAAAAAGTTCCAATGGAGATACATTAATAAATTTAAGAAAGGGGTATTTTATTAGAAGACCTTTTTAGGCTCAAGGAAAGCCACCTTAAACCTTTGACAACAAGCAAAAATATCTCATAAAATAAGGAAGCCACATATCGCTCTAATTTAAAGCTCCGGAATGATGATAAAACACGGATGGTTTATGAATTAATTTGATTTATCGAAGCCTCTTCTATATTTAATTTTATAAATATTTATAAACATATAAAGTCGCGTTTTAATTTACTTTTGAAACCAAGCCTGCCCGAGACAAATATCCCCAAAGAAAACCTTTTTAAATAGTTCTTAAGTTCGAGTTCCTCATTAAGTTAGGTATTATTCTAGTGGGTTATTCCTCACTTTTAATAGTTCTCTTTAAAGTAAAACATTAAAAACAAATCAGCAAATGTAACGATGTTTTTTTTTTGTATTTCTAATTCCTTCCGCAAATCAACTTCCATTCTCTGCGGATTCCACATAAATGCAGATACTTCCATTAAGTCCGGAAGCTTTTATCTCCGCTCCACCTTCTTTGATTATAATTTACTTTTCGGTTGTTATTTTCCGGCGAGCATTTTCCGACTAACTCTCGTTAAGTTTCAGTGCACGGCCGTTAGGTGGCGCTTTATGGGAGTACATTTCCGGAGGAACAGCATTTTCCATATGCCTCTAAATACACAGAAAGAAAACTAAAGTTTTATAAGAAACTTAGGCTAATTTAAAAAAATTACAAATACTTTATGTGATTTTCTGGTGAACAGAAATTAGCTTTCGTTATTGTAATTTTTATAAATCCCTTAAAATGTATTTACTTCTCGTAGAGATCTAAATTTTTGTGCCGTGCTTAGTTCCGACCTGACTTATTACTGGCAGAACAAGGAGCAGGAGCACACACACACATGGGCTGTAAAAATGAAAATGGCGCTACAAAAATGAGAAATGAAGAATGACAACATCAAATTAGCTTCATAAAAATGTCGACTCCGCTGCTGCTCCCTTCCTGGGTTTTTTTTTTATCCTGGGGGGTGTGAAACAATACAGTTTATAAAAATGAGAGTGCAAAAATATTTTTATGATAAATGACTGTAAACGAGCACGTGAAGCGACAAAGCGGAAAAGGGAAAGCCAAGGACATTCCATAGACATAACCGTGCTGCTGTCAACCACACACGCACATGCCAACACACACCCGCACACCCGCACGCACACCCGCAAGGACATCTATATGACAGGAGAATTTTCGGCGTCGACGTTGACATTGACGCCATTTCCGGCCGACGAGACGCGACGCAACGCAACGCTGGGAAAGCAAGGTATGCCATGCCAGCAACAGTTGTCCTTTGTCGCCCCCGTCCCCGTCTCCTACTCCTGCTCGATTTTTCACCGCCCCGCGTCCTCCAGGATTTTTCACCGAATTTCTGCAGCCCCAACCGCCACGACACTCCGCCTGCGGCGACATGTGTCATACGCACACTGATGTAACCTAGCCTGGTTTTATTTTTATATTTCTTTCTATTTTTTTTTTTTCGTATTTTGTTGGCTTGGCGGCTGATAGATGGCAAGTTTAGCGATCTAGTTGTCGAGTTGACGCGATAAGTGAATGTGGGAAGTAACATGTACTTGGCAAGCGGGAATAAAAATACATGTCACAAGGTCTGCAGAATTTACGAGACCAGGAAAAATGAAATATTTAAAAAGCTGGGAACAGGTTTTCAAATTTCACAGAGACTTAATAATACATTTTCCGTTCTAGTGCAAAATAATATGCATTAAAAATACGGGAACTTGGAAAACTATACATCCTGGATGGCCACCTTGTAGTTGCTTCTTCTTAAAAAAGGATTTTATAATGAGCGCAAGCTTGGCTTCAGTTATAACTATTATTAAATAATATTTTAACATTTTATATAAGTTTATGACTGTTTTAAAAATTCTTTCAATTAAATATAGACCTTTTAAAGACCAAAGACAAACAGAAAGGCAAACAGTTTTTGCTTAAAAGGCATCAGACCTTAAGGATTATATTTACATATTTCATATTTTATAATTATCATACAAAACATGTTCTGTAAGTTGAAAATGTCTTATAAATTAAGATTTATTGGCACGCAATTTAACATTTGAAATGCTTCAGAAAATCGAACAAGGACCTAACCCAAAAATATTAAGAAAATATTGACAAAAAAACAAAAAAGGTATTTAAGGTATTAAAACATGAGTTTTACCAATCAAGAATGAAAATTGTTATTAATTTGTCTTCTCTTCGATATTAGTTCTCAGGGAAAATGGGTAAAATTAAGCACTACTTTAATAAATATTGAATATATTAATTATAATTAATTTATAATTTCCTTCTTGTTTTTGTTTGTTTTTTAATAAACAAAGGCATTTCGTAGGCAATTTTAAAAAGCAAGGCTCTCGACACAAGTAACCAGAGAACCTTGTATTGACACCAGAGAATAAACATATTTCCTACGGGACTTCTCGATTGTTTTTAATTAATCGATTAAGTGCTTTCGAAATGCCCCACGATTTTCAGCAAACAATTTTTCCCCAGGAGCGGAGGATGCGATATCAAAGGACCCTCCACAAAGGTGGCACAGGGACAAAGGCATTGCGATTGCCTGAGCTATGGCTTAGCCAAGCCAGAAGCTGGGGCTTCCCCCGCCTCCTACCCACCATGCCCACAATCTTCTTCCTCGACTTTTCCTTTATGAGGGCATGTCAAAAAAAAAAAAAAAAGCAAAGAAAACACCAGCAGCCAACGTGGAATAAGATTAAAGAAAAAGGCAGAGGGGAATATATAAAAACGACTTCCTCTTAGACGACGCTTTTAGCTAAATTGCGACAAAAATGAGCAGCGCGAGAGTCAGAGAGGCAGAGAGGGGGAGGAGGGAGCCAGAGGGGGGAGGAGACAACGACTAAAATAATAAAAGAACAATGTCAAAGAAGTTGGGCACATAAATAAGCTCTCAGGCCCTTCCTGTGCCTGTTTTTCATGCTGTGCCAGCCAAGATGGTAGCAGCGATTGCTGAAAGTTGCTTAAAATAATAAATAATATTAATTTAAAATATCCTTAAACATGGAAATTAAATAAATATAGAATTATAATATTATCTTTTGGTATTTTATTATTTTTACATATTTTCATTACATTTACATTACATTTTTAAAGTACATTCATTTTGCTTACATCTCTGTGTTTCAATTTGTTAAAGAAAATAATATTAATAAGATTTCTTTTCATGGTAAATTTTATTTAAATTGTTTTCTAAGCATTTGTTCATTTACCTTGCTTGTCTAAAATTCCCAAGTTCTTTTTTAGTTGTTTAAGCCAAGCATCATGCTTTTTTTATTTTACATATTAAAAATATTGTTTTTGTAGCAAATACTTTCTTTCTTTCCTTATTATTAAACAATATCAATATGAACTCCAAGTGATTTTCTTAAGTACCAAATTCAGAATCAAATTCATAAATTATTTAACAAGTTCCTATTGCTTTATCCGCAATTGTAAGTGCGAGTGTGTGATTAGGATAAATGTGCACGCTTCCAAATTGATGTGGTTGTGTGGCTGTGTGTGCCTGCCTTCCTGCCTCTGTGTGTGTGTGTGTGTGTAGAGAACCGGAAGCGGATATGCGCTGCAATTGTCATCCAAGGTTTGGCCCCAAAATGCGTGCCTAGGTGGGCGCCATCATAATCATTATCCGTCCTCAGCTGTCCTTTACACTCCCTGGCTTTTCCTGCTCTTCCAAGGTTTTCCGGCTCCCCACCTCCCCACCTGCCACTTAGCCCCCTCCCCGGCAGCTCGATTTATTTGCGCATTTGTTTGCCTTTGTCGGCACTCATTCATATCGTAAACTCATGCCAAGAACAAGAAAAAAGCCAAGCAAGACACTCACATATGCTCCATTTTCTTTATTAATAAATACAGCAAGGACATGGGGCCCTTAGATAGGAAAGGACGATGGGGCGTATAGTGGGTTTCCTGGTCAGAAAACACAAATGAATCATTCATCTCGCTTTCTGATTCATTCATAAGTGAATAACTTCCATATTTGGCTGGAAAATGGAAGGAAGCGCGAGCAAGTGAATGATTAAATGCGTTTGGATGAATGATTCATTTGTGGTTTGGGACACGGGATTTGATTAGGCTAATGCAACTTCAGTGGGGGGAAAGTCTGTTGATTTATCAGAGCAAAGTTCTTGCAGATTAAGTATATAATTCGTATGAATAAAATGTAATATAGGGATAACCTGATAGAAATTCCCTTAACTTGCCTTGACGTAGTGTGCCCGTTTCTCTCTTTAACAAATTTACGCAAAGTTGCGTCATAGTGTGGCAATGGTCTAAAAAATGCGCCTTTTCTGGGCTAATATTGCTTTTGTAATTGTTTTATTTATTAGCGAAAAGAATTAAATTAATATATATATTTTTTTTTCTTTATACTGCCATTCCATTTCCTGCTTTTAGGGGGTTTCTTCCTGTGACTGACTGGTGGACTGGTGACTGGTGACTGGCTGCTGCTGCTGTGCCCTTAGCGACTGCCTTCCGGTGAAGGGAAGTCGCTTTCCCCTTATTTTCGCAGCCCCTCGGCACCTATTTGCGGCTGTCATTCAGCGAATTTCCGCCTGTTCACAGTTAATTGCGGCTCAGCAGTTAATCGTCATTACGGACACATGTGGGACCCACGCCCACGCCTCCTCCTGGAGGGACTGCCACCCACGCACTTCCGCCAACCTTTGACCCTGTGCCAATCCCCGCCCCAGCTCCCGCCGCATATCACTGACAGGCTGCTCTGGGATGCCGTTTGTCTGTTTGCGGTTTTGATTGTCACTTGATGTGTTGTGATTATGATGTGTGTGTGTGTGTGTTTCTCGGGGTGTGTGTGCTCGCCCATCTGTCTCTAGCCCCATGTGTGAGTGTGTGTGTTCCACCCACTAATGTGGTGATTTGTGTAAATTTGCTTGTCGAATGCCCTCGATTATGTTTGCCCATGTTTGACAGGCTTTTTTTCTTACGCTTCTAGCCCCCACCTCAGCCTCCGCCTTGAAATTCATCCCCTTGCTAGCTTTTTTTTGCCTCCAAAAAGGTCTCCGAAATTTATGCTCTCACCTGCTGCCGCCAACACACACATAAAACTGAGCCAAAGGTAAAGGTAAGGAGAAATCATAATTTCGTGCTTTTTACTTCTTTGTTTTTAAGTCAAAGTCAAAGAAATTTAGGAGGGCTTGCCAGGGCAGGGCACCAGGTGCGTTCAATGCTCTCGACAACTTTAACACTTGCCCCGGGAAAATCCACTGGAAATAACATTGTTGCCAAGGGGGGGCGGTGGTATTTTTGGGCTTATGAAATTTGTCACCGAGCTTATCGAGATAATACTCTTATATATAATGTGAGTGAGTGGATATCACCTGTAAAAGGTGTCTAGAAATGTTCGATTTGCTTTAAGTGAGCTCTTTAAGTTTTCTAATAATATTATTTTCAATCAAATATTCAAAAGCTAAGTTAGGATAAGAAATACTATTTTATATATTTTCAAACTAAATCCCAAAAGCTCTTTAAGATATTTGCATTTATTAATTTTGTTACCTACAAAAATCATAGTGTGACCATGCAACGTGCCACTATATTTAAAATAAAAGTTAAGTTAACATAGTTTTAATTAAAGGAACATTTTGAAACGAATTAACTGTATTTTATTGCAAGCACTCCATAATATGTATATTTTTATTTGTTACCTACAAAAATTCTAGAGTTGACCCAGTGTGACCTTGCAGCGTATAGACCATGGCCTAGTGTGACCATGAAAATGTCTAAATATGTGATGGAAAAGCATTACAGCAGCTACTTACTTAGCTAGCTCGCATCTATTTAATACTCCCAAAATGTAATTTAGTTTAATCAATTTAGCATAATCAATCCGCCATCTCTTTTAGCTTCCCTCTAATTAGAATTCGCTGCATTTATTTCCATTTTCTGACGCAATCGAACAGTGAAAATGCTGAAGGTTAATTGTAACGAAATTAGCTTAAATAAACAAGCAAAAAAAAAAAAAAGAGAAAGGGAAAGGGAAAATAATTTAGCTGCAGTCCTGTGGCACTGCAATAAATGCTTCCATGTTGCCGTCAAACAAAAGCAGTGCAATTGAGCAACTTTTTTACGTTTTTTATATTTTTTTTTGGTTTCCACCACGTGTTTGCTATCTGTGCCACACAGCCGCCTCTCCGGCTCGCCTCCTAGCCTGTCCCTGTCCCTATCCCTGGCTCGGGCAGACAGCTTGCCTGTGCATATTTGAATACCCAACATGGCTCATATTCAACTAATTAGGCGAGTTTTGCAAATACATTTTCATTATTGTAATTTTGCACAGCCCAAGGTGGAAGCGGGAGGGCCAAGTGTGGGAGGGAGTCAAGCATAAAAAAAAAACGAAAAAAAAAACTGCAGTAGGCAACATGCTGGCAAAAGTTTCCCATATGTTTGAAAGGGGGGCGGGCTTAAAAGCGGGGCGTTGGATGGGGTAACAGACACCGACACATGTAGGCCGAGGCATTTGCATTTGCAAAAAAAAAAAAAAATCTTCGAGGTAAAATGCAAAAACCAGGAGGATAAAAAAAAAAGAATGGTAAAAAATGCAACGGAAAAAAGTCGCAGAAAAATCCAACTCAAAATGGCAAAAGAGCTCACGTCACAGACAGAGACAGGACGAGAGACAAAAAAAAAAACACACACAGGCAGAAAGCGGGAAGTTGGTGCCAGAGTCTAGTGGTTGGGTTTTTGGGGTTTCGCGGGGTAGACACCGGCGGTTTTTCACACTGAAATACAGGCCCAGACTGGTAAAGCGTGACAGTGAGAACGGGCGAAAGCTGGAGAAAGAGCAAGAACGAGTCAAGAACTGCAGAAAATTGGGGCTACACGAGCCGAGAGTGCACACACGCAAGTTGATTAGCATGATGTAATTAAAAATTTAGTTCCACTCTTTGTCTTCCTGCGCTTCCTGCATTTTACTACGTATTGGTGTGACCATGACACTGTAAAAGTGTGACCAAGCTCTAAAGATAATAAAGATGAATTGGATAGAAACGAAATAAGATTTTTTTAAGTTGTTCCTAAATAATAATATTAATCGTAAGTTCATATATTTTGCAATTAAATTTTGAAAAGTTAGCTGCTAGCTGCTTTAAATTTTAAAGGTGTGACCAAGCGCTGTAGTTACTCATGTTGAATGATATTGAAACATTAACGATATTTTAAGGTGACTTTTAATTAGAATATTAATCATATATCCTTGCTATTTTTTGTATTAAGAAAATAATCAACAGTTAGGTTACAGATGTGACCATCCTTAGTGTAAAACATTACCTAGAGTGACCATATACAAAAGTAAAGTTATATTAAAAATATACTATAAATTATTTAGAAATAAAATTAACCATTTTTTTTTTTCAAAGATATATTTTCAATATTTCGCAAGATATATTTTTTAAATCGCAGAGTGACCATGCAGCGTGTTGGACATGACCTGGTGTGACCATGAAAGTGTCATTACACCAGCCAAAAACCCAAAGAGAAGATAAATAAGGTGTTTTAGCTAATGCATTTCCGATAAAAAAAAACTTTCTTATCGTATAAATTTTGTGGGAATTTTATTCCAGGAGCTTAAGGTATGCCAAGCTAATTGCCAGCAACCGCAGAGAGATCCCACTCCTCCGGCGGCGTTTTGTGTGATATCTAATCTGCTCGGACTGCTGAAAATTCTGCAGTTGTCCGTCCTTCATCCTCTGTCTTGGTCCTTCGCGCTTTAGCCTCTCTCTCTCTCTCTCTCTCTCTTGGTTTCAGAGTTGCCTAAGCCCAAAACCATTAACACTTGTTTCTGTCATTTTACATGAAAAGCGGAAGCGCTTTTGTTTCTGTGAAACAAACAAGTTTCCTTGCCACTGCCAACCGGCGACTCGCAACTCGCAACTGCCCCAAAGCCTAGTCAGATTTTACCGCCCGCTCTTGCTTTTTTTTTCTGGCTTTTCTCTTTTTTTGACATGGGTATCCGTATCCTAGATTCATTCCTCTCTGGACTCCGGCACTCGCTTATTTGCAAGCTGCATGGGAATTTCCCAACTTAGGAGCTTTAGTGTCTATTTTAAATTTAAGTCTAATATTAGTATTTCGGATTATACAGTGAAAGTAGGGTGAGTTAACTTTTCTTATTCTTAAATATGCCTTAAATATTAGTTCAGAGATATAAGGAGATATGTAATACCTTCAGGAAATTTGCAAAAATTATTTATAGTGTTTATTTAAGTAATTTTTGTAAAGTTGTTTTTGCAAATGAAATAATTATAGAAGAAGTTCGAAAAGGCAAAATTAAAGAATAAAAGTTATGAACATAAATCTGACTTTGATTATTATTCGCTAGCTTTTACAAAGAATATTTGCAATAATAAATATATTGTCTAGTGTGACCAGTTCTTGTTATGGATGTTTCCCTTCTTCATGGAACCAAGTGGTGAGACCAGCTCTGTTTTGAAAGCATATTAGACGTTATTAAAAACAAATATCCCTTCAAAAAGAAACAATATTTCGAGACCAAAAAGGATGTCAAAAAGGAAGAAATCTAAATGTTTTCTTTCATTTCATTAGGGCTTAGGAGACAAGGCAGCAGGCTGTTAAATACTTGTGTGTACATTACAGGACTGTCCCTTCGGAGGGAGGCAAAGAGTTCTGGGCTTGGCATGTCAGTTAACTGGATGAGGGTCCTGCCTCCAGCTCCTTGTTCCCCACTCCCCGAATGGACGCAAACTTTTTGCACTGCCTGTCAACGTCAAGACATGGCTGACTGGCCCTCACTGGCGGTGACTGTACCTCGCCCTCAGCCGTAAAGGTGTTGGAGGAAAAGTTCTTGAGAAGGGGAGAGTGTTGCTCGCCAGCTGATGGTCCTGTGATGGATGGGTCTCAAGGCATTTTGGCATTTTCTAGGATTTTTCACACTTACGGCTACTTTGTTTAGATTATTTGCATGATTTTAGCATTCACTGGGTCTTAAAAGTATGAATTGTTTTAAAGTTAGTCAGCCTGACAGGTCTCGTTACATCCGTACAACCGTTACATGATTATTTTCTGTTCTATAAAATTTGCAGTTTAATGGTTGATAAGGGTATTATTATTTGTATTATTAAGGATAAGATAATTAAGATTCCTTCTAGATTTTCTTACAGTTTTATTTCTCTTAGTGCCACCTACTTTTGGCCATCATCGGCAACGAAGTGAATTTTTGTCTGTCAGCTCATCTTCGATGAGGAGCTGGACAACCGGGGGCGGTTATGGGTTACTATATATACTATATGGCATCCAGGATACCTGCTACAAGGGATGGGGATAAAGATGCCGATGCCGATGCCGATGATGATGATGACTGAGCTTGCATAAACGAGTTTGCCCTTAAGTGTGTGCTCATGTTGAAGGGGATGGAGAGCTGGCTTGGTGGCGCTCTGAAGATTTTCGGTGGGTGGCGACCAAAGGGGATTCCCAAGGAGCCAAGGAGCCAGGCAAGGCAAGGAGTTTTGTGCGTGAGCAGCATATTCGATGTGCCACCCATACACGCAACTTATTTATGCAGACTCACATACAAAGCATGCAAAGATTTTGCATTAAACCACCAGAAGGAGGCAGCTCCTCCTGCTCCTCCTGCTCCACCCACCAGGTTACCCACCGAAGCCACCGAACCCACCGATTCAATGGGCTCTGTGCCAGCTCTCTCAAAAGTAGCATCTGCCCCGGGAGGTCCGCATACAATTAGCTGCAACTGTAATTAAAGCAATTGTATAATAAATCTTCTGCCAAATGGGAAAAGATCTCAGGTAGGGGAGTCGGAGGCGGAGGAGACTAAGGAGCGCGTGCCAAGTGAAATGCTGGCCAAGGAAAAATTGCTTGGAATTAATATAAATTTAATAGTTTTGGCCCCTGGCATTTATGGTGGGGCATAAAACGCTGGCTGGCTCGTTAAATGCATTCAAATGGATTAATCTATACTCACCGAGGGCAGGACTACGGGATTGTGAATGCTCTTTAAAAAACATACATAGCTGGAATTTAAATTAAATATTTAATGAATAATTAAGAAAGCTTTACTGAAACTAATATTTTAATAGTCAAAATGAAGATATTGATAAATAAAGAAAAAAAATAAAGGATTTTAGGTTTTAAATAAAGTAAGTACTTACCTTGGCTTATAAAAAGGGTTAATAAAAGATATATTATTATCATTATATTTTATATCAGTGATGCCCAAGCCTCCGCCACATGTGGTTGGTAAAAATTCTGCCGGTTCTCTGCCGCCACACAGACAGTGTAAACGTGACGTGAGCAGCTGCAGCAGAGAAGAGAGAGAATGAGAGGTCGGGTGGTGCGGTTGCCAGAGCAGTGCAAAGTATTAAATTTTAAGAGCAGTGCAAAGTATTAAATTTTAATGCTTTGCACTGCTCTGGCAACGGCAACGTCTCGCGCGAAGCCAACTTCGTTTTTCTCTTACGCACACAAATGCAAGTCACATGTCATTGTATTTGTGTGGGCATCACTGTTTTAAATAGATGTAATTATAATAATATATAATTATAATAATATATAATTATAATTATTATATAAGACTTGCATACATATGTTATGCCTTAAATTACAGCTCTTTTTGCCAGATCACACATAAGCTCGTGTAATCCCTTGGACACTTTTTGGCTGCCAAAAGCCAAATTAATTTTAGGTTCAGCACTGATAAAAATACTTATGGGTATTTACTAAAATTATAACTAGAGAGGCTGTGAGAAATTCATTAAGCTTTCAAGACAGAAAAGACATTTTTCTCTTAGATCCAGTCACTGACTGCCCTTCCATTCAAAGGCCACCAAACACATTTGAAAAATTACAAAAAAATACAAAAACTTATAAAAAAAAAAAATAAAAGACATATAAACTAAGCCGTAGATGTTCCGAAAATCAAGGGAGCCGGCGGGCTCATCTTCCGGCCATCAGCATGTGCAGCGGACTAATCGACGTCCGGCCGCAGAAATTGTCCGGGAACTCCGCCGCCTGAGGTCCACTCCCCTGAGGGTCGAGGATGAGAATGAGTATTGGGCGGGGAACCAGGAGAAGGCACCTCCGCCAGACCTTCCAGTCACGAGTCTGGCGCAGTTGGAGCAGCTGCGTCTGACCCGGCACAGGATCAGCCTGCTGATAGTGCGTCCCTTCTTTGAACAAGCGGTGACAGGATGTTTTGTGCGGGTAAATGTGCTCAATAAATAATTAATTTTGACAAAAGTCATCTATATTTTAACTGCAGGTAAATGTCAACGGCCTGGAGGAGCTGCCGGATCACCGCATAGCCGAGATTCTGGGCATCGAGGAACTGGACTTTGGCTACAAGGTGGGCGAGATACCCACAAATATCGCCCTGAGGCTGCGCTACGAGGACCTGGTGGTGCAGCACGAGATCAACGACGTCTCCAATATGGCCTTCACCCAGGATGAGTTCGAGTTGTGGCGGGATAACCTGGTCCTTCAGGCCATCAAGCCGCCCACCACCTCGATGGTGACCCGTAAGAAGATCGAGCTGTACAATGCCCTGCAGGCGGAGGCCAAGGGACTGGCCCTGATCCGCCAGAACTTTCGCCTTGCCATAAGGACGCCGCCCAAGGGTGGGATCCTGGAGAGGCATGGCGGTGTCTACCCGTGGCGACTGAAGCATCCGCCTGCCCCACCAACTTCTAGGGGGATTAACTATATGACAATCCAGGAACCGGGCATGGGTGGAGTGGAGACCGAGAGGAAGTCCGAATCGGAGCCAAAGGGGGTCTAAGGAGAAGGTTTGGGTTGTAGGAGTTATTTATAGTTCAGTTCTAAATTTAACCCATTAAAAAAATATGTGTTATTCCGGAATTTTCTCTTAAATATAAAACCTCGAAACTCCAAAGTGGCCAATTCAATCAAAGAGACATTGTATGGCATTGGGAGGGAAATACTAAAATGCCCGGCAATTAGCAGTGAAAGAGCAAAGAATTTAGGATGGCAGAACCCGGGGAATCCCCCCTTTGGCAATTGTACAGAATTTTTGCAGCACCTTGGCGGTCCGGCGGTCCCCAGGGGGGCGTCGCACATTTTCGGAGCCAACTTTGTGTCCGCTAATGAACAACAAACCCAGAGTGAGAGGGATTTTCCGAGAGGGGAAAAACGCAGCGAGAGAAGTGGCAACAAAATATCGTCAATAGGGCAAAAAGAAGTTACAGAAATTAAATGAAATGCAATTAACCAGCTAAATGAGCGAAGTCCTCGCTGGAAATCAAGAGGGGTTCTGAGGGGTTCTTGGGGGGGATCAGGACAACAATTAGCAACTGATGAGCAATTAGAAAATGTAAAATTACCAACGGAAAAGAGAGCAGATTCGCCAGACCCGGCAGCAGGCCAATTAATTAATATTTAATTGATAGCCTGTGCCGTGGCCGTGGAAAAATTCCATTCTGCCTGCGAAAAAATCAAGAAAATTCGTTCATTACAATCCCTGAAGTTTTGCCATATTTTGTGGAATTTTCTTTACATATATTCTTCTTTTTTCGTAATTAGCATTTGTCCAGCAAATGTTTTTCTCGTGTTTACTTCGTTTTATTATTATATTTTTCTGTTGGTTTTCTTTATGATTATTTCGGCTCTGAGTGTTTTTTTTTTTTGCTGCTTTATTTTACATACACAAAAATGTCACTTAATAAATTTTACGACTGTTTTATGTTGTCGCTTTGGCCCTAAAAACGAAGGAGAAATAGGTGTGTGTTGGGTTTTTTTTTGGGGGAAAAATGGGGACGACGACCCATAACACGCCCACTACAACACGTAGTATCCATAAATATAAAAAAGAAAAAGGGGGCGGCTCACGCCCATGCATGGAGGATGCTTAACCCTTGTTTGCATGTGCGTCCTCCCCCTCACGAAACGGAAACATTTTTATTCTATTCTATTATTCGGGCTCTGGCAGCCTTTCCCCTTTCGTCACGCACACGTCCTAGGACTAGGAGATGTCCTGCTTCGCTTTGGCCCAGTCCCGTTGATTCCCCATGATTTGGCTAAATTAATTTTGGCCCATTCAGATGTTACAAGGGCTTGGGCATAATTAAAAGTACAGGGAAAAACCAGGGAGAGAGAGCGGAACAAAAAAATGAAAGGGGTTTAGGGGCCAATGAGGTGGCCCCGAAAACATCATGAGTTATGAGCGGGGAAGGCAGGCGGGGGAGAGTCTCGTAAATTTGCCAGCAAGAAAATGGGGGAAATAGCTCTAACCCTTTTCCTATCTCCCACCTCCCGGAAAAACTTTTGAACATTTTAATTTGCCTTTGCTATATTTTTTTTTTTTTGTTTTTGGCTCAAAGTGAAAGTCATTTTCATTGTTTAGAGGCGGCACATGTTTGGTATAAAAGGCCCCTGGTGTCCCTTTGCACCCTCTGCACCCTTAGCCTTTGCGTTTGAGCCTTGACTTGACTTCTTTTTCTGTTGTTTTTCTGTAGAAATTCGTCCTTCGGTTTTGGCTGTTGATGTTAGGACTTTTGGTTGGATTAAATGCGCAGTTCCACCTGGTGACATATCTTTGGGTGCTGTTCGTCCTTCTTCTTCGGCGGCTCCTGTTCCTTCAAAAAATATATGTCTTCACTGAGCGAGTTTTGTGAATGTTTATTTATTTATTTTTGATCATTTTAAGTGTGACCAGGCAACGGAATGTTAACAAAAGAACCGGGGGATTTTTCTAATTTATTATTATGAAGTTTTCGAAGTAAATTTTGATAAGTGTAGCGTATTTTTAGGACAGGATTTTATTTTGATTTTATTTTAGTGTGACCAAACATTATAATGTTATTTAGAAAGACCTTAACTTTTTTTTAACAAAGATCTGATAGCACTTTTGATCAGTTGTGGGAATTCTTAGGTCACTTGCTTTTATTTTCAGGATATTTCTATTTATTTTTAGGATCGACGAACTTACGTCTTGCGTTGCACTACAATTCCCAACAGGTTCTAGCTCCAAACTGGTGATAACCACGCTGAATAAATAGAATTAAACAAAATAATATTTGATTTTTTTATTTTAATTAATTTATTCTTATAGACTCTGCTTTTTCCTGAGTGTATAATGAAATAGCGAACGAACGAAAAGAGGTTCGCCAAGATGTTCGGCAATCAGCGAGCATCAGAATTCAACGTTGAACTTTGGCCAAGAAGCCAAAGGAGATGGCCCCGAAAAAGTACGGGAACCGGGCCAGTCGTGGCCTCCAGGGGCGGCGCAAGAGGGGCAGCTTGTCAAGGCATCAGTCAAAACTTTGCCAGCAACTGAATTATGTCATTTGCTTGACGCTCTCGCCACACACACACACACATGGGACGGGAGGCCAGGGGCGTGGGTTACAAGGGGTAAATAGCGGCACATGTATGGCATGAAAAATAGGAGAAACCGAACCGAACCAAACTGAACCAAACGGGGCCAGGTACCCAAAAAGAAAATAAAGCTGAGGAACCAAATTGGAATGAAGACGATGAAAATGCCAGCAGTAGCAATCAAGCACAGTGCACTGGGAAAACAAAAATATTTATCGGAAATGAAATTGATACATTATACTTTTAGAGGAATGGGAATGATGATGGAAAACAATAGAAGATGTCAGTGAATAAACAGGAAAAATAAGCTAGAAGTTATACTCGAAAATATGTGAAAACTATGAAATGACACTAAAATTCCCAACTGTTTCTAGCCACAGATACAGAGTATATAAGGGGTTAGCTTGAAAAATAAAACTGAATAGCCCAGTGTGACCAGATCTGGTGTGTTTCTTGGGTAAATGTTCAAACTTAAGACTCAGATGATTTAAATATTTACAGAAAACAAAGATATTAGGAAAAAAATATTAATAAATATTAAAAAATTATCAAACTATCAAAAAATAAGCTCACTTAAATATAAATAAATTCATTTAATTTAGAATTAAATATATCTCCTTTTATGTTCCATGCTCGCCCCACTGTGTGGGTATAACGTGGCCGCCATTACATAGCCGCATATTTTGCGATTTCACATTTTCCGCTTTTCATTTCGCCGTCGTCCTGTGGCACTGCCTTGAATATTTTTCTTCAATTTTATTAAAATTATGGAAATGAATGAAATATCTGCTGCATCCCATTGGCCATGCCTCCCTCCTCGATTCCTCATATTCCGCCCGCACTTTTTCGCCATTACTCCCCCCCGACCCCGACCCGCTCCCGCTCCAGCCGCATCTTTTGAGAAAAGGAATTTATCGAAAATTGCAGCAGCTGCAAAATTGTCTTCCACTACTTTCGCTTCGCCCATTTCCCAGCGCTTTTCCTGCTTTTCCAGCTCCTTGCCGGGAGCTGCTGGCTGTGCGCACACACCTGGCCAGTGGCAAGTTTAATAATCCGTTTCGCATTTTGCGTTGATGCGAAATCAATCGATGTGCATCGAATATGCCCGGAAGGAGCAGCAGCAGCAGCGGCAGCAGGAGCACCAGGTGAGGTCCTGCAGGTCCGGCAAGAGTATCAACTGGGATGCATAAATCCAACTCATTTGCATGGCCAAGGAATCGAGGAATCAAGGAAGCAGAGCCAAGGATGCGCTGCCGCCGGCAATGCCATCCAATTGAAGGAGTCTCCCTGAAGAGGCAGCCATGGCGTTTCATTGCTCAATGCACTCGGAAAAAATAGGAATTACAGCAAGCCAGGCAGAGAAAGAAAGGTAAAGTAAGTATTTCTAAGGGAAAAATAGTTTAGAGACTTGGCACATTTTAAAAACATTTTTTTTAAAGTTAGTTTAAGTAATTTCACCTTTTTATTTCCTGGTGTAACCGCTAATTTGGCTTGCTAGTTGTGATTCGTGATTTCAAGTTAACAAATCGGTTTTGTGCGTCTCCCTCAAGCCCCCCAGAAATCCTTCGAATATTTTGGCCCAATTTCGAGTAACTTTTCAGCTTTTGCCTTCCCCGAAGGCTGCTTCGCTCACTTAGCTGGTTAATTGCATTTCATTTAATTTCTGTAATTTCTGTAATTTCTGTAATTTCTTTTGCCTTATTGACGATATTCTTGTTGCCATTTCGCGACGGGGAAACCCCTTAAGTTTGTTGTTCATTAGCGGGGCCTGGCCTTCAGGTGGTGCCACCTCGGGGACCTCAAAGGGTGTTGAAAAATTCTGCAGTATTCAGTGAGAGCAAGAATTGCTCTTCCGTTGCCGTTTCCGTTTCCTGTCCTTCCTTTTTCCCCGATGCTAATTGCTTTGCTTCTAGGTTGGCACAAAAAAATGAAAGGAAAGACAAACCCCCCCTCGTTGCGTTGACAATTTGATTTCTGGCCATATTTTTCGCATTTTCGCACTCTTCCCTTTTTGGAGGTCCTGGCAATTGGCAATCAATCACAGAAGTTCTATGTCTATCGCATATGTTACGGCAAATCTATTTCGTCAGCATCAAACAATATGTGGGGATTTTTTGTACGGTATCTGTAAGCGTCTGGAAAATATTTCAGTCTGTTTTTCTCTAGAAAAAATAGTGTTGAAAATTTAATAAATAAATTAAACTAAAGTCAGCTTGAATTTTCAGCAAGTCTTAATATAATTGGAACATCTCCTTTCAAGCTTTTCATAATTTAATTACAAATAACTGCGAAGATATTTTAATTGTTGATTTCTTTTGTACAAATAATTTAGGCTACAATAATTTCTTAACTTATAAATATTTGCTTTATGTTTTAATTGCTGAATTGCCAAAATAGGTTTATACTTTCAGAAATGCTTGCAAATCCAGTTTTTTGTAATTTTTAGAAATTTTATTTGTTGTTTTTAGGTTCTAGGCAGTCTTTGTTTTTCATTTTTCTAATGTATTATGATATTCAGTGTAAAATCCTTATAAAAACAATTTCACAAATAATATTTTAAATATTTTTTAGTCACATTTTTAACTGGCACTTTTCGCTGATTTTTCCATAGGCATTTTTTGGGAACAACCACCGCCTGGGGATTATGGATGACAATTAGTATCTCTGCTGGTTGGCTGGCTGATGCTGATGCTGCTGCTGCTGATGATGATGATGATGGCTCGGCCATGTCCTGTTCCAGGACCAGTTGCAACTGACAGCTTAGAAAAATCACCGCAGGAGCCTGGTGTTGCCCAGACTCTTCAAGTGCTTTCCTGCGGAACTTTGATGAAGTATTTGTTGGCTAGACAAATGTGACATATCTGTGGGCTGTGTCACATTCTGGACTCCTAAAACCCACCTCTGCACTGGAATAAATATAAAAGGGTAAAATATAAAGGGTATTTCTTAATAAACACAACCAGTAAATGTTTAAGATTAAATATTTTAGAGATGCCAACTTTTAAATTAATTAAAGTTCTAAGAAAATATACGTAACTTTAGTGCAACGCAAACGGAGGCCCCTTGTGTTACTCTGATTAATTTATTTACATTTAAATTAATAGAAACAAGACTGATTTATGAATTTTTAAAGGCAAATAAATAAGAAATATTATTTTGATGCTTTAAATTCCCCTTCAAACCCACATTTTCCCCCAGTGCCATGTCCAACGGCAAGTGAGCAGTCCGTCATTAGTCATCTTCAAGCGGCGTTGAGTGGAATTATGTTGAAAGCCGCTCCTCGACTGAAATTAATCTTATTTAATTTGAATTTTTTATTTAAATAATGAAAACGCGTCCCCAAGAAAGTTTTGTTCTTAACAAATTTTTTTTCCCCCACCGGCCGTCCATTCTTTATTATTATTATTATTATTATTAAATAGCCGCGGACAGTCAGGGGCGTGCGGGGTCGAAGGGGGTGGCGGGATGGATGGATGGCACGTGCTGCTGCCCGTGGAACACTTTCCAATTTGTTGAAAACAATTTGTGACCCCGAGAACTGCAAACAAACCCAACAATGAGAACAAACAAAGTTCCTGGGCGGCGGCAGCGCTCGCGTGGGTTATGGAAAAGGAAAAGGGGCTTCGGGATCATATGCCACCTGCTGCGGGGGGGTGCGAGGAGGGGCTGGCTGGTGGCTGTGCGAAAATCATGGCCGGGGCAGGCGAGAGGGGCAGTCCTCGTCGTCGTCGTCGTGTGTCACTCTGCGGCAGCGCGCGGCACGGAAATGATTTATGAGTGAATTGGGCCTGGGCTTCGGCCTCAAGGGCGCGCGCGGAAAGGGGGCTGGGGGCTGAGGGCTGGGGGCCGGGCGACCCCAGAGCAGCTTTAAATAAATGACAGGGTCAAGGGGATGTCGGCGGTCCACAGGTCCGCAGGTCCGCCACTCATCACATCGCTCGCCATAAATGCTTAAATGTTTTAAAGTAAAATAGTTTTGGTTTTTAAAACCCAAGCCAAAAGGGGCGAAAAGTCAGTGGAAATTGTAAGGAAAATATATGTGGTTTAGGTTTAAAAAGTTATAAAAATAAAATACAATTAATTGGGGAAAAATCATTACAGAAATCCCTACAGAAATTACAGGGGAAGCCAAGGTAAGTGTGAACTGTAAAAAAAGCCCCATATTTTCCATTTTAAGTACATATTTAATTTAAAAGTTTTGCGATGAAGCGAAAAAACCTGGTTCACAAATGGATGCCATCATTATGCATTCCATAATCTTTAAGTTTTCGGGGAAAAGGCCTACTCCTGCCTCGCTCATTGTCTCCTTGGGGAAAAGCATTTTTAATTTAATTTTTTTTTTTTCCTCTGCGTCCGAAGATTCATTGTTCTGGGCTCCTATTATTATTATTTTTTTGGGTATCCTGGCGCCTTGAGCCGACTTTTTAATTGCATTAACACGCTAATGTAAGTCGCATAATGCCGTCAGCTGTCCTCCGCCTCCGCCACCGCCTCCGTTGGCAATTTCCACCATCTTTCATCAGAATGTTGCTTATTACATATTTATGTTTTTATATTCTCCACAATTCCTACTCTTGTTCCTCTTGTTTTTTTTTTTTTTTTTGTATTTTTTTGTGTTGGACATTCTCTCGAAGAACGTTGAATAAATTTTAATTGTCTTTGGGTGTCGCAGGCATTTTTCTCCTCTTGTTTTTCTGTGTCTTTTTTTTACGCCTCCAGGCGGGGCATTAAAAAATATTGCCCTGGAACATATGGACAGCGTTGTCTCAGTTTTCGGCGAGCAGCTTTTTGGGTTTGGGGGAAATAGTAAAAGCAGAGTAAAATTAGCAGGACGCTAAAGGGACAACGAGAATTTCTTACCTGTTGGCCATAAAATAAATTCCATTATACGAGCTTTTGTTGCTGCCATTCCGGGAATTCGGGGGATGGGTTCGGTAATAATAATAAAAGCCCAAATGACAACCAGAACAAGAACAACCCGAGGTGGGGAGGACTGTACTATATAAGACGGAATAACAGCCAGATGATGGGAGAAACGGAAAAATATAATAAACATGAATATTCGCCATCAAAAGCGGGGGCTGCTGTTGGATTTTGATGGGGAAACTTCAGAATATTTAGGAGGAAAATAGCTAACAATTCTCTATCGTCAATGGACTGGAGACAAAGGCAGAGCTAATTTCGTAATTTTGATGGCAAGACTTCTTAGGAAACTTTATTAAAAATAATTTTTGAATAAGCACAAAAAGAAAGCTTTAAAAAAATAAAAACGAAAATTAAATGTAAATGCTGATTAATACAAAAATTTGTATTATTACAAGAGGAAAAAAGAAAAAACTGTGGAAAAAAATACTATC
Source organism: Drosophila triauraria (assembly GCA_014170255.2). Classification (NCBI taxonomy): domain Eukaryota; kingdom Metazoa; phylum Arthropoda; class Insecta; order Diptera; family Drosophilidae; genus Drosophila; species Drosophila triauraria. Next base: position 17,461,389 of record CM024333.1, read on the forward strand.
TTCGTATTTTTCTATACGCAAAAGATTGTTCAACAACCAAGGGCTGGTCACACTGAAAGTGGCTTGATCTCTCTCTCTCTCTCTCTTTGATTTTGGCTTTAGAATGGACAAGTTGTGTTAAAAGAAGCGTCTATTAAACAAAAAAACTTTGAACTAAAATATAAAATCGTCTACTAAATCAATTAAGGAATCGGGAGAAGGCCTTTATTTCCAACACAAACAATATCTGGTATCATTTCACAAATAACCGGTTGCCTGCAATGTACAAGCAAGGCAGCAACATCAGTTTATAAGTTCCACTCAGTAGCCAACAAGAGACTTTTTTTAGCTGCTCTCTGAGACAGCTTCGAATTCTCCTCAATTTTTTAGAGGATTTAAAAGAGGTTCTGGTTTTGGAAGCTCTGATATTTATTAACATAATAACTATAAATAGCAGATAATTTAATATTTAATTAGATTTAAACCTTTGAGAGACATCTAAATCTGCTAACAAGGTGCGATAAAGTGTGCCTAAATTTCTACCTTTTTGACCAGATTAAAAAGAATTGGTTTTTCCTGAGGGACAAAAGAGAGATAGAGCCAATAACCGAGTAAACAAACACATAAAACGTCTCGCACACACACTCCCAGACATGCGGGAAAAGTCGCGAAGACAAACAAAGAAGGAAAGTTCTGCCAGAAGGTGCAAGAAAGTTACATTTTTCCCCATTTTGTGTAAATTGAATTTTATCTGCGTCCAGGGCGAACTCCCCCCATCGTTCTTGCTTCAATTCTTGCCTTTTTTCCCGAGGTTTTGGTCAGGACTCTGGGCAATCATAAAGAGTCCCTGCCACGCCCACTTTTTTGGGGGGACATTGTCTACTTTCGGTTTCTTGCAATGGACTTGCAATGGGCTTTTCTCCGATTTTGGCAATGACAGTGGCCCTGACCACGCCCCCCCCGGCCCACTCGACCGTTGGAGTGGTCTGGCCAATAAAATGAGGACGAGCTAGATGCGGTCAAAGGTGAAAGGTCAGAGCCAGAAGCAATTAGCCTGCTGTCAACGTGCTGGCCAAGAAAATGCGAAATAGAGATGGCAATCTTTTGATGTATATATTCTAAAAACTATCGATATATATCGATAACTATGAATATTTTATTAAGAAATGTCTCTAGTGTCTTACTAGAACTCCTAAAAATGCGGGATGTCGTCTGGAGTTGGTAAACCTTTGATATAATATTTTATTAAAACAAAAATTTCCAAAAGTGTAAGCTTGTTAAGAAAATGCAAAATAGAGATGGCAATGGGTGTGCCAATATCGATAAAAACCGATTAAAATATTATTTTTATCGCTAGCATTAAACTAGAATTTCCAAAAGGTTCGGTTCTCCCTGCAAAAAAATCGTGAGAAACATTTTAATTTTTAAAAATTCCTTAAATACCCACAAATAGTTGCTGGTCATATTTATCCATTGGGAGAACTTGACTTAAATAAACCCTGACTGCATTATATCAAATGCTTTCTCTAAATGCCATTAGATTAGAAAACACACACACAGTTTGCCAGAAAGTTCGAGAGCACATTTTATATATGTAATTATATGCATATTTTTCCCTCTACCACTTGAGCTTCAAGTTGCTGAAATGTTTTTGGCAAATTTGGGGAATTTCATTTGGCGAAAGTCAGGTGTGGCCGTTCCCGCTCACCTGTGCACCTGCCTGCACCTGCAGTGATGAAAGTACTTAGCATTTTGTATTTAATTTTCATTTTTGCATTTGAACTTTTTACTCTCTCGCCGCACACACAAAAACACACAGAGGTAAAGGCTACGGGGTTCTAAGCACGTTCCTCTATGTGTATATATGTTACATATACATTCATTGAGGAACAGTTGTGGTCGAAAAAGTAGGAGTTATTGGAAGGGTTGCACTTGGGGGAGATTGGTTATTACTATATGACAATCCAATGGTTTTTAAGGTATTTATTTTTGTTCTTGAGATAAAAATATATGAGAAATCTAATAATTAAAATAATTTGTGATGTTTTCCTTTAAATATATATTTTTTAATGTTATTATTTCTATATTCCACCTGCTAGAAACTAAAGTTAGCAATTCCCAACTACTGATATCCTGAGCACAACTGTACTTAAAAGAACTAAAACTCTAGTAGAGATGGAAACAGTTGATGTGTCATAAAAACTATTTTGTTCCACGAGACAAAGGAGGAGTCGAAGTAATCAGGGCCCCCGAGTAAGGGTTAAGGCCCAAACGACAGTTCCGGACAAATTACTCGAAATGGTGGCCAACAGTAACAGTAACAGTAGCAGCACCAGCAGGGGGCCAAAAGTTTTTACTGCTGAGCATGTCCCGGCATATGCAAAACATTTGAAAATGTTAATTAAATTTCTCCGTGCATTCCGTCTTCTAATTGGCTGGGAAATTGGCATCGAGTTGCGTTGGAAAAACACGAGTTTCCCTCCCAGCTTCCCTGCTTCCTCGCCCACCTAATCAGGCCTTCTACAATTAATTAATGCGAAAATTTTGTCGCCACTGGTTAGCTGCCTAAATTTGGAAATTTATGCCAATTGTTTTGGATATACTCGATATATCCAGTACATATACTTGCTGATCTATGTACTGCACATGTTATGTACATGTATCGCTTATTATTTAAATTTCGGCAATTGTTATTCTCTCGTCGGTCTTATTGTTATTGTTATTATTATTATTATTAGTATGGAGCTGGCGGGCAAAATCGAAAATGTTGCGTGCATAAATTAAATGCAATTTATGTCAAAAGTTCAATGTAATCAATGGAGGAAATTCGGATGGAGCAGGGGGATGGCTGGGGGGTCAAAATAAATCAAGTCCTTGGCTATGGGGCATTTTCACAAATATTTGCTAGTAGGGGTTTCCTTTTTTTTTACCTAGATAATGTCATTAAAGTGGTGAAGAGGCGGAAGTCAGCTCGTGTGCATTTTAATTACTTCAAGTTAATTTTTTAAAATCTGTGCTGCCTTTCAATACATTTTTAAATCGATGCGTGATGCTTTGCGGAAATAATAAATTAAATAGAAAGAAGTAAGAAGTTAATAAGCTTATTTTCATATTAAAAGTAAAAGAAACTGGTGGTTTTCTGGTGTTTCCTGATTATTAAACAGTTTAAAGATAAAATAAATTATTTATGACACATTTTGCATTGAAATTTAATTATTTGAACAATCGGAAGTCTCGCTGACTTCAATTTGAGCAAGTCATTAGCTGACCTGTGCCTTTACCTGTATTTCTTGTATTTTTTTCCCTAGCCTCGCCACCTGGCCAGGCCACAACGTGGGGGGTGAGTTGTGGCGGCCGTAAGAAATCCTGGCCAGAAATTTCCTTTTGCGCAGGACGTTGGTCAAAGGCTTTTATTAGTTTTTCGTTTATTCGCTAGCTGCTTTAACTTTTCCGGTCGCCCGCCTTCCTTCCTTGTGTAATTTCTTTATATTTGTGGCATTTATTATCAGGATGCCTGCCGCCGGCCAGGGTCGGGGCGGGGAAAAAGAGTCCGAGTCCGAGTCGGAGTCGAAGTCCTTGTTGTTTGCCCTTCGTTGCCTCGTTGTTGGTTTTGCTAATTTTTATTTATGTTCTTAAATGCTCCTTGCCGTGCCAACGGGCCACGCATTTTTATTAATTTTATTTCAGCGTGATTATTGTGATTAGTTTGCTCGGCCTGGCCAGCCAGCTCGGCCTGGCCTCTGCTGGGCCAGAACTTACCATCGTAGGCTCTCCTCGCTTTCGGCCGTTTTATTTATTTGTGCGACGACTTTGTCGAAGTAATTTTCATAAATATTTTCCTTTTTTTTCTTGCTCGGCAGGGGAGTCGCAACTTTTTGTTAGCCGGTGACGGTTTCCTTGGGCTTAATTAAGAGAAATCCGTTTCAAGGGATCGAAGGGAATTCGACTTAATAAATTACATTAGCATATATACAAGTTGGTATTTGCCTTTGACCTGATCAGTAATATTCATTAATTCCTCCAATTAATTATCGACCTTAGGAATCAATTTCTTTGATATTTAAAAAGTCATTTTTAAGCTATTAATAGAAATGTGGCAGTCGCCAGCGGGGGGCCTTGTTTTGTGAAAAGTAAATTGCCTCAATTTCCACCTTTCAACATGTCTGCCGTGTCCAGGACCTCTGATCCTTAGCCCGCTTCTTCTCCTCGGTGGGGGGGGGTGTGTGCGGCAGTGTGTGTGCGTGCTGAGTAGGCTCTTGAGCCGCACAACACTTCCGGTTGCCACTTGTGAGCGAAAAGCTTTTCAGCCTTTGAGTGTTTTTTTGTGGCAGGAACAAGCAGACATTCCAGACATCCCCCCCGCTCCGTTTTGGCCCCTCTACGACATTCAGCCCATTCAGCATTTTGTGCGAGTGTGCGTGTGTGTGTGTGTGCGAGTGTGTGTGTTTGTTGTCGCGCAAAAACAAAAACAAACGGAAAAGCCAGGCGCGGGTTTTCCGAATAGAAGTTATCCTGTACTCAAAAAGTGTTTAAATCCATACAAAAAATGGTATTTAAGTAAAAAGTATAACATATGGTGCTATGACACTACACGGTTGCTATCGTTTATTAAAGGTTTCATGAAATTTGAGATTTTAATTTGTTCTCTTTCATATTTCTTAATATTCATCATTACTTCTAAATACAATTTCCTTAATTTTTTTTACTTTTCGTCCCTGGCAGTATACTATCCTAATAGTATTTGGTATTTGTTTTCTTTTTAGTATATTTGTTTATTTTTAAATCTGTCATTTTAGTTTTGATCATATATTTGTGTTAAATTTCTGTAAAATTAAATAGTGCAGTCAAAATGTAGTGTCATAACCTCATAGCACATTTTTTTTAAATCTGTATTTTACTTGCACTTTTTTAAAATTTAGTTGTTTAAAGAAAGTTAAATTTCCTAATTAATAAATGTAGTGTCATAGCCCCATAACTATTTTTTTTTTAAATTCAAAATAGGGAATATACCCCGTAATAACAGGGTAGCAAGCAGCGAGTTGCATTGCGTTGAGGACCGAGCGGGGCTAAATGCAAGAATGTTTCTGTCTTCCGACTTCAACTCCAGATTCAGGACCAGATCCTCCGAATCCTAATGGAAACCGCAGAGTGTGAGTGCGCTCTAGTGTGTGTGTGTGTGTTCTTCTGGGACAGGACACATCCATTAGGGGCATATTTACTTAGTAATTTGCTCCTCGGCTTAACCATTTTTAATCCATTACAGGGCCAGCAGCATTTTCTAAATATTTTTCAAATACCTTTACAATTAATTGTGCTTTGTAAATATTTTTATATTTTATTCTGAACTAAAGGAGAAAAAACCTCTAGGAGAACCCCAACTTCCTTTACTGTTCGCCTCCTCCTCCTCAGGCAGTTCTTAAGCGTTTTTATGGCCAATTTGACGAATGACCAGCCTTTAAATGGGTTAAGCCGGTGTAGCTCCCACACTCGACTGTCTGTATTGGGTTCGCATCGGCTGGCCTTGTCCCTCTGCCAATTTTTTGCCTAATTTATTCGCTTGTATCGCTCGTAAATAAAACAAAATTGGCTTAAACGAGAACTGGAACTGGAAGTTTAGCCGACTTATTGAATTTCCCTAAAAGAGGCAGGAAAAACGAAAAGAATGCCTCGGAGGCCGCCAATAAAAACATGAGAGCAGCACATAATCATCATCGGCAAGCCGACGATGATGGGGAATGGCGCTGGAGATGGGCGGTGCCTGGGAAACGCCTTAATGCCCCATCTAATGGTGCAAATAAATTTCAACTAAGGAATTTTTATAGAGAGAGTCATAAAACCAAATGGCTGCCAATGTTTTGCTTTCCCTCCCACCTCCCACCTCCCAGCGCCCACACGGAGCTTTTCCGCCCAGTGTCGTAGTACCGTTAATAGCCTTAATTGAGCGTCTGCCACGCCCACTTATTTGTTTATTAGAGCAGCGCCCACCCCAAAAACAACATACGAGTGGCTGGCGGGGGGCGGTTGGAGGGGAGGAAGGCAGGAAAACGTGAGGAAAGGTCGGGGCAACGCAACGGTTTGCGAAAAACATCAAGCTGGAATTTTCATTTGTCGTTGACAATAAAAGAGACGGATGCACAGAGGAAAAAGAGGAAAGAGAGGCTTAGAATGTTGGGAAATAGAAAAAGGTGGATTTTAAAAATATTTATCCTAAAAGTTAGTTGATATATTTTCTTACTGAATATATTCCTTAATAAACTCTTCATGAAGAGGCTGAATTTATTTCCGTTAATGCCCAAAAACTTATAGTAATAATATCCATTTCAGAATCCTTTATTCCCTTTTTTTACAATTTTCCGCACTGCGGATAAGTCAGATATATGCGGATGTGAAGCTTTTCTTTGCTTCACTTTCTTACACATTTTCCGGCATTCACAAATTCCTGCAGCTGCTGTCAGTTGAAACATTTTCCACCTGGAATTCGCGACGATATATACTTACATTTTTTGAAAGGGCCCCTGCCTCGCCCACCCAGCCATTATGGGCGCCATAATTATGTGTGTGTGTGTGGGTGTGTGTGTTAAATCTTCAGCTGCGGGTCAAGTTTAAAGATTCAATTTCCGAGGCAGCGGGAAAAAATCCATTAAAATTGTTAAATGCAGCGTTGGCAGTTTTCCACAACCTTCGTCCTTCTGCAGCTACGGCTGCTTCTTCTTTATCGTTTCCTTTGCACTAATTTGCGTGTGTGTGAGAGAGGTGTGTGTGTGTGTGTGTGTGTGGGAGAGTGTGTGGGACTAGTGTGGGCCTGGCAGAGATGACACAAAATATGTTAAGTGTTTGATTTTGATATAGATAATATATTTTTGAGTTATCGATACTTACTTTTATTAATCGATACATTTTTAAATTTCTTTTTAAAGAAAAAACATTAATTTCCTCGGTAAGTAAATGGTTTCGGGTTATGGAACTCAAATGTATAGCTATTAAGTCGCTATAATATTATTTCTATAATTTTTTGATATGTTAGTCATATTTTAAACGATATTTAAATCATTAATATTTAATTTCCTTTGTAAAAACAAACGTTTTATTATCGATAGTATCGATAATAGAATATTTAATCGATTGTTATCGATAAATTGGATTAAGGATGATATTTAACAATCAGAAATTAAATATAGAAAGTATCGGTAATCTTGTGGACCCCTAAAGATCGATCATTTCCTCTAAAACTTTACATCTATAATACATTTTGTAAGTTTCCAATCTTGATGGTTAATAGTTGATTGCAAAAATAATATTTTAATAAATTATAAAAAAAAAACACCGATAATATATCGATAGTGAGATGGGACAATATGGGCACATCCCCCATGTGCGATGGTCGGTGAGGTGTAACGGAACGATGTCCCCGGCTGAAGTATGGCGCTGCAATTTGCTCAGAGAGTCAAATGGATTTGACCTTAGCTCTCCCTATCCCCGAAAACGGGGGATCCTCGGGCGCAGGGCCAGGATGCTGGACCAGCACTAATGCTTAAGCTGATTTTAACAGAAACACACACCCGCAAGCATGCCCGCACAGACTTCATTTGCAGACACGACGAGCGCTAAAATTTGCCGAGAATTTTGCAACATCGCATTATGAGGACTTTTAGCTTCCTTTTTTTATTGCTTAAAGTCAAACGAAGGTTGGTTATATTTCTTTTTAAATGAACCTGGCTTTTATTTGAGTGAATTCTTATACACTGTATACGGTCACACTTAGTTCAGTGTGCCCTTAGTCACTTAAGAACCAAAGTTGAATTTTTTTTTTATAAAAATAAATAAAATAATTAATTGTTGCATTTAAGCAGACTTTCTGTGCTGATCTGATCCCGAATCTGTATTCCTTTTTGCTCCTAGACTTAAATTTAATTAAATACAAAAATTAATCCACTGTTTCACTAAAGACATTGGTCAAGTGTAGCAACGCATTAACACATTTTTGCCACAACATTCTCACGCACACACAGGTGGAAAGGGGAAAAAATTAAATGAAAATTCGGAAATGAAATAAGAGGGAAAAGGTGAAAACACGCGACACGCTTAAAAAATCTTTGCAACTTTCTTTCTGCGCCAAAAGCAGCAAATTTCATTTCACACCCAAGACCCGGGGAAAGGCCAGAACGAGTGAAAAAGACGGGTAGTGGCGTGCGAAAGGGATGTCCGCAGGGAGCGGGATAGAAAGAGATACAGGATGGAGGGGGAAAAAGTGCATGGCCACGAATTAAAAAGGTCATTTGGTCGCACTTTAGACAGTTTTTTTTCCCCTATCCTTTTTTCTGGACAAAGTGCCGGGGATGCCGCGGATGCCGGGGATACGTACATATATCCCTCGGTTTGGGGACTTGTAAAATAACTTTGGCGCCTGTCCAAATGAGCAGCCCAGCAGCGCGTGGCGAACCGAAAAGGGAAAAATAGGCCCGGAAAAGTGGGAAAAAGCGGCTGAGACAAATCGGGCAAGCACGCAGGTAAGTCCAATGAGCGAAGTGCAGGAAAATGTTAGAGAGAAACATGGGGTATAAGTTAATTTGAAAGAATAAGTTAATAGAATAGAATAGTTTCCGTTGTGCTAAAAGTACCTTTAATAGTATTTAATACATTCTTCGGATGTAAGCACAACTTTGGCAACTCAAAAGCAGGAAGCACGGCCACCAAGCACCCAACACAAAGTCGCCACATGCTTTTTCGCAATTAATGCATTTCCCCTTAGGCAAATCCCACTGTAGGGCTTTCGAGGCAAGGCACTGGAGAACAGTAAGCCCCCAACAAAGGAGAACTTTGATGCCATTTTAAAATGCAGCAAGAATTAACAGAACAGCTGAGACAGCAGGGAAATAATAAGTCGCTGGCAAAAGGAGCAGGCGGAAAATGGCAGGAAAAACAAGGAGGACGAAAAGATAAACAGGGCTTAGTTGACCAGGCTCTGGGCTGCATGGCGAGATAAGAAAATTGCAATTTAATTAAACTAATTGAAAGACGATAGGCGCTGAAAGGTGTCTCCTTTGGCCTTCTACTTCGTACCTGGCGCTTTCCATGGCTTTTCCCTTCGACTTTCCTGCGGATCCTGGGCTTACTCTTATCGCCACTGCCACAGACCCAACACAAACAACAATAAGTACACAATACACTAGGAGAAATACCAAAGGATACATATTTTTTTTGAAGCTTTGAGAGGTTTTAAAATAAGAATTTAGGTATTGTTTAATTTTGTATATTTTTTTTATGTATTTAATTTGCGAGTCTAGTTTGACTGAAGATGAACGTAAAATAATTAAATAAATAATATAAATCGCAAGTGAATTAATTTCTCTGACCGTCCTCTGCCGGCATACAATGTGACCGCACTACATATTCATTTTGTGCCTAAGTCTAGCCTTCTTTCATATGTAAATAGTTATATTGTTTGCTATTGCTTGCTCTTACACCCAGCCACTTCTTTCTATTTCTGTGCAAAATTTCCTCAATTACCACTGCATTTTCTCTCAGTGTATGTGGGAAAAGAATAAGGGAAGCCATGCAAATTGCTTCTCATCTTGCCATTCGCCTCCGCCTCCGCCTCCGTCGCCGTCGTCGTCTGGACATTTGCATTCAAAACCAATGCGTCGTTGACTTTTGCTTGAGACTGCCAACGAAAGGGAGGGCCATAGGGCCAGGCCGGGACCGGGGTAAGGGAGATGGCCTGTTGGCAGCAAATGGAAAGCAAACAAGAAAGCGGGACGCCTGAGAGACGCATTCAGGCATACAAATGAGCGGGGAAAGTGCGGAGAAAATGCGAAGAAAATGCGGGGCGGCCAGGAAGCCCAGGGAGTGGACGCTGGACTATGGGGTATGGGTAATAGGCAGGGTTTTGATCGAAATGCACATGGGCTAGTGGCAATGACAGGAACGTGCCAGCAAAGAAAATTAACACATCGCCCTCAGGATCCAGATGGAGCAGGAGCTGACGCAGGAGCTGGCGCAGGAGCTGTGTTTTTTCCTTTTTTTATTTTCTGTTGCATGTTGAAGCGATGCGAAGCCGGCCAAGGTTCCCATTGCCATCTCTATTGGTAATGAGTTCCTCACAATCAATTTTTAAGCAGTAGATTTTCACTTTGCCATCCCGTCCCAATCGGTTCCATTTCCCTTCATCACAGGGCTTACTCCTCATCGGCCACAGGAGGCGGAGGCATCAGTTACCGTTTGCTGAGCTCTGGATTGCCTTTCATTCGTTCCTTGGACTTTAATGACTCGGCTTCTTACTTTTTTTGGTTGAATAAATTATTTTGGTGCCAAGTCGATGCTTACAAATTGCTTAAAGTTTTTATTTTCAACATTAATTTACTTAAATTATTAATATATTTAATTTTAAATTACTTAGTTTGCATTTTTTTAAGCATCACTTAATAAATTGTTTATTATTTCTCACTTAAGACTTAGTTCTTTTCGGTAGCTTATTTTGGGTATTTGTTACATTCTTTATCTTTAATTTTTATATTTATTTTTCGGTTATTTCTCTCATGTATTTATATATTTATAGAATTATTGAAAGAAGATTAATTTACCCATCAGAATATACCCTGTCCTCTCCCCTTACTATTACCAGAAATGGTTTCTGAAAAAAAACAAATTTGAGGCAAAAATCTCACCCACTTAAGACGCTTATCTCAGTGTGCAGTTTTGAGCCTTGTGTGCCTTGGAATATTGCAATTAAGTGAAGAGGCAGCTTAGGCAGTCTATCTATCTACCCCCCCCCCCCCTCCTCCATACATTTTCTCACACTTTTCCCAACTGCTCTTCACATTCTTTGGCAGCGAAATAATTTTTGTTGCCTTTTTCCATGGTTTTTTATAGTTGTTTTTCTTCGTTTTTTGTACATTTTTGTTGTACATTTTAGCTCGTTTGGTAGCTCTGTTGGTGTCGTCTTAAGTCTGGCCATAAATATACCGTTACGCACTCTCTTGGCCGCACTTATTACACTGGGAGAAAAAAAGAAGGCTTTATATATTTTGTAAATTATTTGTTTAAATGATTTTTGGGTAAAGTAATTAAAGTGATATAAGAAAATATAACCAAATCTTGAAGTCTTTTACAATTTCCCAACTTAATAATTATATTTAAATTATATTGTAGCCTTGTGACTATTATTTAATTAATTAATTTCAGCATAAAGCTATCTTTGAATGGAGTTTATGCAGTTGAGTCACATCCTTTCCCTCAGTGTACAGGGCTCTCTCCTTCTGTCCCTCTCGCTCCCCTTCACACGCATAGTTAGTTCATGCCAAATTGAATTGCTGTCTCAGGCTTCCGAACACTTTATAGTTTTCCTTTGCGTTTTCTCTTCATGAGGTTTTCCCTTTTTCTTTTTGTATTTTTTTGGCCAAGTGTTTGCCTTTCTCGCTTGTTGACTCTCCTCAAACACACATACAAAAAATAAGAAAGCAGCAGGAGAAAAAAAACACTCAACACACTCACACTCTTGCCATATAAATTATGATGTGCGTGTGTGTGTGTGTGTGGGCTAAGCAAAAGTGTTAAGTTGGCAACACGAAAAATGTGCGCGCCGCAAAACTTTGGTTTCCTTCGAAAAATTGAGAAAAAGCGAGAAAAAAAAAACGCACACTACCCACTTACACACACACAGGCACACGCACTGAGAGCAAGGCAGAAAATTTACTTAAATGCACACTGATTGTGTTTTTGAGTTTTTAATAAAAAATATATAATTTTTAATTCAAGAAAAAATGTGCTAAGTAAATTTTACAACTAAGAAAAATTTAGATTTTCCGAAAACGAGCTTTGAATTATTCTTTAAAATGAAGAAATATAAAAAGAAATTAATTAGTTGGGAATTCTAAGACAACCCAAATGATAGGCCCCTGTCTTGCTTTGGAAACTGTTCCGATTTAAGGTTCTAGGGATATTTCTGCAAGGAACTTTAAATTATTATTTTATTTAAATCATATTTCAATTCTAACTTTTTAACAAACAAAAATCTAATATATAAGGGTTCTTAACAAAATATTTTATAAAATTAATATGTATTAGTTTTCCTTTAAAATATTTAATAAATATTTAACCTCGCTTTTATGTTTTATAATTATATATTTCTTTTAACAAATCTTTACTCTCTCTTCTTTCGAAAATTTTCGCACATTTTTCACCAGACCCAGCCCACTGTGCGCCTTTGGCTACGAGCGGCTTGCGGTTTCTTCCACTGTTGCCGTTGCATAAGTGGATTACCGTATTAAGTTTGTATTATTAGTCAAAATGGCAGAGTCCTCGTTGACTTTCCGGGACTTAGTGGGTTAAGCAAGCCCCTTACATTTCGAGGATGTGTGTGTGTGGATGTGTGGGGGCCGAAAACTAAGTGTAAAATAAGAAAATTAGCTTAAAATAAATTCTGTTGCGGTCTGGGCGTCCTTCAATATTCATTTGGCTTTTCGTGCTGGCGTTTGTGTGTGAGTGGGTGTTGGGGGGGGCTAATAATTAGAGACGACAGTCGACATATGGCGAAACCGCCAAGCCACCGCTGAAGCCACCCCGAAAAGCCCCCGCAGGAAACCAGGCCAAGTCATCTGCGAAAATAGTGCCGAAAAACAGCCAACGGAAGGCGGAAGAAACGCTTACTGGCTTGGCACAATTCTCAGAGCGTTCATTTGCTTGGCCAGAGACGGCATAACTTTCATTTATGACAGGCCCAGTTCGCATATTATGCGGTATTCCCTTCACTAACCAGTAACCACACTGGCAAAAAAGTCTAGTCATTCGAAATAAGTGCCCTGTGACAAAAGCTAAGCTGTGGATTTAATTCTTTCTCTATTATATCTTTATTAATCCTCATATGTTAAAGGAGATCTTTATTTTTAATACAAGATATACGATACTTATAGGTTTTTTTGAAATATTTCTCTCAGTACACCCTCTCCCTCGCTCCCTTTGCCATCAGTGCATATGCATAAAGTTTATGAGGCACTGGCGATTGCAAAACTTTTACCAACAATGGCGACAGAAAGTTTCCTTTCCCTTCCTGCCATAACCCCCCCTTCCCAATCTCGTCCCTTTTGCAGTTTCTTAAGTTAAAGACAACAGCAAAATAAGGAGGAATACTAAAGATAAAATAAAAATTAATTCATATAAGCATGTGGAAAATAATCAACCACAGAATGAGGGAAATCGAAAAAATGTAGAATTTGCTAAAGATAAAAAGCAAACAAAAGAGGGGAATAGCTTTATTTACAGAGGTATCCCTAAAGTTGGCAAGAAATAGTATATAAATTTATTCCCCATAATCAGTAATAAGAATCTCAATAGATTCTCTCTCACCCAGCAAGTTAATATTTCGTTTGTCGTCCATTAAATGCCAGCAAAGTGTCAGAATATTTGATATTCCATGCCCAGAAACAAAGTTTACTTTATATCTTGTAGTTTGTTCTACTTTTTGGCTTCATTTCATTGAGGAATACCCAAGGCAACCGGGAAGGGGGGCCAGGGAAATGCTCCAGACTTGCCCCCGGAGCTCTGAAAAGTCAGAGATAAACATTCTCAGCTGCAAAGCTGAGTTTATTAACTCAACTGCAAATCCATGACCATTCTATTATCTCGAATTTAACTTGGTGATTAAAGTTATCTGTGTGCACTCCGTCTGTCCGTGTCCGTGTCCGTATTTTTCAGTTTTCTCTCTCTGCGTGTGTGTGTGTGTGGTGGGGGAAATCTCAAGTAAAGTCTTTTTCTCCAAGCAAAAGATTTAAAATCAAATTAAATGCTTGCTGACATGTCATCCACACATAGACGGAGACGGCGAGCGGGGGAGGGAGGGAAATAAAGAGACCGGAAAAGGATTCAAGTTCTTAAGGGGTTAAATGCGGGACGGGAGAGCATCAAGTGTCATGCAATAAATATCACTCAAAACTTTCGCCCCTCACTGGAGTGCCTCCGTGGGTCCCTTCGCCACTTCTCTGGCTCTTACGCTTCTCCAGTTCTCCGGTTCTCCGGTTCCCCGGTTCTCTGGTTCTCTGGTTCTCCGGTTCTGCAGCTCTCTGTTTCTCTTTTCGGGTTATCTCATGTGTAGCGATAAAATGTATCTAATTTAGGATGTTTTTAATGCCTGAGCAACCTGCAGTCCGAGGGGGAAAACTCTTGGCAAAGTAGGAAAAGCAGTAAACATTTTTAATTTGACAAAACTTTTTACCTTTGACCGCAGGGAGGAGGTGGTGTCCCCCGTCTCGATGTGTTCTGGCGATGGGAGAGGTACCGATATGTCATTTTGGCCACAGTTGTTAATTGAAAAATCGATATGATAGGTTGGAGGTAAAAATACTTTATTAAGCATATCTTATAGCCATTAAAATCTATTCCCAGATATCGATAAACGGGGAATATAACAAAAAAAAATATATATCGATATGTTTCGATATTTAAAAATTTAATAATATTAAATGTCAAATGTTATCAATATTAAAAAAATGTCAAATTGCCACAAATTATTACTGAAACTTTTCAATTTTCCATTATGATGCTTCGATATTTCCGATAGTTTCTTAACATCATAAAAGCCGATGTATCATATCGAACCCTGGCAACCCTGATGCATTCCCCGACGGCTGCTAAGTGGGTGGGTGGTCACCAAGGCTTTTTCTGTAACAACGTGAGGTCAATGCGGCAAACTAACCTCTGACATCTGATGGAAAGAGATGGACACCGAGAAGGAGGGAGGAGGGGAGAGTTATAGAGCGAGAGAGAGTAATGCCACAACAATAAAATGAAAATTCTCCGAGCTGCAGCCGGTTATTTTAGCACATTCCAGGCGCTTTTCTTTGACACCAGTGCTGGAAATGTGGCCATTTTCGCCCTTTATTGGAAGTTTAAAGTTGAAAGGTGAATTTTATTTTAGCTTCGTTCTTCCTCGTTCGATTTTACAGGAAATATATACAATAAGAGTTCTTGAACTTGGAATAAAAGTTAATTAGGTCAAGAAATTGGAAGAAACTAAATGTTTCAAGAGTTTTGTCTTTTTTGAAATGAAAATTAAATAAAGATATTTCTTCTGTGTTAAAAAAAATGTTAATATAATTATGTATAATATTTTTCTATATTGGTCGCCAGTTTAGAGAGTTGAATTCCTCTTTTTCTGGCTTGCAAACTTTAATTTAAAAAGCCGAAACAAATCTAGAATAATTTTTAATTTGAACTAGAACTTAAATTAATGAAAGGGATATTTTCTGCTGTTCTTAAATTCATTGAATTTAACGTTGAAATTTTCTAGAAGTCCAGCAGCTTAGAAGTCTTTCCTGGTTTAATATTCTAGAAAATTTCAAGTACAAGAAAAGCAAAGAATTAAATTGGATTTTGTTGCTATCACTCCGCCTCGCTCCGTCTCCCTTTCTCTATGTGTTGCCATCTCTTGTCCTCGTCCGGTGACGTCAAGTATGAAATTGTTGTGTTCACACTAAACTTAAGTAACTGAATTAAAATGCGGCTAATAGAGTAGTTGCAAACACATGGAGATTAAATGGCCACCGAGGGAGGATGGCGCAAGGGAGATGCCAGCATCCTAGAGGAGGGAGACAAAGAGAGAGAGTTAGAGGGAGAGGGCCAGATGACGGAGTGAGATGACCAGATTAACTGACTAGTTTATGGCAATTCCTGAAACCGGAGAACTATCGTGTGTGTGTGCGTCCTGGGCTGGGCTGTGCTGTGCGTGTTTCTGTCACTAAGTTTTCCTCTCTCTCTGTTTTTTTTTCCTTTTTTTTTCCTGTGGTCTGGTGACAGTTTCTACAGGTGGAAGACAGATGGCAGGGGGTGGTGTGTCCTTGATGGACAGGCCAAGGAATTTCTGGTTTTGATAGGTTGCTCCATGTCGATGCCGTTGCCGCTGCCGATGCCGGGTGGTGCCTATGTCATGGAATTTTCCGGCTCTGTGACTGCCGAGATGAACGAAGTTTTTGCGGCTGCAGGGAAATGTCGCCAGCAAGCGTTTCAATAATAGAAAATACGCATTTTCCTGGCCACCTCTGTGGTTGTTTTGAAATAGTGCCTTGGCCTTAATAATGTTTATAATAAAATGTATATATAATGTATAATAAAAGTGTTTTTTATTCACAAAAGAAAATAATAAAATAATAAAATTAATGAATAAGTAATTGCAAAGAAAACCCTTAAAACGAGAATTTTAGTACTATCTCCAGCTTTAATTCTTACCTTTTCTCCCGAATCCTCGGCAGTGTTCTCTCAGCAAATTTTCAGCGATTGCGGCATGTCAATCAAGCGCAGGGGCTTCCCATTGCAGCTGGCAAATAAAAAAGGTGAAAACTAAGGGGGAAAAGTGAGGAAAAGCTTTTCAAGATGCATATATATGTACAAGCGAAAATAATAAAATAAAAGTGAGAGCAAATCTGGGGGGAATGCAAATTAAAGTGCAAATTGAAATCGAAATGACAGATCCCTGCCCAGCCTACCCCAGGGTCCCTCTCCTGCTTGCAGCTCCACCAGCTCCTCCAGCTCCTCCAGCTCCTCCAGCTCCTCCTCCATTTTCCCCATCATCCTTATCATCGTCATCAAGCGACTCTCCAAGTGGTAGAGGGTCTGCGTTACCCCAAAATTCTCCCCTCGTTTTTTTTTCCCTCCTAAGAGAAAACAATGCATATGCATTGTCAGCGGAAAACTAGGGAGGGGATTTGTTCTAGAAGTGCCAACGGGGGGAACGACAAGAACCTGGGAGACAGATGCACTATAAAAATGAAGAAATTATATAGCATACTTATGGGCGGTGCAGCACGTGCACCTCGAGAGCGGATTACACTGAAGAAGGGTGGATTTGAAAAAAAATCCTGAAGGGTACGCAACGAATTTGATGATGCTCTCATTTGAAAATATATTAGACAAAGTTTCAATGACTGAAGTACATAAGTAAAATATGAATTGATTTCTTAATAATTATATTTAATGCTCAAAGTAAGAATTATAAAAATATATACATCCTAGTATGTAAGTTTAATGGTATTTCCAATCATTGAGGTATTTCCTGCATTAATAAACCAAGTCTTGTAAATAATCTCAAACATAACCATAAGCTTCTTACAGTTTTTTGATCTAACCTGAGCTATAAAAAAAATCTAACTTATAAAGCTCTAAAAGATATTTACTTTAAGCATTAAATATATTTAATTTTAAGTAGAAAAAGTGATGCTCTTTTTTGTCACCAACAATTCTACAAGAAAAGCCCTATATCTGGTTAGTTTTATTGCGTATACGTAGTGCGGCAATGCGGCGTATGCGTAATCTGCCTGTATGTGAATAATCTCTGCTGGCCATTAGGGCAACTTATGGCCTTGCCGAGCTCACACACACCTGGCCAGGTGTGTGTGTGTGCGCGCAAGTGTGCGGGAAAGAGAAAGTTAAATTAAAAAAATGTCAAATTGCATACATTTAGGAGCTAATGAAATAAGTTAAGCGCCAGCAACAACTGCAAGCGTTGCCTAGTGCTGAGTACTGCGTTAAGTACCCCCCCTCCTCTTCTGCATGTGTGTGTGTGAGTAGCTCTGTGTGTGCATTGCAATTTGAATTAATTTGACTTTTTTATGAACTTTAAGTATGCCAACAGCAGCCCAAAGCTAAGCTATGCTCCTGTTTTGCCGCCGTGCAGCTCAGCTCCTTGTTGGTGTGGCACTGCGCGAAAAAGTGGCTTCAAATAAAAGGGAAATTTATATTTAGTTAAATTAGAACAGCTAAATTTTCTATTAAATCTTCTAGAAATAATATATGTCTAATTCCAATGCTATTTCGTGGCAGAAATGGGCTTACTTTTTACTTTTTTGCTAAATATATGAAAAATATGAATGAAGGCTTACAACTAAGCACTAATTAGTTAGTTTATATATGAAAAAATATAATTTGAGTCTTTTTTTCAGTGTAGCTTGCCGTTGGTGTACTGTTTTTAGTTGTTGGTGTTGTTGGTGTAATTGTTGTTGTCGTTGGTGTTGCTGCAAGTGCAGCTGTTCGCATGCTGTAAGCTTGTGGCCTGTAAGAGACGGTGTGTGTGATGATGAGATGCCAGCTGAGTTAATCAGGAAAACATGGCGAACCAAAAGCGCTGACAGAGATAGAAATAGAGCAGAGCGAGAGAGAGAGAGGTGAGCCAGGCTGGTGGTAGTGAAAAAATGAATGCACAAGTTAAGTAACCTTTAAGGCAGCGCATTCAAGGCTCCACCACTCGCTCTCTCCTTCCCTCTCTGACGGCGGGCACTTAAAAAATCATAAATACAACCAATTATGATTAAGCCAGTCAACCGGGCTTTCAGCTTGATGAGCTAAGTTGGCTTACTCACGTTGACATAACGCTAAGGCGTTGGTAATTAAAAATGTCAACATGGGGTTTTAGTTTTGGGGATATTTATATTATATTTAATTAAAATTTATTACTTAATATTTACAAACAATATATATTAGCTTCCTTGTCACACTTATCGAACTGAACTTGAGCTTCCGGCGACATCTCGTTGACCTCTTCCGCTCCTGGCCAAACTGTCCATCATCTGTATCTATCCGAGGAGCATCTATTTATCTCTCGTATCTTTCCATCTGCTTAACTGCGTCATCATCATCATCCCAATATATGCACACTGTGCTTGTGCTAGTGTGAGTGCCTGTGCCATTTTTCCATCTCTCTTTCACTTCCGTTCGTTGTCTTTAGGTCCTGTTGTTGCTGCTGTTGCTGTTGTTCGATGGCGTTGATTGCTGTTGACTTTGATTTTTGCAATCTGCCTTCGATTTATTTTATATTTCTTCCAGGTCACTGACATTTGTGCAATGTCCAGTGTCCTTCGTGTATCCCTCATTTTTTTCCTTCCTTCCTTCGTTTTTTTTCTTTTTTTTTTGCCCTCCACACATGTGTCTGTCTTCGTCATTTTTTCTCGCAGTCAGCTCCTTCACATTGCTTTTGATTTCTAATTTGGTTCATTGGCTCTGGGCATGTTCTGGTCTCCATCATCCGCCATCCGCCGCCTGTCCCACATCCCATATCCCATATCCTATATCCCATATCCCATTGTAGTTTCTGGCTGCATGAAATTTGAGTAAATAGCCAAAGCAAAGCAAAATATGTCGACACATGCGGGCAGCTTTCCATAATGGGTCACTGTTTCTGCAGGAAGAGAAAAGCGGCCAGAAATTGAGGAAGAGAAATGTGATCTTATTTCACTTTTGACATATAATTCACAAATAAATTAA
Source organism: Drosophila triauraria (assembly GCA_014170255.2). Classification (NCBI taxonomy): domain Eukaryota; kingdom Metazoa; phylum Arthropoda; class Insecta; order Diptera; family Drosophilidae; genus Drosophila; species Drosophila triauraria. The sequence continues at coordinate 17,480,610 of CM024333.1, forward strand.
ACTAGTAAATATTTGCAATTAAAAGAAATCATAAGAGATCTAGAAAGCATGCAGTTTAGGTTTTAATGGCTTTAACAATTTTATAGGGAATATCTTGGATTTCTTAGCTTTGAATTTAAATTTCCCTAAGTCTAGTTTATTGCAGTGTATGTCTATATATTTGAGGTGGGTGTGTGCACTTCGGTTGGGTTGTGTGCGTGCCTGATTGTGGTGTGTGTGTGTGGAACGGGACATGCACATTTTGGTGCCCGCATTTTTCATCGTCAAATGTTTCCAAAAATTTAGCGATTTCATTTCGATTTGAATTCAGAAACGTGCTTGTCACAGCAGCGACTCACATCCTTATTGAAAAATCCATAAGCCAAGTTCGAGGACTTGAAGTTACTCAAGGAATTATGGCTGTTTCATTTGATTTTAATTTACTGTCTTTAAAAATTGACTATAACCTATTTTTCCCCTTCAAAATATTTTGTAAATTAATTGGTTGTGTGGATTATTTATAGATGATTTTTTCGGCACTTGATTACAATCAATTAATAGAAATTCCTCATATTCCGCATAACTTTGCTCATAATTTTCTCGTTTTTTTCGCCAGCAATCAATCAAGCCTGTTGTTGGGCATTCAAAATTCGCTGAAACAAATAGAAAAAGAGGGCGTAACTAGCTGGATATATGCACTTTTTTTTAGCATTCTGCAAAGAACTCGTTATTGTTTCGTCTGATGGATGCCATGACAAGGTTTTCATAACTTTTTACCCCGCACACACACACAGAGGGAGCGAACGCTTACATAGTGCAAAAACGATGCCAAAAATATTCCCTTGTCCTGGCCCGGATTTGCCATCCGTTAGAAAAGCTGCCAATCAGTAGAAAACAAAATGTGACCCCAAATAAAGGGAGCAGGGATGGGGAGAAGTGTGTTTTTGGCATTAATATAAAACGCAATCAAAATCAAATCAAATGAAAAGTGTTCCAGTTGTTTTTGTGTGTGTCTGCTGACAAGTTCATTATGTTTGCATTGCTTTTGGTTGGCGAGGGAGCGGGTGAGCCCCCTTTTGTTTGTCCACCGATATGACCAATAATCAATGGGGGCCACACATACACACACAAGCACACAGGACTCGCAGGACCCGCCGGGAGTCTGGGACACACACACAAACAAACGGTTGGGCGCACATTAAAAGAGACTTGGGCTGCCCGCAAATTGAACTAATTTGATGTGTGAACAACGGCAAATGGCGGGGGAGGAGCCGGGGTCTATATATAGTGTATATATAGTGCGAGTATCTTGGCATTGATGAGCAAAACCAGATTGAAGACATTCCCCACACACACGCATACACTTGGAGAAGAGCTCTATTAATGTTGTGTTCGAAAATAATCCAAGAAAACTTACAATTAAATTATAGAAAAAGAATATTATTGTTTGCGTTGTACTAGAATTCTCAACTAGTTCGGGATAAAAATCGGATATTAATAAAGAAAGTTCAGAAAAGTGAAAAGGATGAGCGATTTTATTACCAAAAACAATCAAAGAAAATTTAAAATAAAATTTAATGTGTCTTAAATAATATAAGAAATACAATTACTCCAGAACTACTTGCTATAATTCTCAACTAGTTCTGGATATAAATCGGATACTGATGGAGGAGGTGATGTAAGTAATGATGATAATAAACTTAAAAATGGCTTAAATAATATTAGAAATATTATTAATATATTATTACTCCTTGCCTTGTGCTAGAATTCTCAACTAGTTCTGGTTACAAATCTGATACTAATAAATGAGGTGATTGAAGTGATGATGATAAGTGATTTTGTGTTCCAAAATAATAAAAGAAAATTGAATATAAACTTAAAAATGGCTTAAGTAATATAAAGAGAAATAATTGCTAGCTTTGAAGTAAAATTCCCAACGAGTTCTAGCTTAAAAACGAGGAACCAATGAAGAAAGCGAAGGGAAACGATTATGATAAGTGATTCCGTTTCCAAAAATAGATCAATTAAATGGAAAATAAATTAAAATTGATTTAAGTAATATAAAATAACAATTTCCGCTTGCGTTGTACTAGAATTCTCATTTAGTTCTAGCTAAAAATATAATACTGATAAAAGAAGTGATAAATGTTTCAGACAAGTAGTTTTTTCAGGTTAATTTGAATTATATTTATATATTATTATATTATTACAAACGAGATATTGCAGTGTACATATTGATATTGATTGGCAGCCAAAAGAAATTTGTAGCCGGTGGGGAGATGGGGGAAGACGAGAAACACTCCGACTCCCACACACACGGAGAGACACGAGGAATGGCCGAATCCAAATCCATCTCGCAATACTCCGTGTTATGATTTCGTGATATATATACCGCATTAATTCAATTTGATGTGAATGTGAATGTGGCTGTGGCTGTGGAGGAGATCTGGCAGCTGAATTTCACTTGGATTCCGATAAACTGACCAGACCCAGAGCCAGACCCGGTCCGGTCGGGTCGGGCTACTTAATATGGATTCCATCTGTCTGCGAATTAGTTAGAGCCAGTTGCCTCGGCCTGGCTCGGCTATAATAACAAAAACAATTTGTTTATCGAAAGTCCAGACAAGCGACTGCAACTTGGGCCAACATGTATCAGGAGTAAATGAGCGATGCTCTCTCTGTTTAAAGCGTCTTAAGGATACATGTGGGTATTCCGGCGGTAAGTTGTGTGATTAGTCCGATACATGTTAACAGAACGGAGAGCGAAAGCATATATGGCCAATAAATTAACAGCAAGTGTGGGAACAATTGCAAGCTAATTTTGTGGGGGATTAATTTCTTACAGAGCTAACTGAAGGGGCAAGTTGAAAAGTACTTGGTGTAGTTTTTAGCTTGGCTTGGCTGTCAACTTTATATTTGAACTAGGCTGAGCCTTGATTTATTGGCATTTCTTATGGCCCGAAGCCTCTATGCCTTTTGGGAGTCACAAATGAACTCAAATAGCTGCGCACTTGGAGCCCAAATATAACGTTGAGTTATTTATAATTATTTCTGCTGGCTGGCAATTAAATTAGCATACAATCAATCGAATACATTTGGCATTCATGCGACTCCGGCTCCGGCTCCGGCTTCGGCTCCGGTTGTGTGTTTGCTCAATCGAATGCCCTTGAGTGCGGCATCCGTCATCCTTCATCCTTCATGCTTCATCCTTCATCCTTCATCCTCCATCCTTCATCCTTGAGTTACACACAGCGAGTATATATAGAACTGTCCATAAGCGGAGGCATCACAATGAGTTATCCTTACGCTCATTACATTTGGATTAACATGTTAATAATGCCAATAGGCAGCCGCCTCATCTCTCAGATTGCAAATGCGGGCAATGTTGGGAGTCCTGGCCTCCCAACCTCCCCTTGCCTGCTTCACTTGACTGAATAATTTAACAAATGCATTGAGAGAGCAGCCTGCCAGCCAGCCAGCCAGCAGGAGGAGATGGCAAATCGATGTTTGGGGCCATTGATAGTTGGAGTGTTATAATTGTATGTTTGACAATCTTCATAACTGTCAATTAGATTTCCATACTGCCAGGCCGGGATGCTTCTTCCTCCCACCTCCTAGAGGTAGGTAGGCCCGGCCTAATGTAATTGTTTAACACACTGCTGGGCATTATTATAAACAAATGGAACAGAGAGAGAGAGAGAGAGAGGAGCTGAGACCGAATGGATGGATGGACAGGACTGCAATATGATTGCCTTGATTTTATTGACTGCACTGCGATTGCGGTTCCACATCCTGGCTCTGGCTCTCGGAGCAAACAACTCTTGCCTATTTGCATATGTGGCAAGCTTTCTTCCTCCATTCCATTCCCAACGGAGCCAGGATATTTTGATTTATAGCTGGAAATTGTGCCTGGGCCGGGGCTGCAAATTGAAATAGCTCTTGGGAGAGAGCGAGCGTCGTATTGGTATTTAATTGAACGAAGGCCAAAGCGTTTCGGGGAATTAGTTTGGATAATCGACTAGATCGTTTACCGAATTAGCTGGCCAAAATAATTGACTAAGAAATATATAATAATTATGCTTGTTATTCGAATTAAATGGTAACTAATCATGTTTACTTGCCAATCGAAATTAAACGGGTTTCTTTGTGAATTTGAAATATTAGCTAGAATATTCTTTGGTGCCTCGAAGGGCATCCGGAGTCAGAGTCTCATCGCTGATTGCCGGATTGCCAAAAGGATGCCAGGCATGACTGAAAAATAAACCGAAATAGGCGAAAATAAGCAAAATGTTGAAAACACAAAGCCACCGAGAAGTGGAGGCGGATTCAGGAGCATAATGCATAATTACAACAATGGAACGGGACGACACGCCAAGGACGAGCCGAGTGTGGCCAGAGGGAAGAGTCTCTATCCTAGGGATGGCAGGCATATCGTTATCCCAAAACCTACTTCTAAGTTACTTAAGTCTTCTCTTGATTCTCTATTTACTTAAACAATTTAAAAATAATATTTTATGGTTATTTTTGAAATATAATATCGAATTTCTCCCTGCCTTGCCTACCATCTCTGGCTCTCGGTTTCAGGGTCCCTATCAGGACATCCGCTTTCAGCGATTTTTAATTGCTATTGTTACAGTTTATTGTTTTATTATAAAGGCCAAGTGAATGAATAGCCAAAGACGGGGATGGAGAGCAAGGGGCAGGGCCAGAGTGGGACAGACAACGAGAGCGAGACAAAAGCTGGTCACGAAAAATTTTCATTTAATTTTCCTTTGTCGCTGGCAGCCGCGTTTTAGGTTTCTTTTTCGCCGCGCTTTCCATTTCTTTTTCTTTTTCTTTTTTAAAATAAATAAGCCAACAATTAGCTCTGAGAGTGGGGAAACTTCTGGCCAGCCGTAATTGAAAAAAAGTCGCAAACTAATTATGTAATAACAGCAAGTGTGTAGTTTTTTAACTTAAATTGTTGTTAAGGCAATTATCTCTGAGATTCTTTATTTATTTATATTTTATAAATGTAACCCATAAGTAACTTAAAATATTGTTGAGGCAATTACCTCTGAGAATCCTTATTTGCTTTATAAATGTAACCCATAATATTCTTGATCTTGAAAATATGTTTAAATAATCTTAAAAGAATTCCCCAAAGCACGCGCCGTATTTGCTTTCAATTCGGAGTGCGTACTTTTAAGCCAGGCCAAATCCGACACGGTAACAATGTCCTCGAGTTGCAGCTCCTTCAGATGACAAAAACATCAAATTAATATGCACTTTTCCAGCACTTGATCCCGGCGAGAGTGTGCGTGAGTGTGTGCCGTGCCTGGGCAAGTATTTGTGCGAGTATCCCTTCGAGTATCTGTGTGAAGTGCTGGATGCCGGCTGGACCAACTGGCTGCTGTCCTGCGTGTATCCTTTATGGAAAATAGAAGAGCCCGGGCTGGGCGGGGAGAGTGTGCGAGAGTGAAAAAAGGAATTTGTATACAAATATGGCGAACAAATATAGTTGAAATGAAACAGCAAAGTGCACTTGAAAGGCACCGAAAGGAGAGCGAAGCTCCGAAGCTCCACAAGAGCCGAAAAACATATGCATAAGTGCCTGGTCCTGGTCCTGGTCCTGGAACAAGGACGAGAACGATGCCACTACAATAATCATAAAAGCGCAAAACAACAGCCGCATATGTGGCTCTGGCTGTGGCTGCGTCTTTGTCCGTGTCTGTGTCCCCGTCCCTGTCCCTGCCGGGATCCTCGAGGGCAAGGCGGAAATAATGTATTAATCCTGTCGAGGCCATATTTTTTATTGGCATCAGCCGCCGTGAGAGTCCCCTGCCTTTGCCTTGAGTTCTTCCCCGCTTCCGGTCATGTCCCGTACTGTACTGTGCGTAATTTGCATTAGCAATCCCCTTTCGCCTTTCGGGCAGGTGATAAACCGCATTCTTATTATAACACCACAAAGAACCCAAACGGAGCAAGTACGCAAGGGCACATACATATAAATACACTGGGCGAAAGTGCCCTTAAATCAGTCCAAGTCACACTTGACGAAATTAAAGACATAATTTAACATAAACTTTAAATTTTACTATATATTTAATAATTTTGTATTTACCAAAAATGTAAGCTAAAAGCCTTTAAATCGCTTATGTATTCATAATGGGGTTATGACACTATATTGTTAATTTAAAAAATGATGCTCCTTGCGCTAGCTTTACAAGTTTTGCAACAAATATAAGAAATATAAGCCAAACTAATAATTTGTTGGCGCTGGGCTTGGTTCTCCGCAACTTCATTTTATAAAAAAACAAAAAACAATGTGACCTTACCAAAAACATCTCAAGCTAACATAATTGCAGTGCCATAACACCACAAAAAAAGCTATTATTATTATTTTATAATTAGAATCAGCTAATTTCACAGGAAAAATAATACTGAACACAACATTCTAAAACCAATAACAAATATTTCACATCTAAACTAATAATATTTCATACAATTTTGCACTCTCATTCACTTTTCATCGCTTTTTGCTTTGCTTTTGCCTCACTTTTTTGTGGCAGTGCTTATATAAATGTATTAAAATATATGTTGTACAACCGACAAGGACAATTTAAAGCCTTTCATAAATATTACTGCTTCGGCGGCGGCGGTAGCGCGCCGCGTAATTATTATTACGCATACGCCCCGTTGCCCGCCGGCTGAAAGCGTAATTCACCGTTAAGCACGGTGGTCAAATGTCGGCAGGAACTGCGAACGGAAATAATTGTTATGCAATTTAAATTATTCCCTATTTAAAATTGCGCATATTATTTACGCGCACGGAAAATTGGTAATAATCTTTTTTTTTTTTTTCACCGCTCACAGCTTCAATATTTGCCTTGATTTAAAATGTGTGTATGAAATATGAGTATGCGTTTTGTGGAATTTAATTAAAGGTGTTCGAACAGTAAATAATAATAGGTGAATTGGTTCGTTGAATAACATTCTGATTTATTTTAAGAATTTAATTGTATTAAAGCAGGTATTTGGACTTAGATATTTATTTTTAAGATTTTATGTTTAGTTATAATTGTTTTGGTAATATTTATACAATTTTATTTATTTTATATTCTTGATTTTCAAAAGTAAAATTTAATTATATTTAATTATTTAATTTTATTGATCTGCAAGTTTATTAGATTGATTTTTCTGTATGAATTATATACATTTTAACTTGTATAATATATGTTTTATTTTATTTCAACCACAATGTAAGGGCAGATTTTATTTTAAATATTTTTAAGCCCACTGTTGACCGTCGCTGACCAGAGCTAAGGGATGGCTAGAAGGGCTAAGGGTATGAGAGGGGGGAATGGGCGGTGATAGGGGCATGCTACATGACGCTGGCGACAATTATGCGCATGTTGGCGGCTTAAGCAGCCATTATTCCTGCTGCTTCACTTAGCCATTCCCTTTGCGCCCCCCTTTGTCGGCCCCCCTTTCTTCCATTTTCTTCTTCCGCCTTCCCCCCGCTCTTCCCCTAATTTTTGCCTTCATCCTGCGCAGGACTTGCACTTCCATTGTTACCGCTTGCTTTTTCATAAATTTAAATACAAAACATATTAAGTTTTATAGCCCGGGAGGGTTAAGTTGTTCGCTGTCCGGGCCCGGACCCCATCTCCTCCTCCTCGGATCTTGGATGTGTCTAAGTCGACCTTCCTCGTCCCCCCTTGGCCCAGCGTGCATATGTTTTAAATCCAGCTGAGAATTTAGTAACTCCAGCGTGTGTAGACCGAACTGCATTAGGGCAACGACGACACAAGGAACTGTGGAAAAAATAAGGGAAAGGACCAGGAGGAACAGAGAGTGTGGCCGGAAGGGAGCATGGAGCATGGAGTAGGGAGTGCGGGAAAATAAATAAAAAGAAAGCCTCCCGGCAAAAACGCTTGGCAAACAATTTGAGCAGCAGATCCTGGAGCCAAGAATGGCAAAAAATTGTAACGGAAACGGAATGTAATTGAGTGTGGGAGGCACAGAGGGCCTCCGAAATGTCCTTCAATGAGTGCAATAAAATAGTCTTAATATTCGCATGAGTTGCCATTATGACGGGGCTCAAAGAGCTGCCAGAGTTCCCACAGTTCATCAGGGGTTAACTCATCGAAAGGGATTTTGATATTAACAAGGGCTTTTTTATTTACAAAATTTGTTGCAATTACCAAAGGGAATTTAAAAATAATTTATATTAAATAATGCATGGAAATGTTACTTCAATTACCAGTTCTTCTTTTTTGCATTAAAATAAATTCCAGAATTTATTTTTCTTTTTACCTTTTGAATATTTAATTCTTTCCTCAGTTTCTGATGAATTCAATATTGAAATCAATAAAGAAATAAAGAAATAAAGAAAGAGATGTGCTTGAGAATGGCACTATCCATATCCCCTCGCCGTACTCCTTCTTATTTTCGTTCGACAGGAGTCGCTTTTTCGCACGGAAACGAAAGGAAAAGAAGAAATTCCAAATGGAATTGCAATGCATAAATACAGTTTACTAAAATTGAATTCATTATCCTGGGAAAAACAAAAACACGGCGGAGAGGAGAAGGACTCGCTGCCAGTCGCCGCATAAACCATATAGTATAAACATATATCTATCGATGGACCGCCATCTGTATGCGAGCATAATATATAATGGAGTCAAAAGCAAAATATTACCATGCATAAATAACGAATATATTTCTGTGTGCGTACACACACGATATGTGTGTCACGAGCAAGTTTATCCGTTTCTATATCTATTTGTTTATCTCTGCTATGCCATGCAGTATAGTATATAAATATAATGCACCAAAAATATGCAAAATAAAAAAGAGGAAAGGATCCGAGAGCGGATGAAAGAGAATCGCCATTGCAATGGTCCTATTTCGAATGCGACGCCATTTTTGTTTGGCTTCCATTGATTTACTATCCAAGTGCATCGGACCCATCGGATTCGCCATCAAACTGCAGTTCCAAGCTAGCCATTAACTAAATTGATTTGTTTTCAAATAAAAATCCACATGGCCGGACGAAAAACAGTCGCTGGAAAATGCATTAAAATTGATGCGCCAAAGGAAAACTATCGAAAAGGGCAGTTCGAACCACTCCCGATAAGAACTGCAGCCGAGAGCATTCGGAAAAGCGAACAATATGGATATCCCTGGGCCTGGCCGCCCTTTACGACTTTCCTAAACAAAAAATGAAAAGGTCAACATCATTGCCAAAACTTACAGGCTTCGGGCGATATCGAATAGTCCGGCCACACTTTCCAGCCATATTTTAATTTGTTAATATTTTCACTTATATGGTTTATATTTAGAGCTGAGTATAATGGTCGGAAATATATTTTTAATGTTTTTTATGGACATTTTATTGATATTGCAGTCACATTGAATGGGGAATATTTTTCCGAATTACCCAATAAATTTCTACAAAGTCTGAGTTCTATAAAAAATTATTTATTTGTTAAACCAATTAAATCTCTTAATTAAAAGTACTTTTGTCTTTTAATCTTATAACGTTTCTTGTTTGAATTTAACTCTATGCCTTGGGGTAGACAGCTTTTAGAGCTGAACGTTGACAACTCTGCTGTCAGGCTGTTAATCATCGATATATCGTTGCTGCTCCGCTCTGCTTGTCTTTTACATTCCTAAGGAGTTGCTAATGTCAAAGTGAAAAAATAGTAAAAATTTTTACTCTCTGCCTGTGACCTCGTTTGCGACTAATTCTCTGATCCTTGTACTGCGACTGTAAGTATGACTGCTGCGAGTCGGCCCTACCTGATGCTTAAAACCTCCAGAAACCAAAGGATACTAAAGGATGGCTGAGTCAATTGAGGACATTCTGAACAGCCCCGTCGTTCAAATTCTATCGGAGCTGATAGCCTCGGGCCAGATCTCGCCCCAAATGGCCCAAAGCGTCCTGCAATACCTCTTCGATAACTTCGGCAACGAGATTTTCAATTAGGCGAAAGTGGAATAGAGGAGAGGCGACCCTGAAGTTTAAACAGGAGACCACACAACCCAGAGACTCCTGTAGGTCTGCCTTACATCTAGAGGTTATTCCCGTGTAACTCCCGACATAGCCTTCAATATATTTCAGCTTACATTCGCAGTGAATGGAGGAATGCACACGATCCAAATGAGAAATGAGAATTTCTGACATCAATCTCTTGCGACTGCAAAGAAACACTCAACTTTCTTTCATAATACTTTGTAGGTTATGTAAATAAAATATATTATAATATAATTATGCTCTGCTCTATTTATATACACTCGGAAATATATTTTTGATACATTTCATGAAATTTGTTTTGATATTGCAGTCACATGAAATGGAGAATATTTTTTTTGAATTACTCAATAAATTTCTACAATTCCCCAATAAATTTCTTAACAAAAAGTACTTTAACGTTACTTGTTTGAATTTAAATCTGTTGTCGTTTTTAGGCTGCACTTCGACAACCCTGCTGCTGCCTTAGGGTAGCCAGCTTTTAGGACTGAACGTTGACAACCCTGCTGTCGGGCTGTCAGGTTTTGACTGATAATCATCGATACATTGTTGCTGCTCCGCTCTACTTGGCTTTCCCATTCCTAAGGAGTTGCTAGTGTCAAAGTGAAAAAATAGTAAAAATTTTCACTCTGTGCCTGTGACCTCGTTTGCGACTAATTCTCTGATCCTTGTGCTGCGACTGTGAGTATGAATGCTGCGAGTCGTTCCCGTCTGATGTCTAAAAACCCCATAAATTAAAGGATACCAAAATGGCTGAATACAGTGAGGACATTCTCAATAGCCTGGTCATGCAAATTATATCATGGATGGTAGCCACAGGCCAGATCTCGCCCCAAATGGCACAGGCCGTCCTGAACTACCTCTACGATCTCTACGGTGACGAGATTTTCAATTACTAAAGGAAACCCAGTGACTCCTGTAGGTCTACTTTATATCTAGAGGTTATTCCCGTGTAACTTCCGACATAACCTTCAATATATTTCAGGATACATTCGCGGTGACTGGAGAAAATCTGACATCATGCTCTTGCGACTGCCAAGAAACACTCAACTTTCTTTCCTAATTCTTTGTAGGTTTTGTAAATAAAATATATTATAATACAATTTTCTCCGCTTCCCAATGGAACTGACCATATGTGTATATATTCGAGTAAATTAAGTCCTGCACTGGCACTGGCACAAGCTGGCTGCTGCAAAAGCCGCAACTGATTTTCCACCGGCAGCCGAGTAAAGGCAAAATAAATATTAAGTAGAGCAGGCGACAAGAAAAGCGAGGAAGGCTCTTTTGTCAACCCGACAAGGATTCTCGTTCAGAGTCCTGTGCAAGCAAATGAAAGTTGTTTGGTCATGATGTCTGCATTGCCTCAGAGCAGGTGGGGGTTCGGGGGGGTCAGGGGTCAAGAGGGGGTCGTCTGCCACAAGCACACACACCCAGAGAGGGCGAGAGAAGTGCAACACACTCTGCTGTGGCTCATTAAGTATGTGTCTTTGACGATGCTCAAACAAAACCAGGTATTTTAGCATATACATAATATCGCAAATATTAAAACACAAAGTTTAAAACTTGTTTTGAATAAAATAAAATAAATAAATATATTTAAGTACTTGCAAGTTGCATTTCTGCGGTTGTTTCTTATTTTAAAACTCCCCTTAAAATGCAAAACAGGTTTCAATTACTTCTTCATCTAAAAAAGAACTTGTTATTTTCAACAACTTATTTAAAAATATTATCTGCTAAGCTTAGGAGATTTTCTACCATTTTCTATAATATTTCTAGATCACTGTTATATTATTTTAGGTCAGTCTTAGCCCAAACAAACTTTCCTAAGGCCTAAATATATTATTTAAAGTAACTAGAGGATGCAGAAAATCCTTAAACAGAATTAAAACATTTATGAATCATAAAACAAAAGGTGTTTTCAAACATTTAAGGTACTTCCCACATGGGCATCTCACTTATATCAAAGTCGAGGCACCAGACACCATAGTTATTAATCAATTATAAGGCAAGCCCTACTTCCTTAATCCTATTTTAATTAATTTTCCTCAGTGTCCTGCGCCAAGTGCGACAATTTAAAACATAATGCAAACTAAATGAAAATGCGGCAACCGCCGGCAAAAAAGAATCAGAAACACAGTCGAGGAGCCCGAGAAAGCGCACAAAAGAATTTTTAAATATTTTGTGCCCTCAACGAACCGGAGACAAGCTGATGACCGGGATCCAGGAGCCAAGAGCCAAGAGCCAGCAGCCAGGATCCGGGATCCAGCATACAGAGTGCAGGATGCTGAAAGCCAGGGGTCTCTCTCTGCGGTCAAGGGGCCAAAGCTAACTAAGCATGCCACGCCCCCCCACACACACGTACGCCCCCCGTGCACCGCACACTTCTGTCTTCACTTTTCATTCTTTATTCCCAGGATTTTACTCATTTTCCTTCCACTTTTCTCTCTCCTTCTGGCTTGCGAGACGACGGCAAACGGAAATGAACTCTTTAGCAAAGTGTTTACAGCTAGCTGGAAAAATGCGGGGGAAAATTAGGGAAAACTAAGCGAATAGAGTGTGTACAGTTGAAGTAATGAAATGCGACAGGAATTTGCGGAGTAGAAGAAAAAAGTGTGACCCTGGCGACAGCTTTTTTGGCAATTTCTTCCTGACATTAATTAGTACGTAAAAGGCACTAATTCCTATAATTCAAGTCTTGGAGTGTTCAACAGAAACTGGTCATTTACAGCCGGCAGAGCCTGATCCTCTCCAGAAACTGGCCTTTTACAGCCTTAAATGGCAACTAGAAGACGCTTATAACAGTTTTCGGATCTCTCTGGCTCACATCCAGAGATCCTCTTTCTGGTGTTTATATTCGCGTGGTATTTCATTAAAATTTAAATCATCTAAAACCAAAATCCCACGCTCCCTTATAGATTTTAATAATTTTCCAGCCACTCCGCACAATCCGCGTGTTCATTAGCCCTTCGTGTCGGCTTAGAACACTTCTTCTTTCCTTCTTTTTTTTTTTTTGTTTAAATTAACGCCATTGCCGAGCGTTCAAAACGGATATAAAAAAAAGAAATTCGCTGAATCAACGTGGAAAAAAAGATTGCAGCGGAAAAGAGGAAAATCGGTAGGCGAATTCGAGGGTTTTTCTCGCACCTTGAGCTCAACTTCAGCAGCCTCTAGTTGGGCTATATGTGTCATGAGCCATTTAAGCTCATTACGGGCATCAATTTGGGTACCGAGGGCGGTGGGGTTGCCGGCGCCGAAATGCGGAAAAGCCAAGAGGAAAACCCGAGGGGGCCGAAAGCCAGGAGAAGGTGGAAAAATTATGCTACGAAGCCTTAAGTGCTTGCCACTTGCTACTGAGCCATCTGAGGAAGTGGTAAATTGTTAATTTTAAGCCACCTTCTTTCCTCTTTTTTTTTTTGCGTTTTTGCGTTTTTGGTGTCGTGAGAATTCTGCAAGTTTTGCATTTTTTGGTGTGTTCGGCGGAGGGTGCGAGTTTTCGTTTTTATGAGCCGCTTTCATTAGCCGACCAGGTGACACCGATTTTCCCTCCTTTCGCGCAATTAAATTCAATTTTTCCGACGGGAATGACCCATTTACAAACAGTGGGGGTCAAGAAAATAGGGATTTTAGCCTTTAAAATGCTTTTTCAATAGAAAAAATCCCAAGGAATTAAAGATTATATCTAAATATTCTAGAAAACAAAGAGTATACTAAATAAAAAATCTGTACTCCATATTAAGGAATTAAAATATTAATTTTAACACTTAATTACATTTAAAAAATGTATTTAAAGATTTTATGAAGCCAACATGTAAAAGCCTTATTTATTCTAATTTATTTTCCTTTTTTGACAAGAACGTGTACTTCTTTTGACCTCGGCTGTACATATGTACAGCCTGATATATGTGAAAATTTTTGGTCATGTAAGAAGGAATAAGAAATTGAAATCCATAAAGTGCAGCAGCCATAACAAAACAAAAAAAGAAAGGAAAAAAAAGAGCGAAGAAGAAAGGAAAACGCGAAATGAATTTCACTTGAAATGTGAAAACATAAAAATTGTTTATGACTTCCGCTACGTTGCCTGCATCTGTCTGTCTTTGTCTGCTTGCGGGTGTGTGTGTGTGTTGGAAAAAAGGCGGAAAAGCGGGCAAAATCGTGGGAAAAGTGGAGAAAAGTCAGGGTAGACTGCCTTATCAATTGGCGGCACTATCAGGAAAAGTTTTCGGGTTAAAGTCTGCAAGTTGCATTCGAGAGTAAGGAGATCCGACTCCCTTACGCCCCTCCTGCCAGGAAAATAGAAGAAAAGAAAAGCACGGAAAATCTGCAAGATGCAAAGGGCAGCATAGTATTTTCCTTCATCAGGGGAAATGCAAGCATTTCACATTTTTACATTGTACTAAAAAGGGGATTGAAAAAGTGTATTAATTAAATCGTAGGACTTACATAGTTAAGGTATTGAATTTAACGATTTAGTTATTGAACAAGCTATGGAAATTAATTGTTTAAAGTTCGACATGAAACGGAGCTTACAAACTAGCCTCTAAAATCAGTAGGTAAATAATTAAAAACAATACTTGAATACCCGAAATATCTATTATATTTGGTTGAAAGAAGGCATTGTCTTCTTGTGCGTCCCCTTCCTCCGACTGGATTCCTTTGAATGCTTTGAATGACAGGCGGCGGTGTCGGTGGCCAAACATTGGTCCGGACACTTTGCTGTATGTCAGCTGGGATGCATGGCATTCCGTTAAGGACTCCCAGCTCTCCTGGATCCCGATAGCACATCTCGATATTGCCCACCGTGTGTTTTCCACCAGAGGGTTCTTTCGGCAATTGAAAATTTCCCCGTGCTAAATGTTCCATTTAAGGTTCGCACAGCGATGAGCTTTTTCTCTTTACACAGAGCACAAACCGGGAGATATTATTAATGTGAAATAGTATTTATTTCCTATCAGAAAACTATTTATTTAAAAGCTGTTTTAGCAACATCGCTAGGTAATAACCTAAAACCTTTTCCGAGGCAAAGCACGAAGACTTCATATCCGGTTTTTGGTCCTTCGAGCCGGATACAAGCAGATGCTTAGCTATGATGAGAAAAAATGAAATACATTTGTTAATTTGTTAATGCTTGTATTTTTATAACTGAAACTATATCCCAAAATTACACAATTTTTCCACAGTGCACCAATGAAAGGGAGCAGAAGGTGGGAACGTCCAGTGGGTCCAGTGGGATGCCCTTGGCTTTCGGTTTGACGGCTGGCGGTGCAGCGTGGCGTTGCTTGACGACGCGACAATGCGAGTCCCTTGCCGTTTGAGTTTCCCGGCGTTGCTTCTAACCGAAAAATAGCTGCATGCCATTGACTACGGCAAAGCGAAATGAATGGAAGAGCAAACGGGCACCGGGAAAACAGAGGAAACTCTGCGAAAATGCGTTCCGAGAACGGAAAAAGGGGTGCAAAATTCCGCCACCATTGATATTTGAATCGAAATAATGCTCAGCGGCAGCTCATTTGGCTCTGACTGGCCCCGGGGATTCCCAGAGTCGCTAGCTCTTACGAATTTGCCAGCTAACAAAAAAGATTTCATTTTCACGGCGCAGGTGGCCCCCTTTTGAGTTTATTAAAAACCATATGCTAACCTGCTGTTAAATTCCGAGATAGAGCCACTCAAAGAACTTTTGTTCCGGTCTCTTCCTCGATTTAATTAAATTTATTAAAAGACCGTTTCTAGTTGATTTACCAAAAATATGGCGAAATATTGGCAAGTCGGCGGAACAATGGATCGAAGCGCTGGGAACGGGTCGCGAGCGAAAATAAATTAATCAACGTTGCCTTTTCCACAACAAATTGTTATTAATTCGCTCAGCCATAATTAAAATGAAAGAGTGCAAAGGAGGGGAGGGGGGACGGGGGGTAGCTGCGAGTGCGCCAGTGTGGGTAATGGCGTATATGTGTGAATGGGCGCCATTTTAAGCGATTGCAATTCAAAGCAATTCAATTCAGAGCCATGAAATGCGCCCCAAGATGGAGATGCCATAATGTTTTAATCGCTGTGTGAGTTTCAGGCACTGAGAGAAAAGCTAGGACATGAAAAAAAAGCCAGACTATGGCTCATTAAATACAGCATCTTTTTAGCTACTGCAGCTGCTGTTTTATTTTATTTTCCAGCATCTCTAAAAATATTTACAATTTTGTAAATTCTTTGAGAATGTTTCTGATGAATTTTTGCTCTAAAAAGTTAATCCCTTATTTTCATTTCTAAGTTATCTAATTTAATTAGCTTTTAATGACTTCAAAATAGTTTCCATTTCAAAATAAAATGTTATAATTTCATAATTCTACACCAAAACATTTTTTATATATTTTTAAGCTCCAAAGTAATTCTCTCTGTGTGCGCGTGCGTTTGCCACACATTTAACCCATGGCAGCCGGGGCCATACAAATGTAATTAAGATCGATTATATGCCTGCAGTCGCAACTTAAATCATTTAGTGCGAAACCCGCTCTAAAAATAATAAAACGACAGCCACACGCCGTCGCAGTTGCCCCTCCCCTCCGCCCCTCTTTATATTAACTCGGTTGAATAATGTGTGTGTGCGAGTGTGTGTGGCAAAGTTTTTGGCTCCTTTTTTATGTGTTTTTGTTCAATAATTGCGAGGGGAAAAATCAATGGGGGAAATGGTGATGCCACGAATAATAGATAAGTATATATGTCAGGGAACTGATTAAATTGGGTAAATAGTGGGATATTTAAATATACTTTGGCTTTATTTTATATACAATTTAATAAATAGCAGGGCTTAGTCTTAGAGTAGTTTTAAATTAAGAATTTAACTCCCGCTCTCCGCAAGATGAGTGCTGAGAAAACTAAGCGATCTTATTCGCTGGGGACTCTCGAAGAGGAATGGAAAAAATCGGGTGCTGGATCCCGAATCTGGAATCTCCGGCATGGAGGGCGGCGTAACGACCATCATTTGTTGCAAAATGATGTATAATTTAATACCCGCAAAGCCAACTCCCAAATGGCGAACTTGGCACTCCCCCTGACCTCCAAAAACCAGCCGAAGTCAACATTGTACTCCATTTCACTTTGCTCCCATTTCATCTTCTCCGTCTTCGAGTTGCCCCAGCCCCAGTCTCCAGCCGCCAGCCGCCAGCCTCCATCACCATCACCGAATCCATCCTCATCCGCATCCGCATCCACATCCACTTCCACATCCGGGACCCGGCCACGGACCACTAACGCGTCCCCAATGGGCAGCCAACAAAAACCGAGCACATGTGTATATAAAAAACACACCCCGCCCACGGAACTCGGAGTACTCGTGCATTTAGTGGCCACACTGAGAGAAATGCAAAGGGAGGGAGTTATTATAAATCACCTGTGGCTGCCAAGAGTTCTTGAAAGTGATCGAATATGTGATATTTTGCTAAGGGGAGTGAGTATAGGGAGATCTTCAGTTGCTTAGTCAGTTGATTGCTTTAATTGTTAGCTTAGCTGTTCACTTGTTCATTCAGTTGTACACTTGTTCACTCAGTTGCTCTCATTGGTACCAAGTTTTTCCCTTTTTTCGCTCAGTTATTGATTAGTTTAATTTTTAACCTAGATCCTCAGTATTTAGTTGGTCAGTTGATCATTCAGTTGTTAAATTGTTTACTTAGCTAGTGAGTTCACTTGTTCCCTCACTAGCTCAGTTATTTATCCAATTGATCAGTTGGTCAGTTGTTTACTCAGCTTATGAGCTGTTCAGTTGTTCACTTCCACACGAAATTAATAAATAAAATTCTTTTAAATGTGGCTTTACCTTAGACAAAATCTAATACAAACTAAGCTTCGAATATATCAAGTATTACCCATTCAGAAATTTAAATAAAATTAATATGGATATGTTATCAATTTTTTCTCACAAATATTTACAAAAACAATGATCCTTTTGTGATTTTTCTCACCAAATAAATCATCCCTCTGGCCTCCCATTTTCTTCGAGTGCAGCCGCGCGTTGCTTTTTGTGTTTGCCTGTCGCCGGAGGGGCCGTGAGTTATAGCGGGGCAGGGAGGTATATCCTCGTAT
Organism: Drosophila triauraria; assembly: GCA_014170255.2. NCBI lineage: Eukaryota > Metazoa > Arthropoda > Insecta > Diptera > Drosophilidae > Drosophila > Drosophila triauraria. The sequence continues at coordinate 17,498,674 of CM024333.1, forward strand.
ACGGCCCAGTACAGAGTACAGGGGAGCCACTACTGCGCTACGGAGCCATGGAGCTATATAGGTATCGGAGCTACAGGGGCCACGCCCGGCGGTTGTTTAACTCGAGTGCTGCACATAATTCATGTGTCCACTTGCAATTTTTCGTTTGCTGCGACATTGTTATGCTGGCCATGTTGTAAAAACGCCAAAAACAAAAGAGAGCCATTTCGGAAAAAAGAACTGAACACCCACAAGGAAAGCCAAAAAACAAAAAAAAAAAATCAAAAAGGAAAACTCCCAAAAAAAAAAAAAAAAATAACAAACTGGAAAGAAACAAGTGGGAAAGCTACAGTCGAGTGTGACCGACTGTAAGATACCCGATACCCAAAGCATTGTAGGTGAAATTAAATAGCACATGAACATATAAAAAGAAAATGTTGACAAATAGAGACAAATATTGCTAGAAACATGTTGGGCAACACTTAAAAGAGACAAATGTTGCTAGGAACATGCTGGGCAACTCTCAAAAGCGACAAATGTTGCTAGGAACATGCTGAGCAACACGCATGCGCTCTCTCTCTCTCTCAGAAACTTTATTGTTTAATAACTTCTATGTTTATTATCTGATTTTACTCAAATTTTCAGAACACGTTCACTATTGCTTACTTATTAAGCCTATCTATTTACTTTACGCCGAAAATCACGCATATGGTTATATACCGTTTTTATCATTTTCGGGGGCGGAAGTGGGCGTGGCCAAATTTTAAAACAAACTTGATCTGCGTGCAACAGATTCCAATGTTGTCACCAAATTTGGTAACTCTAGCTCTTATAGTCTCTGAGATCTGTTGTTTCACACGGACAGACAGACGGACAGACGGACAGACGGACAGACGGACAGACGGACAGACGGACAGACGGACAGACGGACATGGCTAGATCGACTCGGCTAGTTACGCTGATCAAGAATATATATACTTTATAGGGTCGGAGATTTCTCCTTCTGCCTGTTACATACATTCTCGGTTGGCACTAACTTATAATACCCTTGTACCCTATGGGTACCGGGTATAAAAAGAAAGCCAACATCCAGCGAGGAGACGTGTGCGAGCGACTTTATATGCCATTATTAGTGTGTTAGAGACGCACACACACACTCACTGACTGACTGACTGAGTGTGTGTGGGGGTGGGTGTGGGGGGAGAAGCGGACGAGGCCGGCGGAGGGCGCGCGTGCGAGTCTCGCACACAAAATAGATTACTCAGTGTCGCGGCACTCTATCACGGCGACAGATCGAGACGGGTGAAAGCGCCGGAGAAAGGAGAAAGGGGTGAAAGGGAGTCGAATGGGGTGGAGGTGGTGGGGTCACAATGCCAAAGGTGTCGCCCGGACAATGCTGCCTTGATGGGAATGCTAAGTGAATCAATTATTTCCCCACTGGCCGCCAGCAGATCGCACTCAAATCGAATGAGTAGCAGACTTTCGGTCACCGGCTTGATCTTATTTATTTATGAATAAGAAGTAATAATGCCGAAAAAGAGGGAGGAGAAATAGCAAGGAAGGTTTAAGGATTTAATAAAATATTTAACTCAAAGGCAAGGCAATAATGAGGGAATTATTATCTATGTTTTAGTTCAAAAATTGCTACCTGATTGATCTATAGTAAATTCTCATAAATTTCTTAGGCTTATAAAGAGCGGAGATTTGCCTCTAATCTAGTATTTATTTGTTTATTAGTATTTATTTATTTTGTAGTTCCCTCGCCCTAAATATATGGCCATTCGATGATGTCGGTGAGAGCTTAGAGCTCTTTAAGCCCTCGGCGTTCGCGGCCAATTCCAGTTGATGCCGCATGTTGGCTGCCATTCAAGCATTCAAGTGACAGTAAAGTGCATTTTCACACATGTCACCCATTGGCCAAAAGCCCCCTCACTTCACCCATTGTCCTTGCGGACCTTCTACCCTTTCTGGCCCCCCTCTTAGCCGCATAATTTATGGCCTGACATTTATGGCTTTATGGCCTGCGTTTGTCACAAGAACCGCCGAACTCAATTCGGTTTATTTTTTGTTTTTTTGTTTCTACCAAGACCCAATTTTTTAAGCCTCACACTCTCTTTGGTTTCCTGGCACTTCCTGTTCTCCGGAGTCAAAGACGGGGGACAACACCTCTGATTAGGCCTCAAGGATCATTAGTAACTGCTGCAATCCTTCCGGGCTCTGCTTATCTTTCACTTTGCTGGCAATTATCTAGTCAATCAATTGATAAATGGAACTTTTACTCAGTTTTGTCCCCAATGACTGACTGAACGACGAGTCCCGGGTAAGCTGAGGGAGGAAAAAAATAAGAGCCCGCAAAAATAGAGGGGGGAAAACTGGGAGGAAAAGCTGTGTAAGCCGAAGGTTACCCTTTAGGGGAAATATTTTGATAATATTCTGGGAACTGCTCACAAATTACTTATAAAAATAACTCATTAATATCAAAGACATTTTAAATTAAGGTTTAATTTAGATTTAGGTAACAATAAAAAGTAAATTAAATATATCTGAGATCCCTCATTAACATCAAGTCGTTGAAAATAACCTAGACACTCCGCAAGCAAGGTTATACCTCGTACAAAAAAAAGGAAAAAAATGAGAATGGCTTAAAGCAAGGAAAAAAATAAAATAAAGGAGGAAAAAAGGTCCCAGTTGGGGAGTCGACTCGTCACTTGACAACGACATTGGGCGACACCCTTCAATGTGTTTGAAGACGGTTCTTCACCCTTTTTAAGTGCCAAATTATCCTTTCGGCCCCCGATTGCCGACTGCCGATTCCCCGGCTTTAGCTGTTGCTGTTGCTGCTGCATCCCTCGCCTGATTAATTGCCGCGATATCTAAATATATATAGATTTCGCAAATTAATGTTGACATGCACAATAAATTTTGCACAATTTGAAATCGAGCATTTGCATTAAATGTGATGCCACTCGATGGCTGTCAAACGTGTGCGAAAATTGAAAATCCTCCCCGCCCCCCGAGGGACTTCGGTTGGCCTGTCTGTCTGTCAATTTTCCCCGCTCACCCCTCAAATTTTCCTGCTGTCATCTCGACTGGCGGCTGCTGGCCATAACGGCGCATCGAACTGGAAAATTATTTGGTCATTATGTCAATTTAGTGAAAACGAACTGGTTGCCGGCCATTTCAAATCCAAAAACGGAACACCCGCCCAGGACAAACGACAGAAACACGACACGCATCCAGCCGGGGACAACACAAAAACACAAAAAAATACATAAATTTATATTTAGGAATAATAGAAGACAACGCTGAATGCTGTTGAAATAAATAAAAGCGACCAGCAATGCATTATAAAATTAATTAAATTTACAGGCTTGCTGGCAGCTGCCTTTGTTTAGCGGATGAAATGAAGAACAAGAACATTGAACACGAGTATTTTCGGGCAAACAAAAGGCTGCACTTCATTAATTACCCAGCATTTGTTCATTAGGTATTCCTTGAACAAATCAGGGAAATAGTAAATAAATAGCAGCAGCTTATGTATATATTATTTAAATCGCATTTTAGGCAGCCTACTCAAGGCTGCTTTAAGGACTCCATCAACAAGTTCTCCTCGAACGCCTCCAGCCGCGCCGTTATCTCCGCGAGCTGTCTCTTAAGCGTCGATTCCCCGGGGGGAAAGCCCGCAAACTCTCCCGCAGCTGCCATCTTGAGTCCGTTCGTCATCTTCCGCCTTCGTCTTCGCCCTCCCCAGCGGCTTCCGGAGGGAGTTCTAGGCCAGGACAGTGCCTGGGAAAAAAAAGCACATTTAAATTTTCCACATGGGATATGTCGCGCGCCGAACCAATTTATGATATCCGCAAAAGTGGCAAAAGCAAAAACAAAATACAAAATAAAGTAAAGAAGGAAAAAAACAGTAAACAAATATAAAGGAATACTGAATACTGGAGCGGAGGAGCGATGGGCGTGGCCATGTTGACAGCAAATAATAAAAACAATTGGATGGCGCAGAAGAAAGGCGAATTTCATCAGATAATTGCGAAGCATAAATACGCTAATAATAAATACTGCTTTTAGCTAATATAAAATTGGAACTATGGCTTAAACCTTTCTTTAAAAAATTTTAATTAATCATTTTTGGGCAAAACCAACACAAGAAAACCATTTTTAATTCAATAATTTAGTTTTATAGATAAAAACGCCTTTTAAAATTATTTTAAAACTAAAAATGATTGATAAATAAATTAAATCTGAAGTTTTAAATATCAGAAAAATATGCAAGCCATACATATTTTGTGTTTACTAATTATTTATTGTTATGAAAGTATATACAAATATTTTTATTTAGTGTTTACTAATTTTTAATTGTTAGGAAAATATTTAAAATGATTTATATTGAATGGGGAACAAAATAACAGACTAACGAAATTTATAGAATATTTTGTATTTAGCATTAAATATAATTCAGCGTGATTACCCAGTAAACTCTGTATATTTGTATAGATATAAAGTTAATTCTATAATTTTGTACAGCAGCTTTTCCACAGTTCGTCGATGCCGGACCTCAGCTCCCTGTTTGCAGTGTGCATAAAAATATTGAAAGCGAACAATATTTATATCGCATGTCGGTATCCATTATTCTCCGTTGTATCTATCCGTTCTTGTCCCGCACGTTGACAAAAAAAAGGAGAGAAAAAACCGTCTCACACACATATAAATAAGTTGCAAATAAAGAGAAGCGTATTGGTAATAATTTTAAAATTTATGTTTATTTACAATTACAGTTTATTTGCCAAATGCACACAAAAACCAGGGAGAAGGCAAAATACGGACATACGGACATGGCCACGCCCCAAAGTGACGGCCAAATATACATTTTCAATTAAATTTTGCCCAATTCTTGGGCAATTTCAGTTTTGATTGAATGCCATCAATGTTTGACGATGTTTTAAAATCCTGTTTGAAATTCAACAGCAACAACAGTGGTGAGAACATCGTGTTATTGCAATAGGAATAAACGTAAATTAAATCCTTAAATAAAATAGACATTTTTTCAAATAATAAATAATGAAAAAAAAGCTGGTATGGTAGTAAAGTTTAGTAGATTTGTATCTCCTGAATTGAAACATTTTTTCAAACTGCAAACTAAATTTTAATTAAGGTTTGAGCTTCAGAAACGTAATATTTAAATTTTCCTCCATAAACAGTGAACTTTTTCATGAATTTTCCGCAATTTTATGCCAGAAATATTGGTTCCAATGCCCCTTAATTAGCCACAAATCAAGCATTTGGGAAAAATTAATAAACAAACACACTAAGAGGCGGCGGAAATATAATTGTAGCATATATTGAGGTACAAATGTATACATTTATTTATATATGTTAATGCAATTATTGCTTGACTTCGCTTAGACAGCGCTTAATAAATGTTTATTAATCATATTTGTAAACAAATTGCCATTGCGCACCATTTGTGAGCAATTATTTATTTATGCCAATAAACATTTTGCATTTTCCATTTTCCACTTTTGCAATTTGCACTGCGATTTACCGCCTCGCCGTACATTTTGGCTCTCCACCAGCGGCTTTAATCCAAAAGTTTGCATTGAACACTTTTTATTATTGAATTTTAATTAATTTAACAAATAATGGCTGGCAAGGGGGGAAATCCAAAACAAATGCGAAATGTTTATGTCAAACACCAATTAAGAATTACAAAATGCTCTATACATTGGAAGAACACGAACTATTGTGTTTTTAAATGATTTTAAATTAAGAAAGCAGTACCGGGATTTTAGAAATTTATTTTAACATGTGTTTGTGCTGAAGTTTATTTTATATTTATGTTAAATGAAAAGATAAATTGGTCAGTGTCAATTATATATTATTATTTATATATAATGTATATATTTAATTAATGTTATATTTAATTAATGTTTTTAGCCCTTAAAGGTTTTTCTTAATATTATTAAAATGAAACTCAAGTTCTCTTTGGCAGACTTACCCTCTTTTTTTTTCCGATAACTCTGTATCGAAGCTTGCGCCTCCATCGATATGCCAGGCCTATGCCACGCCCATAAATTGGCTTAATGCCTTGCAGCAAAAAACAACAAGGATGTCGGCAGAAAAAACGCAAAAAAACAGCCTGCAATATATGGAAATGTGCGGAAAAAAAGGGAGAAAAAATAAAAGGCAGCGAAAGACGAAACAAAGAGAACTGTAATTGATATTTGCTTTATGTGCTTGTGCACACAGCGAAATTGAAACAGTAAACATATTTTAACATATGCCCAGACATATTTACTTTTATGACTTCTGCCCGCCGCCTGATTCGCCAGTTTTCGTCACTCGATTGGCCCGCAAGGGTGCCCAGCCAGCTGCATTCGTCACTCGCCCGCCAAATCGATAAATTAATTAGTGCAAATTGGCAGAGTAGCTCTGCAGCTTTGTGTTAAAAATAAAATAGAGCTTACATGTGTTTAATTTAATTTAGTTTCGGCTGGAAAGTTTAGCCAAACAATAATCTGCAATTTTGTTGAAATTCTAAATTAAGTTATTTAAATTTGAAACATATTTCTAACATGATCTAATTAAGGGTTAAATTTATATTCATTTATATTGGTTCATTTTAAGTTTATGAAATCACTGAGCAAATACCCGCTTTTCCCATTTCGAGTAACAGGCGAACAGAAGGCAGTAGGGCAACGATGTGCTCTATTGATCGCTGCAGAAAACTGTTATAAAACTGTTATAAATACTGTTATAAAACTGTTATAAACTGTTATAAAAATACTGAGAACAGAGCAGGCTTCCTGTTGGTCAAATTTCAGCTTAAACTTTTAAACAAATTTGCTGTCTTAAAGTATATATGGTTACCTGTTGGGTTCTGTGCGCCTGATACATTAAATCATGAACTTCATAAATAGTAGTAAACAATTTTTACGGCATATTTAGCTCTCAATTTTTGTAGCTAATAATTAACTTATTCAAGTTAAGCTTGGCGTTAAAATTCCAATTAATCAGTGAACACTCCTTCATCGCTTCGCCTCCAATGCCAGTATTTCTGCGTTCAGCTTTTGAGCATTTGAGCATTTGACCAGCCAATAAAACCATCGAGAAAGCATCCAGAAACCAACCGGAAACCACCCGAAAACCACCTGAGAATCATCCAAGAACCAACCTTGGCCATTTCCCTTTGTTGTTTATTATTTTTGTTGCTGCTGCTGGAAAATCCCTTTGCCATGGCAGCTGCTGATTTTTGCCTTGAAACATGAATAATGTTGAAATTTAATTATACATAATTCAAACACAATTCCAACGGTAAATCTGTGTTGTGCGAGAGAGATGGAACCGCGAGAGAGATGGGTAGATAGGAGAGTTGGGGGTGGGGGGGAAAGACACGACTGAATGAGCCGGGAAAATTGCAGGAAAATCGCGTTGGATGGAGGTTTTTCGGGCGCCGCACACGGGGAGAGTGCAGTCAGTAGTCCCTCCAATTTTTCACCACTTATAGGTCCCCTCTCTCGCTTTTCTTTAACCCACTTGCAGCGCCCACCCCCCTCGCAGTGCCCCCTTTTTGCGCATTTTCTCACACGGTCTAATTAGTTAAGCGAAGCGTGGGGGCATCCACCAGGGGCGTGTGCGGAAAATCGAAAGGGGGCGGCGCCAGCTCACCGGCGGTTGCATCTTTGTTAGAATGCCAGCGTTTTTCACGTTGCCACAGCAACAAGAGCCCCTAAAGGAAGGTAAAGGGTTGAGGGAAGGCCGGGGGGTAGAGCAGGGATGAGTTGCGGGGGAGGGGAGGGGGAGTAGTTACATTTTCATGCGATTTTTCCCCAGCTTTCCTTTTTATTTTTACAATAATCGCAACAGCAACAAGAAAAGCCAACCACTCGATTGCACCCGAAAAGGGAAAACGAGAGATAGAGAGGGAGTCGGAGTCGGAGAGGGGGCTTCCAGCCCCCCACAGGCTCCCTTTTGGCACGCCCCTGCAGCGGTAATTAAATTGCAGCTGGTTTCCCATTGTCGGGGCTCTTGGACAGATGCCTAAAAGCACGGCAAATGGGTGCGTTCCTTCCGAAAACCCAAAAAGTCCTCGCATCCTACCAATTTCCAAGGCCCTCACACAGCCTCACGAAATTAGCCCATTTTAGCCATTAAATTTTTGGCCAAAGAGAGGTACTTAGTGGGCCAACAACATGTATTTATTAAAGCTTTAAAAGCATATTTAAACTAATTTTGGTTTGATTTATTTTCTAATTTTATTTGTTTTTTAATTTGAAAATAAGTTTAGGTCCCGATTAAGGCAAGGAAATACCCCTTGAATTTGGCTATTGTTTCTAGTTCTCTTCTTGTATTAGAAACAACATTTATTTCAAACAATTTTAAGGTCCTTACTTGGAGGGGAATCCTTTAGGAGGCATTTGGAGAGCATTTAGCATTTCCAGCTAGCCGGGATGTTTATTTATGCGAAGCTCCTGCCATTTACAAGGAAATTATTGTAAGTATTTGTCCGGGTGTCCTTTTATCCATGTCCGTCTCCGTCTCCGTCCAGTCTTGTGGCAGACTTACCTCGACGGACATCAGTCAGCCGGCGGTCGACATCCCCTGTATGCATGGATGTCAAGGGTTCCCCTCTGGGCGTCCACTCCTCGAATTAGTTGAGCGCATCAGTCAGCTCGATTGCTTTTGCTGCTCGCAAATGGGCTTCTTGGCCATATTTTCGATGCTTCATCAGCACTATAATTATCAGCATTGGTTTGCCAGAGGCTGAAGTGGTACTTGCGGCCATGAAGGGCCACAAAAATGGCCTAAAAGTGACTTGGAGTTCAGGCAAAAATAGATGCAATAAAGGAATTATTTGTATGGATATTTCTTGAGCTCTTTATTTTATTAGTTAATTAATTATAAATTTATTTTATTTAGTTTTATTATTAAATATATATACATATTTATTTATTTTATTTTAGGGCTGCTGCCCCACTGTGAAGCTCATCGAGAAACAATGGGAAAAGTGCAACAAAAGCTGGACTCGGACCAACAACACTCGAACAGATCGGACAATGCAACACAGCAGATTGCAGATTGCAGACTTCGGCCGGACTTCGGACTTCGGACTTTGGACTTGAAGGACCTGAAGGAGTGGTCCTCCGATCTGGAAAATGCATTTGGTAGGCAAAATCCACCGCAGCTACTTACAATGGCCACAGGCTGTCGACAGCAAGTTCATTCAATATACACAGACTGTACACAGGGAATGAAATAAGAAACGAATTTATTTTCATTTATTTATTTTTATATTCTTTTGCTTATTTAGGATCAAATGTAACATATATTATTAGCTGGTTCTTTACATATAATTTGTACACAAAGGCTAAGGTATAACCCTTTAAAGTATAGTTCTTAATATAAAAACAGCAAATTTTTTTATCAGAAATAAATCACAAAATATTAGCTTCGTTGAAATATTTAAATATTCCTTTACAAATAATCGAATTTATAATTTTATATAAATATTTTTTTAATTATTTATGGTTTACTGATAGCAAAATAACTCGTAAATGAACTGAAATAAAGTCCTTTTATCCAGGACCCTCTCTAGAACCTTTTTTTTGCCGCAGTGTACTGGCAGAGATAGAACAAGCCTGGGCAACCAAGTGACTTGATCTGGCCAGAGAGTCAGGGGGCCCACCGAGTGTTAAGCATTTTAATTGCAGGCATTAATTTAGACATGGCTGGAACACTTATTCATGGCAGGGGGCTTTCATTATTTTCCACCTGTGAGCAATTTCCCACACACACGCACTGGCACACACGCACACGCACACGGCGGCAATAAATAAACGGTGAATGCATTTGAATCGCTTTTGCCTCGGGCCTTGGCTTTGGCTTTGGCTTTGGCTTTTGCTTTTGCCTTTGCTTTGGCGAAAGATGCTCACAATATGCACACTAAGTTGGCTACTCTGGCTCTGGCTCTGGCTCTGGCTCTGCAATTGCCATTTAATTAAAACACTTTGCCATTTATAATGCTCGGTGCATTTTTGTAAATTTCACATAATGTGTGGCCATGCTCGGCCGAGCTGAATCGTTTGTTATAATGCATTTCGGCACTGCAGCCTGCACTCTATATTCTAGTTCTAGTCCGGCAGATTATAAGTTGAGGCATTAGGCCTGGGGATGGCGCACATAATTTCCATTGGGAGATTTGACTTATTTCCCAGGGACTTACAGGTGGCAAAAGGCATTTGAAATCAATTTAAATTAAGCCTAAAAGTAGGCTAAAATTTCTTAAGTCTAAGATATTAAAAGATTACTACATACTTTTGGAGGAACCCTCTTTTTATACCCTTGCAGAGGGTATTATAATTTTGCCATGATATTTGCAACGCAGTGAAGGAGGCATCTTAGACCCCATAAAGTATATATATTCTTGATCAGCATCACCAGCCGAGTCGATCTAGCCATGTTCGTCTGTCTGTCTGTCCGTCTGTCTGTCCGTCTGTCTGTCCGTCTGTCTGTCTGTCCGTCTGTCTGTCTGTCGGTTTCTACGCGAACTAGTCTCTCAGTTTTTGAGCTATCGGGCTGAAATTTTTTAGCATAGTCTTATTTCTTTAGCACGCAGTATATATGTTGGAACGGCCGAAATCGGACCACTATATCCTATAGCTGCCATAGGAATGATGGAGAAATTAATGTAAAAAAATTTTTAATTTCTCTGTTTTTCAACGAATTTCTATAAATTTCGAGATATAGTCGTTTTTTATAGTTCTAGAATTACGGTTTTAATTTCATTAAGATCGGACAACTACATATATCATATAGCTGCCATAGAAAGGATCGGTCGATTTATATGAAAATGTAAAATTCTACATGTAAAATGTAAAATATACAAAATTTACATAATTTGACATTTTTTTTTTACATTACCAAAATAGATCGATTTTCAATGATCCAATTGCTGACTGCAAGGGTATATAAACTTCGCTTTACCGAAGTTAGCTTTCTTTCTCGTTTTTTGTTAATTTCTTTAAGCGGAATTTCTGCTGATTTGCTGCATTAACTACTGTGTGTTACTGCATCAGCTGCTGCTGCTACTGCTACTGCTACTGCTACTGCTACTGCTACTGCTACTGCCACTGCTGATGCTGCGGGCAGTAAAACTGCAGCAGTCATCATATTAAAATGCAATTATACAATTGCCTTTGTGTATTGCCGCCCAAAAACCCCGTTCAAATCACAAGTCCACCCCCTTTTTGTCGCATTCCTGCATAATTTATAACAATTTCTATATGCCCAGGGCCGTCACCGTCACCGCCACCGCCGCCACGCCCACCGAAAGAGCCCGTGTGTTTTGGCATTTTGTGAATTCATAACGAGCGGATGCATCACAATTTAAATTATCATCCACGTACAGTGGTCGTTGCGAAACCCGAGCTTCAAGGAATTTTACCCGAATCCTTTATCCTTTATCCAATTGCGATAATTATGCGCTTAATTATATGCACAGCAATTAGTCAAAAGAGATCAATAATTGAACATCAAATGGCAAATATGCCAGCTAATTAGTGGAGTGCACATTTGTAGCAAGAAAGTAGTGTAAAGATTGAGTTTCAAAGCACTAATTAGGCAAGTTGATATAATTTATGAGCCACCATGTAAGGCAGAAAACATAAAGACAGATATTGAGGGGCTAAAAAAATGTTAAATTAATTTATTTGTATTTCTTTATATTTACTTTATTTTCATTTGTTCATTTGTTGTGGGTCTAGCATATGTAGATTTTAGCCAGTGACTACTGTATCTTCTTGTCAAAATTTCCTCATGCATTCCACACTCGAGTGGGTCCGCCGCCGGCCGCTAGGTGGCGCCTGGCGCCAGACGGCCAAGAATCCGCTGCCGAAAAGTAGGCAATGGATTTCTGGCAGAGAAGCGCCAAAGGCAGAAGCGGCAGCAGAGCAGAAGGAGACGGCTTGCGAGAGGGGCGGGAAAAGCGGGAAAAGCCAGGGAAAGTGCAGTGCAGTTGTCTGCACAAAGAAGCCGGGCCCAAGGGGCGGCCGGGGATCGGCATCCTTTGGAGTTAGGACCAACTTTAGCACTTGGTCCGCCCCTTTATCCTTGGCTCCTTTTCGCCTTTCTCTTATATATTTTTTTTTACTTCCTTTTTGCTTCCTTTTTTGGGCATTTTGAGCGTGCAAATGTTAAGTTGTCCAACCACGCCCCGCAGCCGGTTTTTCGACAACCCCCCTCGGCTTTTTTTAGAGAAAAACTTGGAGTTGGCGTCGCCGCCCTTTTGTGCCAACTTGACAAACTAAAAATGAAAAAAGTTTCACCGAGCGGCGCCTTTTTTCAATATCCTTTAGCTTTAGCCCGTCTCCAACCCTCCAACCCCCGCCCTTCACCGCAGAAAAGGCAGCTCAAGCGAGGGGGACAAAGGGCCTCGGTTCGGATAGGTAACCTATAGGAAAAGTCAGGATAAAGCCATGACGACGACTCGACGTATTGATTTCGACTCTGATTCTGGTCTGTGCCACTTGAGACCTTCCTGGAGGGAAGGAAATCGGGGCGAGAGGCTACGACATCCCCGGGTTACGTGACTCTGAGCCAGCGAAAGGCGCAGGATTCGCCCAAATAATTGCCAATTAGAAGGGTATTTTTTTGTGTATCTGTGATGTCAGGCCTCATGAGGGCACTAATTTGTTAAGATAAATGTTTTTAAGAGAGGTTCTAAAAGTTCTGAAAATCTTTATTGGTATTTTAGATTATTTTTGATATTATTTTGTAGATTTGAACACCTTAATTAATGTTATTTAATGCTGAGAGTGAAAGTTAAAGCTAAGAGAGGCATAAAAGTAATCTTAAAGTGTTATAATAATATTTAGTACGGTTTCCTCGAAAGTTAATTGCTGTTTTAGCTAAAAATATTTATAACTATTCCTATTTTAGATCTCTCAAAAATATCTCTTTTTAGCGACCTTTGATCTCTTGTTAGCTTGATAAAAGTGAAACACCATAATTAATTCTATTGGAACGCCAAGAAATCTTGTCTTTAACTGAAGCCGAAGCCGAAGCTGAAGCTGAAGCTGATCTCGACTGACCCCTAACCCGGACCAATCAATCGACGGAAACCGGTCCCCAGTCTCATCTTCAAATCTGCAAATAAATTCCGGCCAAGCTGACAGCGGCGAAGTTCAATTCCCCGATGCTGGGGCCCTCGGCTTCTCAACGCTGTTTATGCGTTATTTGCCAATTTACACAAATTTCGGGCATTGAAAAAAAGCTCGGGGACCGCGGGGAAAGCGAGAGAAATGTACAAATGGCACGGCACTGAGAGAAATTCCAAGGTTCTTTATGGCAACCATAAGCCTAAGAAGTCTGATTGATATTTTGTATTTTATTTTATAATAATAAAACTCTTTGATTTTATTTGTTTTTATCTTTATTAAAACAGTTTTAGGATCCCCTTTCTGGTGATTCTGTTCTCCAACAGCTTTCCGAGTTGAAATTAATGCTGTTTTGGCTAAGTTATGTATATGTTTAGCTATAATTTCTCCATTAAATTGGAATACTTTGGAAATAATGATTTTTAAATGGTTTAAATATTTTAAAACTTAAGAACTGGTTATATACACTTTCCAATGCAATTTAATCTTATAATGCCTGCTAAAAAGAATATATTTAAAATAGTTACGGGGCCCTTTTTTTTCTGCCTGCACTTCACTCCTTTGAGTCGATTTTCGGGTCCGGTTCACGCTTTATTTTCATGGTTCACGGGCGGGCCAGACATCCTTGAACTTGCCACAGTCAGGATATAATGTTCCCATATTTCGTCTGGCCCCTCTGCGCCCTATTCTCTTATTTTATTTATATAAAATTGTGCGGCAAAGTCGTTGACTTGGCCTAATCCCAACCTTTTTTTCCCACCCTATCCCCTTACCAATTGTTTTCAAAAAAAAAAAAAAAAAAGGGAAAAGGATTTGCCAAGTCGCGCCATTTTGTTTCACGTGCGACGCGAAAACTTTCAGGGTCAGCATTCCCCATATATACTATATATTTATACATAAATGCCTTTTGTTCTTGCCCAATTTGCCATGAAATATGCCAAAATGAAATTTAAAACCTCTTCAAGATGCCAGCAGTTGATATTCATATTCCTTTATTTGTGTGTTATCCTTTGTCCTTTGGCTGAAGAGTTGAATAAAAGTGCCGCGGAAATTTAATTGCAAGTACTTTAGAGAGCAGAGTCAGCTCAGCTTACAGAAAATCTAATAAAAGGTCTTGAGATTGAGTTCTTAACTTTGAGATATTTATATTTTATGGTCTTCGAACTCTAACTCCTTACTTTCCAATTATTTGTTTTTTTTTTTATAGTTTATTGTAGCCCTTACTAATTTTTTAAGTACTTATACAACTCTAGGAAAACCTTCAGCACACTTTAAATATTTAAAAGGTTCACATGTCCAACTTTGAAGCCTTCATTTTTGAGCTTTTCCCACCATTAAAATTTGTGTTTTAATTGTTTATAAATATTTTATAATACTTTAGGGGTTATTCCTTTACAAATTTCATAGAGCACTCGAAAAAAAAAAAAATAAAAAAAATATATATTATGAATCGTGTTTAGATTAATCATGGAATTCGTTCAGTTGGCGATCTGAAAGCGTCGCCAGATGCGCTGAAGTCGCGAATCGGAGCCGGACTGACTCGTCTGCTGATAGGGTTCGATGAAGTTCACCGACGACGCTGGAGACTCGCTGTTCCTCTGCTGATTTACGGCCATCGACGTCGGCTGAGTCTTCTTCTGGCCGCGATTCCTCTTGTGGTGCCTGTGAACGCGACGCAGGGGCTTCTTCTTTGCGTGGCTTCGCTTGGCGTTCAGCTGCAGGTTCTTGACCCTGAACCGCTTCTGGAATTTCGACTTCTTGGCCTCCTTGACCACCAATGGCTCCGCTTCTGGCAAGTCCAGGCGATCCTCTAGGCCTGCGTCCTCGACAGCCGCCTCTTCGGGCATCGGTCCATCGGAGGATCTGCCCGTGGTGTTGCTGGTGGGCGCGGTTGTGGTCGTGGTCGTTGTCGTGGGCGATCCCGCCGTCGTCGTGGTCGTGGTCGTGGTCGGGGCCTGCGTGATTATGATCACATTGTCGCTGGGCGGCTGCTGGAACATTCCCCGCATCATCATGAACTTTTTCATGAAGTCCCGACCGCTGCCCACATCCTGAGGCGATGGGCTGCCGGAGGCACTGCGTCCTTGGGGCTTGGGCAGGCGATAGGCTGAGGTATTAAGTTATTTGAAAGCATTATTAAATATTAAGAACATATTACGTAGCCGACTAGTTATCCCAACTCACCGCTCCTGCGCGACTCGCAGCTGGCCAGGAGGGCCAGGAAAAGGACGCTCCAGCCGAGTAACCTCTGGGGGATCTGCATGGTGGAGGGCTTCCTTGGGCAATGGTCTCCCTGGAAGCCAGAGCCGCCGCTCTTATAGGTGCCGGACAAGTGCAATTAAAGATTTCACCCATTTCGGATATCGGGAAGTGACACATCTCGCGTGATGCTGGAGGAAATCTCAGAACGGGCCGACATGCAATCATTAGGTCCAGTCTATGTCAGTCTTGACGTGGAAGGCACCTATCTCTGCGGAGCTGCGGAGAAAGCTCTCTCTGCCCCTGCCTCTGCCTCTGCCTAGTTCTCTGGGCAGTAAATCAAATCTAATAAACCCGACAATAAGCAGGCGCTCACATAAATCTGCAGAGTCCGAGTCAGAGTCCGAGTCAGAGTCCGAGGGCCCTGCATAAATAAATAAACGAGTTCGTGTCGGTCCCTCCGACCCTTGGCTCTGGCAAAAAAACGTATTTATTTTTATGCACATATTTATATTACACGCCCAGAAATGTATCTCTGCCTCCGACCCGGTCCCTGTCCCTGCCGGATAGTGTCGAGTGCGTGAGCCACACCGCACCGCATCAGGCAAATAACTTTAACATAATTCACTTAAATCTTTTTGTTTTAATCTTGAAAAGTGTTTCCCACAGAACGCCGACGCTGGCACGCAAAACTGACAGGCCGAGCAGATACAAAGATACGAGCGACAAGATACAAAGATGCGAGCTGTATCTACGTGGCGGAGATACTTGTGTTCTCTGGCAGCTCTCAACTTTAACGCCCGTCGCCTCGCAAAATGTTTTTCCGCAATCATCCCGAGTGTGGTGTCAATAGCTCCGACGTTCCCTTTAACTTTCTATATATAAAAATATATCTTTTGCTATTATTATTTGTTATTTTTAGACGCAGGACTTGTTGGCAAGTGGAAATGCAGGAAAAGCAAATCTCTTGACTTGTAATTAATATTTGAAACATAAATTGAAATAATTTTTAATTAAAAGAGATTTCCTTTATAAATATTTTCATTTATAGTTTTTAATTCCCTTTTTTACCTGAATAAAATATAAATTTAGTTCTTGAAGTAATTGCAAGTAACTCAAGCTTTTTTCCTCCCAGCCGCATTGACAGGCCTGCAATTTTTGAGAGATTACTTACCTCGAAACTGATTGCAGAAACCAATTAAAATCCGATGAACTTGCATGCGTATATATACAAAATATACTTTTCCGAAGCCATAATTGCAAGAAACTATTTTAATGAATTATTTTACAATGCAAATGGGACACGGGAAGAGGCCAGAACCAATCACTCAATTCGTTCGCTCTTCATAATTCACAGTTTTTCAGCATTCGTTAAATTTCCATTCACTTTGCCTCTTGCTCCTAATCAATAATTTAAATGGCCCGTGTTTTTGTGTGTATTTTGTTTATATATATTTTTGAGGAATTCCGTCCATCTTCAGTTATTATTTCGCTTGTATTTCTGATTAAATATCTTCAAGTGTCTACGGCCCTCAGACGTTGATGCTGCTTCTCTTGTTGTTTGGCATAAAATCCAATTATAGAATTTTCTATTAACTTAAAAGCTTCTTATATTTATTTAATTTGTTATTGTGTCTCAGTTAGGTTTGTGCCTGCTGCCAGGAAAGGCGAGTGAGTGCGGGGCTCATATCTATCTGTTATTATTATTGACACAGACATAGTGGAGGGCTTGGGCTTCGAGTTCTCGACACAGGAATGTTGCCATCAATTAGACACACACATCCAGGGGAGTGGATGTGAATTCTGAAAGGAATTTCCTTCATTTTTGCCACATAATTTGACGGATTTTCGATTGATTGAATTGTTTTTGCAGCAAATTAAAATGGATCTAGTTACTTAGTATTTACATATTTTTCCAGTTAAAGTTTTGTCTTCAAGTTTATTTATTTCATAAATTAAAAAAAAAAAAAGGTTTACAGGCCAGAGGGTCGTCATCTCGATCTTCTCTCCTACAGGAATTGCACCTGGCGTAGTTTTTGGCCGAGTGTCTGGAGGGGTCGTCGCCTGCGTTGCCTCATCCTCTGCACCAAGGGACCATAGGCTGGCTCATTGCCATCGCCCTCGTTGGAGGCCTCCTCGTCGTTGGCCACCTCCTCCGGTTCGTGCTCTGCCTTGACCCTGAAGGGCGTAAGATCGTCCTCCTCAAGGGGATCGTCCTTTTCGCGCACAGGAATGTTGACCAGCTGCCGGAACATGCGGAGATTCAGGGGAACATAGCGCACTTCGTTGCCAATGGTGACGGGCACCAGAGGAACACCTGAAAGGGCTCCGCTTAAGCCGCCATTGAGTCCTCCATTGAGGCCTCCTGCTAGCCCACTGTAGCCGCCCCTCAGGCCGCCTAAGCCCAAGCCCAATCCTCCCAAGCCTCCTCCGTAGCCTCCTGCCAGGCCTCCTGCCAGGCCTCCTCCATACATCGACGGCTCATTCCAGCCGTACATGGGCGGATAGCTCACTGGCAGGAGATCCTCGTCGCCGCGCTTCCGGAAGTACTGCATGGGATAGCCGACGGGATAGCCTATGGGCGCCCGGAGGAAGTCGCCAGTTCGTGCCGGTGTCGTCGTGGTTCCCGGATTGGTTGCATTGGCCATATTCGTTATGGTATTGTTCACGCCCGGTATAACGATCAGTGTGATATGGTCCTTGTCGTCCTTGTGCTTCTTAAAGAATGAGTGCATGCCCCTCTCATCATCGGCGCTCCTTCCCTGACCCATCTGCTCAAGCAGCTGCCTCAGATCCTTCTGGGAGAGAGAGAGTGGCTCTGGCTCTGGCTCCAGGACAAGATGCCGCGGCTCGGGACTCTCCTTGGGCTCGTCCTTGGGCCCTTGTCCTTCGGGGAAGTTGAAGGGCGACCGGGGCAGCAGGAAGAAGCTGCCCGGCGAGGGCTGACGGGGCGCCGACCTGCCCAGCTGGACGCCGGCTAGCAGGACGAGGAGGAGGATGCTTCTCTGGAGGCACTGCATTTTGCTGGACTCTGCAGATAAAACTGTGCTGGGTCCGGTCAAACTTTGCCACTTTTATAGCTCCAGTTTCGGCGGGGCCCTAATGAGCTCCAATTTATCCGGCTCTTATCGCCGACGCTTATCACCGATTTTGGCTGAAAAACTCGCGCTTTCATCGCGATTAAATCCATTAATCTCGCTTCGCCTTCGCCCTGGACTTGTTCTCGGCTCTTGGGCCATTTTTTTCTCCCCCCTCTGGGACGCTTTTTACTTGGCTTATTAGTTTCGAAGCCGATGAAGCTGATGTTAATTACACGTTGCTCGGATAAGCCAAATTAATGGGTTAAGTGACTCTTCTTTTGGGTTGACAGTTAATAGAACATAGTTCCTCTCTGGTATTAATAGTTTCTAGATAGTTACAGGAATATTTATAGGTCTCTCTTTGAATTTTTTATATATTCCTCCTACTTATTTCTTTGACATTTTGACCCAAATTGCTTGGCATGTCCTTGGTATTCATATTCCCAATGTTCCTTTTCATTTCACTCGATGCGGAACAAATAAATAAATATTTTGTAGCACTTGCACTTCCGCCAAGAAGAGAATCTAACGATATCGCCTGCCTCCTGCCTCCTGCCTCCTGCCTCCTGCCTCTCTTCAACTTAACACTTTTCCGCTGCGGCCATGGCTGTGTGTGCTTGTGTTTGTGTTTTGGCCTGGCCCAATGTGTCAAAGTCAAGTTGGTAAGAAGTTTGCTTTTTATTATTTTCTGTTGCTCTCGCTGTCGCTGGCACTTTTCTCGGGTTTCCTCTTATTTCTTGATAGCTTCTTCTTGACCAAACTATTGCTGGCCAAGTTCTTTTAGCCAACCTGAAAATATTCTACATTATGGCTATAAAGACTATATTTAGAAAAAAGCAAACAAGGAATGGGAAATGGCCGGAGAGTGGCGGGCTTAAAAATGTAAGGCCTTAAAGCGATTTTACGTAAACTTCTTTGATGTTTTAAATACAATTTAAAGGTGGTAGAATTTTTCTAGAAATAATTATATAATAATAATAATTAAATAAAATTAATAAAAAAGAAAACCCCTAAGCCTGACCTTCCTCCTAAAAGGCTTCTCATATGTTTCTGTTCTTCCTTTTAATTTTTTAAATTCAATAAAAAGTACCATTTTTTCAAATAAAAGTAAAGGCTGGGAGCGAAGGGCCACGGAGTTAATGGCATCGTCAAAAAATTGGAAAGGTTTATTTAAATTTCAACTTGTTTCGAAAACGTTTAAAAAGTTTTTGCGCTACTAACTGACTGCTGATAACACAAAGTCTCCTGCCAAGCCAGCCAGCCAGCCACGCTTCCTTCCCTGCCCCCCAGTTCGGGGCAACTTCTCGGCAAGAAGCCGCCCGAAAATATAAAACTCTTCCACCCCTTTTTTTCCGGCTCTGTCCCGAGGCCAAGTTAAAACAACTGACAAAAAGTTGTTGCCTCCAAATGGAAGCGAATCAAAGGGGGAAATTGGAAAATGGGAAAAGTGGGCCTCACAGTTTATGGAAGAAGGCCCGGGTAGGGCCCGGGGGGGCCGTGACAAAATTAGCACAAAATATATTTTACTTCTGAATTACCGAAACCCATTTCAGGGCCTGACAAGCTGGCAATAAAAATGGATGGATCCGGGGCTAAGATGCTTAATAAATTTAATTGCAGCATGAAGAAGCTTTAAGTGGTAAGGCCTTGAGTTTAAATATAATATAGTACAAAGCTTAAACTTGATAATATATTTACTTTATTGCATATTTTGTCTGAACTTTTTTGTGGCATCGAGAGAATGGGGATTTCTTGAGTTTTTGTGGCAAAAAGAATTAATTCAAGCAAATAGAAGCCTAAAATGGTAAAACCTTAAGTTTAAAGCAAAAGCAAAAAGAAGCTTTAAATGGTTATATAATATATTTAATATAATAAATATATATAAACATATAACAAATATAATAGTAAAAAATATAATAAAAGTATATATTATATAATATAATAAATATAATATAATAAAATACAGTTTAAAAGTAACCATGATATTAATTTTATTTCACATTTCCCCAGATAATTTCTATGGCGACTTCCTGATTTCCTGTTCCTGCTGGAGAGCTTAGTACAAATTATAGCCCTGATGCCATAATTGTGCCCCTCTTTCCCCCCACTCCATCCCCTTTTCCACCACAGTCTAGCCCATTTATTTTCCCCTTTTTTTGCCCGGCTCGCCAATGAATCTGTCAGTTTTTCAAATATCCCCAATGCCATTGTGCAAAGTTTCGAGTGGCAGCCACTAATATTGACAGCGCACAAATGTAGAACAAGGGTGTTCGGCTCGAGGGGGCAGCTCCGGCTACCAGCTAACAGGGAGGGGATCCTCTGGGGTGGCAGCACTGGAGGAAACGTGCCTGAGCACGTCTTCTACTTAACTTTGTTAAACACAAATGCTTTGGGCAAAGAGTTGCTCCGTCCTTCACGCGTCAGGCGAGTGAGTGGCGGAGACTCTTAGGGGGGTGGTTAGGGGTGCCAAAAGGGGCGGGGCTGGGGGAGGGGGAGTCTCAGACCAGCAGACATAATCGCATAAAGATAAAACAGTTTAACAGTCGCAATGAACAAAAGCAACTGATGGTTTTTGGCCCGGGAGACGGGGGACAAGCCATTCAATTGACCTCCCGCGGATTTCCAGGGGTGTGGATGTTCGGGTCTTCGGGTGTTCAAGGGGATTAGGCGGCTTTCCATGGGAGGGGCTAGGACTGAGACTAAACAAACAAAGACGGCCAGCGGCGCTCGTCGCGAAAATCTGTCAATTATTTAAATCGCCTGGCAAAAATCTTGGCCAGGTTTTCAGTTCGCCAGGGCAGGCCCTCGGGAGGGTTTCAAAAACGGCAGAATAAGTATGTATATATATTTGAAAATATGTATTTATTTATTTGGAATTCTAATTACATAAAAGCACTGTCAGAAAAAATTACAAAAAATATTTATGTTCACTTAAGTATTATTCTGATTTCTTTTATCAGAAAGAATGAAAGTTTAAGACTTTTATTTATTCTTACAACTTAATTTCTTTTCACGCAGCAGTATTGCACAGGTTCCTGGTTTTGTAACACTTATTAAAGGTTTTAAATAATTAACAATATTAACAAATATATTAGTTTTTTTAATTAACCTGTTTTAAAGTTTTTTTCGAGTGTACTTCCCACTAAATCTGCACCTCGTGAGCTGGGAGAATCGGGCCGTGTCTGCTGGTAATTATATCATAAATGTGGAGCGGATGCCAAGGGTTCTGTTCGGTTCGGAATCGGAATCGGAAACGGTATCGGTACCCAGGGCCAGGGTTGACAGGCTGCCCGGAGGTCGAAGGTGGCCGCTTCGAGCCTCTAATTATGGAATCAAAATCGAAACTCGAGGCGCCGCGATGCGAAATGTGCGCAAATTAAAATAATAAATCCGCCAAATTAAACACGGAACTCGTTAAGGCGAAAGCGAAATAAGAATGGGAAATAATGGGGAATGGGGGGTCGTCGCCGGGGATAGAGGACGGCCATAGGGATAAGGCAGGGCCTTATCCTTTTGTATCCTGCTGATGGCGGCTTCTTTTGACGTCGTCATTAGCAGCATTTACACGTCGCTCAAGGATAATAAGTAACCGGGCCAAGTGCGAAAATAAAGAAAGCGGAAGGAGCAGTCGCATGGCAGGGCAGGGCAGGCGCCTGCGAAGACTGACACAAATTAAACTGAAATTAGTTGCAACTCACTTTCGTCCCTCGGTCGGGAATTCCGCTTTTGCCTCCGAAAAATAACAAGAGTGGCGCGAAAAACCCGTTGACTGGACTAATGAGAAGTGTCTGACGGAGGGAGAAGTGAGAAAAAGTGCAGGAGAAACCCATGCAGACATGGCGTTGGCAACCCTGGCCTGCAGCAGGCAGCAGGTAACTCCCACCCAGACTTGTCTCTGTGGCTTCAAGTAAATATAGATGCATTTCTTGTAGATAAAGTAGATAAAGTAGATAAAGTATACACTTCTCTTGTTAAATTGTCAACTCTGCAACGAATCTGAATTTCTTCGAGTGGTGCTGGCAACTCTTTTGCCGGTCTTGGCGTTGATTGACCAACGCAGGGCGCCACACGCGCCTGATCAACGTTAATTGACCGAAAATTGTTTTGACGTTGACCGCGACCGTCGCTGGCCTTAAATGCCTCCTGCCGTTGAGTCCTTCGGCGCCATTTATGACTTGGCCATTGTCCTCGGCCACCGCAAACGTTCAACCAGCTCTCTCGCCCTGCCCCCCCTCGGAAAAGCCGCCCATCTGCGAGTGGCTTTGATGGCTGCCGTGGAATCCTGCGGCGGTTGTTGCTGTTGCTGTTGCTGCTGTTGATGTTGCTGCTGCTACTACTACTGCTGCTGCAGCAGTTACTGCAGTTGCAGCTGCGGTCCCTCGCTCAACTGCCACAGTCAGCGATAAAACCACAAAACAGCAACAGCCATAAGGAGGGGGTGGCAACTCTGGGCCCCGAGTAAGGAGGGGCGAAGACAGGGGCGTGCAAGAACAATGAGGTGATAAACTTGCAGGCTCAACGCATGACAACGATACCCACCAGCAACAGCAACAACAGCGGCGACAACGTCACATTTTGATGGCTCCTTGGAGAGATGGCAACCCTCTGCTTGACGTCCGCGCCACCCTGAGACACTGGGAAAGAAAAGGCAGCAAAAGTTCTGGAAAATATTAAAATATTTTTGGTAAAAATATCCTAATTTCTATAAAAGAAATAAGACATTTATCTAATGTTCTCAGTTTGTGTATGTTTTGTTTTCGTGATTTTAAGCACGCTAGGCAACTCTTTTTCTAACCAGCTTAGTGTGGCCAGCTCTCTTAAGTTTAAAGGCTTAAAAATGCAAGTTCTAGGCCCAAAAAGTGTCATTTTTTTTCAAATAATTACTGTACGGTATGCAGAGATTTTTAAATATAAATTCCACGATTTTTCTCCAAGTGTAAGTAAGCAAGCTGGAAAGTGCAGTCATCCTTTCTTCGCTCGCTCTCTGTGCATGCAAACAACAAAGGAAAATCAGTAACAGCAGATGGTTGGGGGCGATGTCATAGTCTACACCACCACGAGCACACCCCCCCCCCTACCCCTTAGGACCTCCCCTCCCCTGTCGGCGAAACCCTTCTCGCTCGTCTTGTGTACGGGATTTTTTGCTGCTCTTTAACGTGTTTCAAAAGAAAGTTGGTTGACTTTTGAATGACTTTCTTGGCGCTTGGCGCTTGGCCCGCTCTACTCTACCCTCCCCTCCCCCCTCTGCATGTGCCCCCCCTCCCCCCCTTCTGCATGTTGTTTTGTTGTATTTGTTTGTTTTATGTGTTAAGTGCGCTGGGCCCAAGCGCGCAAATTTCTTCTTGTAACTGATGCTGACGTTGACATCGCAGCCCCAAGCGACCCCGCCATTCTACCATTCTGCCATTGCGACCCCTCCAAAAAAAATACCATCCCCTCCCATGTAGTATGTATAGACATATATATATACAGTCGAGTCGAAAATCTAGTTACAATTAAAGTGACAAGCTGGCAACACCAAAAACAAAGTCGCGGCCAAATTCAAAGAAATTGCATTCGCTTTGGTTGGGAGAGAAGGAAAGGCTTTTCGACGCTTCAGAGTTATTTAAAATGTGGAACAACTGGGGGAGGGACTTGAAATGTGGTATCAAGAAAAATGTTAAAAAAGAAATTAAGTTATTAAAGAACGCATACAATTTCCATTATATATTATTAAGTTAAATAAACAATTGTTATTATATGACCAAAGTAAGAGTAAGCTAATCAAAAATAATAAAAACGTTTGAATTCGCTAGATTTTCCATTAAATACTGAGCTCAACTCTTGAACAGACAACAATAATACACCGTGTCTACCTGAGAGACAGCAATAAACCTGAAAAAAGCGATTAAAGGACCAACACGAGGTACATTTTTAATATAAAGCGCTGAAGAAATAAACATTGGGGGAAGTCCAACACGGACCTTGCAGGGGGACTATTCCAGCGGGAAATTTACTTAAAAGCCAGAAAATCGTAATGAAAGCAACCTACATTTGATAAAACCCAATGATAAATGCGTTAAAAGCACAAGCTTTAGTGTAAACTTTTGTTTTTATCGCTGTGTTCCCATTTTAACAACTTATATCGATGTATAACAGAATATAACAGTTTATAACAAAGACAGAGAGAGAGGCATCCCTCGATTGACTCTTCTGGCGAGGCTGATCGGAGATCAAATAATTCTTAATAAACTAATTATTGTTTGTCTTTGTTATAAACTGTTATATCAATGTATAACAGAATATAACAGTTTATAAAAACGACAGAGAGAGAGGCATCCCTCGATTGACTCTTCTGGCGAGGCTGATCGGAGATCAAATATTTATTAATAAACTAATTATTATTTGTCTTTGTTATAAACTATTATATCGATGTATAAAAGAATATAACAGTTTATAACAACGACAGAGAGAGGCATCCCTCGATTGACTCTTCTGGCGAGGCTGATCGGAGATTAAATATTAATTAATAAACAAAATATTAATTAAATTTATAATTAAAAAATAAATACCAGCTTTCCTTTAGTTAACTTTTTTCTTTATTATTTTTGAAAACTCGTTTTCCTTAACCCTTGTGGGCCAGCTTTTTTCCTTAATCCCTGTTATCGTTTCTTCCATCTCTAGTTGCCGCCTTGGCGCTGGCGATTCCGATTACGATTCCGATTGTTGTTGTTGTTGAGGCGGCGGCGTCGCTGCTGCTGCTGGCGGCGCCTCTGGTTGTTGTTGTTGTTGCCGCCGTTGATGCGTCGCCTGTTGTTGTTGCCGCCATTGATGCGACGACGACGCTGCTGCTGCTGGCCGCGTCGCAGGTTGTTGTTGCCGTTGCGGTTGCGACGACGCCGCACATTGTTGTTGCCGAGGCCGTTGCGGCGCCGCTGCTGCAGCTGCTGCTGCTGCCGGCGACGGCGGCGCTGCTGCTGCTGCAACTGCTGCTGCTGCTGCGGCCGACGGCGACGCCGGCGGTTGTTCTGCTGCTGGCGAGGATGGTTCTGCTGCTGCTGCTGCGCCTGCGAGTCCTCCTCCTCCTCCTCCTCCTGCTGCGGCTTCACCTCCGACTCCGACGCCTGCTGCTGCTCCGCCTGGTTGCCCTCGGTGGTCTCCTCCGCCGGAGCTGGAGCTGGAGCTGGAGCAGCCGCCGCCTGGTCCTCCTTGATCTGCTTGATCTCGCCAACGCGAACGCTGGTCACCTCGTCGCAGGGCACATCGCTGTAGATGACGACGTTGCCGTAGTTGCAGACGATCTGGTCCGCCTGGCGCTGCTTCTCCTCCACGGCCTGGCGGCCCTCGATGGCGCCAATGGAGCCGCGCCTGTCCTCGATCTCGTAGATGCTGCCCGTCTTGGTGATGAAACCGGTAACTTGGAGAGGCTTAGAGCCGGCAGCGGCAGCGGCAGCGGCAGCGGCAGCGGGAGCGGCAGCGGCAGCGGCTGGGGCGGCCGCCTCCTTAGGCTTGGCCATTTTCATCTCCGACTTCATTTCGGGCATCTACAGATTATTTATTTATTTAATTACTTACTTAATATTTTAAATAGATTCTTAAATAATTATTACCTTCTTCTGCTTGGTTGGCGGCGCATTCACAATCATGGGCTTCTCCTCCAGATGCGGAGCCACTGTGGAGCTCGTCCTGGGAGCCACCGTTTGACCTTTTCGACACGTAATAATATTTAACAAGAAAAAAAAGAGCAAAGAAAAACACACACATTATCGTTAATATTTATGTGGAAGGCTGGAGGGGTGGCAAAAAAATTTACCGCTCACCAGCGAGAGGTCGCTGGAAAGGGCCGTGGCCCAGACCAGGACCAGGATCATCCCGAATCCCTTGCCGCAAATCATGACCAAGCTCTTAGCACGTCTCTGCTCGATCGACTGAATCGATTTTCGGCCGATATTCCCAACTTATATTAACTTTCTGGCCGCCATTCCCTAACGGCATTTCACCAAGAAATTCTTCTTGTTTTTTTTGTTTTTTAATTTCTTTAGTTTTTAGTTTTTGGTTTTTTTTTGTTTTGCATAATTAAGTCCGCGGGTTCAAAGCGTGTCAGCTGAAGAGTGGCCAAGGGGCGACCCATTTTACAAGAGAGTGCACAGGGAAAAAAAGGGGAAGAGAGGATCATGAGTTTAGCAATTCCAAAAAAAATGATTCTCCATCAAAAGGAGAATCTTAAATACTTTAATCTTAAAACATATTTTTATAATTTTTTTTTATATTCATTTATTGGCTTCTAATATTTATTCTCTTCGATTTTCCACAGTGTAGTCCCTGTTCCCCTCTCCACCAAGCAGAGTTCAATGGCTCAAACTAATTAGCATTCATATTTCTTCTTCGGTTTTCGCCGCCGTCTTTGGATTCTCGTCTTTCTGCGCCTGATTTTCTCATATGCCTCGATTATGCAAATTGCTTTCTTGGCCGAATTGACCTTAAGCCACACACTGACTGAAAGCCAAAATGCTTAAAATATGTAGAAAAGATTTGGAGATGTGCAAACTCAGAGATCCACACTAGGCCAATTAAGTATTAATTCGATTTTCTGCGGCGAAAAAACGCTCGTGCTCATAATAATGTTTTTCACCTTGTAAAAATAGCTGTAACTCCGAGAGCTAGTCGTGGCCAAAAACCAGTTTTCTAGAGTTATTTACTTACTTATCTTTGTGTTCAATTTTTGTATTCTATTTCGGGTCGAGCATTGCGGAAGAATAAGTCATTAATAACACAGTAATAAATTTATGGATTTCATAATTAAAATTAACATTTAGAAGCAAAGACTTCCCCTTCTTTTTAAATAGCAATACAAAATGAATGAAGACTTTCACCCACTCAAGTTATGATTCATAGTTTCTTTACTGATTTTATTCAAGTTTTCAGTGCTAATAAATAAATCGCAGATTGATAATCACTGAACCAAACTCAAGTCGTCGAATGGTTTTATTTGTACTTTCCAATGCTTGTATGTTGTATGTGTTAAAAAACCAAATAAAAATCTCCCAACATCGAAAAGATATTTGAAGAAGTTTATTGATTTTTATGGGGAATAATATGAATTGATTTAAATATAAAAATTATATATTAGACCCCTGTTATTTGATTTGTATTAATTAAATAACTAAGCAGCTATGGCAGGCCGGGGATTAAATACATTTCTTGTAATAGTTTATTAATAAAACTCTGGCTGAACAACTTAATATAATCTTGGTCTGCTAGGTAATAATAATAATAATATTACTTTGCGCATATTTGTAATTATAAATATTTTTTTAACGAGAGAAAGCCAGCTGTTACTCCCAATAAAATATATCTAAATAACCTGAATATTTTTATTTCAAAACTTAATAGTGCCTTGAAAGTCCAACAGAATTAAAAGTCCCAGATTAAAGATCTCGTGTTGCAAAAATTATATTATTTATTTATTACCTTTACTAAAAAACAAAAAAAAAAAAAGGGGGAACATAATAATAATGTTAAAAAATGAGTTATCTGCTCAGTTCTTCTGCTTCTGGGCGTAGTTTCGCAGGGCCTCGGCGAGCTCGGATAGGGCCGATTTCTGGGCCTTCTCCTCCTTCTTCTCCTGCTGCTTCTTCAGCTGCTTGCAGAGCTTCTTCAGCTGCTTGCGCTCCTTCTTCGCAGATTTCTTCTCGCCGCTGTCCTCCTCGGAAGACGAGGAGCCACCGCGCTTCCTTCGGCGGCTCAGCTCCGCGCATTGCTGGAGGAGCTTGGCGGCCTCGTCATCGGGCTTCGGGGTGGTGGTGGTTGTGGTTGTAGTGGTGGTGGTGCTGGGAGTGGTGCTGGGAGTGGTACTTGGAGTGGTACTAGGGGTCGTACTAGGGGTTGTACTAGGGGTCGTGGTACTGGGCGTCGTAGAGCTAGTGGTACTTGACTCCGACTTGGGCTTCTCAGTGGTAGTGGTTGTAGTGGTCGTTGTGGACTTCTCCTCTGGCTTCGGGGTGGTAGTAGTGGTTGTGGTGCTGCTTGTTGTGGAGCTACTGGCATCCTCCTGGGGCCTGGCCATAATCGAGGAGCAGCTGGCCACCAGTAGGAGGCTGATTATCAACGGGGCCGCACGCATATTCGTCTTATTTGATTTCACTCGAATCGACAACTAAATGGAGATCACCGCCGGGCATTTGCTTAAATAGAGACGGCACTTAGCGGGTCTCCGAAGACTCCACCTCTCCACCCGCGGTCGGACACGACTGGTTTTTGGGCTTGCCGCTAGAAAAACGTCTATAAATTGTCATTATACACTTTTTTCAGATTTCGGGGATTTTTCTTAATGCCCTACAGTGGTAGTTCTAGGGTCCATGGGCTGGGAAGGAAGTGATAAAATATATATATTTTATATATAAAAGAAACAAAAGAGAAAGGCAGGAAATAGTTATAAAGTTTAAGTTAAAAGTGTGTTAATGTTTAATTATTTAGCTCAGCATAAGCAACATTTACACATTTAATTTCTAATAGAATGAATCCAAATATAATTTGTATTTAGTGTTTTTTACAGCCACAAATGCCGCAGCCTCCAGGGATTTTTTGAATGCCCAACAAAAGTATAAGTAAGTATCCAGAAATATGCCAATGTATCAAATGGTATTTTGTTTCCTCCCCCACTCCGCCTGCTGTTTGTGTTATTTGCGATGGTCATTAGCGGATTCTGAGAAATGCCTGGTTCTATGAACAAATTAATCAGGCTGTTGGTGTCGTCTGGAACAGGAATAAAGCCGTAATAACAGTGTGTCTAGTTCAGCAGCGGACTCCGACGCAACTTGGCGATCCACTCCATGACATTGTTTAGCTGGCGCTGCAGATTCGCGCCCTCGACCAGCAGCTCGATGCAAGCCTTGAACTTGGACGCCGCGTTGCGTAGACTTAGGGGCGGCAGAGCCCTGGAATCAAAAAGGGAGTCATCTTGCTGACTTATTTTAAGAATATTTAAGAACTTACGAGAACCAGTGCAGGGGCTCCACGTAGCCCTTGGACTTGTCAGCCACCTGGCGCTCAACGCGGATTCCCGAACCATCTCCGACGCCTACAACCCGGCACAGGGCCTTGAACTTGGCGCTGTTTTCTGTGGGAATCTGGACCGTGGACACGGAGCCACTGTCTCCCAGCTGGAAGCGCCCGCGGGCCAAGAGAATGGATCCACTGGCGATTGCCCTTTCCAGATTAACGCGACTCTGCACGTTCTCCTCGATCAGGTGGAACATCTCCAGGTACAGGTTATCCAGCAACTGCCCGGCTGCCTCCTTCTCACTCATGGTCGACGGCATTCTCGCTTATTTACTTTTAAAATATAGAATTTTCAATCAGGAGATTGCTTTAGGTAATTTTCACTTTGACTTTTACAAAGTAAATGTCTCAGGCTCAAGTTTCACTGATGATTTAAGCTATGCCTGCTTGGTTTCTTGTAATGAAAATATCATGGAAAATTTGTAGAAACTTTACAGGCATTAATTTAATTTGAACTCAGCTAAAGCTAGTTTATTTCTTGGTTTGGGGGAATAACTCTTCAGAGAATAAGTTGAAAGAAATATAAAGGTATAAATATAAATGTACAAAATTAATTATTAAAGTATTATAAAATATTAAATATAATTACAAGCGTATTTTAAGCCTACTCCCATTATCTTATAGACTTAGATGGATGTAAGTTTAATATATTTAAAAATATAAAGCAAGGTTAAAGAATATTTTATATAATAATTTAAATAGCGCCTCTATTTTTATATTTATTTCCTTCAGGAAAAATCCTTAAAAACTCCAGCTAAGCTTTGGATTAAATTCATAACTTTAGAGTTCAGTTGAAGGCGATCTTAGCTTTTTAATTCTCCGCAATTTTCCCTTTTTTATTTTCATTTTTTGTTGTTCCGCTGCACGCTTTTGCGGCGCTCGCTCATAATGCCGCTAATTGTTTATCAATTACACTTGTTAATTGTTTAATTCGACTGCAAAGTGACGGAATTGAGGAATATCATACAAATTGCGACATTTATCCGCACACCTGATGCCCCTTACTTTTTTGCTTGCCGCCTGATTTTGTTGTTGTTTTTTGTTGTCTGTTTGCAATTTGTACAAGTAATTGAATAAAAAGCGCGCTACAAAAAAGCAAGTAATTAAAAAACGACGCACCGAACGAAGGAGCAAAGAACGCGCAGAAGGGGTGGCAGGGTGGAGGGCTGGAAGGGCGGCCTGCTGGGCGGAAGGATGGCATTCGGATGGTTTTCCGGGCGGGGATTTCAGGTCGCACAAGAACCACCGCGTAATCCATATGCAGCAATTTAAATGCAACAGAGAGAATATGTTAATTGCGTGTGAAACCGCTGCGCCGAGTCTCATCGCCACTTGCGATATTTGCCTTTATTTATTACTATTATAATTATAATTTATTTGCACGCTTGTTTATTTTATTCAGCTCCTTATGGCGACGACATGTTGCCGCCTCTCTTTCTTGCCATATTTGTTTTTAATTAGTAACTTGGAGGGGCTTAAAAAGGGCAATTAACTTTACACTTAATACTAATAACCTTATATTTATATTCATTATAATTCCCTTAAAAGCTCCATCTTTGTA
This sequence comes from Drosophila triauraria, assembly GCA_014170255.2. Taxonomy (NCBI): domain Eukaryota; kingdom Metazoa; phylum Arthropoda; class Insecta; order Diptera; family Drosophilidae; genus Drosophila; species Drosophila triauraria. The sequence goes on from CM024333.1 coordinate 17,529,690, forward strand.
TTGGAAAAGTGTCCCAGTGCCAGCTTTGATGCCCAATTATTTCCCCCGATGCCTCTCATATATAATAACCTTTAAATTTGGCTGCTGGAGCTCGTTGCTGGATCGGATTCCCGTAACCAAAATTCCCGGAACTCCCGGCAACTTCTAGAGCCACTGAAGCTCGAGACAATTACCTTGTCAAACTTTCGTCAGTCAGCCTGGATATCATTCCGGGAACTCGAACATCTTCCAACTTGTTGAAGCTCCCTTTCTGGGCTTCATTCATTCCATATTCAGAGGAAAGTTCGGCTTACAATGCCCCAGAAACTATTGATTCTCCGGTTTCGCCGCTCAACTATTTGCAGATGGCCCAGAATTACCATCATAAGCACCGCCATAATGAGCAGAAGAAGTTCAAGTCGAGTCTGAGTTGCAAAAGTCTGCCTGTCAAGTGGATTTCCATCTTTATTTCCAGATAAAACAAAGCCAACCCCTCCCCGTCCCCGAAGGCAAGGGAAAAATTCACCTATTTCACCTTTGGCTCGATGCAAATTTTGTGCTGACAAGTGCGTTTTTCGCAAGGAATGTGCTTTAGTTCTCCTCGTGGATGTTACGCCATTTTGTGTCGGCCCATTACGTATTCGCATGTCGCGCATACGCCCCGTTGAACCGCTCCTGGGCGCTGCAAAACGCTGAATGAACCGATGCGTCGTTGCCCCGAAACAAAGTTGGGTCAGGGACTAAAAGCCGAGTCCTTAGAGCGATCTAAGGCCGGATCTAAATTTAGAGCGTCGCCACGAAGGCGAGGACGAGCGGAAAACGAAGACATTCCGGGGGCAGGCGCAGGCGCTGGCAGCAAGCGTGGACAGTGGCAGCGACGTCGGCAGCGCAGGACTTAACAGAGCCTTAACAGGATGGGAACAGATTTTCCTTTCTGCCTTTTCGCGGCGCAAATGAAACTTCCTTGCAAAGTCCTTCGCTGCAAAGTAAGTTTTTTGCAAAGCCTTTATTTATTTTTTCCCCCCTATTTGCTTTTAGTTTTTTTTTTTTGTGGTGGCATGTTTAAGGATTTGGATCAGCTAAAAAAATGTGGACTTGTTCATATTTCTATGAGAATTTAAATGTTGTAAGTCCCTAAATGCCTTTTTAGACTTAGAAAATAATTAAGGACTTTTCTTGCCAGGAATAAATCAAAAGTATAAATACTTCAACTGAAAAGGGTCCAAATAAATTGTATAAATTAGCTTATTAAGTTTGGATTTCATTTTGAAGCCAAAAGGCGTTAAGCTAATTTATAAAAATTTTAAACTAATTTATAAGCATTATTTTTATAAATTCTTTACCCTTCTAAATTGATTTTATTAAGAAATCGCACTGGCCACCTTGAGTTTTATTCGTAGTAATTAATTTAGGCTATATTTATTATTTAAAAAATTAAAAATAATCGTTAATGCTTGACTGAGAATGGTTTTTTATTTTCGCTCCTACTTCTTGGCTTGAAAAATGTATTTTAAAATATTATTTAGGAAAAAACCAACTACTTGGACTGGCTCGGTGCATCCCCTGTAAATCTTGCCACCGTCCCACCCCCGTATTCGCCCAGAGAAATGCCAAATGCATTTCAATTGCTTCCAATCCTCGTTGCACTTCATTAAACTCAATGTCGAAATTCGACAGGCCATGGCAAGGGTGCAGGTGTGCAGGTGCCGGTAGAGGTACAGGTGTGTGGGGCGGAGAGTGTTGCCACGTGACCTTCACACAGCCACATGGACGCACGTGGTGGGGCGAGGGTGTAGGTCATCACGTAGTCCTGAAATAAAGGCACAAGAAATACATATATGTACATGGTGAGTAAAAGAATTGACAGCCCAACGGGGAGTACACTAAGGAACAGCGAGGTATTTTGGTTTATTTGAAGTACCTGATATTAAAAGCTTTATAAAATATATATAAATAATATTTTTGTTTAACTGGTGACATCCCAAAAATATTATAATTACGATTTGCTCTTTTCTGTTTATTAATTTAATATTTATTTATTAAAAACAAATCTCTGGCAAGTCAGGCAGCTTTTTCTTATTGTGAAAAAGGCTTCCCCGAACCACATTTGTACATTCTAATCAGCGCCATCCCCGAAATAATCAGATTAGATAATGTAATTTCACCCGGCACTCTTTTTACACGTTTCTGCTCATTTCTCTGGGATATTCACCGGTCCTTCTCTGTGGGCATTCGCAGTGTCCGTTGGTATGTCACTTAGACGGCGATTGGCAGGAGAAGAGTGCGCCCAGCCTCACCTGCCTCACCTGCCTCACCTGACTGAGCCAGAAGCATTTTCCATGCCAACGCCTGCCTCCGTGGGAGCTCCTCGTCACCCTCTACCTTGGCACCTGCCACTTCCGCCTCCTCTCCCCTTTTTTTGCTGCATACTCTTAGGCATTTGACAAAACTCGGATAAGCTGAGGCCTCCCAGTGCCATTCCCTTGATGAGCCGCAGTCCCAGCCACTTAAATGAAGGCAAAGAGATGGAAATTCCGAAGGAAAATCCTGGAGAAACCGGGGCTGAGGGCTGAGGTCTGAGAGCTGAGGCTTAGTTTGAAAAGTAATCGAATGCTATAATTTCCATTAAACTGATTTCCCACGAGCTAGTGCAAGTCAGGCCGGCAAATGTTGCAATGTTGATGACCGTCTCGATATTGGGGGCACCCGAAGGGGCGAGGAGCCAAAGATCGAGTAAAAGCCGCCAGTTAATGGCCACATGCATAAAAACTTGCAGCAAGCGGAGACCCAAAGAGGACACGGCTCAAACAGCAGCAGAGAAAATAGTGGAAAATTCATGAGAAGGATGAGGCTGAGGCTGAGGTGGAAATGTCGGAGAATGGAGGCTGAAAAGTGGCTCCATGCAGCCCATCCATCTGCTCCAGACCTCGCAGGACCTCCGGCCAAACGTCACGGAATGAAATATAAATTGAATTAACTTGCAAAGTTCCATTTCTGTCGTTGGAACCTTCAATAGACAGAACTAGTACGTATCAATAATAACAGCAGTGGGTGCTCCTCTGCTGGGCAATTCGGTACAAATAGTTCGTATTATATCTGGTTTTCTGGTTGACATCGGATACCCTTAACTTGACCGTATACATTCCAATAAATAAATGCGTATTTATTTTCTTGTTTGGTTTTGTTGTTCTTGAAAAGCTGATGCCACAATCGAAGGCATCCCAATAAACTAAACTTACTTTATATACACGTATTTATTTGTCTTTCAAAAACAACATTTAAAACAGGTATCTTTCAGTTTCATCTCATACAATTATGCACTAAGATAATAAAATCGTAGACTATAAATTATATATTATAAACATTTATGAACTATCTGTTATATTATTATAGGAATTAATCAAGTTTATAAACCTAGAGAGAGGTAAAAAGTCTCAAGAGCACGCAAGTACTCGGCCTGGGCATCTCTGCTTTAAGTGAACAGTGTTGGAATTCTACAAATTAAATACATTTTAAGGATGCTAATTACCTCAAGACTTCTTTCCTCTTCTTTCTATTTAACTGAAAATATTATTTTGTATTGGGAATTTATCTTAACTTTGAGCTAATTGTTTTTTATGCATTTTACTTAAAATATATTATTTTTGGCACTTATAATTTTTAGTTAGTGAAGTGTAAATTAAAAAAGACATATATAAAAGTTTCTTAAAGGGAAGTACATTTGCTTTGCATCTTTTGAAATGTAAAAATGTTTTTTATTTTAGTAAATTATTTAATTGTTTTTTTACGACGTCTTTAAAATTGCAATAAAATCCATCGTAAATGATTTTGAATCTATCTTTCAATACATAAGTTTGTCATTTGATTTGATTTGAATAAATGGATTTCGGTGGAGTTTGTTGTTTGTTTTGCCCTTAGCTATAACTCACAATTTACGACTGTTCAAAGTGCAGGAAACAGAAATACAGAAATACAAAATACGGATGACAACCCTATAAATAAATACTGAAACCGCTTGAACCAAATGGCCTAAAAAATCCAGCGAAATAAAATTTGGATTGAATCAATCAACAAGATGGCAAATGGCGAAAATCCGCTTACGGTCCAAGTTCTCCTTCGCCAGCGATCGCCGTCCCACGTTGGAGTTCGGTTTTTCTACAAAGAAAAAAAAAAAGAAAAAGAAAAATAGAAACAAAACAATAATTCCTAGACGTAAACAAGAGCCAGACTCAAGTGTCTTGTGTTTATAACTGGCGCTGGGTGGAAAGTCCCGCGGCTGCGGCTCATCTGCCCGGGAACTCTTATCACCGCCGGTCAGTCGTTGAAAAGCGCGGAGAAAACACCGAGTGGCGCTCCTGATTTTCGGATTCCGGGATTCCTGTTCCTGGTTCTAGTCCTGGTTCTGGTCCTGCACTTAAGCCGCTTTGGGCATATATGGAAAGAGGCAAGTCCGGGCTAAGCCACAGCTGCTGCTCCCAAAATTGCTGGGGACTCTCTAATGCCGTCTAGCAGACACTCGAAGCAAAGACAAATATTACTTAAATAATTTTTGAAACTTAAGGAAAATTTAATAATTTAGAAAAGAAATCCAAATTAAATACTTTTTTGTATAAATGTATTTAATTATTAGTAACTCTCGACCCTTAAAGCAACTTCCAAGTCCTAAAAAAATATATATGTATAAATTCTTTTCCGTGTAGAGAACCTTTTGGGGGAACGGGGTCCTGCCAGGGAGCAAGGCATAGCCTGGGAACCAACGGAGACGACTGTCACCTGCGACTTATGCAAATCACTAAACGACCGACCGAGGGACCCGGCGACCGAGCGACCGAACAGCTGAAAATAATTTTCCACATTTCCGTTACAAATAAAAACCAATTCACTTTGCTAATATGGCCACACAGCCAAAGACTCATCCGGAATAGAAAATAGCCGGTTTTCCGAGGGCTAAAATGGCAAAGTGCCATGGGAAAAGCGGGAAAGGGAAAGGGAAAGCGGGTAAGGGAAAGCGGAAGCGGGAGCGGGAGCTAACTGCGTTTTGGATACGCAGGCCCATTTGCTAAAGTTTATGCACGCAATGCAATAATTTTGTTGCACAGTGTATGCCCTTTAAAAAACTGGGTTCTTTGGTTAGTTTCTTAGATTTCTAAATTAAAATTTAAGCTTTAAAATTAACCACATGCTTATTATTAAATATATTTGCCAAAGGCTTTTGACTCTTATAATTTAATATTAAAATGTATTTATGAACTATTGGAATTAAAATAATACGAAGAAATAATTAAGAAGTGTCAAAAATAAATTAAATAAAATCCTTCAACCCTTAAAAAATATATTTAAAATTAAATAATGGAATTTCAGACTTACATTTTGTTTATAAGAAAGGGTATTTCCCTTGCCGAGCTGAGGTCCTGCGGTCTTGTAATATTTTCATGAGCCGCCGCTTACGAGTCCCCTTTCCTTTTTTCTTTTCTGCATTTGTCGGCTGTCAGTTGGTCGGTTTGTCAGTCAGTCAGTCAGTCAGTTTGTCAGTTAGTCAAGTTGCAGGAGCCGTCGCATTTGCAAGTCGTTAAATGCCTTTGCAGCTCGTCATTGTGGCTGCACTGCCAGCACAGGCACAGGCACTGGCACAGGCACCCCTTCCTTGGGGCAATGGAGACCGCGAGCACCACCCTTCGGGGATTCAGAGCTCAGGACTCAGGATTCGGGGTTTCGGGGTCTGTTTCGTGTCGCTGGCATTGTCAATGCTCTCGACTTCCTTCCGTTGTGGCTAACAAATTCGAGTCGCGCATGCAGGGCAAACATAATCATCATTATTGCAGCAATCAGCATATTTGGCAGGCTCAAAGTCAGGCGCTGTCGCTGTCGCTGTCGCTGTCCTGCGGGAGAAACGCGCAGAAAATCATTGTGCATTTTCCCCGGGCACCGTGCCGCGGCTTCGTGAAAAGCGTCCCTCCCCCGGTGGTCGCCCCCTTTGGCTCTTCGTTTAGTTGTGTGGTTATGCTTAATATCCGTCATTAAAACGGCTGTTGTTTTTACCGAACCGCAGAGGAGGCTACACCGGGCACTGTACAAAAATTTCGAAGGTTCTGGAATTTTTACAGATTTTTTTTTAATTTTTCCAAGGCATGCTTAGGTTTTTTTCTGGATTTTCTTATAGAAAAATATTTTCTTTGGTAAATTTAGTTATGTTTATATATTTATTTTTTAATTTTAAATATTTCCTATTTATATTTAATAATAATTGAATATTCCATAATCTTGTGTAGTCTCCCTTAACCCTCCTTAGCTTCCTCTCAGTGCCAGGACCTCTTAGGCCAAGGTGCGTGGGTTACCTTCGGCCTCCATTTGCCACTGTCCTTCACCCATCGCCCCAAACCCAAACCCAAACTCAGGCTCGGGGAACCCCACTGAACCCGGCTGAACCGAGCCGAGCCCATACACATGCATTATGCAAATATTAAATATATTGCCCAGTGCATGGCGCGATAAGAATCCATTGCGCAAAAATTAATTAGTCAATTTGCATGAAATTTATGTACAAAGCGCGAACAAACGAAACCAAAAACGCGGCAGAGGGGCGGCCTCAAGGCAAAAAGCGAAAGGGGGGACTCTGGGCTAAACATATCTGGCTCGACCTGAACGAAGCCCCACACAGACCACAGGCGGCACGGGAATAAATAAATGCAAACCAAACCTAAAAGCAAAGAAATTTAAGAGTGACCTTAAACGACTTGACTTAAATTGCCAGAGTTTATGTTTTAAAGGAAATTCAAAGAAAGAGAAATGCTTTAATTTATCATTAAATAAATTATTAAATTAAAATAAACTTTTTAAATAATAAATAATACTTAGGCCCTCCCTTAATTTTCTTATATATAATAATAGTATTTTTAGTTCCACAAATACCTTTAAACTAAAATCCTAAACTATTTGGTTTACACATCTTGGTAGGCCAAGTTTCTTGCTTCTGATTTGTGGCAGGCTGTCTGTATTAACTTCATTGAGAGTTTCGGTGTCAATCTGAAAAGTACTAGTGAAAAACATAAAAGAAATATATGTTTTGGCCATAGAAACGCACAGAACCAACCCAGGCAAGACTCAAATACAAGGCAAACACAATAAGAGTGACTTTTACGTTTGCACCAAGAAGATTAACACGTTTTGCTAAAGAGAAACTTCTAGAACATTTTACGGTAAGAAATAAATTAGTTAAGCCATTTTTATTTTAAAAAAAGCGAACCTTGCCTATTTTTACCGAAGAATAAAATAACCCTTTTTTTTAGTTCTATTTAGAAAATATTTAAAATGTTGAAAATATTAAAATTATCTTTCATTTTCCTGCTTTTTAGAGTGACATCTTCAAGGAGGATCCCGGCTTAATACCACCGAGCTTTGTTTTAAAGGCAACAATTAGCCAGGATTTTTTTTGGCACCGTCCCAATCTTTGGCGGCTTCACAAGATTTTGTTATGTGAGTTTTTGATTTAATTCCGAGCAATTACCGATTACTAATTGCAATAATTGCAGACTTTTTCCGGCACCTGAATCCCCTCTGATCCCGAGAATGGTCCAGTTCTGGGAGGTGACCTGCGACGGCTGCCAGACCTGGGGCATGGTCAGCTACCGGTACAAGTGCCTGCGCTGCGAGGACTTTGACCTGTGCGCCGCGTGCCACGAGCGCGGCCTGGTGGCCGTCGGCCACGACCAGAGCCATCCCTTCCAGTGCCTGATGGATCGGGCCACGCGCGAGCTCCACTTTGCCGGCGAGCCGATCCCGGAGCTGTGCGCCGACAGCTTCACCTGCCCGGTCTGCGGCGAGATGGGCCACTCGGCTGAGGAGCTGGTGGCGCACGTCCAGGCCCGCCACCCCGACGCCCGCACCGACGTCATCTGTCCGCTGTGCGTGGCGGTGCCGCTGGCCCATCCGGCCAGGGTCAGCAACATCGTCAGCCACCTGAGCACCATGCACCGCTTCCGTCCCAGCGAGGGCTTCCGAATGCCCGAGGTGGACACGACCGCCACTGTCCACACCCTGCCCAGCGCCCAGGTGCCCCAGGTGCGGTTCATCCTGCCCACGGGCCTGCGCCTGGCCAACCCACACTTGGCCCTGCCGGAGGACCTGAGCGACACCGAGGTAGCTGAGATGTAAAGATTGGATTGGATCGGATCGGATCATATCACACACCCCCCAAGGATTTTTCACAGATCTTCCACATTTACACACGAGTAATCCCCCCCTAGTTTCCTGCGAATATATATTTTCACAAGGCCGCACACTCACACTCCATAAACACCTGAGAAATACAACAATACCAGGGATTCGAGTGCCAGAAGAAAATAAAACTGCTTAAGAAATAAACAAGTTTTGCATTTAAAGGCGTCGTCGGTGGCTGCGAAAGCTGATATGTTTGGACTTCAATACTTGAGAAAAGTTCAAGTAAACAGAAAGCCGAGGAAGCATTTATGGAATTTCCACTAGCAGGCTTAAGTGAATTTATAGGAAATAAAAATAAAATATTTATATATATTGTGAAGAAAGATTTTTCAGTATATGTGGGGACTGACATATTTAATTAAATAAATAGTTGTTCGATCTAGTTATAAATAAAGAAATAATATTTATTGTTTGACAGATTAAACCAACCTTTGTTTCCAATTTATTTTATTTTTCGCTGAATGGAATGGCACCTTAAAGTTTCCAAGCAAGAATTCAGCCACAAAATGTTGATATTGATCACTGACTTAAATTAGTAATAGTGTTTTGGCATAATTGCTGCCTCTTAAATAAATAAATAAATATAAAATAAACTCAAAGAATTAACTATATGTATGAATATATTATATATTTTCATAAGTAAATAAAAATAATCCAAAAATAACATTGTATCCATTATTATGTATATAACATTTTCATTGCTTTATTAAGAAACTTAAGGATCCAATGAAAGCAACATTGCAGTGTCATAACCCTATAAATACTCGCTTAATTCTTGAGCCATAATTTTTGTTATATTCCTGAGACTAAAAAAGCATCTAGGAGGCCAGGATACTCGCTTAATTCTTGATTTAATGAGAGTTAAAATCATATCTAGGAGGCCAGGATACGTGTTTTTTTGGCGTACGAGCTTTCACTGTCAGAGCAAGCGCTGTGAAACACATACAGTTTTTTGAGCCCAGACAAATCGGTCGAAAATATTACGCAAACAGTTCTCCGCCTCGAAACATATTTTCCAAACAGTTTTCTACCTTGAAAAAATCTTTAGGAGCAAAAGACACATATGAAGACCGGGAATCATGTCAGAAAAAAGTAACGACAATGAGTTGTTTGGCTCAGAGGAGGAGGACTTTTTGCTGAAGCAAGTAATAATATTTAAAATAATGATAGGAAATAATATTAAGCAGTGATAAGAAGGAGAACACAGACATACTCGCTGTTTTGTACAGTTTGTAATATTAATATAATAATATACTTATCTTACATATAAGTTTAACATAAATTAATACAAGAACAAGAAGTAGAAAGTACATTTTGGTTAGCTTTTCCAAGGAGTTTTTATTGTTATTAAATTAATAGAGTATTACTCTTCACCTAAAACCTACACTAAATAATTTAAACAGTTTCATAAACAGATTTTTCCATGAAGAAGAAGTACCATCCTATAAATATTTGTTAGAATATTATTAATTTTAAAATCGTTTCCCTGGTTTAGACTGTTGTACGACCTCGACAACGACCTCATGGGCTCGACTCCCGACTCGAGCATACCGTCGCTCGTCAGCTTGTCCAGCGAAGACTCGCCAGTGCCCTTGGACCCAGTGGACCCAGTGGACCCAGCAGACTCTGTTATCCCCACGCCCACCTTCGAACTTGCTTCCACTGATCGCAAACGCAAGGCCTCCGGGACTGAAGGAGAACAAGCTCTGAAAAAGGCCAAATACGAAGAGTTGCTGGCCTTGCAAAACGATGGAAGACCCACGACTTCCAGGCAAGCAGCGGATCTGGCAGCCAAAATCAAGGCTTTCAAGGAGCTTAATTCGATTCCCGAGGAGACACCAGGGGAGCTGAAGCCTACAGCCTCCAGAGCAGCCATGGAGATAGCTAAAGTCTTGGCTATCAAGGAGCCACCAGGAAAGGTTAAGCTCACAGCTTCCAGAGCAGCCAGGGAGATTTCTCAGGTCTTGGCCAGGCAGGAGAAACCCATTATCCTAAGCCAGGAGCAGATAGTACCACCACATCCCGAAGACAATCTCGTTGACTTCCAGCAAGAGATCGACAAGGAGCAGGCGAAGCCTCGCCCTCCGGGACAGTCTTCGAGTGGCTTGACCCCCAACTCTGGATGGCAGAGCAGCTTCGTAGCTCGCCTGGAGGAGTTTAAGGACATCATGGACCGCAACATGACGGAGGTCACCGATCCAGAGGCCAAGAAGGCCCGCATCATGCCGAGGGTGAGCCTGCCGAGACCCTGGGCCCCGCCCAGTCCCCGGACCGATCTGAGCGTCACCAACAAGCTCTCCAAGATGTTCTGCACCCTGCAGCTGAACGCAGCCCTGAGTCTGGAGGTGGTGGTCAACAGCCTGGACAATGCGGTCTTCAACCGCCACATAGGCGTGGTCCAGAAGCGCTACATCGCCACCCAGCTGGCCTGGATTTGGGCCGACGGCACCATTATGATCATTAACGGCAGCTCCCACGCCATGCTGGCCGAGACCCAAGCGGCCCTGATGGCCAAGATCGCGGGACGGGCCCACTTCAAGGCAGATGCCTCCCACAATCTCCAGACTAGGCGCACCACCGCGTACGTGGAGTTTCCCTGGCAGATTGACATACAGGAATTCAGCGGCTCGCACTCCCTGTCCTCGCAACTGCTCCTCAAGGAGATGCACTACGTCTACTACGTCGACAAGGACCTGCCGGGCGTGGCCGCAAGGGTGTACGGAACAGGGTGGATCCAGGTGTTTGCCATGTCCTCGGAGGAGACCGACCAGATGCTCAGCAAGCTTTACATCCTAACGGAGAACTACAAGAAGGATTGAGGCATTTCTACAGTTTATACACATTTTAAAGGACAAGAGTTCATTTATTAAATTTATTAAGTAACTCTTATTGAGTCCCAACTATTTATTTCTTTCCCGGTGAGTTTCCCCAGGCTCTTGTCTTGAGCTCAGCCGATCTTGAGTTCCCTACTTGCGGCTATATGCTTTCCCTGCACTTGAAACTAATTAGAAAGGTAGTCAGGCTGCACCTTCCCCCAGCTCCAGCTCCAGCTCCAGCACCAGCTCCGTTTCCAAATCCACTTCCACTGCCACCTCGATTTTGCCTGCTAAAACAGCAGGTGCTCTTAGGCAAGTATTACCTGGAGTAGCTACTGTTGCTGTAATCGGCTTAGAGGTGGAAACCTTTTGTCATTATAAAAGGATTTCAGGCTTGACAAAATTTCCATTTGTTGCGATTCCAGCCCCAGACATATATGCTGTTGGGTTCTTGTATGCCTTTTGCTTAGTTAACTTTTGCCAGCCAGCCTGCCTCTGTTCGTTCAACGAAATTAAGATTCAAAAACCGATATATTCTCCCTCTCCAATTAAAGGGGCAAAATTCAAAATGGAAAGGTAGGCACAGACAAAACATTTCCAGATAAATGGCCAATCGAACTAGATAAAATGAGCCGTGTGTAAATAGTGGAAGGGCGCAGATAGGCGGCGTCTCCAGTTCCCGTTTGCACTAAGAGAAAAATCAAATATTTAACCAACTTTGCACATTTAAAATAATATAAAGAGAAAGGTTTTAAAGTCTATAGTTCTAGCTATAGATATTTGTGGTAAATATTATGACTTCCTTGGAAAATTTTAGTTAACAAATATTCCCCCTTTCGCTGAGTGCTCAGTGGCCATCGCATCCGAGAGAACAAAAGCCGGGGAACCAGGAGCACTCGCCCTGCGGCTCCATCACCAATCTCCAGCTCCTCGGTCTCCTTTTGATCCGGCGCTGCATGCGTGGCTGATGGTTGACAATAGATAGGCATCGGCATCGACATCGACATCGACACAGCTGGCCATGTCCCTCGCTCCGAGCTCCTGCCCGGCCCATGGAGGACGGTCGTTATGGCTAATGAGTATTTTGAGGCTGAATCGAGAGAGCCTGCCTGCAAGTTATCGGCCGGCAGCAGGCAGGAAAGGGTTAAAGCTGCTCCCAAGTACAAGCGGAACTAAGTCGCGAGGGCAGGTTCTGAAGTATTTGCATCTTATATTGATTTTAGAAAAAAATGCAGGAAAAACTCGAAAAATAAATCCAAAGATCATTAGTAGAGGATCTTTCTTGTAAAGCACCTTTTGGTCCCCTTTAATTCAACTTCAACTTTATTTACCTTTTCCAGCTGCAGTTCCAATGAGCCTTGTGGCTTTTCCTTTGGCATCTCAAGTGGCACAGGCTTTCCCCTCGCCGACGCCTCTGTCTCCGCCTCTGTCTCTGCCTCTGCCTCCAATCCTACCCCCTTCGGCACCCGAATGTTGGCCAGCACGCATACAAATGACAATAAAAGCGAACGACTTTGGTTTTTGGATTTTGCGACTTTTCCGTGCCGAGGACCCGGACCCGGACCCGGACCCCCTTGCTGCCTTGCTGCGTGCCGCCTGTCGCCGTTTTGCGACTAAAAGTTGAACCGCAATCGACATCGCTGGCCGCCACACGCTTGCACAATTTTTAATCATTGCTCCGGCATTCAGAGCCGGTCCTTGCCCCACTCCCAGCGCCCAGCCCTGCGATCCTGCGGCATTGTTGTGCGAAGGACGAGGACACATAAACATGCATGGCAGCAGGCGGCTGGCCAGGCACTGCAAGAAATTATTAAAGAAAAATCGGATAAATAGTTTTATGAAGAAATACAATTCTTTCTTTGAGTTAAAACATGAAAATTTATCAGTTTAAACGCTGAATGTTTGACAGCTTCAAGTTCTCACTAATTGATAGAAAATCCGCGCAGTGTTGCCACCAGGAGCTGGATCTAGGAACAAGGACCTAAAAACAGGGAGCCAGGAGCAGGGAGCCCGGATGGAGCAGCAGGACTTGGGCTTATTGTTCGGTCTTTGGGTCCTTTATCTTGTTTCTAACTCATTGGATCGCAAAAACGGTCTCGTGTTCACCTTAATTGGGGTAAACATAAGTTCTGATTGGCCCGGCAGGGTTGCCGCCGCACACACAAAAAAGAGTTGCCAGCGACATTTTTCTTTCAATCCTCCCAGCCCAGTCTTGGGATATCCTCTAAAGGAATTTGCCCCGATGCCCCGTTGCCCCGTTGCCCCGTCAAAGGCCAAAGTCAAAGACGAACGTCGAACGTCGAACGTCGTTGAATGTTGAACATATCCAATTAGAAGGATACAAAGGACTCGGGCAAAAAAAGGGTTGGCAGGTGAGGGTGGACTGGCCATTGTTAAAAAAGAGATCATAGCGCCCAGATAGAAATTGTTGAACGTGTAATTTTTATTTATTGCATACACAATTCTCTTAGAACAAATGACGGCAAAATTGGTATGGCCTCCCCTGCCACTCTCCGGGATATATGCAAGGATTTTCCCCCTTGAATTTCCAGCACACACACGCAGACAATGAAAATGTTTCGGCAAGTTTTGAATTGAAAAAGCGTTTAGAGGTCGGTCCGTGTGTGTGCGCAGCTAAATGATGGGGAAACTATAAAAATTTCCATAACAATAATAAAGGCAAGGCAAAAAAGGCAGCGAAAGACATTTATTCATTTCGGTTTTCGGAAATTAGCATAAAAGTTAAAGCTCGCACAAGGGATGATGTCTTCTCTGGCAAGGCGAGAGGCAAAAAGGATGCAGGCGTAGGGATGAGCCACAATCAAAGCTTGTGAGCGGTGATAAGCGTGAAAAACGTGCAAATTTTAATAAAACCAAATGAGCCGCAAAATCATACAACCAAAAAATACACAAAAAACACAGGCGGAACAACAATAAAGCCAAAGGATGGAAGGATGGGGGCTTATTTGTATACGGGCTTCGGTATTCGGGATCCGGGAAAAGGTGGGTAATGAAGCGCCCTAATGTATGCCACAGTTTCTGTTTGCTAATGCGGAAACTTTGTCATTGCAAGGCGGCTCGGAAAAACTCCGGACAAAAGGACTCGGGGGCAGGCAGGCAGGAGCAGGGATAATGCAAAGGGGAAGTGCCCTGTAATGTATGCAATAATTTGTGCCTGAACTCGGTTAGGCCGCGGAATAAGTCATTATGGGAAATCATTTGTGGAAACTGACCGAATACTGGGCTAAAAAACTGCAGCAATAAATACGGGATAATAAACTGGTTTAAAGTGGATGATAAACTATCAAGAAGGAGGGAAAGAAGAATGGTTTACTGAAAAAAATCAAGGAAATAAATATAATAAAAATAAACTAAATAAAGACTTAAACGCCTGTCTTTAAATGATGAGAAATTACTGTAAAAAATGAGGGTTCTCATAGAATAATAATGCTTATGAAATTATAATTAACTTACAATCATTTTTAAAGCTGTAATAAATACAAAAAATATTCTTATAATAATTAATATACTACAAAAACGTATTGTTAACGCGTGAACACGTGTTCCCACGCAGGGGTTTCATAGTATTATAATATAATATTATAATATTATCAATGTAATCTGAAACCCCTGCGTGGGACCTCAGAAGACAAGACGAGCAGATGTGCGGTCTGCGTAGGTCATAGAATAAAATTAGAATCCAATCTCCTATATAAGGCGGAGATCGTTTTAAATAATATCAGTTTCTTACAAAAACTCACATGTAAACGTCTTATATTTTGGGACCGCTTTACACGTATTATAAATAAAAAACTAACATAAAGAAATAAATAAATATTTTGCTCTTAATGAATTAAGATTTTAATTGCGAATCGGGTAATGTTTTTATATTTGGCAATCGCTTTTGGCTATAATCTCTTGGGTAATATTCAAGTTGAATTCATAAAAAAATAATATTAAAATTGTCTCAAAAATATACCCTTTCCCAAGCTTCTAGTTCCCCTTTATTCCTTATAAACCCCACACTTCCCACTCTCTGCCAATACAAATCTGCAGCATTATTCCCTTTTAAAAGGAACTTGTGTTTTTAGTGAGCTATAAGTGGGTTTGCTTATCCTCCCTTTGATGGCCAATTGCAGCGGCTTAGTCCTTGGCCGAAAGGCTCACTATTGCCCGACTTGTTAGCCCGCCAATTGGGGCCCAAAAGTATGCAATGAAATCTGTTATTTGGCAAATGAGGGACCTTAGGCCCCGAACTGTAGCTTAGCCAGGACCGTTCGGGGTTTTTTCTCCTCTTTCTGTGTTATCCCGAGAGCAGAGCAAATAAACATTCCAACCTCAACCTGACCTCGCCCCGAACAAGAGCCAAAAGTCCCCCCCCTGAAACTGAAAACCCTTGTGTATCTGTCATACCTTTGGGGAACATTCTCTGGCATTTTTTTTTGTTTGGGAAATAACAAAACAAAGGCAGAAATGACCAACACATTTTGCGCCTCAATAAAACTGTCAACATTATAAAGCGCCACTTAAGAAATGAACAAAGGCCGGCCGTCAAAAGAGAGAAAAAGACAAAAAAAAACAATAATCATAAAATTAAAGCCAAGCCAAAAAGGCAGGCGAAAATTAAATAAATAAACAAAAAAAAAAAAGGACTAAGGCAGAAACTACAAAAGCCGGGGCTCCACATGCTTAGCATGAGGCTCACACACGCCAAGACCAATACAAACACCGGCCGGGACACACACAGCCGCACAGCCGAGCAGCGTTGACATTGTTGCTGAAAACTGCCACTAAATGTCACCAAATGAGGGTCAACACACCCACACATGTGCCACACCTCAGAGCCAGCTAAATATTGTAATAAAAAATGAAACAAACGGAAAGAGCGGGATGACACATTGAGTGCCAGCTGATGAAAGCAGCTTATACCTTGGATTTGTGGTAATAAAATATTTAAGCCTGGCCCAAAAGGATTAAGCCAATACAAAATGGTTAACAAAAATCCTAATGTTTATTTATTAAATATTTAAAGGCAGCCTATTGAAGGCTGCCTGTGCTTTGATTTGCCTTTCAAAATTATTTAAACGATGAAAACCTAAACTTAAAATCTTCTAAAATTTGTAATAAATATTTCTGCGACTTCCCACACCTCTTAAAGGCCCTCTGTCATACCCTGCACTACTATACAGGGTATAATGAGGATAAAAAACTTAGTTCCCTCACCACTTTTATTTTATTATTATTTTCTTTCTTTTTTTTAATGAATTGACCGTAAAATGAACTTGTTGATGAGCCTTATGAGCTGGCCAGAGTGCCACGCCCCCTTAGCACCCTGCGTCCTGTCGAGTTAGCGTGGTCATTTGCAATAAAAAAGGATTATGAGCTGAAGGACAACCCCGAAAAAAAACAGAAACAACAAAATTATGGAGCAGGAAATACAAACAAAAAGGCGAGCAAACAAACACACACACAGAGCATATAAATATTTATAAATGCTTGGGACTTAGGCGGGGGGCGGGGAGAGAGGTCAAGTGTCAGTGCCATTTAACAACTTGCCACACACAGAAAATCCACACACACTTTCGACTTACGACTTACGGGATATATATAAGCAGAAACAGAAACAGAAACAGAAAAAAAGCAGGTCGAAAAAGGTGCGTGTCCCCCAGCTTCGGCCTCGCCCTTTTCACCCCGCAGCTTGGCCTTGACATCGGCTTGGCCCCCTCTGCCCGAGGAGACTGTTACGAAAATATGACCAGCGAATTAAGCAGACAAAACTTGAAAGTTTTGCGGAATATTTCCGGTACTTGAAGGATATATATATCTTTTAAGGGGGTCTTCTCCTTAGGCTTGCCTTTATTCTTCTTATAAAAGAGATTCTTTGCCTTTACTTAATCCCTTGAAGCAAATAAACTAAAAATCAAATGAAATCAACCAAAAACTTCCATGCCAAGAAACATCGCTGCAATATCGTTCTCTTAACCCCTGAAATCGAGAACATTTAACCCTTTACACCCGGTATAAAGGAGCACACACCCCCGTTTACAGACTGTGCGTGTTAAAACATTTTTCCGGTGCCCGTGCCCTTTTTTGTCGAAGTTGCACTGCAATCCCGACTCGTACATCACCGCAACATTGTAAACTGTTGTTGAATATTTTTCTATTATTGGGAGCAAGAACGAGAGCGGCTGCCGCTGCCGCTGCCCTTTGACCCCATCACCCATCACCTTTCCAGATTGCATTTCAGCAAATTCTGTGTTTAATTTTATGAAAATGCCTGCCAACGTCAGCGCTGTTTTCCTCTTTTCCTGCCGGATGTTTAGTGCAAACCTTAGTCGTACGAAAGCCCTTTTATTTTCCATCCACTCTTTGGTGTTCGAGCTTCAACTTCAACTTTTTGTCGGCTTCTGTCGTGTTTTCCTCTGCCTTCCCCTTGCCTCTTTTTCCTTTCCTTTCCTTTTTTTTTTCCCCTGCCTGCCACTGAAAATTTGCTACGCCTAATGGCTGGCAGTGGTGGAGTTTGCAGCCAGCTACTACTATATAAATACAATGAGTTTTATAGTTTTTCACCAATTTTTCGTCTGCTGCCAAACTTGAAAGTTACTGGAAGGGAAAAGGTGCTCGCTGGAGTGCGAGGAAGAAGCTTAAAAATAAGACAAATTGAATCAAATGGGGTACCACAAAAAAATACAATGCAGTCTTAAATGCTTTTTAAATTTGTTCAAAAATAATCTACAAAATGAGATAGGGGTAGGTGAAGTAAGTGAGTATATTCTTCCTTAGATACCTCGTAGTTTTCCCAAAATTAAAACATTAAACGTAACATTAAATAAAATTAGTAATAAATTTCTAAAATATTTAGAGACGTCTACGACTTAAAGTCTACCAAAGAGCAACGAGATACTTTAAAATAAAGTAAGCACAACTGTGAGAGATCCAAGTAAAAGCTTTAAAAGTAAATAAAAACATTTAAAACTTTATTATATCCTCCCCTTTTTTTTTTAAAGGAAATTCATCTTTGGCTTCGTCCAATTAACTCTTAAATTCTTTGCCCAAATAAATCAGAGCTATGCCCAATGCTGGACACATTGCCATAATTTAAAAACGTACCACAGGAAGCATTCTCTTAATTGGAATCTATAAAATCATTGCACATTCCTGGGGTTCCCCGTTTGCCAAATGGCTTCCATTCAACAAAATTTTCACTTTACTCGATTTCACCTACGTTTTCTACGTTTTCCTCTCCGTTTTACGTGAGTCACGCAAGTGAAAGCCAAAAAAATGCATACTGCCTGTCATTATTTCTGTGCAGCTCTGCAATTGCAGGCGAGGAAAAGGGTAAAAGGCGTGATTGAAATTTCCGTTTGCTTAGGCTGCCAAATGGGGAAGATGGAGGAGTTACGGGTCGCATGAGTGTCCACAGGGCGTATGAGTGTCCGCACTTTTACTCTCTGGATTTCTGTAGGGGCAAGTGTATTAATTACATGCTCGGGAAAGTAGGGAAAGGGGGTCGCAAGGTCTCCCTAATGCTCTAAATAAATTTTAAAGTCACTTAAATTTCTTAATTTCCATATAATGAACCTTAATCACAAACAAAGTCCTGCCGACGCCTCTCGGTTTCTGGGAAAAGGCCAGCGCCAGCGCCTCATTAATGTCATCAACTTCTTGAGCAGCGGAATCAAAGTTTTTGGCTTTTGGGGTTTTGTAATTATAAACACGAAGCTGTCACCATTAATGTCCGGCATTCATTTGTTTGGCATCGGATAGATGATGACACTCAGCTGTCCCCGGGCCGCCAGTCCCAGTCCCAGTTCCAGTTACAGATCCAATCCCAAACCAAAAGCCCATCCCCCTTCGTCCATCCGGTTGATTAATGAATGTGGCGACAGCTAGCGATGACATCGATTCCTGTGACTCTCGGAATTCCTCGGTTCTCCGTCCGCCGTCCGCCGTCCTCCGTCCGGATCTGCCAGCGGTTTTATGTAATTTTATGTGCAGGAACAGAAAGGGCAGAAAGAAAAAGGGAAACCGAACCAGACGGCATTAAAAGTCAACAAACACAATGACATCTGCCGCAACGCCTTTGGGTACACTCAGGAAAAAAGAGGAATATTTTGTGGCACTAAGAAAAGAAATCCAAATATAATGAAAGCTGTAACCTTAAAGTTGAAATAAATATTTTTTACTTTCTCTTCTCTTAGTTAACTTATTTATTTTTAATTTAATGAGTTTGAAATATTGTTCCAGTCTTAGAAAGACTAAAAAGGCTCATCATTTTCTCGCTGTGTGACTCTGCTCTTGTGCAACTTAATGCTCGGACACTTGACTCCACTCCCGCCCATTTCTCGCCCTGTCTGGATGTGGAAATTCATTTCGTCTGGCAATTATTTGCAACACTTGCCGCTTGCAGTCAGCAGGAAAACAAAGACCAGGAAGGAATAGAATGGAGTGGAGTCCGGGAAAGTGGAGTTCGGACTGCGGACTGCGGACTGCAGACTGCAGACTGGAGAGTGGAGAGTGGAGAGTGGAGAGTCGACCACATTGCGCAACAAATCTTTTTGCGGCCGGGCACGTGACGAGGGCTGAATCACGTGGCGTATGCGTAATGCAATTTTCGGCCAAGGCAGCACGAAGAAGATGCGACAGATAGGGCCCACCACCATCATCGGATCGACATGATAAATTGTACAAAGTTTCCCATTCAATTTGGCATTTCTATATAGTTTCTGCGAGGCAGAAAAACTTTGGCCAAATTATTATTTGCCTGCTGCGTTGGAGGTCAAAAATTTGAGGCAAAGCCTCGGGCCAAAGACAATTAATTTCGCGTTAAATCATTAGAAGGAAGTTGGCTTTCGTGGCCTCGAGCGATCGCCTAACTCTGTTAACTTTGGGCTTGTAATTGCTTAAAAATTCCCCAAGAACACCTGATCCATTATCCATTAGATTCTACGGCTTAGTGTTACTTCCTTTGCGAATGTCTGATTTTCGGCGAAATCCCTCTGCTGTGCTCACAGATCGCTCAGGTTTCCTTTTCGTTTACTTGCCAAGGAGTTTCATTAAATTCCTGCTTGACTTTTATGCATGTATCTCATGGCTAATTATTCTTCCTCTTGCTGCAAATGAACTTCGTCAAGTGGCGGGCCAAAGGGAGATGGAGCTAGGTAGCTGAAGGATGGAGAGCAGCTCCTCCTGGCGGCTCCTCTCAGCCGGCTCACTTCGCTTTGTTCTCGGATTTTTGTTTTTGGGTCCCTCATAAAACTCGACTTGAAGAATTCCGACAAGATGGGGGGGAAGGGGGCCCTCGAGTGGATGGGTGGATGGATGCAGCTCGTCTTTGCGTCTTTGAGTGTCTGCTTCGATATTTACGGCATTGCTGAGATTTCAACTTGGGCCCGGCCCCAAAAGTTTGCCTCAAAAACTTCGTTGCTTCAATTAGTTGTGCATGTCCTTGTTGTTGTCGTTGGTGTTGTTGTTGTTGGTGTTAGTTTTGGCCTTGTTGGTGTAAGATTTCTTGTTGTTCTTCCTATAATCGTTGTCGCGTTAGTCGTTGGAGTTCTTCCTACACTTCCTGGTGTACTTTGAGACCCTGGTTATAGTGGCTTGGGTTGTAAATGTGGCTTTTGGTGCCTTATATTGGCAATATAATATAATGTTTGTTATTGTTGCTATGATTGTAGCCACTTTGGCCAAGGACTGGGACCTAAGAAGCTGGTATTAACAAGTTTGTTAAAAAATTCCAGTGCCTCTGTACGCTGATTGTTGAAGAAAGTATGTTGTAGAACGTTTGTTGTTGGAGTTATTGGTGTTTTGTGGTTGTTGTAATGGCTTGTGAGGTTATTTATTGGTAATTTTATTTGTTATTGGAGAAATTTTATTGGTGTTGTTGGAGTTTTCATTGGTGATATTGTGGAGTTTTTGAAGTTTATTGATTATATTGCTGATGGTGTATTTTAAGATAGTATTATTGGTGTTATTGGTGAAATATGATTGGTATTTTTGGAGTTTTAGTAGGTGTTATTGTGGAGTTTATTGCTTATATTGTTTATGGTGTATTTTAAGATAGTATTTTTGGTGTTTAATTCGGTAGAAGTTAACTTTTTTGCTATTGGTGAAATATTGTTGGTGTTGTTGGAGTTTTTATTTGTACTTTTATGTTATTTGTTGTATTTTTTAAGCTGGTATTTTTGGTGTAATATTTATTTTATATTTGTGATATTATTGGTGAAATTTAATTGGTGTTTTTGTTGTAATCCATTTTATATATTTTTCTATGGCATATTTCAAGTCAATGTTTTTTGTGTATGCCACCATGGTTGATTCTGTTGGTGAAGCTTTCCGTTTGTTGTTGTTGCAAGTTTGCCCGCACGATAATTCCTTGTCTTTGTTGCTGGTTGCAAGCCTCGGTGGCAATGCAACCGCCAAGCCACAAGTTCTCCACGCCCTGCGCCCGTCTCTCTTGGCTTCGCTTCTCCTTGGGTTTTAATTGTCACTGGGAGATATATGTGCGTATACGCCATGCGACGCATGTATATATCCTCCCACTGGGCCACGCCCACATATGTAATGCCATACGCCCACTTGTTTACCGCTCGCTGGCATTTTGTTCGCCTTCCTGTTCGGTCCTTCTTCCGGATCTTCTGGGAGGTGGGTGTGGGAGTGGGCCCTGGGCGTGGCAGTACGCCTTCCGCCCCGCCATTTTCTCTCCGTCTCAGTCTCAGTCTCAGCCTCCGTCTCAGCCTCCGTCTCAGTCTCAGCCTCCGTCTCAGCATGTGTATTTGCACTTGGCAACTTAACGCTGAGGTTTCGTTTTAATAAGTTTAACAAGTTTCTTGGCATAATTTGCGGTGCTCGCTGCTTGCCTGCCTGCCTGGCTGCCTGCCTGCCTGCTCGTCCGTCTCGTCCTTCATCCACTTCTCGCACATCCACTTCCTGCCACGGTGCATTTGCTTGGCCTGCTGGCCGCGGGCTGCGAACTGTCGGAGAGTCCTGCAACAGGTCCTTACTTGAGGCCCCAGTCTCGAGTTTCGCACGTAGCCAAACACGCCTGAAATGCGAGACCAGACGGAGTTACAGCAGAAAAAAAAGAAAGTAAAAACAGCAAAAAATAAGGAACATTAATGGGAAAACAAAGAAGAAAATTGAAGCCATAGTGGGCTGAAGTTCGTGAAATGAAAAATAGTTGATAATAATTATTTTTAAAATATTGTAACGCATTAAAGGATACTCTCTCTATGCCTTAAGATATATCTTTATAATCTTTAAAGGCTTAACCAGTAGAAGTTTCGTCTCTTTCTAGATCCCTAACCTCGCTCTGGTCACACTGTCTCGGTGCCTTCTAATTTCAGAGACGCCACTGCCACACCATTCCCCACCCTTCGGCCTTCGTGGATGGAAAGCCAGGGAGTCAGGGAAAAGGGAAATTCCGTGCGGCAAGCATACTTTTGTTCTTATCAGGCTGTCGGGGCGCCTTTGAAGTCGCCTCCGCCGCCATAATTCAATTAAAAATGGCAGCCGAGGTCCAAGGCAGCCGCATCCTGTTCCATACGGCACGGCACCCGCCACTCCTTCCTAATGTCCCTAACTGCTCCCCCGACTGCCCGACTGGCCGGCTGGCGAGGACATGGCTGTCGTCGGGCGATTGGCTTTAAGTCTTTAGCAATAATAAAGAGGCGTGGCTGCAGGTCCTTGCTGGGGGGAAATGGGAAAAGGCCAGTCGTAGGCTGCTCTCCGAAATTTGCATGCAAACAATGACATGCATAAACAAGTAGCAGCAACAAGGACCAACGATGATGGGGATGGCGACATCCTCATAACGGAGGAGCCACGCTTGGACACGCTACTCCACAAAGGTAGCCGGGGGCCATACGGGGGCCATACGGGGGCCATGGGCCAGGACCTCCCCAAAGCGTCTGCATCGCATTCCGGCCATTGTCCTTGACCAGCAGACGGTCTCGGGGTCGGTCTCGGGGAATGGGTTGCGGCCTGGCCTGGGCGTCGCGTTTATGGCAAATGTTTCGGCAGAGATGAGATCGGCAATAACTCTGGAACCGTGACTGAAAAGGATGTAAGTATGTTATGAGTAAGTTGTATATTTTATAAATATTATTTTAAAATAGGTTAAGTTCCCTTTAATTATAAAAATACATATTTCCATTCAAAAATAAATTGTTTATTTTTTATTTTCTGCTCAGATCGCAGTGGCCAGACTTTGGGCATCTCTAATGGACATATTCCAGGTTCGGCATCGAGATTAGCTGGATGAGTGATGGCCACAGAGGATGCCATTTGATTTCTGAGGTGAGAGGAGGACTCAGGTGATTGGAGATATAATGATAGCCGATGTCGATGACGAAGGGGTGAGTGTTTTCCAATTTTGTTTAACGTGCAACGTGCCCTTTTCTGATTACAAATTAAATTTAGAGTCTCTTGGACCATTTCAGAAATTAGTAGATTATTTTTGTGAGATATTTTCATCATTTCTAAAGTTCTGAGCTAGAAATCTGACTCTCGACTCAGTTGAACTTGCTGAAATTCGCATTTTTCCAACTTGTTCATCTCATTGCACTCGGAAAAATGAAGGAAACCGAGAAACTTTCAATTCGCACGCACAAAACTTGAAGGAGAGTTGCAAATAAAATCCCTTCCATGGCCGAGAGATTCAATCAGGGCACTCGGGGGGGGCGGGAAGAGGCGCTACCTCCCAAAATTCTGTGCCAAGAGCGGAGAGAACGCGCCAAAGTCGAGGGCTTAGCGCAAATTTAAATATGCGAGCTGCATACTTTTAGGGGCAGACAAACAGTGCGTGCGAAAAAGCAGCGAGCAGGGCAGGGAAAAACGGGGAAAATGGGAGGCAAAAGGGAAATGGAAAAATACGGTGCGACGGGGGGAGGGTGTATTCAACGCAATGTTTTTGGCATTAGCCGGCCACGTTTTCGTTGTGATTGTTGTTGCAGCGATTTTCAAATCAATTGGCAAACAGAACAACAAAAGCGCAAACACAAACAGAAAGCTCAGTGTATGTATGTTGGTATGGGTGTGCGGCGAGTGTGTGTGTGTGTGTGTCTGGCTGAGTGAATATCGTGTGGCTGTGTGCGTGGTGGCTACACCGAGAGAGCTGTCTCTCTTTTGCGGCAGCTGTTTCGGACATTGCCCCTTTTATCATGTATTATTATGTGATATTAATATTAAAAATAATATTTAAAGAAGTTAAATTTTCTGTTTAATATATTTTAAATGAATTTTTCTCTGTAATTTCTCTCAGTGCCGCGCTGCCCACGTGTGTGTGTGTGTGTGCTGGCATGTGAGTTGTGCTTTGGCGGCATTTACTCGGTGCAGTAACATAAATTACCACAAGCGGCGACCACAGCGGACCCCTTACCCTCCGCACACACACACAGAACATAATAAACGGGACAGGTCGCGACCGGGGGCGGTGGCGGTGGCCTACCACTGGGAAAAGGAAAGGAGGGTGCTTTCTGGGGGCACCGCAGACGAGCCACTGCAACGTTTTGCGGCTTGCAAATTATTTACTTAATTGCCAACGAAATGTGTCTAATGAGCCAAGCGGCAAAATGCAATGAATGCCAATGCGAAAGCACCAGCGTGACCGTTTATGGTATTTTAAATACTTTTTGGTATTTTATCAGCTCTGATTTTGCTCAAAAGTATTTTAATGGTATATAGGTATTTAGTAGCATTTTTCTAAGATTTTATGGTATTATATGGTATTTTCGGTTTGGTCACACAAACAATTGTGATAATCTATTAAGACAAACAAATAGTGAACATGAGTACTAAGCAAAAATATAGAGATGAGTGGGAGACTATGCCGGAAAATCAAAATGGCTGGGCAGGAGCGCAAATAAGATGGGTGCGCATTGCAAAGCGTGCCAGACGGACATTTTGAGTAGGCTGGCGTCACTTAAGCAGCACGCGGCTACACAAAACATAAAGACAATATGAAATTCTTCTGTGCAAAATCGAAGGTGAGTGATATGCTTTTAAATTATATGTAAATAATAACTATTCTTTTTTTCAGATTCAATCGTTTTTAAAGATTCGGACAAAACTCTAGCTGCATCTATCATAAAGGCAGAAATTATGTTCACTGCAGCGATTGCTGAACACAACATATCTATGAGAGCAATGGACCATATTAGCGATGTGATCAAGCATGCGTTTCCCGATAGTGCCATTGCGCAAGGGTTTAACTGCAAACGCACCAAAACAGCTTCGCTTACGTACAATGTACTGGCACCTGTGATGAAGGAGCAACTGATCTCTAGCATGAAACGGTGCGTTTCTGCAGCGGGAAGGCCTGTGTTCTCCATAATCATTGATGAATCGACTGATGTTTCGTGTACAAAGGTCTTGGCGTGTGCTGTTATGTATTTCGACAATGCAGCGCAAACAAAATTCTTGTTCACCATTGACTTAGAGGGTGAAAAAGCAGTCGACCTTTTGCAGCACTCAGAGATGGACTCAAACGTAATGGCTTTGACATCAATAATATAATTGGATTTGCTGCAGACACAACTAATGTGATGTTTGGTGAGCGCAATAGCATTATGACGAAGATACGAGACGTCAACAAATCATGTTTTTTTTGTAAAATGTGTTTGCCATTCGTCTGCTCTTGCTTCAAGCTATGCTTGCAAGCAACTGCCTCGAAACTTAGAGCAAACCGTTAAAGAGCTATATAACTACTTTTCAAAAGTTCCAAGCGTCGACGAAAATTTATTGAGTTTCAAACTTTCTTAGATTCTCCTTCACACAATATACTCAACCACTACGAGATACGTTGGCTATCGTTTCATTCTTGTGTGGCACGCATACTAGAACAGTGGGATGCCCTCATTGCATTCTTCCAAGAAGAATATGAAATTGATAACAACTTATCAGCTGAGTATATTCTATCTAATTTAAAAATCCAACTGTTAAACTTTATCTTTTATTTTTGGATTATATACTTGCTTTAGTGAACAAATTCAATATTATATTCCAGTCTAGTCGATCTGTTGTACACTATTTCTATAAAACTATGTCCGAATTTTACAAAAGTGTATTGGCTTGTTATATGCAGGAGATGTATATAAATAATACAGATGTAAATGCCATAGAGCCAACAAACACATTTTATTTTTACATATAAATAACATGTATCTCGGAATAAAAGTGGCAACTGAACTTTCGACAAATAGCTTGGACAAAGAACATAAATTGGCTTTTTGAAACGTAGCCAGTTATTTTTAATCGAGTTATGCGTACAACTAAAAAAGATTGCCGTTACAAGATAACTTTCTAAAATGTTAAGTTTTTGGATCCAAATGATTTTAATAATCAAAATTGTCAATCGTTGTTCAAGCTGTATGAACGCTTTCCCGATTTTATCAATGATCCACAAATAATTGACAATGAGTATCGAACAATGAAAACTGACGAAATGGTTAAAATGCTTTTGACTAAAAATCTCAATTGCGATACATTCTGGTTCGAATTGAGTCAGTTAAAAGATATAAATAATTGCTATAAATATTCGAATATTTCGAAATTTGCTCAATGTATGTTAATTTTGCCCGTTTCTAATGCGTCGTGCGAACGCATATTCTCTCAAATTAATTTAATAAAAACGAAAAATCGAAACCGCTTTAAAAATGTAAATGTATCACATATATTACATATACAACAATCATTGTGCGAAAATGGGTGCAATAATTTTAAGCCCAATGAACAAATGTTATGTAAAGATTTCAACAAATTTAATTTAAGCAGCTCTGACGAAGAAGGCTAGTAAATATAATTAAATGTGATATTCTGATCTTAAAAATAAAACTTACAAGACTGGACAAAGAAGTTCCTTTATTATTTTATTTTAAGAACATGTTAATCGATGACTAGACAAAGAAGTACCTCTATTATTTTATTTTAAGAAAATGTTACAAAATGAATTTTAAGCATTTAATTAATTTTAAGACTTTAAATATATATTGGAATATGGAATTGAATACGAATGCATATTGTTTTAGTTTTATGTTGGACTGAAATATTATTAATCTTGTAAAATGAAATAAAAACAAACATTTTTGCAATTCGAAAAACCTTATTTTTTCTATATATAATAAGTCAATTATTATTTTTACATATTACATATTATTATTTGAATTTCCAGGCGATTTATTTGTTATGGTATTTATAGTGGTATTTTGTAAAATATGAAATAGTATTTTATAGTATATTTTTGAGACCAAATTGGTATTTCTCGTTTGGTCCGGCGCGGTCACGCTGGAAAGCACTGCAAATGGCACAAAGGATTACCCAATGGCGAGCGAAAGCATATATAGTCGCTGGATTTGGCCATATAATCGGGGTGACATCCAGAAAATCAAATAAAAACCAAAAGAGTTGCCCAGAGATTATGAATTTCTAGATTCTGAATCAGTGGCCAACATATCCTTCAGTTTCACAGCAAAAAGGGAATTTAAAGTTCGGCCCTCGCTCTGGCTTTATTCTTTGCTTAGCTGCAAAATAATTTCCGGCAGACAATGGACAGTCGAGAATCGAATTTTTCGGAATGTCACCGGCAAGGACGAGATCCAGGCGGATCAAGGGGTGCCGCAGAGGCAGAGGCAGAGGCCGAGGCATCCGAGCAGGACGACGTTCAAAATGGTCATGTTTGCATATGTCGCTTGTGTTCCCGCCTAACAGTGGCGGAGAGGGAGGAGGGGTCACCGAAAGGGGGCCTGGAAGAGGCGCTGCATGCCGGGGGCGTGGCCATATCGAACATTAGCTAAAACTCAAGTGAGCCGCAACGAATTGAAACGAATCGAATTTCTAGCCAGGAACGATGCAAGGAATGTGGGGCACACCGAAAGGAACCCCTTGCTGGCAGGCCCCTTTCCCTCCCCCTCCGATAGCCCCCCTATGTTTGCTGAAGCACTGGGAGAAAAAGGGGGATTTAAATTTAGTTTTGAGGTTATTTTTTAAGGGGGTTTGGTATTAATAGAAAAGTATTTGCTGCAGTTTCAAAGTTGTAAATAAACATTTGCCAGCTGATTTAACAGCCATTTTGATCAAAGCAGCTCTGCACTTGCGCTTAACAGCACAACTTGTGCTCTTACAGACGCTGTCAGCACCAACTGTTAGGACAACAGATGTTAGCAAACCCAGAAATCAAGCCACCTTTACACGATTTTTATTCGTTCTTGGCCAACTTTCCTTCCGCTGTAGTTAATATACAAAGCTTAAAACATTTCTCCCAGTGCAGTCGGTGGGGTGCAGCGTTTTGCGGCGTGTTTGTGCAGTGACAGCAACAGCGACAAAGTTGATTTATCAGTTTGCTGGCCATTAATCATCGCAGCGACAAGTTGGACAGCCAGCGGACCAGCTGGGGTCAAAGGCTGCCCGCGACCACCCCTCCCCCGCCCGCTCACCGACCAGCCAAAGCGTATATCCTCCGTCACATATCCTATATCCCATATCCTTGCTGTTGTTGGCGATACTCGGGTCTAACGGTCAACAATGTCGCTAACGCTTCAGCGCTTTGCCATTTTCTCCTTCATCGTTTTTTTTCCCCCGAAATTTTCCTGTATTTTTTGGCTTTCTTTTTCGAGAGTGAGATAATAAAACAAGGGGAAAGAGGAAATAGTGCGGGGGTTGGATCCCTAATAACCCACGAGGACACTGGCTTAGAGCCCCGCCCACCGGCCCCAGCGATTTGTTTTGCATTAGAGCCCGAGTTGAGGTGAAAAATTTACCATTTCTTGGCTGCATTTCAATTCACAGCACATAAATCGACAAATCGCCGCTGGCTGCGAAACTTTTGCGGCACCAGCAGGACGTCCTTATCCTAAGCAGTCCTTAACCCATTAGATGTATTTTTAGGAATATCTCAGAGCCCAAAGAATAGCTACATATATTTTTTTAATTCAGAAACTAGCTAAAGAAAGGCCTTCCCATATAGAAACATCTTAGGATAACAGCAAACATATCCTTGGGAATATTTCAAAGCTCTATTAAGCCAATTTTCCATCCGTTTATGGCCTGCATTTATTGGGTTAAATGTCCTTGGTGTCGTATCCTAGTTCTTGCCCATTTATCTGGGCTGCGCAGGTGACACGCAGTGGAAAATGTGCAAAATTGCTGGACATATATATTGATCTCCTACTGCCGGTGCCGGGTCTGCCCCCTCTTCCTCCCTAAACCCCCTAAACGCCGCCCCGGTGGCGATAAATGTTAAACGGCCAAATCGATGGCAACACATGCGAGCCGAAAGCCAAAGAGGGAGTTAGGAGCTAGGAGAGGGGAAGGAGCTCTTACCCGCCAGGACTCGCTGTCCTGGGAGTCGATTCCTTTGCCTTTCGGTGGCTTTCGTTTCGCTGGAATATCCATCTCCTGCTGCTGCTGCTGCTGCTGCTGCTCCAGGATCTCCCCCTGCAGGGTGCAATTAAAGAGCCGCCAGTTAAAGCCGACAAAGCAAATGCAAACAAGGAAATCGAGTTTGGGATCGCAGTCCAGACGAAAGAGGGATGCTCTTTGGGGAAGTGTATATTTTTGAATATAAATGGATATTATTGTAACCTAGAGAAGGTTTAAAACCTACAAGGACTGGTAGCTTTACCTTTAGTAATGGATATAAGCTTACAATTTCTTAGCCAAGTTGGTAAGAGAAATATTTTAGTGGCAGAGATATACCTTTGAAAATTCAATCAGTGGGCAACCTGTGATATTATGATATATATCCCTGACCCCACAGTGCACTCTACTTGTCATAGCTCTCGCTATAGAGCATATGCTAAACCAGCTCATAAACCATTTGTTATTCGCCGCTCGGAAAAAATAGGAGAAAAAAAGCGGAGGGGAAGCGGACACTCCGAGTAAGTTATTTGCCACCCCTGGAGGGTTTGGTTAAGGGATGGGCTCTAGTCTGTTAGTCCGTCTGGTGTTTGGGCTGTGTGCCAGGCATAAATAGCACATGGCTATGCCAGGGCCCACAGATATAGTCGGAGCCGGAGTCGGAGTCGGAACCGAGGGCTATCTCCCTGCTCGCTGTGTGGATATTGCGTATGTTTACACAGCGCCGCAACCACTGAAAAGGCAGGGGTGTTCCGAGGGGGTTCCGAGGGGGTTCCGAATGGGTTAGTGGAGCCACAGTTACAGTTACAGTTACAGCTACTACCGAGAGATGTATCTCTTGTGTGCTTAGTGTAATTTCAACTAATTGCTTAATCAATAAATACATAGTTCAATTACTTTTATGACAGCCCAAGCAAGGAGCCTTGTCCAGGCCTTTCTCCAGGGATTCCCCACTTGTCAATTACCTTTGGAGGTTGCCTCTTTTTTTAACCCTTAAATATATAGCTTGCTTTCTAGTTATTTTTGATATAAAGTATTCCTCCTTATAACTATTATTAACAGTCACCAGGAGAAACCTTTTAAGTACTCATCTGTTTCCATATTTAACCATCAAGGCGCCAGTTCGTGGCTTTAATTTGAACTTTAAACTATAAATAGCTTAGGGAAAATAGTTTGGAGGTTGCCTTTTTTTTTAACCTTTAATTGGTAGCTTTCTTTCTAGTTATTTTTGATATTAAATATTCCTCCTTATAACCATAATTAGTAGTGGCCAGGAGAAGCCTTTTAAGTACTCATCTGTTTCAGGCAGCCAGTTCGAGGCTTAAGTTTGAACTTTAAACTATAAATAGCTTAGGGAAAATAGTTTGGAGGTTGTCTTTTTTTAACCTTTAAATATATAGACAAGGTTAGGTAGCTTGCTTTCTAGATTATTTTTAATACAATATATTCCTCCTTATAAGAAGCTTTTTAAGTACTCATCTGTTTCCATATTTAACCATCAAGGCAGCCAGATCATGGCTTTAATTTGAACTTTAAACTATAAATAGCTTAGGGAAAATAGTTTGGATGTTGTCTTTTTTAACCTTTAAATATATAGACAAGGATAGGTAGGTTGCTTTTTAGATTATTTTTGATATAAAGTATTCCTCCTTATAACCATAATTAGTAGTAGCCAGAAGAAGCCTTTTAAGTACTCATCTGTTTCCATATTTAACCATCAAGGCAGACAGTTCGTGGCTTTAATTTGAACTTTAAATGAACCGAAAATAGTTTAGGGCCTTGACATTTTATCCACAATTTTTCGCCGGCTTTTTCCCACCGCTATTTGCCCCGCCTGGAGCTGTCAAAATTTTTAGCTGAGCCTGCCTAATTTTCGCCCCCAGCGGGTTCCCTTCAATTTCTGGTCAACGTTTCTAGTTTTTTCTATTTTTTCTCTATGCTTTTTTCTATCCTTCCCAAATTCATTAGGTGAGGGCGAAATTGGTTGAGGGGGAGTGTTTTTTGGCCGTGTGCTTTTGGTGTGAGGGAGTTTTGGTCAAGCTAAGCGGCTTAAAATTTTGAGCACACCAGTTGGCGACGTCGAATGGCCGCCATCAACGGGGATTTGGCCGCGGAAAAGTCCCGCCTTAACCCTCCGCCGCCGGAAAAGCAGGCCTTAGCCAAATGCGATCACACAAAAACCCAATTAAAAAGTTTCCATTTTTATGCCTCTCAGCCCCGCGGAAAAAAAGATGTTTGTGCCTAAGAAAAAAAAAAAAAAAAAACGCAAAATATTTAAGAGAAAAAAAAGAATCGAGTGGCGAAGGAAAAGCGCGAAGGAAAACGCGTGCGGAAAACTGTTTGTCAAATAATTTTTCACAAGGCAATCGAGGGCTTACTGGATGTGGTATGCTGATAAGGCGAGTAAATGATAGAGAGACAGGAAAAGTGCCGGAAAAATGGAAATGGTAAAATGGCGCCAAATGGGGCTGCCACCGCCACCGCCACTGCCTCGCCTCGGTGGGCGGCATTTAAGTGGGCGTGGCCAGTCAAAGAAAATATAAATTCGAAAAATAAATGGAATTGTGACATTTACGCGTTTTGCGAGCTTAGAGAGAGTTAATACTTTGGCACGTAGCGGCTGCCAAAAAGGAGGGGAAAAGCGCAAGAAATGCCTGGAAAATGGGGCACTGAAAATATTTAGGATTTAGAGGAAGAAGTAAACATTAATTTACTGATTTTTAAAGCTATTTAGGAGGTTTATTTCATTTTTATTTAAGAGAAACAAGATAAAAGAATAAAAATTTTGCTTTTAATATTTTGTTACCTTAGTTTCGTGCCCTCTTTTTTCTCTGTGCACGTGCCTAGAGGTGTTGGGAGTCCCCAGTTGGCGACTGTTGAGCAGCTGTCACCCCGAAAAAGACGGCAAAACATTTCCAACTTACTTCTGCAAATTTTAATTATCTTTCTTTTCTTTTTTTCCGCTGTTGCCTTTCGTTTTTTTTTTGTTTACTGTTGTTTCGGTATCAGTCGCGGCGTGTGTTTATTTTATTTTTACATTTTAATTAAAACCCAATTTGCACTTACTTAGAATATAATTTCGCTTAAGTTTTGTTCTCCTAATTTTCCGTTTCGCATTCTGTATTTTTTGCTGTTTATTTATTTATCCTGGTTGGCTCACTTCGTCGCTGATGGCCCTCGTTCGCCTTCGCTTAATGAGTTACTTAAAAGTTTTCACTCTGTGCGGATTTTTGGGGATTTAATGAAGATATTTCAGCGATTTCTCTTTGATTAAAGTTCGTCTCTCATTAGCCAAGTTAGGAGGTTGTTTTTGAAAGATTTTACAAGAAGGAGAGTAGCCGGGAACTGCCCCAAAATACTTATTAGGTTTTATTTTACCTTCATAGTATACTTATATTTATTGTACTTATTTTTATTTGGTGAAAATCAGCCTAAATTTTAGCTTTGTAATTTAGTTTATGGTCTCCGCTCCTGCCTCTCAGCATTTCCATTGTTTTGTTGTGTACAGTCTGGGCCATTGTTATATCTATTCCGTGTATTACAAACTTCGCGGCCATTTTGAATAACAAGTATGGCACCTTTCACCCCAAACTCCGCAGCTCTTTGGCAAATAATTATCTCTTTGAATTTAAATTGCTGCGTTAAATATTTTCTTATATTAAAGGTTAAAGAACGCAATGAACGCTGCTTTAAAATTATAATAATTTTTGGGGAACAGACTGGCCATACTTTAATTTTGAAAATTAAAAATATACTCCAAGCCTCTCTATTATATAATTATAATAATCAATGGCAAAGGTTAGCTCCCATAAGTTTTTAAATTTAATTTGCAGACTATTTCTCTCCGTGCTTAGTGCACAAAGATCAATGCGATAAATTATATTTTATTATGTCCAGGCCAAAACAAAGGACCCAACCAATTGCCAAAAACCAAAAGAGTTGGGTGAGAGGCCTGCAATCGCGCTTAGCTCCTCCAACAGGCCAGCTCTCAATATTAATTATGCACTGGCATTCGGTGCTAAATTCGCACTATTCAAACATTTTGCCATTTTCGGCCAGCGAACAATTAAGAGGCCAACGGTTTTGGCCGAGCTCTGCCATTAAATTTGTTGGCTTTTGTGATTATTTGATGGCCAACAGTGTAATAAACAGCTGGAAATTCCCTCGATTTAATTTTCCAATATTGGGGAATGACTCACAGTTCAATCCGCTTCGAATTTCCTCTCCTCTCTGTATTTATGAGGGAAATTATGACTCTAGTTGTGATATATATTCTTTATCTCACTCAAAACCCCTGGCAACCTTAAAGCTCTCCCTAACCTCTTACCTCCGACTGAACTCCAACTCATAAAGCGCTGATAATGTTCCTAGGGATCTTCGCAGGGCCTTCGTTCGTCGCTCGGCAAACAATTTAATTAAAATATGTCAGCCATTGAACCGCCCAGGCAGGCGAGCAAACGAACAAAACAACAATTGTCGCCGGGATAAAACGGCAAATTGAAACATTTTGCAGAAACAGCAGCCGTGACAGGCAACGGGTGACAATTTTGCGAGCTGGACAGGACGAGAGGCCTCCTTTTGGTGTTGCCATAAAACTTTGCCAGCCACTTGCTCTACATTTTGAGCTGCCACCCGCTGTACACAGTGAGAAAAGATTATGGTTGAGTGTTTTGTTAAAACTAGGGGTTTGAAATCACTTTAAAAAGTGTGCAATTAAATATTTGAGGCATTAAATTCAGTTTAAATATATAAATATATTTTTAAACAACTAATCAAAAGGGGCTTTTTTTGGTTTTTTTTCTCTCAGTATACCAACCCCTCTTAACAGCCCCTTTGGCTTCGTTTTTGCGTTTTTAATTTTGCTTTGTTACTTCGCAGGCTCTTCCGCTCCTGCTCTTCTTTATTTTTTCGCAATTGTCAACTGCCTGTCACACCAGTACCAACACCCCCAGTCTCAGGCCCAGTCCCAGTCCCAGCCCCGCCCCCGGACCCCTTCTGGGCTACACCCTTGTGTTGTCTTCATTTGTGCAATCTTTTCTTTTTACTTCGCGTCGCCATTTGATAAGTTTGACAGCGGCTACTTCTCGGTCCCGGTGCCGTCCTCTTCCCTAAGCCAAGCACTCTGCAAGTTTGGCACTCAGAAAAAATATAAATAAATACATAAACATATAAGCAATATGTATACAAAATATAAATATTAATGTAGATAATTAGAGGTCAATGACAGAAGTATTTCCATCTTCTCCTAATTTGTATGCCTTTAATTTCTATAATATTTAATTTATATCTAATTTCTAGAAGAATGGCAATTTTCCAAGGCTTTTCCCTCTGTGCACCCTTCACTTTTCCCTCTTTTTTTGCCGCCCTGTATTGTTGTGCAAATAAGCAGCGCTCAGGCGTCAAACTGAAAATAAATGAGCCAAAAGTGGTGAGCAGCTAAGGGCCAAGAAGCAGGAGCAGCTACTGGCGCGGAGGAATGGGGATATTCTTGTTGCTGAAGTGAAAACAAATTAACTATCTCACGCTGAGTTTTTGTTGCCGGCCGGGAAAACAGAGAAAACAGAGAGGCAGGCTGGCAGGCGGGCGGGGGGACACAGGATACGGATAAGGAGACAAAGACGCAATCGCTAGGCTCAGGCAAACACTCGCCAAAATGGCTCTGAGGATTGTCCAAGTTGACAGCTCTGTTGATTCAGCATTAAGGCAAGGAACATTGCTCGGAAGGAGGGGGAACTGGAGGAGATGTCACTATTAAAATGCAGGGATTATGTTCTCATAACCAAGGCAGAGTTCTCTAAGTATGTCTCAAGGAACCGCCTATAGAACTTGACCTTAATATGGTGAATCAGAGCAGTAATGATAAGGAAAATGAATAGTTTCGATCTCAAACCAACACTGCAGTGTGACCGCTTGTCTCCTTTTGCATAATACCTTTTGTAAAGCGCAGTGTGGCCTTGCTTAAATTATGCTGTCATTTCAGTTGAAAACATTTCAACTTACAGCTTACAAATTAGACATTTTTGAACGTATTTCCCAGTTACTTTTCCCAGCTTTTCCTTTGTTTGCTGTCCAATTTCATTGTTTGCGTTTTGTTTCTTTTAAGTGTCCCTTTTTTATTTGTTTTTTTGGGGCTGAGATGGAAAGGCACCTGTTGATGGGCTGCAAATGAGATTTGCCAAACACAGATGAAGATGGCAAAGAAGCAGAAAAGTAAAGCAACGGCAGAGAGAAAGGCAAGTGGAAGCTGAATTGGCGTTTTATGTGCACAATTTTATGCTAATGCCTTGCCATGGAATTAGCAAACAAATCCACGCACAACTTAAAGCCAGTTGACACACATAGGGGAAAGGGAGGACGACCGGGGCGCTGAATGGGGGATTCCAAGGAGACACACAAATAGAAAATATGAAGTCTGCACTGGGCGAAATTATAAGAGAGATTGTAAAGAAAAAAAATAAGTTTCCAAAAAGTTTTTAAATTTATTTAAATTTACATCTCTTTATTTTATTGCCAAAAACTAAAAGCAAGTTCTCAGAGCTTTATTTTTCTGGAAGTCCCCTCTTTGTTTGCCATGTACGCACTCCACAAAGGACGACTAACCAACGACCAGCCGAGAGGGGGAGCTTGTGGCACAGGGATGTGTCGGAAAGCGGGTGCGTGGACGAAGTGGAGTCGCTAAGCCAGTTGGCACCAGTAACAATAACTTAACAGGCAGCCAACAAGCAAAATCTGCTGACGAGCTAGGGCTGCCGGGGTTGCCTCGGTTGCCTGGATTGCCAGGGCTGCCCTCATCACCAGAAGACACCACTCCAGGACCTGGCCCTCGCCCTCGCCCTCGCCCTCGCCCAAGATGTTACATTTCAATTGAAAGGATTTACATTTTGTTGTCATTCTTTTCAACATTTTGTTTTACAGCTTAGGTTGCTTGTTCCTCCAGACAAGCCATAATTGTGTGGTCTCTCCTGGTTTTGGGATCCAAGTCTGAAACTTCAACTTACCCATCCCCGGAATATGTCAACGAGTTGCTCTTGGGCTTACTGCATGTTAATGTGACCCGATTGATGGGAATATCTTGGGGGATTTAAAGGGGGAATTTTGTAAGTAATATCTAGCATCAAGCATCTGAAAATATAAGCACAACTAACAATTAGATATTGTTTTACTACCAACGATAATTAAATTCCCCATTAAAGCCAGACATATGCAGGGGAACGGAAACAAGTTTGGAATGCCTTTCCCGCCAGTGTGCATTTTGATTTTATCATGGCCCCGCTCTACGGCTTCCATTCGCACTTCATTTCGCTGATTTAAGCCATTTCTCTGACAGCTTCCACGCTCCGGTGGCCATTAATTTTGGCTCAAACCGAATTCAACTCAACTCGACTCGAAAATTCAGCCCGGGGCCACTCGACTGATTCACTGCGGTTCACTCATTTGCAGTTACTTGTCTAATGGCATTTTAATTGTCTCATGCGAGTTCGCCAGCTCCAGCGCCAGCGCCATCGCCATCGCCATCATCATCATCACCATGGCAGTGCGCCACCTAGTGGCGGGCATGGGGCATAACAAGCTTACAAATCCGCCCGCAAGAGTTCCACCGCCACCCACAAGTTCGCAACCAGAAGTTTTTATTTCGAAAATAAACTCATTTTAAATACTTTTGCCAACAATTTGCCATAATTTGGCTCATTTCCTACAACACACGACGTTGCCAGCTTTGTCACTTTCCAGAGTGCAGCGGATACGGCGGGGGGCAGCCCCCGAAAGGCGGGAAAGCGGTGACTACTGCAAACTTTTGCGTGTGCTGTGTGCTGTGCGCCAGGGGGCGTGGCAAGTTTCCACCGAAGCCCCCTCCTCCATCCTCCCCTCCAGCAGTGTTTCTGTTGCTTGCACATTTTGGCATTGTGTGTTAAGTTCTTAAGCGCTGCCAAAAACTTGAGCCCGAGCAGGCAACCCTAAGGCGGCAACCCCGGAAATGCCACTACCCCATCCTGTTCCCCTCCCCGTTCCCCACCCCGGTGGCAACACACATAAAATAGTTAAAATGTGACAGTTGTGAAACGAGGGGAATCGACGCTTGAAGGACCCTCTTTGAA
This sequence comes from Drosophila triauraria, assembly GCA_014170255.2. NCBI lineage: Eukaryota > Metazoa > Arthropoda > Insecta > Diptera > Drosophilidae > Drosophila > Drosophila triauraria. Next base: position 17,567,149 of record CM024333.1, read on the forward strand.
GAAGGACTTTCCCAGAAATTGCTTAAGCATAAACCAATTGAAATATATTGCTTTTATGCTGACACGTAGTGGGTAGGTACGTATGTATGTATGTAGTTTCGTTAAAACTGAACATAATTTGTCTTTAATGTGTAAGACAATGATGTTTTCGAGTTAGAGATGTGGTCACACTGTTCTCAGTAATGTGATAGGTCACACTTTTCTAAAGGAAACACCATGTGCATTGATTAAGCAATCCTTAAAAAGTATTTAATGTATGATTTAATGTCCAAGATATTAGTAAGTGATGTGGTCACACTATTTCTGATTGATTGATTGCATTGGTCACACTTTTATCAAGAAAACTCCACTTGACTTGCTTAAAAAACTTTTAAAATGTATTCGATAGCAAGAAATTATGAAATTATGGATTAAAATAATAATTAAATATTTTGTTTCTGTGCTTTCCAGGGTATCGGCATAAAAAGTGCCGCCTATGCAGTTCCAGGAAGGCGGGTGAATTTTCCTTGGCTGGGTGGGTGGGTGGTGCAGTTGCTACTTTATTACAAGGCAAGAACTGAGCCCGGCGGAAGATGGAGGAGGAGACATCTCATTCTTGTCTATGGTCCCAAGGTTTTTTGGCCTGTTTGCATAATTCCCAAGGAGAAGCAACAATTGGGGGTGGTGGGGGAGCTCTCAGAAAAGCGAGATGACTGCAAAAAATAATTTGTAAAATTAGTTTTACAGCGAAACATACGAAAAATCCAATGAAGTATTAATATTTATCAAATCAATATCAAATAATACAGTTTACATTACATTTAAAAATTTTTTATAAATTCTAAATTAAGTTTCACGTACAGTTTTCTTTCAGTGCTGCAGTTAGCTGTGCCTGGGCTCATATTTATTGAACAGTTCAGTTCGGAAGACGATGAAGTTAGGAGCCGAAGGGGAACAAAAAGGATCTGGCAACAAAATGGCGGGCGGAAAAAGGAAAGGAAAGAACAGGGACGCGAACAATGGACTCCCTTATGTCTTCAAAAATTACATTTTAAGTTCTGAAATTACAATACAAAATTGAAATATCTTATTTCAACGCTGCAGTTGAAGGCAATTTTTCACGCATACCAAAGGGGGTGCCGAAAGGATCCACAGGGGGGAAGCCACAGCAAGGACGAAGGCTGCAGACGGGGAGACGGGGAGATGGAGACGGAGACGGAGACAGAGACCGACACCGAGACCCAGACCGAGACCGAGACCGAGACAGAGACGGGACAGTGGCAGCTAACGAGCCGCATGGCAGACAAAACTTTACGGAATTTATCAAGCAGCTCCTCGCCACGTGTGTGCGCCTCGGTATCCTTTGCATTTATGAAAATGTAATAATAACAAAAGACGCAATGCAGACGCGCCGGCAATAAACGGAAACTGAAAACAAACACTGCAGCCGGGAGAGTCGGGAGCCGGGAGCTGGGAGCTGGGAGGAGCGTGCAGCATATGTGGATGTGGCAACCCTAGACAAACATATGGCTCGCCGAATGGCAAATGCGAAATGCAAAATGCAGATTCATCCGCAAACTGCATCTCAAGTGTAACTGTATCTCGCCAAAGTTTCTCAGCTCCTGAAAATTTGTCAAAACAAATTATCATAAAATACTCATCAGTCAGCGCGTAAAAATTGTGAGAGAGAGAAAAGGAGAGCAACTAAAAGGAACAATTAAGAGTTGCCAGCTGCATCTTAAAAGCTTCTGTGTTATATTTAAGAGGATTCATTAAAGGTTTTAGGAATAAAGAATGCTGCTGTCGAACTCTTTTCTTTATTATTTAAAATATAGTTTGATTTCTTAAGAGGCTGTAAGGTATTTCTTGTGAGAGAGAGAAAGAGGAGCAACTATGGGAACAATTAAGAGTTGCCAGCTGCATTTTGAAAGCTTCAGTTATATTTTAGAGGATTAATTTAAGGCTTTAGGAATAAAGAATGCTGCTGTCGAACTCTTTTCTTTATAATTTAAAATATATTTTGTTTTTTTTTAGAGGCTGTAAGGTATTTCTTGTGAGAGAGAGAAAGAAGAGCAACTAAAAGAACAATTAAGAGTTGCCAGCTGCATTTTGAAAGCTTCAGTAATATTTTAGAGGATTAATTTAAGGTTTTAGGAATAAAAAATGCTGCTGTCGAACTCTTTTCTTTATAAATTTAAATATATTTTTGTTTTTTTAGAGGCGGTAGGGTATTTCTTCGATGAATAACGTCATAAACTAAATAAAGTAAGTAAGTATATAAGTAAAGCTTGATTTTTCTATCCTTAAATTCTGCCTCAACCTTTAACCATATCCAGAAGGGGATAAGGTAATAACCAGAAAGGTAATTAAATTGAACTTGCCCTGAAAAGAAGAGCTCTCGGAGCTGAATTCAAATTAACTAGGACGCGACCCCACCGCCGGTATCTGGCCCACACACTCGTATATCCTCTCCCTTGCCCCCCCCCCCCCCCCCCCCCCCCCGGGCCCCTTGAGCAAATGAAACTCCAATTAGCAGCACAAATCAAAGTCAGACAGTTTCGTTTGGAGGACAAGTGGCATCAACAACATCGAGGAACCCAGAAACCAAAAACCAAAAACCAAACCAAACTGAACACAAAAAAGTAAAGTACAAAAAAAATCAGGGAAAAAAGTTACAAAAAAAAGTTAAAGTTGCTGGCATTAAATTGATAGAACGAGAGGGGGATATAGAGAGTGAGAGAGAGGGGGAGAGAGGGGCAAAGCCAGGGGCGTCCAGCGCGATATCGGCAACAAAAACGAAAATTCCGGGGATTTTCAAGGGGGCTCCATGATGTTGAGAGTTTGCTGCGATATTTTGCCTTTGATAGAAAAACAATTTTTCTACTCCATTTCACGCGTTCAAGGCAGAACCATAAAATCTGCTGGCTACAACGAGTGGAAGGGGGCAAATCACTCAGCAAGAGCGGGGGGAGGGGGGGGGGGGGCAGATAGGGAGAAGGGGGACGGAATCGTCAGCGTAAAGATGCCGCCAGACCGATAAACGCTAGAAATGAAATAACAATAAAAACCAATTTTTTTATATCGAACACCAAACCAAAGTTAAGTCTTGTCTCTGTCGCACACACACACACTTGGACAAAAAAATATATTTAAAAATATCAGAGGCTTTTCCAACAAATTTATGTAAGGTATTTAATATAAATAGGTAAAATATCTGGTGGGTATTTGCCAATTTAAATCGAGTTTCATGCTTTTCCAAAATGAAAAGGAATGTTCTTTAACGTTAGTACATATTTCCTATAAAGTTTAAACTTGTTTTATTAATTTATAGTAGAAAAGATCTAGTTTTAGACTAGAGTATTATTAATTTAAATACTTTATTTATATTAATAAATAAGTTCTTAGCTTAAAAAGAACATTCACCTCAAATTGCTTTTTAACTTTAAAGGTACTTCATTTATGGTTGAGGATAGTTAAAGCTTTTGACAAATAAAGAATTCGAATTCGAATTACATTAAAATCGTCTACCCTTTTAATAATTCCTTGTTATAAAATAATAAAAACTAAAAAAAACACTCTATTTTCCAAGAAGCATTTGTTAAAGAAAATATTTGTTTAAAATCAAAAATATAGGATACCTTAATCCTGAATACCAAAAACTAAAACTAGATATTACTGAACCCCCATTTAAGTCAATTTTTCCCAGTGCACACTCTCTCCCCCTCTCGTTCAGCCCCTCCCCTGGCGAAAGTTTTCCCCGCCGCCTGTGTGTGTGTGCGAGTGTATTGACCCAATTTACGGTGGCCTCGTCTGCGCCGCTGTTGTTACCGTTCAATGGCCATTTCTTGCAGTGTACAAATTTCGATTTGCAAGCGAGAACCCCAAGCCAAAATCCGAAGAGTATGTACATCATTATCCACAATGACTATATAAATCCAATTGGCTTTGCTTTGTTTGGTATTTGTTATTTGTTGTTTGCTTAGCAGCTCAATTAATTCATAAAGGGAAGCAGAGCCGGCGAAAGATACAAATGTATCTCCACAAGTTCATTAGTTAGAACCTGCTCGGCTTAATTTTATGGACACGTTGTTCTCGGGGGACGGGTTTTCCAGCCCCCTCAAGCCCCCATCCCCCATCCACACCCCCCAAAATGTCCGCTAAAAACTTTTGTCAATAGAGGAAAAATGTAAAAAATATAAAGCCCCCGCGAGATGAGACAGGTTTTATTTTATTATTTCTGGTGCTTCCATTCGTTTGTCCAAAAAGGGGGTAAGACATGGGCCAAGAGGGGGGCTCAGGCAGGTGTTCCGCTCGAGACGCGGGGATTCCGACTGACCTACAGCGCGTACATTGACGTTGAACTTCAAAATCTTGACCATGATGTGGCCGATAGTCGCACCATCCGAGTATTAGCGGAAATTGAAGCCCAAAAACCTGGGGATTCATCTGAATACTCACTTAAGTGGAGGTCGACGTTGGGAATAGCCCAGAATTATGATGACTTCTGGCCTGACTTGTGAGACTTGCGAAATAGCAACCAATGTATTTAAAATATGTTTTATATTTTATTTAAATTTATTTTGGCAAGAAAAATATTATTTTAAACACCTAATACATGAGTATATATTATTTTCTGGTTCTTGTGGGCTTTGTAAAGTAGAACGTGAATTTTTCCAAATTGCCTTCTTTTATTAAAATCAAGTTTATCTGCCATTTTGCCACGGTTTGACCAAATTTGCATACTTTATCAAAAACAAAGGCTAATGGCTGGAAATATTTGAACGCCTTTGTCCTATGACTGACAAATTTGCATAGCTTTGATGATTTTACTTCATTTTTACAAGCCATGCTCAGCATTAAGGATCAGTGAATTATAACAAGTCTTAAATACTAAATGAAATATTTCTCAACTAGAAATTTAGGCTCATAAATTTACCAGAGATTATCAGCTTCATATAATTTCTATTAATAATAAAATTGGTAGCCGAAAACTGATTTTTAAGAGACAATTTCTCTGCTGGGCTTTCTCTAAAACCTTAAGTGATTCAAATATATGCCTCCGTCTGAGTGCCAAAAAAAACCCCCTCGCAAGGAGAAAATCTCTAATAAACATTCAAACTTGTGATCGAAACAGGAAAAAAAACAAACTCACAAAGTCTAACAGTGATCAGCCAAAGTGTTATTTTATTCCCTCTCCAAAACGGGTTATACGTGAATTTGGTGATTTTTTTTCGAGTCTCCATCGAGCCGGACAATGGGCGTGTTGACGGCTGGACGTCAAGTCGGGCGTTAATTATTGATTAGTTTAAAGCGCGATTACCAAACCGGCAGCGGGCTTAGAATGAAACGGAACGTCCGACGCTAACCAACTTCCAGCGCGCTCTCAAAAAAAATAAAAACGAAAATCAAGAGATAAAGAGAGGTACACCGAGAAAATAAGCGAGTTTTTATTGGATTTTATTTATTTTTTTTGTAACTTGAAAGTGATGTTAAAATTGTGCTTAAACTTGTTTTTTTTTTATAATAATATCCTTTAAAAGTGATATGTGACTAAGAATAGAATGGCTCTTAAATTAAATACGGGACTTGAATCTATTTTCTTGATTTTTTTAGTGAATTCAGAAATATAAGAATCAAATTTATGTTAGTCAAAATATAAATAAAATATTAAAATGTCTAATAATTTTTAATAGTTCGAAAGATAACTCTGATCGATTTCTTGGATATTGTAATATATAATTGAAAACCTTTTACAAACGAATAAGATCTGGTTATCAATATGTTAAAGCATTATATTATATTTATCAGTTTTCTCAACTAATATTCTTTGCTAAACCTTGCTTAAAAAAACTTAAGCTAAACAAATAATTCTTTAATAACATCCTAATTATTACATGAGGTAAGCTATGAATTTCTTTATATAAAAAACGTTTATCTTAATAAATATATAACAAAACATTTAAGTACCACAATAATATACATGATGTTCGTATAAAATAAGGGAATATATTATATAGGGATGCTGCAGAATTTTCTTGCACTTAAAGTCGACAGGCTAGGAGTCTGAAAGTATGAAATACATTTAAATAATAGTCGCAAAAGGCAGAGACTCTCACTATATTTATTCTTGCAAATGAACGATCGTTGCCTCAGTCCTACTATATATTTTTTTTCTGTGCTGCGAGAGGTGGTGGAGAACTGGAGGAACAACAAACTGAACATCGACAACGACAACGGCGACGAGACCGCAAAAATACACGGTCGGAGAGACAATAAAAGTCGGCCAGCGGCCAAAAACGCGCTCATTTCATTGCGTGCGCTGTTTTCGCAACGGCAACGGCAACGGCAACAGGAACGGGAACGGAACGAAAAGAGAGGCTACGGCAGCGGAATACGGATTGAGGAATACGGAGCAGGGAGCACGGAGCACGGGAATACGGGAGTAGCAGCGCGGATACGCACACGGATACGGATACGGAGCCAGGATGCGACACGCATTTGTTGGATTAATTGTGTGCTGGCTGGCAGTTTGTCAACCGCAAGGTAAATATTTTTGGAATACGCCACATAGACAGGATAATGACAGGATATATACCCAAACGCACATGGCGGTGCACACACAGGGAGAAAAAGTGGGAGAGTAGCTTGGAATAGGGAGTTTGGGGGTTTAATTTGGAGTTTTGGGAATCAAATAAATTTTTTAAAGAGGAAACTTAGGGAAAATATACTTTTATTCCTTAAAGTTAATTAAAAGTTATGAAAGAAAGAGCATAACAAAGGGATTTCTGTTGATGAAACTCTTATGAATCTCGTACAGAAGTTCTTACCAATAAATTTGATATATTATTTATCTTTTAAATATTATTTTTCTCAGTGCACACATTGACATGCTGGGGGCTTTGTTATTACAGCAATAATTGCAAAATTATCGCTGGATTTTGCGCCTACGTGCGATGCATTGTCAACTCTGGAAAACAGAGCAAAGCATTCTTCTCTAAACCGAAAGAGAAAGAAATAGAAGGGACAAAAGAGACAAACAGAGGGGGGAGGGACAGGACAGGGTTGCGTGTGTGTGTGCGTGGAAAAATAGGCTTAAGGATTGCTCGGGACTTTTGCGGAAACCGGGTTTAAGCCATATTCGAAAAGGTAAACAGGGCTTTTGGCAGATCAGAAATCGCATCATAAAATGTGAGTTAAATTAAATGTAAAGGGATTGATTTTTATTTGCAGGTTTCTGCTAAGGAAGAAAATGTGGCTTGATAAAAACTTAATTAATAAAATAGCTTATATATAATAGTATGTAATAATATTGTGACAGTATTTTCTACCTTATATCAACTCGTTTTTTACAAGCTTTTATTTCTACAAAATAATGTGCGACTCAATATTTGTCAAATACCTGTTCTTTTAATCCTCTTTTACATAAACATCATTATTTAAATGACTTAGAGAACCTGTTAGATCTTCAAATAAACAAACTCCATCTCTCTTTTATCGAGAAACCAGCTTTCCAGCCATCTCTTTCGATTTTGTGAGATCTTAAAGAAGAATATCAATACACAGAAAAATAAAGAATAGGTACTTAAAAACTATTAAAAAAAAAAGCTATAAAAAAAGAGGGAATAGAATAAATATGGCAAACCATAAAAAACAAAAATGAAGCTAGTCAGGAACAAGTTTTGTGAAAAGATTGTAAAAGTGTTTGGCTTTAAGTTGGGAAACTTTCCACTTAGGTTTCTTTATTTTTAATAAATTTATTATTATTTTAGTAAAGTATAATACTGAGAGCATGCTTTATTAATTAATTACTTGCATTCCTTAATTTAATACTTAATATTTATCTTGAACTTGATTTAAATTTCTTATTTAATTCCTAACCCTTTTCCCTTCCAGCTGAGGCGCAGTTCGGAGGCTTTGGAGGATTCCAGCCACAGGTATATAGACAGCCGCAGGTTTACCAACCCCAGGTGGTTTACCAGCAGCCTCAGGTTTATCAACCTCAGGTTTACAGACAACCCCAGGTTTATCAGCCTCAGGTGTACCAGCAGCCCCAGCCCCAGCAGGTGGCTTATAGGCAACCGCAGGCTTACCAACCTCAGGTTTACCAACCGCAGGTTCAGCAGTTCCAGCAGCCCCGCCAGCGCCAGGGATCCGTGTCCAGGGCCAACACGAACGCCTACGAGCGGCAGGTGGACTTCGGCAACAATGTGGAGTACACCCAGGGGCTGTCCAACTCGCGGGCGGTGACCAGGCAGGGCGGCCAGCGGGTGGTGACCAACAGCCAGGCGCAGACGCGCGACGTCGACTTGGGGGGCCTGCAGATCGGCAACACGCTGACCAGGACTCGGACCAATGCCAACGGTCAGGTGTCCGGCGGCATTGCCAATCAGTTCCGGATCGGCGACGTCGGCCTCGGAGCCTCCCTGTCGCCGCAGAACCTGCAGAACGGCTTTGGACTGCAGCGCGGCGCCGATGGAGATCTCCGTTTGGGCCTGGGCCTGCTCAACCTGGACCTGGACCGCAATGTGGCCAACTCGAACACGCTGTCGCAGGCCCAGGTGAATGCCCAGGGCAGGGGGGCCAAGGCCGGCTCCTCCAGCAACTCGCAGTCGAACACGCAGCAGTTCGGCGGCGTGACGGTGACGGACACGCGGGCCAACTCGAACGCCTTCGGCAAGACTCGCCGCGGCCAGACCTCGGCCACCACGGGAGGATTCGGCGGCAATGCGGCCACCAATGGCCAGAGCTTCGGCGGTCCCTTCCAGCGCGTGGTGCGACAGCAGCCACAGGTGGCCTTCAGGCGCCCCAAGAGGAGGGCCCAGTTCGTGCCGTTCGGCTATCCGGGCGCTGGCTTCGGACCGGGACCATTTGCCGGCGGATTGGACAGGCCGCGTCGCCAGTTTGGAGGCTTCGGGGGATTCGGAGGAGGTAAGGGTGTGTTCTACAGAAGATTAAGCAAATTATGGACATTTTTCCGTATTTATTTAGGCTTCGGAGGCCCTCAGTTCGGGGGACCCCAGTACGGCGGCGGCTTCGGAGGCTTCGAGCCACAGTCGCAGCGCAAGAAGGGCAACAAGAACCAGGCCCAGGGCAACGCCGGTGCCCAGGGCGGACCCGGCTTCAACCAGCAGGCCTCGACGAACAACCACGCCGGTCCCGGCGACACCGGCAGCAGCAGCATCGGCTCCAACCTGGCCCAGGACGGCAGCAGCGGCCAGGTGAGCTCCGCCAACACCAACACGCACAACACCCAGACGGCCGGCGGCTTCGAGAGCGGCCAGAACGCGCAGAGCCAGGCCCTCAACTTCCGGCCGGGCGAGCAGCAGGCGTCCAGCGCCAACGCCAACACGCAGCACACCCAGCAGGGCGGCCGGGAGACCGTCGCCTCCAACAGCGGCTCCACGGCGGCCAACAACAACCAGTTCGGGCAATCGACGAACACGGCCAACACCAACTCGCAGGTGGTGCGCGAGGGCAACCGGCAGGACGCCACCAGTGACGCCAACAGCCAGAGCATCTTCCAGGGCAACAACGGCCAGGGCGACGCCTCGGCCCTGACCAACGCCCAGACCAGCTCCCAGCAGGGACCCAACGGCTTCGTGAGCAACTCGGCCTCGAGCAGTGCCACGGCCACCGCCGGAAATGGCCAGTCCGCGAATGCCAACGCCAATGCCAATGCCGGCGGCGGCGGTGGGTTCGGTAACGGAGCCGGAGCGAATGCCGGCGCCAATGGCGGAGGCTTCGGTGGCTTCGGCGGAGGCGCCAATGCCAACAGCAATGCCTATGGCGGATTCGGCGGCAACTTCGGATTCTACGGACGTTAGTTTTACACATATTTTATTTTAGAAGCCTGAACAACACCTTTTTTTTGTCACCCACGCAAGCACGAGAATAAAAAATGCATTTCGTTAATTTACACAGCACTGTTGGCACTGCGTTGGTGAAGGATGTTTTCAGCACAAAAGTCGTTGTTGAAACGAAGTTCAAGCAGCATTGGTGCACTCTTTGGAAACTAAAATCGATTGCTGTTAAATATTGTTGAAATTTGTTAGTTTGAAAGTGTTATTGATTTTTCTTGGAATGTTGTTGAGTTTTTTTTTAATGTTGTTGACGTTTTTGTAATGTTGTTGAATTTTATTGGAATGTTGTTGATTGTGCTTTAATGTTGTGAAATGTTGTTGAATTTGATTGAATTTTTAAATATTGTTTGGTACAATATTGTTGAATTACACAGCACTGTTGGCACTGCGTTGGTGAAGGATGTTTTCAGCACAAAAGTCGTTGTTGAAACGAAATTCAAGCAGCATTGGTGCACTCTTTGGAACTAAAATCGATTGCTGTTACATATTGTTGAAATTTGTTAGATTGAAAGTGTTGTTGATATTTTTGGAATGTTGTTGAGTTTTTTTAATGTTGTTGACTTTTTGTTATGTTGTTGAATTTTATTGGAATGTTGTTGATTGTGGTTTAATGTTGTGAAATGTTGTTGAATTTGATTGTTTTGTTTTAAATATTGTTTGGTACAATATTGTTAAATTACACAGCACTGTTGGCACTGCGTTGGTGAAGGATGTTTTCAGCACAAAGTCGTTGTTGAAACGAAATTCAAGCAGCATTGGTGCACTCTTTTGGAACTAAAATCGATTGCTGTTAAACATTGTTGAAATTTGTTAGATTGAAAGTGTTGTTGATTTTTTCTTGGAATGTTGTTGACTTTTTTTGAATGTTGTTGAATTTTATTGGAATGTTGTAAAATGTAGTTGAATTTGATTGAATTTTTTTTTTATATTTTTTAGATCGTTGTTGAATGTTGTTGAATGTTTCTAATACTGTTGAACTTCGCTGCATTTTGTTGAATGTTGTTTAACGTTGTTGAATGTTGTTGAATGTTGTTGAATGTTGTTGAATGCTAATTTAATTGTTGTTGACATTTTTTTTATTGGGTTTTCAATGATAATGAGTTTGGTACAATATTGTTGAATTTGATTCGGCGTTAATGAATGCTGGAGAATATTTTTAAATATGGGTGAAAGTGGTTGAATATTTTAGAATGTTGTTGAATGATGTTTAGTATTGTTGTTGAACATATTAAGTGTTGTTGTAAATTTCTATCAAGCAAGAGCACATTTTAAACAGAGACTAACTAATATGTTGGCCTTCTTTTTAGCTTTCTTAGCTAATTTTAACTTTGAATTTCTTTTTACTTTTCACCTTTTAACCCTTAGTTCGCCATCGGGCACAGCAACGGGTTCGATTGCAACGTTGGCAGCCCAAGCCCCGGAATGGTGGTAACTCCTCTGACAATTCCTCAAAAACTTCCTCCATCAACGACAACTTTGAGTACGTGTATTTCAATCGCTCCTCGCGCCTGGAGGATCTAGGCTCGGACTCCGAGACGGACCTAACTGCTGGATCCCTGAACACCTCGGTGGACGCCTTCGGGCCGTACGATGTAACCCAGCGCCAGGGTCGAACCTTCGGCGTGATCTACGACTTTATCAGTGGCCTCTTCAACTCCTGTGTCTCGCCCTGCACCCTGGAGGCCTTCCAGAAGCAGACCTGCTGCGAGACATATGTCTCGTATCCTTCGTACCCGCCGCCACCTCCTCCGCCGCCTCCTCCGCCACAGACCTGCTGTACCCCCGTGCGACCCTATCCGCCGCCCAGACCTATTCCGCCGCCACCGCCGCCACCGCCACCACCACCGCCGCCGCCGCCACCGCCACCCTTCTATCCCCCCCCTTATCCCAACAGGAAGACGCCCGTGGTGGTGGTGGCCACGCCCATCAACTGCTGCACCATCTGCACCTTCACCTACTACGGACCGCCGCCCTGCGGCCGCTTCAGCAACAACAGCAACGGCGACGGCAGGAAGGTGACCATCTACGTACCGCCGCCCTACTATGGACGCTGACGAGGATCGGAAATTGATCATAGACGAAGTCAGGAGAGTCACGGTCAGTCAGATAAATAAAAACAGTGTCCAGAAAATAAAAGAAGCTACTTTTGGATACATTTTAAATTAATTCAACAGTAAAAGTGACTTCTGTGGCTCCCCTCTTGAATTGCACTCAGAATTACCACTCTTTTTTTTTTTTTAAGCCATGTAAAAAATAAAACTAAAAGCAATTTAAACTTTTATCAAGTGAATTCGTTTTATTTATGTTATATTTTCTTAGATAGTCAGTGTGTTTTTTGTTTTCTGGTACTGTCTTGTACAATTTTACAACACCTTACACTATGTAATCAATATTTTTAAAATAGTATACTTTTAGGCTTGTAACTGGAGGGATAAATGTTGGTTCTGCTGGCAAAATAAGTAAATTAAGTATAAAGAAAACTTCTTACCAAATTATATTAGTATTACCCTCCAGTTTGCCTATCTCTGAGAAATTCCTTTAAGAAGATTTAACAAATCACAAATCGCTTAGGTAAAAGTCTACATTTATTTTCCAGAAATATAAGCAGGCTTCTTTTTGTTAACAAACTGCATTGTTAAAGTTTCGGAAAAGTAGACTCTCGAATGTGACAAAACGAAAATGTCCCTTTTGTTTGCATTCCCTACGCCTGGCTAATTTAGAAAACGCTTGCATAATCTCAGTGAAAGGCTCCCAGACGGGGACGGGAACGGCAATGGGAACGGGAGCGGGGATCTGGACGGGAACGGGGCTTTTGCTGTCAAAAATGCGGCAAATAAGACACACGACAAAGCGAACGGGTGGAGAGCGCAGGGCCTAGGCGATTGCCCTGGGAGGGAAATAATGTTGTGATACCCTCGAGGCGGAAGAGGGTCTTATTTTAAACGGGAAATAGACGGTTTTAAGTCAATTTTAAAATAGGATAATATTGGGAAAATATTGATATAAAGATTATATAAATATAAAGACAGCAAAATGCAATGTAAGAAACGGGAGGGAAATATTGAAATAAATTGCTTGAAATACCATACACCTTGGAAGATATTAAGTAAATCAGGTTTCCCTATTTTCTAAAGGTTTTTCCTATATGTTTTTTCGAGTTAATTTCCCTGTTGATTTTAAAAATAAGCCCCAACTTTCCCTCTTTAAATTCCAGCAAGTAGAGCTTCTTTCACGAGGCCTCAAAGTATGCAGCGGACCTCACAAGCTCCTCGCCCGACTCTCAGCCTTTTAAGAGGGTATTCCCCCAGTCGGATCCTGAAGAGGATCTCTGGCCAACGTGTCCCATCTTTGTTTCGCTTTTGTTGTGCGCCCCGGCTTGGCTTTGGGGCCTCTTGTGCCGTTGACTTTTGCGCCTAAGCAAAATTTGTGCCATGTGTTTTGTGGCCGCTTTGTTTGTTGGCTTGGCTAAAAATTTGCTGGCAGGCTGCCACACACGAGGACATCAGCTCAGCCCCACTGAAACTGAAACTGAGACGGGACTGGGACTCTCGGCCTGATCCTGGAACCGAAAACTGAGGCACAGACACAGGACATGTCACGTCAGCGGCACAAAGCCCGAGCACAAAGGCCTGATAACTGCAGTCGCCTGATAAGCGGCGGCGGCGGCGGCGGCGCCGAAACAAGGACATTCCACCCACTCGAGCACAGGCGGAGAAATTAAAGTGTACTCATCCTAGAGGATAAGGAAAAATGAAACCAGGAAGCATGCATGTTCCCAGCTGATTTCTCCAAGTGTTCCAGGAAGAGGAACAGGAACAGGAACAGGAGCCGCTTGAGACCCTTCTCCCACCCGGAAGCACATGCCGCCCCTTTTGTCATTTCGCTCATAACGTTAATTTATATTCAGTTCAGTCTAAAAAAAAAATATATAGCCAGGGTGGTGCGGAGAGTACAGTGTAGCCCGTGTGACAGCCATCGAGAGGAGGAGCAGGAGGAGGAGTAGGAAAGTAGTGGGTGCTAGCCTAGATTCGCCTAGTCCTGAGAGTCGAGAATGGATGTGGCTCTCCTCAGTTGAAGAACCGCTGCTGCTGGTGCTGGCGACGACGCAGGGCCGGGGTGGCGGCCACAAAGCGACGGCCGGACACTCCCGAGCCGGAGCCGGAGCCGGACACCGAGACGGAGCCATCGTTGGCGGAGTACAGCAGCAGGGGAATCTCCTCCACGCTGGTCTGCTGCTGCTGGGCGGAGTTCCGGGTTCCGGAGCGGAGCAGCTCGTCGGCGGAGAGGCGGCGCAGGCCGGGGACGCCACCGGCAGCGGCGACCGGGGTCGATGCGGCCACTGGGCTGGCGGCAGAGACGCCATCCAACAGCTGATCCTCGTCGTTCTCGGGCTGATCCAGGACCAGATCCTCGGGCTGGGCCACCGCAATGCTATTGCCCACGGGGGCATCGCCCTCGTGGTCGGCCGAGGAGATGGAGCTGCTCTGGAGCAGCGCTTCGATGTTCTCCAGGTTGGACAGGCCGTTGATCTGGAGCTGGTCGTGCAGCTCGCTGGGAATGGCGATGGCCTGGACGTCCTTGTGGCCCGAGATGCCATTGGGCGTGGGGATGAACTGCACATTCTCGGGGATCTGGTCCGTGGGGTAGACGGGCACCAGCTCGGCCTCGTTCTCGTTGCTCGACTTCAGCAGGATCAGGGAGATGGGTACGATCTTCTTGAACTTGAGCAGGACCAGCTTCTTGATGGCCACCGCGCCGGGGAAGACGCGTCCCTGGGGTCCGGCATGGGGCTTGGCGATCAGGGCACGCTGCTGGAACTGCTGCCTGCGGTGTCCGGGGACATGACGGGCTGTTGGGGATTTAATGAATTAAATTAATATAAATTTGTGTTTAAAGGGGGCCTAATTATAATAAATTAATGATTAAATTCTGTATAAAATATACAAGCATAGAAGCCTAAATATATCCAAGAAAGATTTTATAGAAAATCGAACTCTTAAGGTCTTTAACTAAAATGCAAACTCCTTAGTTAAAGGACTGAAGGTATTTGTTAAGCCTTAACCTCAGTAATAAATACTAGAAACAGTCATTAACTAAGGCTTCTCACTAATGATTCAAGTAACCCCAGGAGGGTTGTTCGATAATGATCGGTAAGATGACTGATAATTTTTTCATATTTATTTTCTTAGCCCCCAAGACCGACCTCCAACTCACCTTCGCTGATGGCCAATAGAGCCAGGCCAATGGCCAGAAGAGTTGCGAACTTAATTGCCATAATGACGGGGATGCTGGGACGCTGGGCTGGGATGTGTCTTGGACCTTGGTGCGTCGCTGGGCGAGTGACTCTATTAAATGGTTCAACAAGTGCCCGGCAAGACATTTTATACATGGGGAGGAACGTTCACCGGATGGCGAAACGACCCGGCAGAGACACATAAAAATCACCCGAGAAGAGACAAAAGAAATTTCGCAGTCAGAAGACTCAGAATGGGATTGGATTTTGGATTGGTTTCTAGATTTTGGAAAGGGGGCGAGCAGAAGAATGGTCTGCAGGCCGATTGGCAAATTATTAAACTATGCAAATGCTCGACTGATTTATGCACGGATGTCGAGGCAAGGGGCAGGGGGCAAGAGCCCAAAACCCAAAACCAGAAACCAAAAACCAAAAACAGAACCGCCCGATCCCCAGAACGTTGACTCCATTTCCAAGTCCGATTCCCAGCTGCAGTTTCCTTTCTCCACAGACCCGCACCCTTGTCCCCCTTGTTTGCCGGCTAATTTGCCCAGAAATTTGCATTTTGGGTCGCCTCGAAAAATGCGATACAAAAAGAAAAAAAAAAATAAGAAAAAGCCAGCAAATGGCCAAGAAAATGGCCAGCCGCTTGGGGTTTTTGAGCCAATTTTTTTGGGGTCAAAAGTGAGATTTTCAATAAGTCTTCCAGCCCCCAGCTTCCAGAAATGGCTGCCAGACATTTGTCACTGTCCGAGGCTCCTCCCTGCGAGATGTCAGGGTTCAGCCTCTGGTCCAGATTGTACATCTCCCTCTCTCTCCCTCCGTATTCCACGTCGTCTTCGAGTGTTCCCAATTCCGAGCAACGGACATTTAAATCAATCAAAAAATGTATCGGGTCCATGGCTGCAAATGTATTCTTTTCTGGCCCATTCTTCCCTTGAAAGCCGGTGCTACTTAGTGCCAGCCAAGAAGAGGCTAACCCATCGAACTATGAGTTGCGAAGAAAGATTTTGATTTTGGGTAATTTACAACAATCGAGACTTTATTGTCCGGCGATTCCATTGATAATTGTTTGGCTTTATGTTATTTTTGTTTACAAAGGTTAGATCTATAGAACAAATTATTCAAAATATATTTTATTAATTTCTATACAAAAGAGGAATATTACTAATAGACTCGAATAAGCTTTGGATTATATTTAGAAAATAGAAAAAGGCATTTGTCTTTTTAAATTGATCTATTTTAAGGCAATCTGATTTATTTTTAGTTTAAAAATAAATGTGCATCAAGAAATAAGAATGGTTTTGAAATCCATTGAAAAGATGTCCGAAACTATGCCACAAAATGTTATATAGTATGAAAATTGAAGTGAACTTCTAATTAAAAACCTCAAACAGCTTATTGTATATGTAAAGCGTGTTTTTTTTATTGATTTCAAATCTCTAGAGAATTTTTAGCTCCTCGTATTTTACACTATAGTTGCTGGGAAGGTTTCCCTCTTTGAAGTAAACATTTTGAATATTTTTGATATGAATTATAACGTAGATATTCTTTGTCAATTGAAATTAGAAACAATATACAATACAATGAAAATATAAATTATATAAAATAAAATACAAAATATACATTTTACTTAATTTTAATAATTAAACCATAAATAAATTAAATTACAGTCAGTCTCACGACCATGGAATTTATGGAACTTAATATTTGGCATGAATTATTGCCTACTTTTCGACGCTGTTTAAAGGGAATATTTATGATAGAAACTGAATTCGGTCTTGTAACAGAAATATTTGCCAAATTAAGCTGTAGTAGCAAAAAAACAATCACTACAGAATTAATATCCATGGAATACGTGCCTAAAAGTATGCAATAAAATATTAATGTTAACAAATTCAGTCTAAATTTGTTTTTTTTTTTATTACGATATTGTAGCTAACATTTGTGATTTTTTCTTTTATAGAATCTTAAAAACACATTAATATAAAACGATAGACATGCAGTATATATATATATAATGGGAAAAGCAACTGATATAATTTATGTATTATTTTACATTTGGTTCTCTTCCATATACTTTTGCGAAGCACTGTCGCAAGAAAAAGCTCAAGTATCTGGATTCCTCCGCTTGATCGCTCGCTCTGATCCTTTCGCATAAGTTGGCAATTAAATCCTGTAAATTACAACTAAAATTGATTGATTGATTTGTGGGCCACATTTTTTGGTTGTTGGTAATTACTTAAATTTCCAGAGCTACCGTGGGCAACCCGCCTGCGCTCTGCGCTCTGTAATGATGATAGAAACGACCTCAAATGGCCGCCCAACATATTTGTGGCCCATTAAGGGCGACATAAACAAATGTTTTAATAACGAAATTATGCAGAGGAGGAGAAATAAGAACGAGCCGTGTATTCATTAGCTCTGAGGCCTCGGAGCGCGAAAAAGATCCGCGCCAGCGCCGCGGCGACTCGGTTCGCCGAATGCTAATGGAAATGCATAAAAAAAGCATAAATACTCATTAGCCAACTGTATTGGGGAGTGAGTGTGTCTGTGGTTTATCGCGACCGAAGAAAGAAGAGAGAAGAAAGTTGCCCCCCCAGGTCGGGGTCACCTCATCTCGTCACCCTAGGTGCGGGGTCAACACTCACATCCGTATATATATATTGGAAAGTTAATAGGGAAAGTTATATGTTTAGATCGTGGCCACAAAAAGATTCTCGGAATTGGCACAATGATCCACTTTCGACGGAAAGAAATCGCCACGGAAAAATGAGTACAAAGTTCAAGGGGATCTACATTTCTTTAGAACAATTATTAATTAATGTGTGTTACCATCATTAACTAAAATTATTTAGTCTGATATATAAGTCGAGTTAAAATAGATAAGAAATAAAAGTCGAGTTTGAATACCCTTGCATATTTATCAAAATATATTTGGCAATCATAGGAAATAGAAAATTTATTTATTCTTTTTTTTATGTCGGATTTAGTCATTGGATTTTAATTAAATTTATATATTTTAAATATACTTTAATTTGGAATACCCTAAAAATGTTATTTAATGCCGGAAAACTGTTCCCATATTGGCTTTTCATAAAAGTACATTAGGATGTTATTATATTAGGAAAAGTAATTGATTCTTAACAACTTTTTTTTAATTATATCAATGGTAAATAAATATTTGAACATAATAAAAAATCCTTAAGTTTTTAGACTATTAAACTTGAAACTTAAAATAAAATTGATAACTTTAAATGGATTTTATTTTTGCGTAATAAAAGCTGAAAATCTAAAAAAACTCTCAGAAGACTGCTTTAAATATAATTTAACTTATTTTTAAGGGAATTCATTTTAAGTATTCTGATTTAGGCTTACAAAAAAATATATATAGCACTTTTAATTTAAACTCTAAAAATAAATACGTTCAGAGGCATTATATTTAATATTTATTTAACTATTGTACACTGGAGAAGTTTGAAACTTATGCTAAAAGGGAGGGATGGCTTTTACAGCAAAATGTAAAGAATAATAAAAAAGTTTACCGCAAAGGAAGTCCACTTCTTAAGCTCAAAGATCATGCACAACTAATATTTTCTATGCAAAACAACTCTTATTAATTATTAAAATTATTTTACAACAGGCTATAATAATCGACAGTAATTTAAACAAAATTATATTGTTATGATAATTTTTTGGAAAAGTCTGAGATAAAAACAAGTGGAAAAGCTACAGTCGAGTGTGACCGACTGTAAGATACCCGGTACCCAAAGCATTGTGTGTGAAATTAAACAGCACATGAACATGGAAAAAAGGTTATGTTGACAAATAGAGACAAATATTGCTAGAAACATGTTGAGCAATACTCAAAAGAGACAAATGTTGCTAGGAACATGTTGGGCAATTCTCAAAATAAATAAATAAATTTGCATACTGCTTTTAGAAATTGTAAAAAAATTAATTTGTAGTCAGTTTTTGACAATTTTCATGGTGTAACCCCTTATCAAATTTTGAAAAATTTACCAAATTTTTTTTTCGATATTTTTCAACATTTTACTGTTAATGAATTAAGATTTAAATTTCGAATCGGGATATGTGTGACATTTGGCAATCACTCGCTTTTTGGCTGTAAAATGATCTCAAGAAGTCTCAAAATAGGCCAAATATTCAAGGGACCTTCAGTCCATGTTTATCGGTATTTTTATACCCCTGCAGAAGGTATATTTCTCATATAGACACAAACGAAGTACCTAGTCATGCTGACCAAGTCCGAAATATCTAAGTTCAGACTTCTGACCTTAATTATTCATACTCCGCTCAAGGAAAAGAACACCAATAGAATTAATTATTAAAGGAATTCGGAGCATTATTATCTCTAAACCGATCAAGACAAGAGCTTCTACCCCAAGACTTGTTTTAGTCTCGAAAGCGTTCTTTTCCAGTCTGAAAATAAAATATCTAAAAATAACCCACAGAATCGAGGGTCAATATATTTTCTCCAAAAAACTAGCATAAACTATTTTTAAACTCAACTTGACAACGAAATTCGATCCGTTTTACGACTGCGCCTTATTCCAGAGCCCAACTAGTTTTTTGAAATATTCTAAAACCGTTTCGGGGGCTGCGACCTGCGACCCGAAGTCTTGGGCCGGCGGTCAAGAAACCGCAAATTGATTTACAGCCCCCAGCAGGAGAGCGTCCGAGAGAGCGGGAGAGGGAGAGAGCTTTGCCGGAGACGAGTCTCGCAGACTCTCCGCAGAGCCCACGCTGCGCTCTTTCTCCGAATCTTCCGAATTCTTCCGAATCTGAAAACCGATTGTAGACGGCACATAAAAAGCTCGGGTCGCGGCGCTCGCCCAAACAGTTCGGCAAAAGAAACGTCTATCTGTGGACCCCCAGCCTTCGAGACCGAGATCTTGAGCTAGAGAATTGAGAATTGGGAACTGGGCTAGAAGAATTGCGCAGAAGAATTGCTAGCAGACCGAGCGAGTGCGAGTGTGCGTGTGTGTGAACGACCCACCAGTGACCCCGACCAGCGACCCAGCTACCCAGCGACCCAGCGACGACCATGACCAAGTTCGTGGTGGGCCAGTGGCTGTGCCTGGTCCTGATCCTGGCCCTCGGCCAGGCGCAGGCGGCGGCGGCCGTGACCCCGGCTCCGGAGGTGGAGCAGTCGACGGAGTCGCCCATCGCCGACATGGCGCTGATTGGTAGGATCCCTTAGAATATCTCCGACGGAGCCGCCCCGAACCACCTATTAATCTCTGTGTTTATCTGTGTTTCTCTTCCCTCCTCTCCCTTTATTTTTTTCATGTGTTTTTTTTACTGTGTGCCTGTTGTTTTTTTTTCTGTGTATCTCTGGTGATCTCTGGTGAACCCTGGTGAACCCTGGTGAACCCCCGTGATGCCCCTGATTCGTGTGTGGAGCAGAGGACGCGCCCATGGCGCCCAAGTCGCCCACAGAGAAGCCGCCCATGCAGGAGGCGGCCATGGAGAAGGCAGCTGCCGGAGCCACTCCCGTTTCCGTGGTTCCCGTGGCGGCACCCGGACAGACCCACACGGTGGCCGACTTCATCATCCATCCGCTGATCGCCTTCAAGCCCCGCCAGGCCTCGCTGGAGGAGATCCAGGGCAAGCAGGCAGCCACGCCGGCTGCCGGCACTCCCGCCTCGCCGAGCACCTGGCTGTTCGGCATGAATCCCGCCCAGCAGCTGGGCTCCTCGTTCTCGACGCTGGCCGGCTCCGTGTCCGGCTGGATCAACGATCGCCTGGGCCAGCAGCTGCCGAGCTTCGTGGAGACGCCGGTGCGCACTGAGAGCACCACGACCACCCCGGCTCCGGGCACGACCACCACCCAAAAGCCCGACATTGTGGTGAGGGTGCAGCAGAGGCCGCAGAGGAACGGCAACCGCAGAGGAGGCAATGGCGGAAACGGAAATGGAAATGGCAACGGCAACGGCAACTTCAATGGCCAGGGCTTAGGCGGAAACGGAAATGGCAACGGCAACAGGCGTCGCCAGCGTCCCAATCGCTTCAACAACCGGCTGGACTCGTTCGAGGACGACTACTACGAGGACGACTACTTCCAGGGCAACAGGTTCGACGAGGAGTTCGACGACGACGAGGACGACCTGTCGCTGGAGCACTTCGAGGACGACGACTCGCTGGAGCTGCGTCCCCAGCAGAAGCCCAAGCGCAAGCAGACCCAGTCCCAGTCCCAGTCCGCTTCCCAGAAGCCCAAGAGGAAGCAGCAGAAGCCGCAGCCGGAGCGGGAGCAGGAGCAGGAGCCAGAGGAGGAGGTGGCCCAGGTGGTGACCCACAAGCGTCGCCAGAGCCAGAACAAGAAGTCCAAGACCCAAAAGAAGCCCGTCCAGGTGCAGGAGGACTCCGACGACGAGGAGGAGCTGGAGGACGACGAGCACGAGGAGGACGACGACGAGGAGGTGCAGGACGATGAGAGCCAGGAGCAGGACTTCCTGCCAGAGCCCATCTTCGGCTCGTCCAGCTCGAGCCGTCGCTCCCAGACCCAGCCCAACTTCATCCAGCGCGGCCAGCAGAGCCTGATCAGCCAGATCCGCCAGTTCACCCGCGGCCAGACCCCCGCCGAGGTGGGCAGCAAGCTGCGCAGGACCTCCGTCTCCGGCTCCGGCTCCGCCCAGACCCGTCGCCCCCAGCAGGCCACCCTGCTGGTCAACCGCAACGGACAGACCGTCTACGTGGCCCCCGAGCTCCTGGGCCTCAACCAGGCCTACCCCTACGCCTACCAGGGCAAGCGCCAGAGGGTCCCGGCGGCAGGAGCCTTCCCCCAGCCGCCCCTGACGGTGCCCGTGAGGCGTCAGGGACGTCCCACGCAGTACATCACCATTCCCTGGAACCAGCTGGGTCTCTCGCCGCCGGAACGCCAGACCATGGTCTCCCTGGCCGAGGGCATCCAGGCCCAGCCCCTGATCCTCAACATCCCGGAGAGCGCCATCCAGCCGGTGAGGGGAGCCTCCGGCCAGCAGCAGAAGAAGAAGAAGCGCCCCCAGCTGACCGCCTCGGCGGTGCCCCTGCTGGCCGACGCCTCGCTGATGGACATCTTCCAGCCGCCCCAGATCCCCCCATCCCGCACCGGATCCTCCACCGCGTCCGCCATCAAGCCCATCAACGCCCAGCCCGTCCTGATCGCCGCCAAGCCCGTGAAGGCCGGCGGCTCCGGCGTCCTGCCCACGCGCATTCGTCCCGGAACGATTGTGGAGAAGGCCCCGGCCATGGATATGGCCATGGAGAAGCCCGCCATGGAGGCCACCGAGGCCAAGCAGGAGGAGGAGCAGCAGCAGCAGATGATGATGCCGGCGGCCGCCTCGACGGAGACTGCCGCCCAGCTGGCAGCTCCCGAGCAGCAGGAGTTCATCATTGTCGGCGACGACGATGAGCCCGGACTGTCCCGTCACGTGCAGCCTGCCTACGGCGATGCCCGTTACGTGTCCTACGGCGACTTCCATCCCTACTTCGATCTGCTGACCCAGAACAGGCGGTTCGCTCTCCGGAAGAGCGGACGATCCCTGGAGAGTCCCGAGGTGGTTCCGAAGGAGGAGATCCAGAAGGAAATTAAGATGGAGGAGCCCCTGAAGGAGGAAATCAAGAAGGAGGAACCAATGAAGGAGGAAATCAAGAAGGAGGAACCAATGAAGGAGGAAATCAAGAAGGAGGAACCAATGAAGGAGGAAATCATCATGAAGGAGGAGCCCCCGAAGGAGGAAATCAAGATGGAGGAACTCAAGAAGGAGGAAATCAAGATGGAGGAACCCCAAGTCCCCGCCTTAGCTCTGTAAAAGACCAAACCCTCCCCCCACAAAAGATCGAACCCAAACGAACTCGAAATGATTTGAAATAATGAAGAATCAAAAAAAGAAAAAATAACAAGCAAAAAACCAAACAAACGATTTTCAATCCCAGTGAAAACCTCGAAAGAAATAAATTTTTTTACATTTTTTTTGCGTGTGTTAATGCCTTAACCAGAAGTTAAAGAGCCAACAACGATCGAGAGAGAGAGAGCCAAGAACTGCGATTAGCATAGCCAAAAATACTCATCTTTTTTTTTTAATTATTCCACCTCGACCAGTTGAAAGTTCGAGAGATCGTTGACCCTCGCAGACCACAAAGCCCGAACTCGAGTTATTAATGAGGCCCGTGCGCTTTGACCGATTTAAATATGTGTCTAACGCTTTTTTTTTATTTCTTTTCATTATTTTTTTGCATTTCCATAAACCTCGGGCTGGGGTCGAGCCTAATTTATGCCCAAACATCGAATCAATTAAGTCGATAACGGTATTCGGCGTAGGTACAGTTGATTGACCCGCGCAAAAATAATCGATCGTGGGCAACCCTGCTTTGGGGTGTCGTAGCCATCAGCTTTGCTGGTAAAGAGGACTCTATGGGGGTTTCAGAGCAGTCAGCCTGGGAGTTTTATAGCCGTGCAGCCTGGAAGTTATTAGGGAAATAGGTAAAGATCTTTGATAATTTTTTCGTTGCGAACTTTTCGGGTTAAAGGAAGGATGTGAATAAGCTTAAAAAAGCTTAAGGTTAGTTAAGGTAGGAATATGGGTAAAAGCGAGTAATTGTAAGCTCAAGATCGAGCAATAGACTTCGTTTAAACTCTACCTTGGCCAAGTATTTCTCCAAGCCCTTTTCCGACCTAGAAAGCCTTGTAAATGGTATATTATAAATTTTATTATATGATTTTCTGACAAGTACCATTCCTTTTACAATTTATAGTTCCCTAGGAGAGTTTGAAGTAGTTATCTGGCAAACATTGTATCCACCATGCATTATTTACCATATATACTTCTTTTACGGCCAATTGAATACTGAATAGTTTGCTTAGCAGTTAGTTTTCTTTTATTTGTATTACATGAAATCCTCTCTCTTCAGCATGATCGGCTTTTGGGTTTCGGCAAAGACACACACACAATACACTCTGGGAAAACGGTCTGGGATTCTCTCATTACAGCTCGAAGACCGCCCCCGGGGAACGTTTAGCAAGTCAACCGGCAAGCTGGAACCACGGATCCCTCCGATGCCTCCGAGACGAGATCCGAGGCGATGAAGAGCTGTCAATTATGGAGCCCTGGCGGCGCTGGAAATTTGCATAATCACGCCAAGAGACCGGACCGGACCGGGGAACAATACTGGGCCAACATGCGAGCACTTGAAATTGAGAAAAAAAAAGGCTGGAAATAATGTAGAAAAAATGCCAAAATAATCCAGAGAACGTTGACAACATTATCTGGTCGTGGAGATTCGTTAATTATTCCCAGCAGCGCCCAGAATCGGCGGGGTTAACGCTCAGGCAAGTGGCGAGTCGTAGAAAAGCACAAAAGAAATGTGGATTCAGATTCGAACTCGGACTCGGGGTTATTATTATAACTATTCGTATTCAGGCGTGTGCAGAAATATGCATAAATTGCCCGAGGCAGAGGGGTCAGCACCTGCCGAATTCGGCTTGGCCATAATTAATGCCCGAAAAGGCAATGAACTTTCAACTTGGCCTGGGCGGCCCTGCCCAGAAGTCGGCTTAAATCAATTTATTAGCCATCTGCCAACGCAGCTTTCTTTGTGCCGTTGCTTAAGCGATTTGCCATCTCTGATTTCAGATTTCTGATTTCTGATTTCTGTGACTTTTCTATATTTTCTGATTTCTTGACCCCGTTGAACTTCTCCCTGGGCACATTCTTATGGAAATTAACTTTTATGCCGTGCGGTTTCTTTTTTAGAAATTTCTGCGCGCCGCCTGTTGCCAAGCGGACCTCGCAGAATGAGATAAAAAAAAAAATAAATAAATGTTTGAATTTAAAATTAAAATTGACCCAAGTGCTGGTTTCTATATCGGGGGAATTATGAGCTGCCGTTAGTTGCAGAATTTCCCCAATTTTGACCCACTTTGACCTAACAGTTCATTAAGTATGAAAAGCCGGCACAAAATTAATTAATTTATGTATTCACCAAAAACCGCTATAAAGAGATGTGACCTTAATTTGACACGAGAAATATTCTAGGCCCTGATCTTTGTAATTCTAGAAGCTAGAACTCCCATTGATACCCAAACATCAATGTTCTTTTGGTAACTTTTTATTCTCCCATTAAACCATGAATATTTATAAAATTATGTGAGGTAATATCTACATATATTCATGCCACTGAATGTCTGCCTATATTCTACAAATATTTGCGACTTCTTTGATCTCCACGAAAGCCAGTCAAGTAGCCAGGAAGATGGCAAGAAGAAAGAATGCGAAAAGGCAAAGCTCATAATAATTTTATACAAACGCAGATTAGCTTAAAATATTTATTGTTATGTGAAAGAAATACCTAAACGTTGAGGATTATCTGTAAAATATAATTGGGTGTTAATAGGGAAGGAAATTATATATTTCAAGAGATAAATAGCCTAAATGTAGACTCGTACACAAATTAAGAGCTCGTGGAATATAGTTTCTAGTGATTCCATTTCGCACTACAAATTAAAGGTAACATCCTCGCTGCAAAACTAATTCAATTTATAATTAAAATAAAATATCAAATAAATAAGAAGCTAGGTTTCTGTTAGCAGAAGTCATTTTTAGTTCTGAAGAATGTTTCCTTTATTTATGAAATAATATTTAAAGGAAAGGAGATAATTACTAAGCACAATACAGTACACTTGATGACCAATTAACTCAAAGTTCTATTTAAAGGGTTAAGCTACCATTAAAATCGGTAATCTTTTATTCTCTAAGTATTTATTATATCTTTAAGAATGTTTAAAGGGCTTTAAGATTTTTTAAATCATTTTATTTCCAAAGTTGTAGCAATTTGAAGTGAGTGCTTTGGCAGAAGCCTTTTCCTGCAATGTTTTTCTGGTTTTCTTCTGCGATTTTTGGGTATCCTTGAGGGGTCAAGGAAATTAATGAAATAAGAAGGCTTAAAGGAGTCTAATGTCTTACCTAAGTTCATTTAAAAGTATTATGTGGAAGCTAATAATTAGGTGAGAGACCAGAATCAGACTCGTCTGACTTATTTGAATACTTCGACTAGTCCCAGTGGCCATGAGAGTCTAGTCAGAATCTCAACTAAAGTCTCTCAGATATAAATATATATATATATATATATATAAATATAAATAATAAACCGAGATACCTCCCGATTCAGCAATGAACCCGAACTCAAGCTCAAGCTTGCGTAGCGAGGACTTGGTGGTCGACAAGTTCTCCTGGCCGATCATCCACTGCGTCCTGACACTCGAGTTTTATGCAGTTGTCGTCGAGCTCCTGGGCCACTTCCTGCTGCTCCTGGTCTCGCTGATCCTGGCCTGCAAGTGCCTCCGCCTGGAGCTGCGGCGGACCGCCGACCACGCCCTGTACTCCACGCTGGGCCTGTACCTGTGCGTGGGCGAGTCGCAGCTGCTGATGTGCCCCGCCTGCTACGAGGAGGGATCCTGGGTGAGGCACTACCTGCACGTCTGCCTGGGCGCCGTGGCGCTCTGCTCGGGCTTGGTGGGCATCCTCTCGAAGGGCCTCTCCAAGAGCAGCGAGAACAAGCGCTACGACGCCGCCAACCAGGAGCCGCACTTCGCGTCGAAGCACAGCTACTGCGGGCTGTTCGGATACCTGGTCTTCGGCGGCTGTGTGATCTCTGGGCTGGGCGATGCCTTCCTCAGTCACATTGGGCCCCTGCACCTGGCCCACCGGATCCTCGGAGTGCTCTGCTTCATCTGCCTGGCCTCCAGCCAGTGGTTCGCCTACAACTCGGCCTTTGCCAGGCGCCACTGGAGCAGGCGCTGGATTCTCTTCCTCAAGCTGGCCAGCCTGGGCGGCGTTGTCTGTGTCCTGGGCCTCGAGCTGTATGGCGTCTCGGGGCACATTGTCCGCCTGCTGCCGGCCAGCGGGTTCCTGAGGCTCGACGAGGGGCGGGCGGAGATGCCAAATGAGTAGGACTCTCTTTTAAATTTTGTTTTATTTTAATTTTAATATTAATTTTAATTTAAAAAAAGTTGTGTTTAAAATTATACAGAGATTGAAATTGTATTTAACATTATTTTATTTGTTTTATTTTATCTTAAATTAATTAAGTTTTCTACAGGAATTTCCTTCCTCCAGCCTCTAAGACTAAGCTTTTTCTCACTGCTTCTCCTTCTCAGAAATAATGTCAACTTTAGTTACAGACTCTAGAATATATTTTCCTTAAAGCCATATTTCTCTATACTTTAAGCTAAAAAATATTAATTTTAAAAATTAATTACTATATTCAAAGCATTTCCCCTTTTGCATCCATATTTTTTAAGAAATGTAGTGTTAAAAATTATGCAGAAATGAACTGAACACAGAATTACTTTGTATTTATTTAATCTTTAAATTAAAGGTTAGCTTTCTACTAAAATTCCCTTCTTCCAGCCTCTAAGACCTAGCTTCTCCCTACAGATTCTGCTTTTCTAAAATAATTCCTAATTTAATTGCATAATGCATTAAATTATTAAACTAATAAATTTTAGTTTTAAAAATTAAAAAAATCTACTTTCTCTGCAAGGTTTCCTATATTATTTATTTCTTTATTTTTGCCTTTCCCCCTTTTGTATCTTTATTTATTAAGAAATATTGCGTTGAAATGTACAAAGAAAGAAATTGTATAAAGCATTATTTATTATTTAATTTGTGTTAATATTATACTTAAGATTAAGGGTAGTTTATAATACATTTATTTCTCTACCCTTTTAAACCAAGTTTCTGCTTCTCCTTGTTCGAAATAATTTCCAATCCAACAACAGACTCTAAAAAGAATGCTCCTTGCTTAAATACATATTTCACTACACTTTAAGCTAATAAATTTTAGGTTAAAAAATTACAAATAAAAACAATCTACTTTCTTTACCAAATAAAGCATTCTTTCTCCGAGTTCAACCTGTTTTGGTTTTATTTTTGGACTTCTAGCCAGAGAATCTAGCCGCAGAATCCATTTCTTCTGCCAATTAATCAGCGCTCCCTTATGGCTTGGCTTTCCTGGCACAAAAGCCCAATGAGGGGCTATCAATCAGCGGCTGGCGAGCCGAGCGAGGTCCCCTGACCCCTCGGAGACTCCTCCATGGAGTCTATATATACATTCGGCGGTGCAGATGGCTTCCAAGCACTCCGCATGCGTCGCTGACTCGGAGAGCAGGTCCATGACTTGGCCTCTTGAGAGTTCTCAGGGCTAGGGCTTAGGGACTGGGACTGGGACTGGGACTGGGATTCGGACTCGGGGACTCGGGTGAGGTGCTGCGTGTCGCTGATTGTTTTGTCATTAGCATGACCGCCGAGAGTCGGCGGTGATCTTCGACTTTTGATTCGGACTCCAACTCGGACTCGGTCTCGGCGTCCGTTGATTTATTCAGCCTCCGTGGTTGGCTCTTTTGTCCCAGGCAGGTCACTGAACTGAACTCTTTCATTCCCATTTCTATATTTCTATTCGCATTTCTACTTTTCCACACGCATTTTTCTATAATTTTGTTTATTCGTTTTCGGGGCGAAATTTCAACGGCATCGTCCATCCGTCCACTTGAAATTATGCCGCCATCGACCGCAATTATGGCCCGCGTTCTGAGTGGGCTCTCTCTTGGCCAGATTTCTAGATTCTGGCTTCTAGCTTCTGGCCAGAACTTTTTCGCATAAAAACCTAATGCCACGGCTGCGGATCGTACAGTTCGGTTCGGACTTTGCTTACAATTAGGAGTTAATTCCTCTGCAATTTCTGTTTCTGTTTCTGTTCTCTGGTTTCTGTTTCTGGTTGCTGGAAGAGATGACCAAGCTGGGAGTTGTCTGTCTGCTGGTGGCCAGTCTTTGCCTGGTCTTGGCCTCGGCCGAGCCCCGCCTTCAGGGCCTGCAGGGCCGTCGGCAGCAGCTCCAGAGGGGGCTGCAGCAGCACCCCTACATCTTCCTGACCATTCCCCAGGGGCGGGCCAACGCCGGCTCCGTGGTCCAGGGCTTCGAGATTGTCGAGGAGCTGGACGACCAGGAGGAGCAGGATCACGACGACGCCAACGAGGCCAGCGATGACGACGATGAGGAGGACGAGCTGGAGCACCAGCTGGGCCTGAACTTTGCCCGCAGCGGCCTCGTCCAGAGGCGCAACAAGGTCGAGCAGGTGGAGCAGGAGCTGGAGGAGGAGGAGGAAGACGATGCCGATGCCGATGCCGAGCAGGACGACGACCAGGAGCAGCAGCAGCTGCCCAAGAAGACCCAGATGATGGTGGCGCGGGACCAGGCCGGCGCCATTATGGTGCCCGACGGCATCATCGAGATCGAGGGCCAGAGCGTGCTCGACGAGAAGACGGGCAAGGCCGCCCTCCTGGTGCCCCGCGCCGCCCTCGATGCCATTCCCGACGGCGCCGTCGTGGCCCTGATGGAGCGCTCCGCCAGCTCCGACTCCGACGAGGTCGAGGAGGAGCGCGCCAACCGCGTGGTGGTGCGCCGGCGCAAGAACAACGGGCGCCGCAACATCCGCCGGCGTGGCACGAACGTCCGTCGCCGCCGCCGTCCCGTCCAGAGGCGTCGTCGCGGCGGCAACCGCGGCGGCAATCGCAGGCGCAACGTCCGCGTCATCCGTCCCAACGGCGGCAACCGGCGGCGGGGTGGCAACCAGCGGCGTCGTGGCCAGGTCGTCCTCCAGGGCTAGGACCACCACCGGGAGCCGATGCCAACCCCCTCTCTCTCTCTATAGTATTATAGTTAAGATCCCTCCACGAACCAGGACCACACACGATGCGACAAATAAATAAAATGTGATATAAAACTTAATTCTTGTCCGTTTATCCTTTTACACAATTTTTTTCTGGGGAGGAATATCGAACGGGAACGGGGACTAGGTCCTGGAGAAGGGTATCTGGAAGAATATCTAAAATTAGAGTTAAGATCCACATGAATCCTATTGAATATTTTATTTTTAAATTATTTCTAAGCTACGAACCTTGTTTACATTTTCTTTTTTTTTAAATGCAAGAGTATTTCCCTATTTTGGTAAAGTTTTAATACATTTCAGTGAAGGATCCTAGCTAATCTTGGCATAGTATCGAGTTAAGCCGCTTATGACCTCGAGTTATATAGAACCCTTTAATAACAAATAGGAGTTCGCCCAATAAAAACATTTAATTTAATAATTTTACTTATAACTTTACAATTTTTCAAGCTATTTTTATGTTCTGGAATAAAAGAGAGTTCCGATCTACTTACATATATACTTTGGCCTTATTGTCGAGTCTCGATTTATGTAGACTTAGTCAGCCGATTGCGAAGAACTCGCCCTTATTGAATTATTTTTGCTCTCTTATAAATACTGTCTTGTTCTATCGAGCAAGGAATTTCCAAGCCTCCATTTAAAATTTAATTTTAATATACTTAAATTATTTAGTAGGCTAACATATCATTGAGTTCAAGAGCTAAAGAGTTCACTCCATTGAGTAATGGCTAAATTACACGGCACTGAGAACCTAATTATTTAAGCCAGTGATTATTCAAAATTGTATTACTATTTATCACCTAAAGCCTAGCAAGCAATGCTTAACTTATTAATTAATTTATTATTATTCGTATAATTATTGTATTGTTTCCCCTCTTTTTAATTGTTTTTATAAAATATTATTATAAGATTTAAATTTGAAATCTTAAAAGGTAACTGATTTAGGCTTTGCTTGATTTTTCTAATAATTTCTTTGGTGTACAAACTGAGGGATTTTATGATGTGACATAAGTAAAGGATATTTAAGGACTAGACTCACAAACCAAGAAAAAGAAGGGAAAGAACTCTTAAAATGGTTTGGGATTCAAGATCCGTTCAATATAACTAAACGCATAATGCTCCAAATATGATCGTAGATCGATAGCTTATCATAGTTCTTATTATTAAATAATTATGTAGCTTGGAAAATATTTATCAACTACTATAAATATTTTTAAGATATTTTCCAGATATTTTTAACTCATTTTCGATTTCCCATTCCCAGATTGGCTTAATTTTTTACCGGGTGGAACCTTTTCATTCCCTGAATTTACTGAACTTTATTTAAACTTTGTATCTTGTAATTTTTGGCTTAATTCTGAGTCAAGGAAAGCCTAGGGCTGAAGGCCCAGAACTTTGTTTGGGCCAGGTGACATTTTTGGTTTCTGCAGCTTTAATGTCCAAATAAATCTTTGTTTTTACTTACTGATGTTTTTTTTTTAATTGAATGCTGTGTCTGAGGTAGACACAGTTTATTATTGTTTTCTGTTACTGTCTTGTTAAAGATGTACCATTCAGCTCCAGAAATTCTGCGTTCTGGTTCAAGTTGGACCTAGCGGCAATACCATACACTTGTGTACCGCATCTTCATGTGGGGGCAAGGATGGTCTTGTAGATTCTAACTTTGTTGGTCAGGCTTAGGTGGTTGTTGGCTCTTAGCAGCCATTATAAGATTAAATTGCATTACAAAATTTATATAATCATGTGTAAAGATAAGGTTTAAAATATTTAAGCCATTGACCATTAAGCCGAAAGCGGCTTTATGTTAGTTAAGTCTGCATAATGCGTTTAGAAATGAAAAAAAAATTATTTTTTTATAAATTTTCGACTTTTCCTTATCAAATTTTGATAAATTTGCAATATGTTTTTTTTTTCAGATTCTTTTCAACATTTTACTGTTAATGAATTAAGATCCTAATTGCGAATTGGGAAATGTATGACATTTGGCAATCACTCGCTTCTTGGCTGTAAGTTGATCTCAAGACGACTTCAAATAGGCCAAATATTCCAGGGACCTTGAGCTTATGCTTATGGTTACTGAAGCAAACCCATACTTTGCACTTCCATACCCCAACCCAAGTCCGTTTTAGTTTGAATTTAATTTAAAAATAGTTTGCAGCCCGGTGGCCGCCGAGAACAATTAATAAGAAATTGCCAAACTTGTGGCTAGTGTTAGTTGGTGAGCGGAAATTGTGGCAAGCGAAGAAGTCGGTGATGGCTGATGGCTGATGGCCCAGAACTTCTGTTTGGGCCAGATTCCGCGGGTCAGTCCGGCCGCTTTCTGCTGCTTTTCCTCCGCTTCTTGACGTCTTGACGTCAATCAATCATCGGCTGCTCAGCGAGGGAAAGAAGAATGCCTTTTTCGATTGTTTTTTTTTGGCAAATGAGATGTGCGAGCGGGGAAATTAGCATAAAATTCGTACGCCTCTGAACCGCGACCCTGTTCACTCTGACCCCGGGCGAACTCTGGCTAATAGAGCTGACTAGGGAGCCTGGTCCAGGGGGGGCCGGTGCTGGGGGCCGAGGAGTGACAGCAATCGATCAGCTGGGGAATGGCCAAGTGGCTATATAATCCCAGGGCCGGCCATCAGTTGTCAGTCAGTTGTGAGTGCCCAGCTCAGTGGCAACAAGTGAACCCAGGAACCAACCAAGAGTCTACCTCTCAACCCTCTTAGCCCTCTCAACCTTCAACTCCTCGAGAATCATCTGCAGAATGCACGGCCTGCTTCAGCTGAGCCTGGCTCTGGCGCTCTGCGTCCTCCTGGCCCCCTCCGGCAGTCTGGGTGAGTCGCGGCCCTGCCCCTCATCATTCCCATAGCTCCAAGTGTGAAGATCAGGGCAGGTCAGCAGTGGAGAGTATCTCTAGAGATCTCCCAAGCTCTGGGATAGAATTCCCAAAGATCAAAGAGCTCTTTCCATTCTCCATTTTCCCCTCATTTAAGATTGAAAATCCTGCAAAGAATTGCTCAGTAAATCGAATCCTTTAAACCCCCTCTACATCCACTCAACTAACTTGCTCCTCTTCTTTGCCGGACCACAGCCGAGCGTCGCCTGGGCTACCGCCTGGGCCAGCGCCTCTCCGATCCGGTGGCCGAGGCCCGCTTCACCTCGTCGATCGCCAACAAGCTGACGGCCCTGAAGACGACCAGCACCACCACCACTGTAGCTGCCGCCGCAACAACCCCCACCACCACCACGCCCACCACCACTTCCACCACCTCCTCCCCTACGACCCCAACCACTGCCACCACCTCTGCCACCACCACGCCAACAACAACTAGGCGCGCCTTCGGCTCCGGCTTGGAGACACCCGAGGAGGAGCCAGAGGACCAGGCCGACGATCTGGCCCGCTCCTTCGACGACGAGGATGAGGAGGAGGAGGACGACGACGACGATGAGGAGGTAGCTTACGCTGGTGGCGAGGATGAGGACGATGACGATGACTTCTACATGGTGGCCTCCGGCCAGCCCCAGGAGCAGCAGCAGCCGAGCTCCGGCGCCGCTGCCAGCGGCAACAATGCCAACGCCAACGGTGGGGCGGTGGTGCGACCCACGGAGATGCAGTGGCGCCAGTTCCAGAGCCAGCAGCGCCAGCGGCGCCGCATCCAGCGGCTGCAGCGGGAGCACAACCAGCGGATCCGCGGCCTGCTGCGCCGCCAGCGCCTGCAGCAGAGGCGCAATCAGCAGCGCCTGCGCCGCCAGCGCCAGCAGGCGCGTCGCCGCAACTCGCAGCGGCAGCGGCGCACGCGCAACCGCAGCCAGGCGCAGCGCCAGCGCCAGCGGCAGCAGCAGCAGCAGCGCCGCCGCCGCCAGCAGCAGCAGCGTCGTCGCCGGCAGCAGCAGCAGCAGCGCCGCCGCTTCATGCGCCTCCTGCGCCGCCGTCGCGGACGTCGTGTCTAGATCCAGATCCTGAGCCTGATCCCGGAAGCCGCTTCGAGCCCGAAACCGAAACCGAAATAAACTGAACTTTGTCTGCAAATCAATAATTTTTTTTTTTATTTATTTATTACTTATATAGTATCCAGATCCTGGCGCAGGATGGGCCCAGGATAGGGGTCACAGGGCAGGGGGAATTTAGGGAATTCAGTCAGGGAATTCTTTCCTGGAAGTATTACATTAAGAAAACTCTTAATGTAAAATATATATTATTTGATTATAATATTATCCAAAGTTAGGGAAGAACCCAAGGTAAGCCTACCTTAATTATTATTATTATTAATTATTATTATTATTATTAATTTTTAGCATGAACTTAAAGAGAATTTATGGCTGAAGGCAGCGAGATATAATCATTATAGGTGCCAATAATAGAGATTCCAAAATACTTTACGATCTTGACTATACAAAGCCCAGAAATTGGCAATTAATATATTTATTTATTATATTTATAGTTCAAATTATTTAATAGTTAGAACCCCTGGCTGATTGGGGAAGCAGAGATCCAAACTCTTGCCTTGTACAGCTCTTTCAAAGAAAGCAATTAATTATAAAGTAATTAAGAATAATACTTGTGATTAACGAAGACTAGAGCTGGCGATTCTTGAGCTCTCTGCTCGCCGAATTCCCGGTGGGGTCAGAGCTTCGATGGTTCATTGACACTCTGCTGCCACTTTCGCCCTTTGAAAGAAGCCAGAGCCGAGCCAAGAATCATGGCCAAATATGAATATGCAAATGCGGGCGATTCGCGAGATATATGCAAATGATCTTCGATCGGATCGCTGGGATCGCTCGGACGGGGTTACGGGTCAGAGCTGCTTTGATTATTTATGGCATTATGCAAAGCGGTTACAACGCGCGGGGTAAATGGCTTTCTTGGCCCTTTCTGGGCCCTTTCTTCGTAGGCCTAAAAGATGGCCCTTGGTATGGGCGTCTCTGTTCCACCCATGGACTTGTTGTAACCTCCGAGGGCCTGGAAGGGCCCGGGCCATGTAAGTCTGTTACATATAAATATGCCGGGTCTCGACCCCAGAAGTCAGTCACAGGCCCACAGCCCAGCCATCCAAAGAGATTCGCCAAACAGCCCAGAGCCCTTAGAGCCCAGAGTCAAGGATTAGCCAGAAGATGCATCTGATGAAGGGACTACTTATGGTGGTGTGCCTGGCGGCCCTAGCCAGCGGTGGGTCTTCTTCGCCTTCCACCAGTTCTCCCGCAGAATTCTAAAGTCTCTCTCTTTTTCTCTCGCCTGCAGCCAAGCCCCAGCAGAACTTCCAGGTCTTTGGCCGCCAGCGGGATGAGCCCGCCGCCCAGGGACGCCTGAGCGCCGCCCAGCTCACCGACATCCTCAACAGCCTGAAGGGCACCAGCAGCTCCACCACAGCTGCGCCCACCACCACCTCGGTTACCTCCCCACCAGCACCACGTCAACTACCAGCCCCACGACTCCCACTGCCACCACCAGCACCTCCACCACGACCCCCACGACAGCCACTACCGGCGCCGGCACCACTCGCCAGGCCAACAACGAGGTGGAGGATGACGACGACGAGGATCAGGATGTGCAGGAGCAGCAGCAGCACTTCCAGCTGGAGCACGACGACGACGACGAGGAGCAGCACCAGGTGGCCCGCTCCCAGGCCAGCCGCCGCCGCCAGCTGAACGCCCGCCGGCAGCGCCAGAGGATGCAGCAGAGCTACCGCCGCCGCCAGCAGATGCAGCGCCGTCGCCGCCAGCAGCAGCAGCAGAAGCGCCGCCAGCAGCAGAAGCGTCGCCAGCAGCAGCGCCGCCGCCGCCAGCAGCAGCAGAAGCGCCGCCAGCGCCGCAACCGCCGCCAGAACATGCGCCTGGTCAGCCGCTTCCGCCAGAGCACGCCCAACAGGAACCGCGTCATCCGCATCCAGAACTAGGCCTGATCGCGTCCCCCCTTCCTTATGACCCGAATAAAGAGCAATGAGTACCGCAAACCGTCAAGGACTTTCAGTGGGTTACTGGGACTTTCATATGTTAGCCTGGGGCAAGGGACGATCTCCAGTTCTTTCTGGTTGCCTGAGGAGGTCTCCATAATTTGTTTGCAAAAGGAAATCCTTTGCCAGGCCTTGGGCTCTTCCCTCCTTCTTTATTCCTTTCTAACTTTTTATTTAAAAAATAGTCATAATTCCTTGATCTTACAACACTTTTGAGAGCTATGATTAGGAGTTATGGCTTGGTATTAATTTCGGGTGAATATATGCAAAATATGTTCGAAAACGTTCAAGCTAAGCAATTAGGAACTGCAGGAACCGCTTGATATGGGAAAGTCCCCTAGAACTTTATGGGAAAAATAAGCAAACAAATAAGAGATCTTTAATAGAGCTTAAGCAATCCCAGCTTTGTTATTAATACCCTTAAGCAAGGTCTTAACAAAGAAAAAACAAGATAAAAAACAAAATAAACCAAAGGCAAACTCAGAAAACAAAACCAAAGAAAGGTAAAAGTCCAGGGAACTTCAAAGAATGTAAAGAAAATCTTTAGAGGCAGCCCTTAAGACTTCATAGTTATTCTTTACATTTTATTAAATGCTTTAATTGTTGACTACAAATAAAATAAATATTTTATAAAATATAAATTGCTTCAGTTTGAAGTATGGCCAAAATAAAATCATTAAGTATTCCAATTCAACTGATATTTAAAAGGAACTCATAGAACTTATAATAGGACTTATTTTCCTTAAGTTATTTGTGCTAAATTTAAAAGCTAGAAAGGATCTCGTACTGAAAAAAAAGAAAATGGTAAGGATATGGAAACTAAGGTAACTAAGGAAGAGTGTAATGGATGGTTGCTTAGTGTTCCCCAGTGGAACTACGAACTACGATCGGCGAATGCCAATGCGAATTGACTTCTTTAGAAAATGTCGTGCGGGTCAAACTAGTTCAACGATCGGCGGTCACCGAAATTTATGCAAAAACATTTTGGCGAATGTGCAAATTTGCGAAAAAGAAATGATAATGAGAAGAAGCGCCTCGCTTGTTGGTGTTATCCGTAACTGGGGCGTCGGGTATATAATCCCCGTTGGCCGCTGGCAATGGCACAGTCCACCGGCGACCTTCCCCCAGGCACACACAGCTTCCCACAGCAGCCACCAGCCACCAGCCTCCAGCCAAGTATCAGTTTCGGCCACCTTTCCTGGACAACAAACCCACGATGAAGTTCATCTACGGCACTCTGCTGGTGCTGGGCACAGCGATTATTGCCCAAGCGGGTGGTGAGTTCAGTCCTTCCCCCCCTGGGAAGCTAGGAAATCCCCGAAAAATGCCTAAACCCTTCCTTTATCGTTTCAGTGGCTCGCTCGAACGACGAGCCCGTCGAGGACGCCGCCCAGACCAAGTTCCAGGTCTTCAAGCAGCCCATCCAGATAGAGGCTCGCAGCCTGCAGCAACTGATGGCGTTGAAGCAGCCCGCCTGTCCCGAACCACCAGCCACAACTCCCACAACTCCTACTACTCCTACTACTACTACTCCTACTACTACTACTCCTACTACAACAACCTCACCTACAACCCCTACCACTACTACCACTGCCGCTACTACCACACCCACCGTAAGGGCTTCTCCCTCGGCCAGACTCGTGGGCAACGTCAACAACCAGGTGGCGGGCGATGACGAGGACGAGGACGACGAGATGGCCGAGGAGAAGTATCTGAGGGGCCAGGACAACGAGGACGAGGAGGAGGACGACGACGACGAGGAGGACAATGGCCTCGATCTAGTGGTGGCCGCCAAGCGCGCCGAGTCCTACCCCTCATCCGGCCTGCGTCGGCGCCCCAGCAAGAGCTCCGGCTCCGATCTCTCCGTCGGGGAGCTGAGGCAGGAGATCGAGCTCCGTCGCCAGAAGGACGTGAACGACCAGCTGCGCAGGCAGCTTGACTCGGCCCTCAAGAGCGCCAGGCGCAACCGCCGGCGTGCCCAGGCGAACCGCCGCCGCCTGCGCCGCCGCAGCCAGCAAAAGGCCCGCCGCAGCGCCAACCGTGCCCGCCGGAACCGCAGACGCCAGAGCCGCCGTAACATGAGCGCCCGCCGCCGCCTGCGCCGCAACAACCGCATGACCCGCCTGCGTCTGCGTCGCCGCGCCAACCGTCGTCGTCGCAACTAGGACCTCTGACCCCTCTGACTACTGACCACTGATCTGTATGCGAATGTAAAAACCCAATAAAGCAAATATCCGAAAAACACGATACTTTCCACCAATATCTAGATACTTCCCTGCCAGTCCCGCTTTCAAGCACATCCTGAAGGCATCCACCGGTGACTTCCCTCTCACTATCATCGAGCCTCTTAATATGTATGAATGTCTGCATCCAGAGATATATCCAAATGTCTCAAAAGTCAGAGAGAAGCCTATCATCTTCTGGCCGCGACAACGATAGTAATCTCAAAGCAACCCTGGCTCATAAGGCTATGACACTGCACTTGAAGCTTAGCTTATTATAGATTTAATCAAGGACTTGAAAGCAGCCGAAAACATCACTTTCAATATGAATTGAATGCTTTAAATTAAGATCTTTTTTATTAACTAATGTTTTCATGCAGTGTCATAGCCCTACAGGTGATGAAAAAAGCTGGAAACGATATATCGATAGGTTTACAGATCCCCAAAGGTTTTTTTCCGCGATTCCCCTAAAGAAATCAATTACAAACTGGGTTCTAAATTTAATGATTAAATTGAACATTAAGTTAATTTGAAAATGAAATTAATTTAAAACCCTATTAGCCACAGATTTAACGATGCTGTTGCATTAAAATAAATCAAGGAACTTGGAAAGCATTCTTCATTGAGTGTGGCTTAAAGATTACCAGCAACATGTTGGAGTTTGCTTCCGAAATATTGCTAGATTTGCATATTGAAAGAGCCATCTCCGACCCCATGAAGTATACTATAGCCTGTATCTACCTTGAGTCTGGCCAGAAAGGTATAAAAACGTATCTCTCTCTCTGTTTACAGAATTGGATTTCATTCTCATTTACTTTATATTAAATTTAAATAATTATTTTTCCGTATTTTAGGCTTAGCATTTAAGGGTTAATTTATAACCTATTTTATTCTTAAGAGCTTATACTTTGAGGGGGATTCCTGAGAGATCGAAAACAAGTTGAAGCCACTTTCACAGGCTTCTCGCCTTTGACCCTGCAATTAGAAATCAATTTCAAAGCCCGGTTTTCACTTTTTTTCATCTATTTATTTTTTATTTTTGGTAGCTGAAGAGGGGTCTCAGCATGCTTAGAAAGCCGCTGTAGAAAATTAAAAAAAAAAAAAACAAAAATCGAGACCAGAAACTAGAAGACCGAGGCCCAGAGCCCAGAGCCCAGAGTCCAGACCCCCCTAAAACTCAAAAACCCAGAGGCCAGAAGCCAGAAGCCCAAAGGCGTTCCGCTTGGCCAAAGCCAAAGCCAAAGCCAAAGCCCATTGGATGATCGGCAGAACGGGGCTTGACGACGATGACGATGACGACGGAGAATATAATGTGATATGCGAATATAGCTGGCAGCGATCGGCGATCAATTGAATGTCGATTGTGTACATAGCATTACCGTTGCCGTTGCCGGCACTTATTTGCATTTCACATTTCTCGGCATTTCACATTTTCTGGGCGACGGCCTATAAAAGCCCTGTCCCGGCCTCGATAATGTATCAGAGCCTGATTGTCCAGCCAGCGGCGAGCAGCAGCAGCACCCAGAAAAGTTCTCCTCGCCGAGTAGTTTCCAAGTCAAGCCAAGAGATCCGAATCCGAATCCCAAAATCCAAAAAATATGAAGCTGTTTGTGTTCGCGGTAATGCTGTCCTGCTGCCTGGCGGTCCAGGCGGCGCCGGAGAAGAAGCTTGCCCGCTCCCGGAACGTCGAGGCCAAGCAGGATCAGGAGGCCAGCCTGGCATCGGCATCGGGAGCTGCAGCCGGAGCTGGGGCTGCTCAGGTGGCCAAGGATCCGTCGAGCGGCAGGCTCTTCCTCAAGAAGTTCCTCACGTTCAAGAATCTGTTCAGCAGCAACAACCAGCCCGTGATCCCCATCATCATCACGGGAGCGGGCACGGGCACGGGGACTGGCACAGCCACAGCCTCGCCCACCGTCACGCTGACCTCGACGGGCACGGTCCCCTCGGCCACGGGCACCATCACCACCTCACCGACCTCACCAACTGGCACCACCTCCCGGTTCACCGTTCGCAAGAGCTACGGCGACGATGAGTCCGATCAGGGCCAGGAGCAGGACGCAGAGATGGACCAGGATCAGGACCAGGACCAGGACCAGGACCAGGACTTGTCGCAGGTCCAGCAGCCGGCCCAGGCCTATCCCGCCGACCTGATGGACGAGCAGGCCCTGCAGGCCGCTCTGGCCGCCGGCGCCCAGGAATACGAGGTGGTCACCCAGCCGGAGCTGCAGGGCACCGGCCAGAGCAAGGCCACCCAGAGCAGCCACATCAACCTGCGCCGCAAGGGCGCCCGCCGCGGCCAGGTGATCAGCGTCCGCATCCCGCCCCGCTACCGCCGCTACTTCAAGAACGGCCAGAAGGTGATGCTCAACACCGGCAGTCGTCCGGTGACCAAGCGCCGCGTCGTCCGAAAGCGTGTGCCCAGCAAGAGGATCAATGGCAACATGAACCGTCGTCGCGTTGGCGGCAAGAAGAACCGCAAGAACCGCAACAAGAACCGCCGCCGCATCACCGCCGTCTAGGAAGGACCCAAGCCCGAACCCGAACTTGACGAATCCGCCCGGACTCCGAGGACTCCGGCAGCAGCAGCAGCAGCAGCAGAAACATTTTTTTTTTCTAATTTATTTGTAGCCTAACTCGAAACACACACATGCCACACTTCCTGGGGCATGCCACGTAATAAATGAAGTCCTTTCAAAAGTATTTGTCCTTGGAGGTGTTTGAATAACTAATAACTAAAGCAGGGCTGCCCACACAGAGCACGCGGGCGCAAGAGGCTTGCTTTGGGCTCCTTCGGCATTTTTCGGGCGCGAGCCGAATGGCTCATGGTGCATGGGTGCACGGTCGGAGCAGCTCTGAGCTGAGCAAAAATATTATAAAAATGTAAATGTCTAAAAATATTTAAATCGTTTTCAAAATTGAGAGAGTATTTGGATTGTTGAGCATTTTTGGAATGCAAAACATTAATAGAATTAA
Source organism: Drosophila triauraria (assembly GCA_014170255.2). Lineage (NCBI taxonomy): Eukaryota > Metazoa > Arthropoda > Insecta > Diptera > Drosophilidae > Drosophila > Drosophila triauraria. Next base: position 17,608,079 of record CM024333.1, read on the forward strand.
TTTCCAAACTCCAACACTTTTCCCTTTTCAGTAAGAGTTGAAAACTGCCAATAATTCTCTTAAGAAACTTGCTTTGACCTTTATAGAATCAAGAGGCTTCTTTCTTAACCAAGGAAAAACCTCTGGCTTTCCAATTTAATTTATAAATAAATATTTAAAGTAATTTCCTTAGAAATTAAATTTAATTATGGTAATTTCTGCTCATAGAGTCCCCCTAAGATAGGTAGGATAATATCTATTTTGACCCACTTTTTGGGTTGCTAAAATTGAAATAAAAATCTAGGAGCTAGCCAGCAGCCAAAGATCACCGATCGTTGATCCCCACATGAAGATTTTTTTATCTTTTCTTTATGGGCATAGAACCCCATTGAAACAATTGTGCCCGAAGTGCGCACTTGACCCACATTCCGGACTCTTGGCGCTGATCACCGAGCTCGGATCGTGACGAATGATGGGGCATATTTTTTGGTATTTAAGCCAGAGCTTAGCCCGGGGCAGAAGGCAAACATGGACGGGCTGCGGTGGCTGGTGCTGATCGTGTCCGCGATCTTTCTACACTCGATTCCGGCGATCTCGGCCAGAGGCTGCGGCTCCGGGCTGCAATTGCGGGACGCAGATCCCGAGCAGCAGCAGCAGATCGATCTCAGTCGGCTGAGTCCCAGGCAGCTGCGGAAACTGCTCCAGCAGCTATCAGCCTTGCAGAAAAAAGGTGAAGAGGATGACCAGGCCGGGGACGAAGATGGAGCTCTGGAGGAGCCTGCACCGGCGGACCTGAAGCAAGAGGAGGATCTCGAAGAGGACCACAGAGGCAGCAGTCGTCCCTGGAACAGGGTTCAGCGCATCATTCGCCGGCAGCTGGTGAAGATACCCAAAAGATATCTCAAGAAGATACTCCGGCAGTTCGGATTGGCCAGGAGCATTGATGGTGTCATGCCCGAGTTGGAGGAGTACTACCTCATACCCTTGCAGTGAGAGAACAAATGATTAACTAAATAAATCTGAGAATTAATAATATTTGGCATACTTTTGGGCTCTTTGGGCGAGGTGTTTCCTCACATTAAATGGGTTTCCACTTACATTTTATTTTTGCCAAGAATCAGACTTCTCTAAGGCCTAAAAAGGTATACAACTTAAATATTAATTGGTATTTGAGTTCCTTTGGCAACTGGTATGGGTATTTCTCCCAGTGCAACCAGCGATCGTTTCGGACTAGGCAGCACATCCTTGGCATAAGAGTAAAAATATATATAATAAACAAATTGGAGATTGTTTTCGAATATTAATGAATATTTTTATATCTTAAACTCAAACCTTATTTCTCCCAGTGCAACCACCGATCGTTACGGACTCGGAAGCTTTTCTATCGCTTATCTAAGCTTTCGAAGCTTTCGAAGCTTTCGAACAGCTGACTTTTCTCCGCCGAGCGATAACTCTTGCTGACCACACGACCAGCGACAGCCACAGCGAAGGGCACATCATCGCCTCACTTGCTCAGGAAAACTCGGAAAACACAGGCACAATGGCAACGGGAATACTGGCCGGGAAAGTGGCCTTGGTGACAGGTGGGTCTAATGGCATCGCCTATCGGGTTTCGCCTGCTCATTTCGTGGCATTGCAGGCGCCGGCTCGGGCATTGGGCGTGCCACCTGCCGACTGTTGGCCCGGGACGGAGCCAAGGTGATTGCCGCGGACCGCAACCTGCAGGCCGCCCAGCAGACCGCCCAGGAGCTGGGCGCCGAGCGCTCCGCCGCCCTGGAAGTGGACGTTTCGTCGGCGTCGAGTGTCCAGGGCGCCGTGGCCGCGGCCCTGAAGGCCTTCCAGGTGGCCCCCAGCATCGTGGTGAACTCGGCGGGCATCACCCGTGACGGCTACCTGCTGAAGATGCCGGAGAAGGACTACGACGACGTCTACGCGGTGAACCTGAAGGGCACGTTCCTGGTGACCCAGGCCTTCGCCAAGGCCATGATCGAGGGCAAGCTGAGCGGCGGCAGCATCGTGAACCTCTCCAGCATCGTGGCCCGGATGAACAACATCGGGCAGGCCAACTACGCGGCCACCAAGGCCGGCGTCATCTCCTTCACGGAGGTGGCCTCCAAGGAGTTCGGCAAGTTCGGCATCCGCGTCAACTGCATCCTGCCCGGCTACATAGACACGCCCATGGTGGCCGTCGTTCCCGAGGCCGTCAAGCAGCAGGTGGTGCAGCGCTGCCCGCTGGGCAGGCTCGGGCAGCCGGAGGAGATCGCCGAGGTCATCGCCTTCCTGGCCTCCCCGCAGTCCTCGTATGTGAACGGGGCCGCCATCGAGGTCACCGGAGGCCTCAAGTAGCCGCCGCCCGTCCAGGCGGAGCCAGAAAATTGCATTTACTTGTCAAGCCATCGCAGTGAATATTTTTTTTCTTCCCAATTATATGTTGTGCAGCCCCAAACAGTGTCTCTGATGGGTGGATGTTATATATATATTTTCGCACCTGGTTTGGTCTACACCTGTTAATTATTCAGGCTAATCGGAAATAATTATCGCTCTTGCGGTTCTTATCAGCGATCACCGCGAGCGCCATCTGCGGGCGATCTTGCGAAGCCAGTGGCAAGAGCTTTCGGGCCTATCGATTCCTATCGATATTTGATAAGTGTGGTGAGTTTTCTTTCGGCTCAAAAGTATGCCACTCTAAAAAGGTGAAAAATGAAATAATTCAAAGAATTTAAAATATTATAATTTATTAAGCAATAATAATTTAATATTAATACATTTTTAAATAAATTAGAAATAATAAATAGGTGCATTCTGAAATGTATTTAAGATTCTAAATATAAAATCAAATCTTAACAAAGTATTTTATATTTAAGCACAAATCTAAACCAAAATATTTAATATACAAAGATTTGTGAAAATAATGATTGCTGAAGTTAAACCCAAATATTTCTTAAATTATTAATTCTTGCAACCAACTTTAAATTAAATGAATTAATTTATTTTCTAAAATCGAATGCATATGTATTTTTTAGTATTTAAGTTTTTGTGATAGAAATAAATATACAATATCAAAACTCAATTTAAAATTAAGTGCTTACCTTCAGTAATACTTTTAGTCCACAAATATGACCATAAAATAGCCTACACTTAATAAAAGAAATACAAATGAAGTTCACATTTTTATTATTTAGCTATTTCCCATGAATTCCTTCTATCTTTACTTGTAAGTACATATTTATCGAACTCTGATCGCTTATTAATCTATCCTGAAAGTGCAGCTTTTATCGATTTCGATTGCATTTATCTCGATAAGCCCACCCTGGGTGAATTATGTATTCTATCCCAACCAAATTGGCCAGAAATCCAATCCCCCCTGGCAACCCCTCCATCTGCGATTCCAATGGACCGCAAAAGGAGCATCGAAGTGGGAAATGGAATGCGTGACACGACTTGTTGTGGTCAAGGGGGGGTAGAGGGGGGTGCAGGACCCACCGAAATGTACAATATTAATATATTTCACAATTCCCCAGCTGCTAATTAACTCAGTCGCACACACACACAAACAGTCTCGGGGAGATATATGCATGTCAACCGCCACACATATGTTTGTGGGGTGGCAGGAGAGCGGGATAGCGGGAAAATGGGGTGGCTTTTCCGACTCTGCGGTCGTGCGCGCAATTTAAATAATGAAGACATTTTATTAATTCAAGAAATTCAACTCGCCACGCACACAAAGGCAAACAAGCTGGCACACATCGGCCAGCAATTACAATGGAGACCCGGCATTAGGCAACCTCCGACCTCCAACCTCCGGCCTCGAACCTCCAACCGCCGACACTGCCGCATAGAACTTGCCAGGCATTTTTGGGGTTAGGGCTGGTCCACCCCCGAAGGCCGACCTCCCCCCAGCTGCTGCTGCTGGTGGCTGGTGCGTTTCCCATTTCCCATTTCCCGCCCCGACTGGTTTTTAGTGCATAGTGAAAAACAAAACATTTGCTAATCATATGAAGCGACCCTGAGTGACAGCACTCGGAAAAAAAAGAGTAGAGAATATGGTTTTATAATTCCCAAGCTGTTATTCGGGGAATATCATTTAGATAATTATTTAAGCTGTTACAGGCAATGGTTATGGTTAGTATTCGGAGAATATTTTACCGTTTAATTATTTATTTCTGCCTTAGATACTTATAATTCCCAACCTCTTATTCGGGGAATATCATAGATCTATTAGTTATATTTCTTCAGGCACCATTAAGACTAGCACTTACCTATAATTCCCAACCTTCTTTCTGTGAATATTTTTTAGTTTAATTATTTATGCTGCCTCGGGCATTATGAAAACTAACATGCGCTTACAATCGGAATCGGAAAAGGAATATTTTTCAGTTTAATTGTGAATGACTTACCTTATTATTGTAGACAATCCCCGAGGTCAAATGTACATATTTTTGGAGCTACTATTTACCTTAACAAGCAATTCGATATCTTTTAAAGCAAAACTTTTTTTTGCAGTGCTTAAGTCCACCTTTCTCTGTCGCTCCTTGTAGCAATTAACAACGCACTGCGACACAAGCGGCGACGACAAGCCAACACTTGAGCCATAAAGCAGCCCAACACGACCCCCGGAACGACCCCTAAAAAGCCGAACACACCGAGAAACCGAACCCCCCCTCCCCCCGCAAACCTGGAAAGCCCGAAAAACACCGAAAAACCCGGAAAACCAGGCACCCCCGAAACCGACCAGCGCTTTGGCACTTGCCATATCTCATGTTAATGAAATCGTAACTCTTCGTGCGCCTCGTGTCCGTTTTTTGTGCCATCTCCTGGCTGCTCCTCGTCCCTGTCCCTGTCCCTGTTCCTCCTCACCTTGAACAAAGGATAAAGAAGAGAGAACGGACGCGGAAGCGGACCCAAAAAGGAGCCCTGGGATCTCGAAAGGATGTTGGATCACATAGCCTGGTGATTAACGCGCCGGGAAAACTCCGCACGACTTCACGGACAATGGAAATGTGAATTTCTGGCGGCCTGGCGGGGACTTCATGTGCGAACAAAAGGTGCCACAGAAAATGGCCAGTTGTCAGCAGTTATCACTGGTCTTTCGGGTAAATGTAGCTGCGAGTTCTAGCTGCGAATATCTTAATGTATTTTTTTTGGTGACTAAGAATTAAGCAGGAATTGGAAGAAAAATTAAATAATATTATTTCGCTTAAAAAGAATACAATTTCATGGCACGAAGATGTCAAGAAAATGTTTTAGGTTAAGAATTTGTAAAATTAATATATGAGAAGAAGATGTATGTTAATAATTTCTAATAATAATATTTGTGCTAAAAATATCCCATTTTTTTATGAAGAAAATAATAATTCTTGTTCCTCTACCTTTTAACTATATTATCTAGTTCCCTTTTCCAATTTAATCAAGTGATACATTTTCATTATTTCAACAAATACTTTCGTCTAATTTTGTGCCTTCTCCCCTTCTCTTGTATTGAAAAAAAAGGAAGCTAATTAACACACAGTCGCCCGCAACTGCAACTTCTTTCTGGCCAAGTGCACGTATGTTCCAATCCGTCCACTCAAATAAATACCCCCCAACCCCACCCCGCACTCGAACCCTTACCCACACAGAGAGCCGGCGACCTACCCCCTGCGGGCCACGTGTGACAGCGAGGGTCGTTCGGTGACAAAGGGCAACTAATTTAGTTTAATGGGCGTCGTGCGCGACTTTGTTGCCCGCAGCCGCAGAATTTCTTGCGGCCAACACTTGCCTCAAGGGGCGTCGCAAAAGGGGGGGCTGCAGGAGGGGTTATTTTTGTGGGTGGTGGCACTGGCTCTACGCACTCTCATTAAGCATTTTTAGTCGAGCTTAGCGAGCCGTTTGTTTGCACTGTCAACTCTCCAACTCGGCTAAGTGCACTGAAAGAAAGTCTTTAATCTGAAAATAAATAATATACCAACTTTGTCAAGCTGCAAATAAATATATTTAATTTTTACCTTAATTGAAAGCCAGCTAAAAGTATTTAATTTAAAGCTTGTTGCCAAACGCTTCTTCTTGTGCGTGTGTTGCTCTTATAATTCTCAACTCCTTTTTTGGGGCTTCGAATTTTAATTTTTTCTCTATAGTATGGGACACTTTCAAGGATTGTTAAGTAAACTATTATTATTAGAGTACCAGCATCGCATATCTCCGTAATTGTGTGTGCTGCTGCTTTTATAATTCTCAACACCTATTTTGGGGTCGAAATACTTTCCTTTTCTTGATAAATTACCTCCATGGTAAGCCACACTTTTGTATATATTTTTTTATATTTATTGTAAAGCATCAAAAAACATCTATTTTTTAAAGAGTTTTTTTCCAGTGCCCAAACGCCGAGCTGACAGTTCGACTCCGAGAACTCCGAACTCCGCACTCCGAACTCCGGCTGGCCATAAATTAACACACATGACTAGCGGTGGTGGACCGACCCGACCAAGTGCTCCAACTGGTGGCAGCAGTCCCGGAACATTTTCATTTCACTTTTGTTTGTTTGATTTTTGGCTTTTTGCAGTTAGCTGACAGTTGGTAGAGGACGGGAGCACCCGGCGACCTGGCCAAATTAAAAATGTTTCGCTCCCCTTATTTGTCTTTGGTCTTTGATGTCCGAAACGCGCAATGAATTCGCTCGCTCGCTTCTTTCAATACAGTTTTATATTTATTTTTATTTTTATTCAGTTTTTTGTTGGTTGTTGTGTTTAACTTTGAGTGTGTGTGTGTGTGTATGGGGTGTGTGTTTTTTCGCTGCTTATTTGTTTTAATCATTTGCATTTTGTATTTGTATACAGAAAACATTTGTTCGTCTCGCGCTTAATTGCTGAAACTAATAAAATATCCACAGCTAATAAATATAGCAAAAAGTGGGCTAATATCTGGGGGGTTGCACGTTTCACACACTTTTACTTTTGCAGGGGGGCTCTTCCTTACATGAAATACGTTCGTTTATCAAAATATAATGCTTAGGGGCTATGAAAAAAAAGTATGTATGTATATATAGCTATGTCTATACGTTCTATATGTTAAATATGCGTGTGTATCTTTAGTTAGGCTATAACTAGGATAATTAGACCGTTATACACTTAGAAGTACACTTAGCACAATTGAACTGACGAATTGAATATATTTCCCCTACGGCTTCGCTTACTTTTTTTTGTTAATTTTTCTTTATTTTGCTGGCTTTGAGATGTGTGGGCGTTTCATAAGTTAAGGCGACTGTCAAAGATCTAGCTTCTATATTTATTTAGCTTACAACTCACTTGCGGCTTAGTTCCTAGCTCTAGCGGCAAAAAATAATGCTATATAATGCAGAAAAGTTGATGGAGGCGACGGGAGCCGAGCTGTTCGATCCCCGCCCCGACTTAAATACTATCAGGTACTTTGGCATTTTCGTTCGCTTACAAGTAATAGCCATTCAACTGAATGTCCTTATGCTGCGGCTGCTGGTGTATACATAGATTCTTGCTTTAACATTTAGTAATTTAACATTTAGCATGTATACATAATTGATTTTCTTTGTGTTTTCTTTTTTTTTGTGAGATTTCAAGGGCGGTTATCAGAGGGAAAGTAAAGAAGAAATAATAAACTTGAAAGAAAGAATTAACTAGAGGTTAAGAGACAAAGAAGAAACTGTGAATAAAGTTACTAACTAAATATTAAATGCATTTGTTAGAGAACAAGTTCAAAACTTTCCTCTCATATTTTTTAAGATTATTAACTCCCACAAAAACCGCCCTAAAACCTCCTTTTCTCTTTTAACTGGAGGTTAAATCACCAGTTAATTATTTCCGTAAGGCGATTACTTAACAAGCAGCCCTAGTCCTACCTCTTGTAAATGCTTAACCCTCATTCTTTGAAGCTTAGTCTCTCTCTAGATCGAACTTGCGAATAGCCTACACTCTAAGATCGATAAAAAAAAGAAAAAAAAATGTTAAAGCTAGAGACTAAGGCAGGGAGGGTCAAAGTGCGTCCCTCCCTGCTCTACGATGAATATTCAAGTTGAAATCGATGCTAATGTTACGTGTGTGTGGGTGAGCTAAGTCCTTAGATCCTTAGATAAACCATAAACCTAGGCGATGCGAATTTTTGGTAGCTGAAAGATGGCACCACCAGCGGCCCCCAGGAGCCCCAAGGCCTCGAGTCCTTTGAGATCAGTCTTAGAGATGGCCCACTGGGGTCCTGTCCTGGGGGCGGTGCCTCGGTGCCTCCTCACGTTTAAAAATATATATTTAAACGGCAGTGGGCGGCGGCAGGAGCGAGGAGTTGGAGGACCTCAGGTAGGGGTTGCCGTAGATGGCGCTGTAGCGCGGATCCACGCTCAGGGCCATGGAGCTGGGCACCACCACGTGGGTGGCGGTGGTGGTGCTCTGGTTGGAGCAGCTGCCGTTCGGCGAGGAACTCACCACCGAGGCCGTGGTGGACTGCAGGCTGGGCAGCCCGTTGTCCTGCCGGATCTCCCTCGACCCGATGATGCTGCCCGTCAGGCTGCCGCCGCTGCTGTTGGTCAGGAAGGTCATGGGCAGGGTCTGCGCACTCGATGGCTGGTGCTGGTGGTGGTGCTGGTGGCTCTGGTGGCTCTGCTGCTGCTGCTGCAGCTGCAGCTGGTTCTGGTGGTTGTTCTGCAGAATGGTGGAGCTGCCATTGGACTTGGTCGAGCAGGTGGTCAGATACTGGGGCGGCGGGCTGTAGTGGGTGCTGTAGTCGCCGTACGGCACATAGCCGCCGGATATGTCCACCTTGAGGTCGCTGTAGTTGGAGGTGCGGTCGCCCGGTTCCAGCTTGCAGCTGACGCCGCCGTTCTTGGTGATCTGGTGCTCGCTGATGACGTCCGCCTGCGGCAGCTTGGTGCTGCGCCGGCACTTGATGTACACCACGATGAGGATGGTGAGGACCAGCAGGAAGGCCACCACCGAAATGCCGCCCACAATGGTCATCAGCAGGGAGACGCTCTCTGGAAGGGTGAGCAAAAGGGGAAGACAGGGGCATAAGTGAGGATAGAGGCAAGCTGAGAAAAATCCCTAAAGCTTTTAAAGGCCGGTACGCAGATGAACGAACAAAATACCAGAAAAATACCAGGTGGCGCGAGGGCAGATTTATGGTATTTCCAGAGCGGGGTATTTCTCACTCTATCTCTCTTTGCCGCGCTTTAATTGAAGTTTTCACGAGTTAACGGCATTTCGCACGCGTTGTTTTTATTTTTTTATATTCCGAAAAACAGTTGTCAATTTGTTGCGTTAATTTGTTTCGTTAATTTCTTAATTTGTTTGGTTCAAAATATGGAAAACGCTAAATTAACCAAGATGCGAAAGAGCAGAACAATGGACTTTACCAAGGAAGAGACAGTTATCGTAGCTTCATCGTTGAACATGTTGACTAACTTTATATTTCAAATTAATTATTTTGTCAACAAACACAGCTGATTTAGGATTGTTATGACCGCATCATTTACCTCCCAAAAATACCGAAGAGCGTTTTAAGAAGCGGTCACACTGGAAAAAGATTAAATCTGTTTGGGGTTGCGAACTGTTCGAGCATGCTGCGTACTAGCCTTAAGCCCCGAATCATAAAAATATACTCACTCTTGGCCTGCAGCTGGATCTCCGCCACATCGTTGCCGTAATCGTTGACCACCGTACAGTTGTACTTGCCATAGTGATACGCCTGGCTGTCCCTGATGATCAGGGTGCTCTTCACGCCCCCCGGCACGGCGTCCACTAGGATGGAGTAATCATGACCCGACTCGGAGCTTATTTCCTGCCCGTTAAAGGTCCAGGAGACATGCCTGGCCCTGGGCACACTGCTGGCAAAGCACTCGATCCTGGCCGTGTCGCCCACCAGTCCGTACTGCGATCTCTGCGAGCTGATCGCCGGCGAGCCCTTCAGGTAGACATAGGCGTCCGCCGAGATCTCCGCGTAGCCGGGAACATTGGCCTTGCAGTAGTACCTGCCCGCCGTCTCGTTGCTCACGCTGAAGGTGAGGTTGGTGCTGGTGCCCACCACCCGGTCGCTGGGGTGCTGGATCCACACGATCTCCGGCTGGGGGTTGCTGTCCACCTCGCAGCTCAGCGAGACCACGCTGCCGATGTCCGCCTCGAGGGACTGGGGACGCTGCCGAAAGCTAGGAGCGTCTGTTTTAAATTTTAAATAATAATTTAAATAAATTAAAATAATATTCAATAAATATTTATCAAGTAAAAACTTGTATATAGTTTTTGTTTTAAGAAACCATTAAGGGACTTACAGCTTATGTCCAGGGTCTCGCTGTCCTCGCTCTTGCCCACGGAATTCTGCACCTCGCACTTGACAATCGCGTCGTGGAACTTGCGCGTCACATTCCGAATTACCTAAAAAACAATTAAAAAACGAGAAAAAGAGGGGGGGAAAATAAATAAAATATATTTGTAAGAGCTGTGTGAGCTGCGGTTAATTGTGGGAACGTTAGGCCTTTCCGGTGGCCAAGCCGAAGCCAGAGCCAGAGCCAAAGCCAACTGGTTCCAATAATTGCCAGCATTATACAACGGCCGGGGCAGCATTTTGATCGCAATAGTTGCTCTAATTATGCGGCAAGTGGAATGCGAACTGGTTCCAGGAGGCAGCAGGCTGCTGGGAGGAGCGCCACTTACCATCTCTGTCTTCTGGCCGCCAATGATCGGTTCGTCGTTGATGAACCAGCGGTACCGGACATCGCTGGGATTCGCATCTGCCCGGCACTCCAGGCGCACCTGCGAGTGCTCCACGATCCGCGCCGTGGCTCCCAGCGGGGCGGGGGATCCGCCCAGGCCGCCAGTGTCAGTTGTGGAGCCAACGGGAAGCGAGCCCATCACATTCACCTTCACCTTGGGCGCGTATTTCACCTGGAAAGCGTACGAAAAACGAGCCTGGTTAGCGTGGATCGGGAGAATGTTGGAGTTTATAAGGAAATAGGTTAGCAAAAATAGAACCCAATTTATGGCCAGAAACTAGGACCCTTCATCGTGGGAATCCCCTCTCACTCAACTCAACTCATCTCGTCGCCTTCTTGGCCTGACATCTTCGTCAGGGATTTGTCAGCGCCCTGGACACGTGACTCCGCCGCTCCTCGCCGAAGCCAATGACAAGTGGGCTGAGGTCAGGTCATTGTTGGCTCCTCAATTTCACACCCATATCCCAGGCCCAGGCCCAGGCCCACAGAGGAGGCCTTTATGTCGGGGCATGAATTAGCCCGTCAGTGTCGTGCCATGTCCGGCACAAAAGCCCATTCAAAAAATACTATCCCCCTGGCTGGGGGCTGGGGTTCCCCTCTTTCGCTTTTGAATGGGCTTCCGCATCGTCCTCGCATCACGTAAAATTGATAGCAGGCTCTCTCGCTCGCCCGTACGTACATATACATAGATAAGGTAACCTCAGCTAACGGGAATATGCACTGAGAGAAGTTAGGGCACTCTACAGATTTTACAAAAATTATTTAAGCTATAAAACTGATAGCTACGGTCACCTCTTTGTAATTTTCTTAGTTTCTACTTTGGTTTTCAATCCTATAAACCAAGCCCCCGCCACATGTGGTTGCTAAAAACTCTGCCGGTTCTCTGCCGCTACACAGACAGTGTAAACGTGACGTGAGCAGCAGCAGCAGAAAAGAGAGAGAATGAGAGGTCGAGTGGTGCGGTTGCCAGAGCAGTGCAAAGTATTAAATTTTAATGCTTTGCACTGCCCTGGCAACCGCCAACTTCGTTTTTCTCTTACGCACACAAATGCAAGTCACTTGTCATTGTATTTGTGTGGGCATCACTGCTCTAAACCCCTTTTCTACCCTTTTTATGCCTCTAAATATTTCTCTCAGTGTCCTTGGGCAAAAACTGCCGCAATGAGCTGTCAAAGGAGCCCCAGCTCGAGGGGGGGAACACTCACCTCGACACGTATCCTCGCCGAGCGGTAGGTGCGGTCCGCCGTATTCTGCGCCTGGCACGTGAAGTTCGTGTTGTGGTGCTCCTTTTTGGGGGTCAGCCGGAGGACGGACTTGGCCGTGTAGCGCCGCAGATCGGGCAGCGGTATTACCGAGTACTCGATGTTATCCGTTAGCACGTTGCCCAGGCCATCGATCCAGGTAATCTGCGGATGGAGAGAGGAGATTGTGGTTCTATTAGCCCCCGACTGGGTTTCCAAAAGGCAAAATGGATGCAAAGGGTTAATTTGGGAATTTTCCAGGTAAAGTAAATATCCCTTATTTTGGTTTATTATATTCCTAAATATTTATTTTAGAAGCTAATAATTTAAATACATTTTTCAAGAGATTCCTAGGCCTCGTTACTCACCTCAGCTGCGGGCTTGCCACCCACCGACACGCATTCGATCTCCACCTTCCGATCCTCGGTGGCATAGATCACATCTCCTTGGGTGATTTTCGGCGACTCGGGCGGCACAAGCACCGTCAGTCCCGCAAACGTGGACCTTATGGCAGGCTGACCCTCCGGACCCGGACTCACTTGACACTGGTACCTGGCATCGTCGTCCAGCATCACCGGATATATGTCGAGGGAGTAGTCACCCTCCTCGTCGCTCCCGACCATGGCATACCGCTCGAAGCCACTGAGATCCCGGGAGGTGCCCAGTCCGAAGTCGTCCTTGGTCCACTGGAGGGTGCCCTGCTTGTTGATCACCCGGCAGGGCAGTGTCACCCGGGCGCCCACCACCGCCGTCTGGTCCTGCGGCTCCATGGCAAAGCGCTGGTTCTGATAGCTCGTGTAGGGCGAGCTCCTGGCCAGCCCGAAGAGCGCCGCCAGCAGGAGCCACTGCATCGAGGCCAGTTGCCCTCGTCTGGTCAGCATGGTGACTGGAATTGTAATGGGATTTTAAAGATATTAGAGAGAGGGATTTAGAGGAAGAGTTTAGCGGAAAGAGCCTAAAAAGTATCAGCTTACTTGCCCTTATTTTATAAATAATTATTAGCCTTTAAATTTTAATATAAATTAAATGGAGAGACTTAAGGGTAAAGTTAAAAGGAAAACCCATAAAAAATATCAGCTTTTCTTGCCTTTAATTTATTAATTATTATTAACCTAAAATATTATATTATAATTTAATATAAATTATATACAGATTTATGGGAAGTTCATAGCAAAGAGCCCTTAATATATTTATTAAAATATTTAAAATATTCCGGAACCAATCGCCTTTAGTCCCTGAACTTATTGCGATTTGGATGCAACAATGGAGTGACCGGATTCGACTTGAGAAAAAAAAAACCCAAAGAGGCCTTGAAAAGGCGCCAAAAACATAAAAAAACGGCCACAAAGTGTCTTTTCTTCGTGTTCACATATGTTTCTATTTATTTACTGGCTGTGCTTTTATGCGCTTTGCTTGTGGCTTTTGTTGCGTTTTTTGGTTTTGTTTTTTCCTCCTTTTTTTATCGCATTTTGCGCGTTTTGTTGAACAAATTTTTCAAGGGGGCCGAAGGCAGGGGGGCAACAATTGCCTCAGGGTCTTATTACTTATTATTGTTCGTTTATTGTTTGCCGTTTTCTGTGTGTTTTCTGTTGGCGCGCGTGTTTTTTTTTTTGTACCCAATTTTATATTTTATTTGGTTTAATTCATGTTTTCCAAATGCAGACAGCTCCGCTTCGTACGTGAGCCCCCGAACGAATTACATTCAAATTAGTCAAAGCAAAGGAGCGGAGCCCAACCCCCCTCGAGCACAGAGAAAACCAAAAAAATAAAGGCTTAAGCCGTGGGGCCCTGCCGGAGTTTACGACAAAGGGCGCCTCATAAAAGGGTGTGGCGGGCGGAGAAAATCTTGCAAAAATATTCTACAAAGGCGACGGGCCAAATATGTAAAACACAAGTATTAAAAACCAAAGGAAACACACATAAATTGTTGCAAGGAAAAGGCTTAAAAAATAGCAATGGTGAGTGCCATTTTCGGCAACTTAAGAACTTGTTTAAGAAATATTAAATAAATAAAGTCTGATAGTCAGCAAATAGTACGGATGAGGAAAGCTAGCACAAACCCTCTTACCTTCTTGAAAATAATTATAAACCGTTTTATTATTATTTATTCTACTTCATTTATAAAATATTATATTTCCAATTTAGTTATTTTGTCAAAACCCGCACCGAACCCACACTTCACCCAAGTTCGAATCCAAGAACTCTCTCTCAAGGCTCCCAAGGGGTCTGGATTTGGTTAATAAATTGCAGCCACCATATATGAGGCACAATCTCAACCAATCAAGCCGCTCCAAGTACTAAACTACACTCTCCCTTTTCCGATTTACTGCCGGCTTTTCCTGGCATTTCCAGCCATCCATCCATCCAGCAATCCACATTTTCCCCAGGTCTTTGCCCAGTGGACTGGGCAGGTGCGCGGCTGCCTTGGAATTTTCTCACGCATTTTTTTCTCTGTTTTCCTCTGGGGCTGTTGGGCAAGTATTTTACTATTTCTGTATATTCTGTGGGGTTTAGGGTTTTGGGTTTTAGGTTTTCTATTTTTTCCTACGCTTCCGTCTGTCTAATTTCGTTTTCTTGTAGTTCGTCGCTATTATTTGTTTTTATTGCTTTTATACGGAAATTGGCGCCTCACTCGCACGCAGGCACAAATTAAACGAAATTATAACAGAAAATGAAATAATAGAAGAGGAGAAATCCCCAAAAAAAGATGCAAGCGGAGGCAGAAGATTAGCGAGCTTCCGTTCGAAAATTCGAAAAAATCAACAAAAATCGGAAGGGTTCCAAATGGGAACATCCCAAAGGTAAAAAATTAGAGATGAATCCGAAAACCGAAATCTAAAATCTGGGAGAAACCGATGATGGGCAGCTCTTCTGCCACAATAATGCTGCGTTTGCTAAGCTAATTAAACCCGACTTTAGACACGCTCATAGAGGGTTTGGGCCTGGTCTTTAGGGCGATAAAGATTCGGTTTCATCGGCTTTAAGATTTCGGTAGACGAAAAAATAAAAAAAGGAAAGAGAAGTAAGGCCAGCCTCGACTATGAGATATCCGGTCTTGCTGCCATCTGTTATAATATATAAAATATGACTACAAGGTTTAGGATTTAAATTAAGTTAATTTTCTCCCTCTAAAATATTTCCTTATTTCCTAGTTATAGCTCCACAGCTGACTCCTATATATCACCAGAAATCTGTCTCTTTTAGTTGATACCTTCATTCCGTAATACTTCATTCCCTTTCCAGTTTCTTTTTTTTTGCCATTTTAATTGGTTTTCCCCCATTTTTCTCTGTCCCTGCCTCGATATCGATATCCAGGGCATGTCATACATGAAAACTGCCCCGAATCTGCTCGAGGAAAGTGTGGGCGGGCTGGGTGGCTGGAGGCGCTGCTCAAGTGGCCAACAATACAAATCACTCCGAACGTTTTCCGTGTCCAAGACTTAACAGTAGCAGCTGCCAGCAAACTAAGGCCACCGCCTCCTCCTGCTCCGGCTGCACCTTCCCCACCTGCCGACTGCCGAAACTTTTGCCGGCGAGTGTTCAATATAAATTTTTCAAAGTTATTTGTACCAGGTGGGCCTTTCTTTATTGATTTATGAGAGCCACTCCGAATTGCTTAGAAGGAGCAGCCGTGCCAGCACCAGCTCCGGCACCAGGGGCGTCTCCAAAGGGGGGCCAAATGACAAAAGTCTCTGGAGAGACTTCGCTCTCCTCCTCTCTCGAGAAGGAAGCCGCACATCCGCTGCAGCTTGCATCTAATAACCGAAGCGAACGAGCGATAATAATGCGATCGTGGAAACTGGTTTACACTCGTCTCTTACACTGGCCAGCCGGGAAATATAATTAGCAGGGTCCAGGGAAGGGTAAATTAGATCAGGAAAATATATAAAATATTTTATAAAGCATAGAAAGAATTCTTGTTAATTTTACATTTGATTTGGGAATGAAATTAATAACAAAGAAAAGGAAATATTATTGACAGGGTTCAGGGAAGGGTAAATTAGATCAGAAAAATATATATAATATATAATACAAAGCCTAGAGCGAAGTGGTTTAATTTGTGTTATTTTTATATTTTATTTTCAAATTAATTTAATAATTAATATATATTTAATATTTCTAGCTTCTAAATCAGGCTAAGGCCCCCGCTCTGCTATCGAGACAGCCAACAACCTGATCCACGGGGCGATGCCGTAGCACCTGTTCCCCGATTCCAGTTGCGACTATAAATATCACAACAGATGCTTGGGCTGTGGCATTAAAGGATGCTAGACGCTGGACGCTGGACACTGGCCGCTGGATAAATGCAGCTGCATCTTGCGGTCAGCCAGGGAGGGCCAGCTGCGGAAAGGAAGCCCGATGGCCGGGGAAGTTGCTGCCACACGGCTCTGGACAGCCTGGACAGCCTGGACAACTGGGCTTGCAACTTGCAACTTGCAACTGCCGACTGACTGACAAAACAGGCAACAATCTCCCCTTCGGAGGCCCCCCCTGGCTGGGGTATCGATTCTGCTCGATTGGATTGGATGGCGGAGGTTCGGGCCGAGATTTATGTGTGATAAGCGTCGCCTGAAAATAATTACTGCATCTGTAGCTGTGGCTGTGGCTGTGGCTGTATCTGTATCGGGGAGCTGCGAAAATTGAAAACTGGAGCGGAAAGCGTTCGCAGCGGAAATGTTTTTCTTGCCATCGCCGTCGCCGTCGCCGAGTGATTGGCAGCGTGGGGTTCGAGATGTGGCAGCGGCGGCTGCTTGGGGGACTCGCTAAGGTTTCTTTATATTATAATTTCTCTTTTCTAAACTCTTGGTTAATATTTAAACTGTAAAATTGTCAAGTTCCTTAACCGAAAGCCTTGAAGAAAATCTTGATTTCTTGCCATACAAGTGAATACCTTCTCCACGTATCCTTCAACTTTATTTCCTGATTGAAATAAGCTGTCCCAGTAGCCAGTAGCCGGAGCAGCGGCGGCAAAGTTTGCCAAAACAAACCGAAAACTCAACTTTAACTGTCAGTTAAAGTGTCGACTGTACTTGAGGATGCCCCAATCTGTCTCTGTCGCACCTCGACCGCCTCCCGTTATCTCACTCTCGCATGCAAGTGCCCTGAGGGACCGGTTAACCCTTCACTTCACAAAAAAGAAAAAAAAAAGGAAGGCAGAGAGGACGGGAAAAAGCTCGGCCAAAGGATGGCTACTTAAAGGACTTTTGCTGACAAAATGGAAAAGGCAACAAGCAGAAGAGGGCTCCGAAATAGGGACAGGGACAGGGACAGGGACTGGGACCGGAAACGGCATAAAGGATATTGGTCGAGGTCCAGGAGTTCAGCAAAGATTAGGACAATTAAAAAAAGGGAATGCTTAACAATTAAAATCAATTTGTGCGTGTGTTCGTACGGCTTGGCTCCTTGGCTCCCTCGCATCCTTTTTCGAATCCTGTTGACAATTTGTTTGCTCGAACAAATCAACTAAAAGGCAACGGCTAAGTGGCAAAAGGAGAAGGCCCTGGCAAAGTCAAAGCCGAGGCCGAGGCTGAGGCCGGGAAGGGGTCCCCGACAATGACGATTGCCTGGGATTCAATTTGCCCTCAGCCTCCTTCCTCTCCCCTTCCCATATCTGATTTGGAGACAAATGTGTGTGTCCTGCGGCAAAGGCGGAGCTGCAAGGATCAGGGACCGGACCCCTTGTGTCAATAAAA
The DNA here is from genome assembly GCA_014170255.2 of Drosophila triauraria. NCBI lineage: Eukaryota > Metazoa > Arthropoda > Insecta > Diptera > Drosophilidae > Drosophila > Drosophila triauraria. The sequence continues at coordinate 17,625,694 of CM024333.1, forward strand.
AGGCAACGGGCAAAAAATAAACTTAAATCGCCTATTAATGGCCCGCACAGATACCGACGAACTTTTTTTTGGCCAAAGTCAGCAAAAGTTAACAGGACACTAAAGGCTGAGGGCTGAACCCCAAAAAAAGAAGCACTGATAATTATCGCACGGAGGTGAGGAGCCAGTTTAAAGTTTTCAGTGTTGGTAAGCTTGATACAAGGGTTTAGTGTTGAGAAATGTGAAGGGAAAACAAATTACTGTGAGATCAAAGAGCATATCCCATTATTAATTACTTGGCTTAAATAAGAATTTTATATTTTTAGTGTTGGTAAGCTTAAAAAAGGGTTCAGTGTTGGGAAATGTGAAGCAAAAGGTAGTGTTAATAAAACTAATCTGAAACAACATTTTGTGGGACCGAAAAACGTCTCTCATACTTAAGTACATAGCTTAAGTACCAACTTTAAGTTTTCAGTGTTGGTAAGCTTAACAAAAAAGGATTTAGTGTGGGAAAACTTAAGGAAAGAAAGTTTTTATACAGATTTAAAAAAAAAACAACTTTCTGTGAGTCGCTACTCATACTCAATTACCTAGTTTTAGTGCCAATTTTAAGTTTTCAGTGTTGATAAGCTAGCAAAGAACGAATTCAGTGTTGGGAAATAAAAGGGGAATAGTGTATTTAGAAAGTACTTAAAATAAAACCCACCCTTTAAACCCATATGTGTCTTCCCCATTCCCAATTACTCAGCTGACATTACTCATCACTAACAAACAGTGTTGGAAATGTGCTTGAACCACCCAGAACTTGCACAACAACAACCAAATTTCGACGCCAGCTCAGATTTCATAGCATTAATCGAATCTACACAGAATCTACACAGATTTCGGCCGGCTTTAATAACCAACTGCAGCTCCATTCCGAAGAACGGAGATCGGAGAACGGAGAACGGAGAACGAGTTAAGTTATTCATCAATTCTCCAAGGCTCGAAGCGGATAAGAACCCCGGATGGGGGTAGGAAAAGAAAACTTGTTAACCGTGTATAATTAAAGCATCTTGAATCGATCTGGCTCTCATTAGCATAATTCTAACATAACTCCTGACATGGCCGGGCATAAAATTATGAGACGAACTCGAGAGCAGCCGAAACTCCGAATAAAATCATAAGAAAGAGATATACAATATATAGAAAAAATATGGGAGATGGGTTTTTGGGTTTGGGGAATGGAGCAGAGCGGAGCGAATGAAAGTTGCTTGGCCACATCGAAGCAGAATTTCAATCAGTAAATTGAACACCTGAACTTAACTGATTTCGTGGTTGCTTTTTGTATACTCCCTGGCTCTGTGTGTGTGTGTGGTTATTTTATTTTTTTATTATTTCTTTTTCTTTTTGGGAAGGGGAGAAGCTGCGCTGCGCTGCGCTGCGAAGAAGCAAGCAAGTTGAAGTCGAGCAGCAGGAAATTAAGCCAGGCCAAGAAAAGACACTGCAACAATGACAAGCCGAGGGGAGCCAGCTGCTGGCTGTGGTTCGGTTTGGTTCGGTTTTTATATATATTTTTTTTGGGTTCGACTCTGGGTTTGGGGTCTCTGGGGCTCCCCAAGCTTCTCCACTTTACGTTTAGCATTTTTTTTAAATTCATGTTTATGGTTTTGTATTACAAGCGATCGGCAACGGCAACGGCGACGGCCCAGCCAGTTCGAGATTTGTATAACTTTAAGCCTTATTAACATATTTTATGCTCCATTCGAGTTCCATTCCAAGTCCAAGTTCGCCCACACACCAACATTTTTTCCATTTCATCTCCCATCGAAGTCGAAGTCCAACCATTCCGTTTTATTTCTCCCCGCTTTTCGTGTGGGCCGCCGTCGTTGCCACTTTGACATAGATCGATCCAATCCCAGTCCCAATCCCAATCCAAGCCCCCAAAAACCCACAAGAAAAGCCACTGCCAGAGCGAGGCGATTGGCAAAGAGTGAAAAATGATTTCGAAAGCGTGTTTGGGTCTCTGGGCTGCCGCACTTGAACAGCCGCCCAGACACTGGGCTAGGCGTCAGATGGTAAACACAGATACTTCCCAGGCCACAGCGTGGCGGGAGGGATGCTTGGAAACTTCTTTATAACTATGGCCTATGATAGAGCGATATGTGGTTAAGGTTTCAGATCAGCAACGGCATTGGATGCCGAGTTACGTGGGGCTTGATGCGGAATTTTATAGAATTTGGGGGATTTCTAAGGTCAGACGGTAACTGACTACTTAAAAATTATATACTGAGGTATTCTTAGGCTTTTTTTTCATTTTTGTGAATTTTCAGATCAAAAGCCCTATTGGATCCCGAGTCACGTTAGGCTTAATTTGTATTATATTTATTTTTACGGTGCCCAACTTCTCCAAAACTATTTATATAACTGTTTTAAGTACTTTCTTGATTTTTATGAATTTTCAGATCAAAACCCGCAATGGATCCCAAGTTATGTTGGTTGAGTAGGGAAATTATTTGTACTTTTACTATTTTTAAACGAGCCTAGCTCTGGCAACCAATAAGACATATTTTAAGGGCCTCCAGTCCCCGTTTCTACACTCATGTGATAATTTTAACGAGCACTACTAGGTAGTACACTTCCCAACTAATCATTGCACCACGTTTCATTGAGCAAACCCCACTCGGAGACCAGAATGTTTTCGTTTCGAATTATCATCCACAACGAACGACAATTGCCTGTCCATGGATCCCTCACCTGACAGCTGTCACTGTTTCGTGTACCTGTGTGTAGCCCCAAAAAAAAAAAGAAGAAAAAACCCAAACCGAAGACCCAAGCCCGGCCCGAGTCGAAGCCAACCACCGACAAAAAAAATAAACAATCTCCGGCGGGGCTACCTCATCTCGGGCTTATTCTTTTGTCCGGCCGTCAGTATCCCCATTTCCTTCTGCCCGTGCAGCTAATTGAGTTATATCCCCACCACATGACACTGCAGCCGAGTGCAGGGGAGCCGGAGCCGGAGCCTGAGCCGAAGCCGAAAATAAGACCCCGACCGAAACCTATTTTAAAGCGCCCCCAAAAAAAAAAGAGACACTCCGCACAAATACAAATCAATTCAATAAATAAGAGCGCAGCCAGACCTTTCCCATACAGGTTTCCCCTGTTTCCTCCGCTCGCTCCTCTGCCTTTTAACCATCGAAACATGTTAGAAAAGAGCAATAATAATGAACAGGAACGGAAAGGTGCAGAGATCCAGATGCAGGTAGACACTATATGTGCGGCGATGCTGAGATACAGAGATACAGCGATACTGGGACATTTGCAGATACGATTTCGACCCACTCTTTGGCTGGATGCAGCGATAGTCCCGGCACTGAGGGAAAAACTGAGCTTGGGGGAGAAGTCTTGATTTTTATATAAAAAAAAATATATAATTATTCAAGGACCCTGCATGCACTTAATTTTAACTATAAGCTAGCATTATATAAATAAATAAATAAATAAAGCATTCATTCAAGGAACCCTTAGTTTACTTAGCATTTATTTCGAACTGAACTTCATCTACTTCTCTCAGTGCATGTAACTGAATGTATGTTGTATCTGTGTGTGGCACCAAAGATACACATAAGCAGAATAGATAGATACAACTGGCGACACCTTCGGTCGCTCGCGTCTAACTAAATCCGATTATAACTAATTATTATGGACGCCGAAGGGGGGGTGATATTGGAATGGGTTACCGACCAGGGTTGCCACACTCTATATGTATACACGCTGCCACTGCCAATAGGGGCTTGGCCTGGCCGGGCCCGGCGTGGGCCCTATTTTTTGTCTTCTATCTTTGCTGCTGCCCCATTGTACTCTCTGACTTTATTTTATTATTTGCGTCTTGAGTCGGGTTTCGCTATTGTCATTGTGTAATGCCAGTCAGGCCCATAAAAAAAAATTGTTTAAGCTTTAAACACATGTGAGAGTTAACAGGAAAAGGGAAACTCATAGGTTTTTCAAAAGAAAAGTGTTTCAAAGGTCTCAAATTGTTTAGATTCCTTAAAGATATTTTTTAGGTCAAGAAAACTCACTTTAAACTATTTAAATTGCTTAAATTACTATCTAAAAATTAAAATTAAATACTAATAATATATTCTGCCTACCTTTAACCCCTCTTCAGTGGGAGCAGAGAACCGAAGTAGCCTCGAGTGTCACTTTCTCACTTGGTTTGGCCGTCTCTCCTCGGAGTTCCAGGGATCTGTATCTGTAAAGGCGAGGAAAAACATAAGTAAGTAAGATTATTAATTCAATTCTTCGTCCTCCTGTGTGTGCGCGTATTAATTGTTGTGGCTAATGTTGGCCATGTTGTTCGTCTTCGCTGCCGTCTTCATCTTGGCCATAAACACGCACAGGCCGTGTTTGGCAGCGACGGCTTCCGCATTCATGGCTCTTTTATGGGGCACAAAATGTTTATTAGACATTAGGTGCCCACAGTCGCCCGCCCCCTTTGGTCCTGGCCGAAAAACTTGCAGGATATCACGCATATTTCGCATAAAAAGTCAGCAATCGACGTTTTTATGCAACGTCCTTTCCCCCTTGGGGGCGGCGTAAAGGACCTGCCTTATGCGCCAGTCCTTTTCTACTTAATTTTCTATTATGATCTTCGGTAATTGTTGCAATGAAAATTTATTGCATGGAAATATTTCCAGAGGCATGTCGAGCGACATTTTATTAATGACTAAAGTCAGTTCAGGTATGGAGAGTTGAGTTTTGAGTTTTTTAAATTAAATTGAATTATTTGGAGAGTTCTACTTGGTTTAAGATAGTTCTTAACTCTTTTACGAAGCTTAGAATTAAGTAAAGATCCCATCCTTATAATTTAATTCATTTTAATATATTATTTTACTCAAGTAAATAAACAGAAACCAGCGCAAACGATTTAATTTTTCTTCTTATATAAACATAAACATATAAATCCCCCGAAATGAAACCGAATTTATTTGTAATATTTTCGGTTGGCATGCGAGGACGCCAAACAAATTGAAAAATTGATGCCTGCATTAGATCGGGGCGGGGGCGGGGCAACCACAGATAAGTTGGAGTGCCTCCACCCCGAAAACCCCCCCCTGGAAAGCCACCCTGCACTATTCCACCCCTTTTAACCCGCCCTGCAGCTTGATAAAGCGACGGACATGATTCATGGAAGGCTCCGTTGGCTGTGCTCTCGATTATTTCCTTGCATGCCTAAGGTTTTTTTTTTCGGGGGGAAGTCGGGGGTTTTTGTAGCCCCTTTCAGGGGGTGGGGAAGGGAGTAGCACAAACACAGACAAAACATGCAATACAATACAAATAAATACAGCAACAACAAAGGTATGGGGAAAAACGAATAAAAAGTACAAAACGTGTGTGGCACGAAAGCCGAATCAGGCGATTGTCTCCGTATTTTTTATATATTTCGTATACCCGGTACCAGGTGGAGTTCGGGGGTATGTTATCTGTGTGAAAAGGGGAAACTGCAAGCTAATACTAAACTAGTTAGAAATTTTTAAAATTAAAATATGGTCAGGAAACCTTTTTTAAATGCGTATATTGGGTTTATCTATGGAACATAACAAAATATATTAAATTCATAAAATAAATATATTCGATGTGCTGCAGGGTATCCCATGATCGGCAAAGACCTCATGCCGCCAGGGCTTGTGACCCGACACCATGGGTGGGTAGTGCTGGGAGCGTGGGCGAGGGGATTTGGTTTTTCGAACGCATTTCCAGGACTCAGAACTCAGAACTCAGGACTCGGGTCGGGACTTTCACAGACAGGACAGCTGGAACGGCGCTGAATGTGGCAACAAGCGTTAAGTGGTTGCCTGTTTGTCGCTCGTGTACTTGGAAATGTTTTACAAATTCAGCAGCGTGGATAAAAATGGGAATAAATAAACGCAATGTATCGGCCGATGGGGGGGGGGGGGAGACATAAACCAAATAAACTGAATAAACCCTATAAGCCACCCTCTCCCTCTGCCTCTGTCTGTCAGCTGTTTTGCCATAAACCGAAGTCAGCTGCTAATTTCAAGGAGGAAGTCCCCCGGGGGTGTCCTTTCCCTTTTCCTTTTCCAGATGACTCATAGAGCCAAGGGTGAATATATCCATTATGCCCGATTCACGATTCACGATTCACGAATTTTCGGTGGTTGTCCCAGTAAAGCGCGGGGGAAATAATAAAAACTAAAATCGAAACTTAAACTAGAGCACAAAAGCTGCCCGCGGGGGTGGTTGGATAATGAGTCATGGCCTCCCCTGCCACATGAATTATTTATCAGAGTATCCTTTCGAATCCCTGTTTGCTTTTTATTCCCGGCGAGGCAACAGAAATTATGGCCGAAATTTATGTTTGGCGAGAAGTTGAGAAGAAAACAAGGAGCGGCTTTAATGATTTTAAATTCTGGGAAAGCCGCTCTTAAAGGATTTTTATTTATTTTTGCTTAAAATTATTTTCTTAAATATATGTCTGAACCTAAAGTTGAGTGTCCGGCTATCATCGCCCTGGAATTTCCATCTCGTGAGAATTGCTTGGACTCCGACCACAAGTATTTCGTATTTCTTGTTTCGAATTTCATATGCCAGTGCCCCTGAAAATGCCCAACCTCAGAGAGCGGCAAAAGTTTTCGGGCTTATCTAAATGCCATTTTATTTCTGCTTCTCCTCGGCCGGCTCTTGTTCTAGTCCGTATCTTGCAGATACATCTTTGGAGGGCGAGAGCAGGGAGCCAAGAAATACTACAACATTCTGCGGTCAGAAGTTGTCAGTTGATAAAAATGCCGGGGCAAAGTCAACGATAGCCCGAAATCCACTTTGGCTAAATGTAAATATTAAATTTGCGCATAAAAATAATACCCAGGGAGGGCGGGGTGGACAGAGATAGCGCGGCCAAAGGAACTAAGCCAAAAACTAAAGTGAATCCTGTGGAAGACAAGACACGAGTCCGTCGGGCCATAAAAAGCTGACTGCGGCAGGACTATGAAGTGCTGGCTGGCTGCCCCCGAACCCGGACCCGGGCTGGAGCTCGAACTCTCAATTGACGCGCCACGTCCTCGAAGGCGAAAAAGATACATATATATCCAGCAAGGATACGGATACATACAGCTGGAAAAGAGGGGGGAGAGGGAGCTGCGGCGGCGAAGACGACTCCATAATAATTTTATGCGCTTCCAAAAAACTTCCGTTCAGTCATTGCGTTGTGTTTCCGCCCAGAACTCGGAGGCGAAGCCTCGCACGTGGTTAGTTCTTGGCTTTATTTTATCTTTTTTTCTTCTCTCTGAGTTGCGAACGTGAGCGGGTCTTTGAGGTGATTTCTTTAATTGTTTAATTAAGTAGCCACAAAAGTGCATTTAATTTTAGTTAAAGTGCAGCCAGCTAGCTTTAGGTATCTCCCAAGAATATCCCTGAAATAAAAGCTACTTAAATTCCTTAAATATTATTTTTAGAACCCTTGACTTGTTAATTTATTATTAATTATTTCAAGCACAAAATGCATAAATTAAAATCACGAAACCATCTCTGATTATTCTTCACGCTGCTGGCCAAATCGCCATGGAAAATTCGTAGGTTCTTGCCTCCTTTTTTTTTTGTACTTTACTTTCTTTTTTTTCTAGCGACTGTCAAGCTTTTCCTTTATGGTTCCTGTTCGCTGGCTTGATTTTTCCCCTTCCGCGGCTAGCTTTTCGGGTGCCTTTCTGAATGAATGTGAATGTGAATGAATGAATGAATGAATGAATGTTCAACTGTCACTTCCGTCAGACAGGCCAAGAAAAGGAAGCTCGCCCACTCACAAGAAGGCGGCGGCGGCGACATTGTTGCTGCTGCTGCTGCTGCTGCTGCCGGAACAAAAAAGGGGAAAAGGGCGGAAAGGGACGGAAAAGGGAGGAAAGTCGGGAAGAAAAACCCCATGGAAAGTCGCTGGGCAAAGGGCGGGGGCCAAACGAGTAATGACATATTCAAACGCAGCGCGAACTTGACGACGCCCCAAAGGAGTGAAGATGTTCCACACCAAGCGGCAAAAATAAGAACAAGCTTAGCGGGAAAATGTGGGGAAAATGCGAGGAAAATGGGGGACGATGGCGACGAGGCAGGGCCAAGTGTTGCCAGATATTCTGACTAAGCTGGCGACAAGGACGTATACTTGTAATAACACGAAAAGGATATTGTAAAACATTTTCATAAGTTCTCTCAATTTCGGAAAGCGTTTTTCTTATTTTTTTCTTTATCCAGCTGAGGAAAATGGTTAGACTTGGGAGGAGCAAAGAGGAAAATGAAGCAACCATCGATGGGAGATCCTGGTAATTGGGAAAGCTTGGTTATTACTGGATTTTTGGCTACTTTGATAGTTGCCAAGTTGTATTAACTAATTATTTAAGCAGAATTGAGTTATATCCCCGAGATACTTCCACCCTCTATAGCTTTATTTCCGCTCTGCAAAGCCCCAGACTTCCGCTTTACCTTCTCCAACTCCCACTGGTCACATCCCCTTTTGTGGATTTCTCTCTCGCTTCCCTTCTGGACAACTCAATCCCATATGGGCCATATGGCATACATTTTCCCCCTTAACTATTGAGCGGACAATAGGGAAATTTTATGCCCATTTGGGCTCTTCCCCCCCGGAAAGCGGCGGCAGAAGCCACCCTCTCTTCGATTTTAGACTAATTTGATGTTTGTCCCCATCCGAGATTCGAGTTCCACACATGGCCTTTCCGAGATACAATTTCTACCAATTTCTGGAGCTCTTTCCAGTGTTTTTTTTTGCATTTTTCCCTCCCCTCTCAAGGCGGCGGCACACTCTGGACTCAACTTTTCCCATCAATGACTATTAATTGGCATTCTCGATGGTCGATGGGCGGTGGCGGAGGCAGAGGCGGGGGTGGGACTTTGGAGCACTTGCATTAAGGCGGCGCCATTAAAGCTCATCAAAAATGCAGCCCAAAGTGGGGCCACTTTAAAAATGCCGCCTCTCATAGATTTTCATTTTCCATTTCCATTTCCAAGCCAGCCCCCGCTCGGTAAAGTGCTCGCTATTTTTTTTTCTCTCCTTCTCTTTCTTTTTTGTGGGTCACAACCCTCCCTGGAGGCCCCCCTAGAGCTGCCCCTCCTAATGATGATGGCTTGACAAATATTTATTGCTTAAGCATTTGAGTGCAAATATTTTAATTAGTCTGGCGACAAGACAACAAAAGATACATCTCTATGGCCGATGGAGCCGGAGCGGGAGCTATAGATGAAGCTGGAGATGGATTCTGGGCCCGCTTGCCAGCGCTGATGAGGCTTAATGAACTGCAAAGCGGCTTTCAATTGTCTTCAATTAACCAAATTAACCAAGGGATAAATTGTTTGCCTTTTGAATGCCCTCCGGTTCGGAGGCTGCCTCTGAGTTTCTTGGCTAGTTAAAGGCGATGGGAATTTTCGATAGCAGCAAATGCAGATGCAACTTGACTAGTTCTTGGGGGAAAATTACTAAATAAAACTATTAGAAATTATGTATTTTTTCTTTTATAGCTCCCACCTAAAAACTGGCCAATAACTTGTACAAAAAAATTACAAATAAGCCCCAAGTCGGCCTACCTTTTTATTTTCTCAAAACAAAATAAACTAAAACAGGCCAAATAGATTCAGTACAAATTCATCAACAACGTTTATATATATCTCAAAAATCTCATTAAGCCAAAAAACTTGCCTTAACCAGACACCGAGGAGCTTGGGAGGCGAAAAAGTCAAATCAATGGAAGCGATACGCCAGAAAACTGTCAAAGCCTGACAGCTCGCCTCGGCGAAGGTGGGTTAACGGTGCCACTGGGAGCTGGGCGCTGGGTGCTGGGCGCTGGGAGGGTTTAGGGGGGCGCCGAACATAATTTGCGGCATGCAAAGAACTAACAAAACATGGACGAAATTGAAAAGGAAAAATAAGTTTCGACATGCTGACGAGGACGCGTCAAAACGATCCAACAAATCGATATGGCAACAACGAAAGTACGAGTACTGTGCGGCAACAACAACATGCGACATGAGCATGTTGCACTTCCTGCCACGCCCGTCCCCCAGAACGGCCCACATTTTTCTCCTTTTTTTTTCCGAAAGCCCCATCCTTTTCCGTTTCACCCCGCCTGTCGATTGTTTCAGACGTTTTTAGCAATTTGCAATGCCAGCAAATTGGGCCAAATTATAAAATTCAGAAAAACTCACACATGAACGGGCACTGCTAGAAAATAAAGAGAACTTGGAGCATACATTATCCCTAAACTAAATTGAATGGGATTTACTTTATAAAATTCTATATTTTATACAAACGAAAATAAGATGCGTTATTCTAAAAATCCCAACTGATTGTTTACAAGAAGAACATTTTATCAACACTAAATCTTTTATTTAAATGAATAATATTATTAAAAATCATAGAAATATATTTTTCAATTTTAATATATATTTTAAATTTTAGGAAAGCGCATTATCTCTATTTTTATTAACTATTTCAAGAGAAATAAACTTTGTCTCTCATTTAATGTCAAACTAATTTTTGTTTAGGAGGAATTAAACATTTTATAAATAATCGTATCCAGCCTAAAATTTTTTTTTTTCAGTTAAATCCATTTCTTTATATTATTTTGTATCTCAAATATATTTTTTACTGTGCATTTGGATATTTGTATCGAGACGAAGCGGCCGATGAGGAGGCATAAGTAAAAGGTTAGCTTTCAAAGAAGAAGCGCCAGATTGAAACTTTGCTTCTTTTTCTTGCTTTTTTAATGACAAGGGACAGGTGCGTGAGGCTACAGCTGTGTGCGTGAGTATCTGTGCACGCGGGGCACAGATGTATGGGTGCAGCTTCCTTAGCGCGCATTTGTATCTTTAACTTTGACTTTAACACTGAAGCTGCGAGGTACATTCGCCCAGTTCACAGCTGGAGGCAGAATATATTTTTTTGGTGCACAGAGAAAAAGAAGCGCAGAAATAATACGAAATGCATAGATCATTGATTGGAAAAGAAGTACAAAATATTATTTTGAAGAAGTATTTATATTCTTTTGAAGTAATTGTTTAATATAGAATAACCTACGTTTTACCTAATCTAAAGTTAAATATTTTTCTGTCTAAATTCAATTAATTAAACCCACTAATTCCCTCACTTATGTTTATTTCAGTGGAGGAAACTAGTTTTATATTTTTACACTATCACTTCTTTGTTTTTAATTTTCATCTAACTGATCAAGACTTGCTAATCGTTCTCTGGTTAGTTACTTATTGTCTCGACTCTTCTTTTTCGGTTTGAATGTAATCATAAATCATGCAAAAGTAACGAAAGAAAATATCGAATCAGTTAAGCAGAGCATTTTTTATTGTTTTTGTTTAAGCCGCTTTGGGGTGGAATGGATGGTCAGAAGAAGCTAATTAGGTGGCCAAGGTTTAAGGCCATCTTTTTTAGAAAGAGGAAAGTGAAGAGTACAAAGTTAAAAGGCAGCGAAGTTCCCTTAACTCTCAAGAGTTTGTGGATTGTTTTTTCACATGAAAAAAAAAGTATTTAAAAGCCGATAATATTTCTATTTAAATAGTGTAAGACCCTGTCAAGACGTATTTTTTAATTACTTAAATCTGGCGAAAAAAGTATTTTTCCCTATACATTTTTTTAGGCAGTTTTAAACTTGGGAAAGTCTTAAAATAATACACGAAAAATACGAAATAGTCCAAAGAAAATACTCTGAATTATTTCTAAAATTACCCAGTTCTTAATTTCCACTTTAAGGTACATTTTTCATCCAGCAAGACACAGATACTAACACTAATACCAGCACAAGTGAGCGAAATGTCAAAGTGACTAAAAGTGAGGCAACTTCAAAGCCAAACTTTTGAGGGGCCAAAAAGTCTGGATTTTATAAACAAAATCAAACGAAAAGGTCAAAGTAAGGGAGCAGCTGTTGTAGATGCAGTTTTGTTTTGGCACAACCAGAGGGGTAGGGGCAGGGGGTTCTTCCAAAATTATTTTATTTTAAGAAAATATTTCGTATTATTTATGGTTTTTTTTTTTAAGACACAAAACAAAAAGTAACACTCTGGGTACTCACAATTGATGTGTATTTTAACTCCTGTTTAAGCGTATATATTGTATATATTTTGTATATTTTAAACTGAACAATCACAGGCACTAATCCATCAACATTTTGCGATTATTTTCTATTCTATTGGGTTTGGTTTTGTTGTTTATTTTTTGTTGGCCTTGTTTAATCCATTTTCAGCACTGGTAATCCACACCAAAAGATACCTTTTTGGGTTTTATCGTTTGCACACAACAGAAAAAAAAAGTGAACTCAAATGGGTTTTGCGGGTAAAACCGATTTTCTTTTTTATTCTTTACTTAATTTATTTTCTTGCAGAGTTTTTACCGAGCGAGTGGTCATAGTTCGTATTTTGGAACTGCGGCCCACAGAAGTATCTGCGAGATAGCTCGAACTGCCGAACAATCCGCCGAACGAAGCGCACGAGTCGAGCAAGCGAAACGCAATGCGAGTTCGAGCCGAAGATCTGCGTTTCCTTGGCCCAAGCCGGTCGCCTTCGAACAAAACAAAGCGCTTCGAACACGTTCGAAGCAGTTGCAGGGCCCGTCTGGGGGTTAACAGAGCGCAACAGGGTTAACAGAGGGGCTCCAGACATTTTTCTTGTAGTATTTGGTGGTCATCTTTGTTGGTTTATGAATGAACAAGAAGAGGGGCCAAGGAGTTGTAAAATAATTATTTAAAAATTGTTTTCATATTATTTTTTTATTAATTTATATTAAAATTAAGTTAGTCTCAATCAAATTAGTCTTTTTGGGCTTGTTTTAATATGAAAACCTTTGCCTATAAATCAAGATCATGAATATATAAATATTTTAAATTTAAACCATCATTAAAACCAAGAAATTAAAGATGTATTCCGTAGGAGCTCTATATAGCTACTAGGGATAAAATTAGTTCTTTAAATATTTCTCCCTGTGTAATCAGAGGTTGTTGAGTATTTTAAATTGGAGCCTCGCTCTCTCCCAAAGTTCCCTCGGCTGTTTCCCCAAATATATGCATTTTCCTTGCCATCTGTTGTGGCCTCACCTTAATTGCCAACTGATTTGCTGTTAGCAGCGCCACCTTCCGCCGAAAGTGTGGACCACCGACTGTCCTGTCTGAACAAAATACACTGAAAACAATAACCTGTAAATCTTTAATCATTAAATATAATGATATATATTATTTAAAGAATTAAATTCTCTATATGAAAATATTTTATATTTTATTAAATGAAAATTATCATTATTAGGTTTATAAATATAAAGAAATATATTTTATACCAATATGAAATATGTATTTAAATATATATAATCAGAGAAACATTTAGATAAACAAATACAATTAATACTCTTTTTCTTTCCGTGCTTAAAAATTAAGATAAATCTGGCGAATTGGCCGCTAAGAGGTCAATGCTGTCAGTGTGGCAGCTGTTGGCCATCTCTGCACGTTTTCCCCTCACCCACAATTCTGCAGTCTTCCGGGGCAGTCTTGGGCAAGCAATTCTTCTCCGGGTCTGACCCCGAAGATTGTGGAATGCCAAAAGATTGGCAAACGGCGACATATGGTCCGCTTCAGTCCGTTTGAAGGGCAATTTTAGCTAAAACTCTGATTTGACAATCAGCAGGAGAACTCATGGGAACCTCGGGCCCTAAGATATATAATATATTTAAATTAGGAAGAAAGCAGAGCTTGCCAGAAATAGTTGAAGCTCCTCTGACTTTGTGGGAGCCAACTTGCTAATCAATCGCTGCACGATGAGCCCCTAATTGAAGCGAGATACAAACAGCGATCGATGAGATACTCAGATGCAGATACTGCGACTGCGAGATGTGAAGATTTCGGCGCGGAAGACACCGAAAATAAACAAGCGGGGGAAAATTTATGGTTAGCGCAATTTAAACTACGCGTGTGAGGGCGGCGACGCCGGAAAATTCAAGGGACGCGGGGTGGCGGCGACTCTCCGAAGGGAAAACGGGGGAGGAGGGTGATGAAGTGCTCCCTCCGATTTTCCGCTCACTTCTTCAACGCTCTTCGCGCCTCCTCTTTCTATTTTTCTTTTCCATCTTCCATTTTCCATTTTCCATTTAGGGGGAGATTTCGAGCTCTGCCGATTTTTCCCGACATTTCCCCAGATTCGGCATTCGTTTCTGTGTAATTGTCGTGTAATTTATGGCCGCCGTATGGGAATATCAGTGCATTCCGCTCTAAATTTACCAAAAAAAAAAGAAGAAAAAAAGAAAAGAAAAGAAACCAAACCCCCAAGACAAAGAGAGATGGTAACAAATAACGCTGATCACTGGAAAAACATTTTGGAAAAACTGAGTAAATTAATGGAATATAATTAAGCGAAAAAATAATTAAAGGCAAACCTATTTTATCATCATTGTAGCTTTGATTTTCTGTATTTTAAACTATTTTTTTTTAGATGTCGAGCATTTTCCTCTGTGTAAATACTAGGTTATAGCTCTTTCTATATCTCCGTTTGCCTCCGCTTCAATCACGACTTGACTTGCCCATGTATATTCCAAAATTGTTTATAAACAATCGCTGAACAATAACACAAAACTTGGGTTTCTTTCTCCGAGTTGAGCTCGATAAGAAAGATCATACCAGCGAGATCCCATAAATATCAGCAGCGATAGGAGTAAATGGCATTTTCTTTTTGAGTTTCGAAAATTAACAATTTAAATCATAAATTTATATTAAGTATTTAGTTTGTTATCTCTAAGAGAGGTCTGGCTTTTGATAACTCAAAAATACTCATACACTTTGAAGAAGTTGTTATAGAGTTTAAAGGATTAACAATATCAGGAGCTATTTCCAGCAGCAGCACTTAGTTCGGGAATGTTTTCAAAGCCCCCCTCTTTCGGTTCAGAATCAATTTCCCTGACATGCAATCAAATCGAATCAAAATGCTTCGCTTTTCATCCCCCAGTTTTCCCTGCCGCTCTGCTCATTTAGTTGACAGTTTTGGCTGCTCATTAAGGTGGGGGAAAAACTCTCCATGGCAACTGCAGATGCAGACAGGCGCTTTTCCTTCGTGTTTTCCAAACTCCATTTTCCTTGGGATCCTCCATTTTCCATCATTGTTGCCGGGCTGCTAAATATAAGCACTCAGACGTGTAAGTTACACTCCCCGAAAGCCCCATCCAAAGTCCACATCCGTTCCATCCCATCGTCATGCCATCTCCATCTCCATCTCCGTCTCCGTCAGATTTTGTAGTACATCTCCCGGACAGCTGTACTTTGGCACGCTTCTCTGGCGCGATTCAAGGGCAGAAGACACCGCCAATCTCCAGGAGCCTTGGGTCCGTTGCCATGGCCACTCTCTGCTCCCTGCTCCCTGCTCCCCCCCTTTGGCTATTCCCCCAGGGGTGTCCCGCCGACTCTTCGAACTATTTCTGAACGTCCGGCTTTTTATGTTGATTTTTTTGCACTGCGCCATGTTTCCCTGGAAATTTTCCCCGCGCGAGGTAGCTCCTTCCAAGGAACGCCCTGCAAAAGGGATTTATTTTTAAGTTAAGTAATTATTTCTAAATTGAACCTATCTAGTTAGTATATAACATATATTTTCCATATATAACTAGTGCTGGGAGTGTCCTTATAGGGCATCTCCCGCATCGAGTTCGAGTAAACCTAATCCTCCCCCAAACCCCATTTAGAGGGCTGCCTCGTCTCGTTTTATGTGTGTTTACTGTGAAATTTATTTTTAATTTCAACGACGCGACCTGTCCCCCTGCCCCTCCTCACCCTTTCCCTTTCATTTTCCCCTCTTTTCCTCCTCAAAAAAAAGAAAAAAGGAAGGAAAGGGAAACATTTAAACAGGATGCAGCATTTTCTGGGGGGCGCGGCGAGAGGCGATAGGCGAGAGGGGAAAGTGTCCCACCCAAGTCATGCTGAAATTGCTTAAAAATTGCCAGACAGTGCAAATATGTTCCAGCCAGAAAGGGGGATCGAAAAGGGGGGCCTGGGCACCCCGCCCCTGGAGTTGACAGCAGCAGCGGCAGCAACAAATAGTTTTCAGCTCCCGAAAAAAAGCAACAAAAAAGCGCAAATAAAGTGAAATAAAAATATAACGAAATGCAAAGTCAAGGAGATCGAGTTGGAGTTACATCCCCCAGTGGATCCCCGTGAGCCCGCCCCTGGCTGTCAGTCTGGGGGCGCATTAAAATGCAGAATGAGGAGCATTTCATTTGCCGCCGCCGTCGTCGGGGCGAAATTCAAAATCAGCAAATTACGTGCTGGGCCAGAATGTAACTAACACTTTGCCAGTCACTTTCCCTCCGTTTTCCCCAAATTTCCCGTCCCCCCTGTGGGCTTAAGACGACATGTAATTATCGTTCAAAGGCATGACAAAAGAAAACTAAGAAAAAAGAAAGGGAAGAGCTGGCGCAAAAATAAATGCCAAAAGTAAGTAAGCCAAGGAATTTAAAATAAAGTCCCTTAAAATACTTACTCCTTAAGAACATTAATATATTTATATTTAAATGGTATTTAAATATTATTAAGCATAGTATTAGGTATATATTTGCACTTCCTTAATTATTCCTTCGTTTCCTTTGTGACTTTTCTTCACTTTTAACTCGTAACTTGAGAAATAATTCCCCCCTTACAGCCCCTTTCGGAAAACCCTTGGAAAATAGGCTTAATAAGTTCCTGAGCCAAAAGAATCCTCGTACTTCTTCGATTCCTGAACGGCCATTGGCAGCAGCTGCTGGTGCTGGTGGAAATGGAAATGGAAATGAAAACGAAGTGCGTCTCTTTGCCAAGTGAAGTCTTAGTGCTGCCAGGGGGAGGAGGAGAAAATGGTGAGGTTGCCCCCGTCTATTGGCCTCTCCAATGTGTGTGTGGGTCCCGTCCACCTCGTTGGTCTCGGCCAACGGCCTCCCTCTCCTGCCGGCCAACTCAAGTTCATTTAAATTTCCACCGCCAGTCCATCTGTCGGAGCCTCTAAACCAACCCGTTGCCGATTACTTTCGCTGTCTAAATTATCTGCACAAAAAAATAAATTTTTGGCGCGGGCAGATACAGCTTTAGATACCCTTTCCTTTGGGAATAAAAGAAAAAATTGTGCTTAAAAATTATTCAATGTAGTTTACCTCGCCTAATATTTTAATTTAATTATTATTTAATTATTATATTATTTTAATTTAATTATTCCTATTTACCAGACTTTCTGCAGAACGAAACGTATTTTTTGGAATATTCTTTTATGGGCAAACCCCTTGATAAATCCCCTGGAACCCCTCCTCCAGTTAGGGCATAAAAAGAGTTGGCAAATAAATGGGGGGAAAAAAATACGGTTTTGGGTGTTGGGAGCGACAGGCGGCTCAAGGTGAATGGCGCAACGGTAATTAGTTAAAAAGCAGCTGCCTGTGACTGCGACTGTGACTCGATGAATCGTGACTGTACTGAGAGAAATTACCCATCAAAGTTGATGTCTGGAAAAAATAAATAAGACTTTTACTGGCTCAAGATAATACATACAAATAATGCATTATATATTTCACAAAAAATAATTAAAAATTATTTAAAAGCTGCTCGACCGATTCTACCGATTAATAGGCAAAATCCAACAATGTTTGCCAGCGTTGCTAGCGATAATATTATCGATTGCATGATTTGGAAATTTTTAAAAATAGTTTTATACATTTTCTTTTCTCCAACTGCACTTACGAGGCTCGACGACGTCTTTGGAGGATTCCAATCGCTGGCTTGGGGCGCGGGAAAGCGTGGAGGGGTGCGTGCACCGGTTTATAGCACTTTTGGGGGGCTGGCAGCTCGGTGGGGCCGGGGCTGGGTGGGTGCACTTGACCGGCTTGACAAAAGTGAAATGTAAGTAATTAAAATTGCCAGCAATTTCAGCCCCGCTTCATTTGTAACCCGAAACCGGGCATGTATTTCGCTCACCTCCCAGCTCTCCGGGGATATCGCACTCCCCCCTTTAATTTTCGCCATTTAGTTCAGGCTTTTCGACGACGATTTTCCATTCACTTTCTGGAAATTGAGAGAAATACTTGAGTTTCTTTGGCTTTTCGGCAAGATAAATAAGTTTAACATAATATTTTAACATCAATTTCAATTTCGCAATTAAATGAATGAAAGTTTTGAGGGGAAAATCATAATAAAAGGATAATTCTTTGGGAAAATTGTGATCAAAGCATAAAGCACTTGAGCTTTTTGCATTTGTATGGACTTTATTTAATCAATTTTTTATAAATATCTCAAAAATAAAATGTAATATATAAGTTTTGTTTAATTTATAATTTTTTTTTTCCCACCAATATCTTAATTTCTTTCCCCCTGAATTTCCACTTACCTTTTCTCCCATCAGACTCGGCCCAGCCTCCCTTTTTTTATTGTGACTTCCCATTGTCAAGCGTTTTCATATCGTCGCTTATATTAATATTATTATTATGATATATATTCCTTGGCTATTTGTTTGTTTTGTCTTTTCGATTTCGGTTTTTTTCTCTCTCCCTCGTTTTTTGCCCTTTTGTGATTTTCATTATTATTATTTGGGGAAGGCAGAGAAGAGGCTGCAAAATCGCTGAAAAGGCACGTAGCTCATTGATGGAATGGAAAACGAGAATGGCTCTGGTTCTGAAGTTATTTTTCGAAAGGGGCTTATGGGAAAAGCGGGAGAGGGGGCTGAGACAGGGCCGAGCCACTTCACCACGTCGCCGCCTGGCACTTGGCTTTCGTTTCAGAGTTTTTTCCCTTTTTTTCTCCGTTGTATACTTGGACGCTGCTCCGGCGGCTGCAGGCTCTCTCGTCTTTTCCCACTTCGATTTTCCATTTCCTTATGAAAATTTCTGATAATCAGACACCATTTCCCATCCTCATTATGCGGAGGCGGGCGGGGGCGAGACAATTGGGAATCGAAAGTGACAATAGCTGATGGCAAGTGTAAGGATGATTGCGGGGCTCCAAAATTAATGAATCAGCTCGATGTGTTTAATAAGGAAAACATCTTATTATGGCGGGGGTGGAAAAGAGTATTTAACCAGGGAATTATTTATGCAATATTTTGTATTTATTATTAAATATTTAAGTGAAGGTAAGACTCCTTCTTTAAGGACTTCTTCCTTAGAAGTAACTTTGGCATTTTAAGAATTAAATTTAATATTGTGGAGAGATATTTTATTAAAGAAAACCCATTACTTAAAATAAAATAAGTTAGCTTAAATTAATAATTGATAAGGAATAGATAACCCTTTCCGGCATTCATTAAATTAATGCCCCAAGCCATCTCCATCATTCTTCTTCGACTTGTACTTAAGTTCTGGAGATCTTTCACCCTATTCCCCCTGCTCAGTATACATATATATATATATATGGGAGAAGTATTCAGCCATTGTGACACTCGCTGCGTAAAAATCATGTTAAATAAATGAAATTGTCATACTCGATGGGTTTGATGGGGCAGCTGAAAGCGAAGGATGGAGATGGGATGCAGACGCCCAGATGATGATGATGCCGATGCTGATGCTGATGCTGATGGCGATGGTGATGGTGATGGGACCCGGGAACGGGAACGGGAACGGGATGGGATGGGTTGCCCATGGATTGCTGAAGAGATGGGGAGGAAGAGCCAGTCTGGGGAGTGGATGCTGCTGCAGGCTGCAAGCTGACGATGACGTTGACGTTGTCGCCCTGATGACTTTCAATGACTCAACTTTACACGAAGAGAAATAATTGATTTTAGGATTTTTTACCAGCAACTAGAGAACAATTGGCTTATTTCTGCTTATTTAATATGTATTTAAGTTAAAGAATTCACTATTTCTAAGGTACATTTCTTTCTCTGTACCCAACTCCCCCCACAGAAGCGACCCCACTGTTCCCAGAAAAAGTCCCCATATCGGAGTTTTTTCGGGCTATAATTATTACCCGGCATTATCAGCGTCTCTCTGGTAGACTGATAAAAATAAAGTAATCTTGCTGGCGAATGAGAACCCTTCGAAATTGTCACCAGCTTAAGATTTTTGGACGCTGCCATACACTTCTTGGAGATGATTGCTCTGAGTACTTGAGTTCTTGGAAGCAAATAATTAAGAATAAGTGAGAAATAATATTTTTAAATGCGTATAATTGTTAAAAACTGTATTTAACATTTATTTAATAAATTCTTAAAGTAATAAGTTCAGTAGGAAAATATCTTAATGCTTTTATCCTATTTTAAATTTCGTTACTAATGTTAAACAATTTTTCAATGAGAAATTAAATTTCTAAAATGTTTTACTAAAACCTCTAATTGCATTTAATTTAAAATAACAGTTTATAAAAGCTGTAATATTTAATATTATGTTTTTTAAAGAGTATATATACTTTTAATTAATTTTTGTACTTATCTTTATCTCTCAATTTTATACTCAATTTTAAACCTAAGCCCAAGAGTATTTAAAGATTCGGCCAAGTCACTCTTGTTACTTGTTGTTACTTCATTTCATTGAATCGCTTCATGCTCAAAATTTATTGTTTATATTAGGGTGAGCCGAGCGGGGCGGTGTTGAGGGGTTATTTCCATCAAAAATATATACATTTCAACTTTTTTTTTTGGCTGGGGCTGAGTAAAAATTTATGTGAAAATTCATAATTGGATTATGGCTTTCGGAGCTCTCGGTTAGCGGTTGTCGCCTTTGAGGGGGTCCCCTCGAGCACTCTCTCTCTTTCTCGATCTCTTTCGCCAGCTATATCTTCGTCTCGGGCCTGGCAAGTGACAATGAACTTGAAAAGAAAATGTGGAAAAGCGCTCGAGGGGAAAACCATGACGTACCGCGTGGACTTTGTCTTGCGGTTTTTTGATTTTCATCTTCGTCTTTCAAGCTCTTTTTAACTTTTCCTTTTTACCAACAATTTAATCGGTAATTGTAAGTGGTTAGTTTAAAAAATTATTAGCTAGTACAGGAAATAATAAGGTATCTTTTATTTTATTTTTACAATTTTAATTATATTATTTTTGTTGGCCTTCTTGGAACTAGAACTATGGTCCTCGAAGTCACCCAATCTTGCATTTTAATTGGGCTTAAATCAATACCGATAAGTAAGTTCAATCTTTGATTTAATCGTTAAGAAATCTCCTTTCAATTCCCTTAATTTAGCTGGATTTTGACCTGTCACTGCCCCTGTTTATACAGCAAACGCGAAACCCATCGTCGCATCGATTACACCTCCCGTTGAATTCCCCCTGCCCAGACTTTGGTTTTATAGGTGAAATATGCATGTATTTAAATGCGTTACAATAAATTTTTGATTTATTTGCAACGCCATTGACTGAATTTTAAATGACAACGATTTATTTCAGAATTATGCCACACATAAAAGAAGCAAAGCAAAATCACAAACGCTGCGAGCTGCGAGCTGAGAAAAAAAGATTAAAGCAGCTGCCATGCAAATTGGGGGAAATTCCGGAAAAGGGGTTACCATGGTGGCGAATCCAGAGCTGCATTTAACATAGATCGTGGGGGAGTTTTTATGATACGCGATATCCCATATATATATATATATCCATCAGTTTTTATGATTACAAAAAAATAGGGGGGGACGAAAAATTGGCAACATTTTTCACATGTTTCGAAACTTTTGTTTTCGTTTGATTTAATTCGTGGCAATTTAATTTATTTTGCATCATCAGTGCACACACTGATGAGAAAATAGTGTTTGCCAGCGAAAAGGCCAACAAAAAACGCGTAAAAATCGAAAAAATGAAGGTAGATCTTTTTTTGGTTATATCACGACATCTAATCGTAGCTTTATCCTTTGACATGCGAAATCTGATGTATTTTTCAAGTGTTTTTTTTATGAAAACAGAAATTAAGTGAAGTTTTCAATAGAAAAAAGCTCTTTAAAATGGTAAATATGTTCCAATTTGCATTGCTTAGCTTGTGGCTTCATACAAATAATATCTACAGAGCAAGCCCTTTGGTTTATCCATAATAAATAAAATTAAAAGGAAACCCACCGACCGGGGATAATTAAAAAACAGATTTTCCCCACACATGGGCCCCACAGCATGGCGAAGTCTTAAGTGCTTTGTCTAAAAATATATATCGGGGAAAGTAAGAACTAACCAAGCTGAGCTTGTCGGAAAATCTCAGTCTCGCTCGATTCTCAGCTGTCCCTCTCACTCACTCCCCCGACTCGAGGGACTCACTCCCTTAAACTAAAAATAACTGCAAATTGTGTTGGAAAATCGGGAGAAAAAGGCAAACTGCTGGCCTGTTGAGTAATTCTCCGAAAGATGGCTCGGCTCAATAGTTTCCCCTAACCACATACACACGCATCTCCTCTCTCTCCGTCGTCTCCGGCTGATGAGTTTTAAAGACATCTCTAATGAGCATCATTAGGTCGTCTGTATCTTTGTATCTCTGTATCTCGGCTTGTTGGTGTGCCTGCGAACAGGCAAACAGGCAGCGGATAAGATTTGTTTATAATAAAGTGGAAATGGGCTCCGACGTGACCGAGAGAGATGGATGGATCCTGAGAGGGAAAAGGATCTGGTTGCTGCCCGTTTTTCGTTGGGAAACAAATTTTCGTTAATTTTATGGGCACAGCCACAGCCAGCTGCACTCCAGCCTCGGAGTTTCTGTGTGACTTTGTGATCGAAAAGTCAGACTCGGCATCATGTTTTATGTATGCCCTTTTGGAGGGGGTCAATGGGGAGAGACATTTCCATATTTATATATGTTATTCCAAGTACCAAATAGCATATATATTTGTAGGTATTTTTTAATGAAAAAATACCCTACGGCTGAAAAGCCAGTGTCCAAAAATTTGGCGACATCGAACTTGTAGAGAGACTGCAAAACTTCACACACGAGCTTCAGATGTGATTCCTTTTATATTTTTAATTCAAGGAACACAATTTTAATAGCTTAAGCAATGGTTTCTTCCCTTATTAAGATTTCAAAACCCTTTTCTCTCTGGATTCAAAGTTAAATAAAGATCGATGGAGCTCTGATCAGATCTCGAAACACCTTTGTGTGTGGGAGTTATTATTTACCTTCGATTTCGGGACTTTCCTGTTCTCTGTCCGAGTCTTGTTTTGGTCACCTTTGACCTCTGCCGCCTGGAATTCCAGGCTCTTCTTTCTTCTCATTTTTTCGAAGTAAGATCGGATCGGATCTTCCGGCCGAGCTTGACATTTTTATGAGCGCCCTTTTCTTGTATTTGGAACCTTTATTGTCTCTGGTTCTGTTTTGTTTCTCTTTCCCCTTGCTCACCCTTTGTCTCTCTCTCTCTCTCTTTCTCTGATTCTCTTGATATTTTCATTAGTAATTAAGTAAAATTTACAATAATTTCTGGTGCACCTACCGCCTCCTGCCGCCTGGCTATATTTTTTTCCGGTGAATTTTGGTTTTCTCACACGCTTAACCCTTGTCTCCGGGGGGCCATTAAATGCCATCTTGTCCACTGTCCGTCCCCCTTTTTATTGCTGGCTCTTTTACAACTATTATTATTATTATTGTTATTGCAACACACCTAAGGGGAAAGAGAAAGAGTGAGAGAAAGAGAAAGAGCTGGGGCGCAGACGGAGAGATGAATTCACACAGTTAGAGACATTTGAAGTCTCATTTCTCGGTCGGCTTCGGCCTCGGCTTCAGCTTCCGCAGCAGTTAAAAATAATGACAATTGAAATCCGGTAAAATACCAGAAGAAGATCTGCTTAGGCATAATTTTGTTGAAATATCATTTCAAAATATATTGAAAGGCCTGAATGCGAGTTGGAGCTGTACTTGAAATACACTTGAAAGTCTGCTGAAAACTGAACAGGACTCGGGTAACAGAGGGAAACAAAAAATATAAAAATAAGGAAAAAATAAGTCTGAGATGGATAGAAATTAATAGTATAAACAAAGACATAGAATGGGTTCACTTAAGTGACTTATTTAACCTTAAAAATTAATACAAAGGTCTATAACTTCTTATAAATGCTTCTTGGTAGTTTATTCATCTTTTATGTGTTTTTAAAATATTTATACAATTGATAACATTATAGTTATTTTAAATTTCAATATTAAAGGTTATTTTAATGATTTTTCTTTAAAGAAGTACCCGTTCTTCTCCCTTTTCTTAGCCATAGTAGTCCAGATGCTTTTGTTTTTGTTGGTCGCATTCCTGCCAAGTCTCTGGCTCTGTTCACAGTCAATTGGCAACCTTGTCCCGCTTGAGAATTGTTACAAGTCTGCCACGCCTATGCGTAAATACACAGGAAAATATACTTATAAATAGTTAGATATATAATCTAAAACATTTTAAATAAAACTCCCCTAGAACTGAACAAGTTTTCCAGTGGATATATATATATATTATCTAGCTTAAACCATAATAAATATTATTTTAAAAATTAAACAAATAAAAGTTCACGAAAATTTTATTCGTAAACATTGAGAACATTTATTTTCCTGCTTAAATAATTGTTTTTACAGTGCACGTATCTAGTTTTGCTCGCAGTAAAAGTAATAAAGTTTATGCATAATTTGTAGGCCAGAAAAAGCGCGAGAGAGTTCTATTTTCCGGCTTTTCCAACGCCAGCAGCCAGCAGCAACCTTGGCGTGTGGGAACAGCAGCAGCTCGAGCAAAAGAATCTGTATCTGCAGCCGACGGGGCTGAGTGACTGAGAGATACTGAGATATCCGACTATCCGAGTATCTGTGGGAGCGGCTGTGCTAATTGCGGTTGCAGATTTTTGCCCATCGCCGGGGTGTCAATTAAATTCAGCAGCAGTTTCAGTTGCAGCGTCACATCTGCAGCCCAGCTGCTGCTGCTGGCGAGTTCGCCCGGGGTCACACTGGGAGAAAAAAGAGTACTGGGGGGCAATGGCATCCCGCCAATGCATTTTATGCCATTTAGTTTTCCATTACTTCGTTTTCTTTTGCTGTTTCTGTAACGCTGGGAAAAAATGCAGACTAGCGACAATTTGTAATGCGATTAATGCGGCTGATTAAGTTTCGGCTTTGCAAGAATATATACCCGGTACAGTGGTCCCAGGAATGTGATGGACATATTATAGCTAAGTTTATTACTATCACAGAGATAAAATGTATAGGAAAGAAGCCAGTAACAGAAATATTACGACTTTTATTGGCTGAATTGAAGCCATTTAGAGTTAAGGTTTAATATTGGAACCCAAGAAATCAAGCCATTAACAAATCATAGAAGCTGCGAAAAAAATGCCAAAGAAAAATGCAAGTTGTGGAAAAAACCAGGAGACTGAAGAAAAAATCGAGTTCAAACGCACGAACGGCATTCGTGGCTGGGATGTCTTAGCCTTCATCTTTTTCTCCTATATATTTTTTGTTCTCTGGCCGCCTTGATGTTGCAGGTTGCAGGTTACCAGTTGCTGTGTTGCTCCGTTGCTGTGTTGCTGGTTGCTTGTGCAATGTGCTGCATTTCCGGTAGCTGCTCAGGATCGACAACAATAATGAGACCCGACGCGGCCACTCGGTGCGTGTCTTTAGACGGTGCGTGTGTCTCATTTCTCGATACTCTTATGCCCCCGATACCCCTGACTACCTCGATTTCCCGATTCTCCGGTGTTCCCCGATTCTCCAATTCTCTAAATCCTCAATCCCGTCGTCCACAATTCCGTTTCTTTATCCAGCCAGCAGACGTGCCTTTTGGGCCCTGCAATTGATTTCTCTGAATTTTTTTGCGCTCGTCTCTTTTGTGCATTCAATTTTTGCAGTTGTCTACACTGGGAAAAATCAAAGGAAATTCTTAAACGATATATTATTGGATATTTTATTAAATATTTAATAACTGACCTATACAAGAAAACCGAGTTTATAAAAAATATATTTTGGTTTCTGATTTTTAAATATATTTTTTCTCCCCCTGCACTTGCAGTATTTCTGCTCCTATTCTGGCACTTGCTGCCGTGTGGTTGTTGCTGTTTCCTTATCTAGTTTTGTGTGAAGTCACTTTGTACCTGCGCCCAGGTAAGGGGAGTGTCTGTGTGTGTGCACACCCCTGTGGCGTTGCTGGAAAAAAAAAATAAACCTCGTTGGCATTCGGCATCTGAATCTGGCGACACGGCTTCCTGTGAGCCGGAGACGGTCCTGTGATCCTGTGAAAATTACACACTAAAGTGCAATTAACAAACAGAAGTGAGGCTGCCGTTTTCGGATTAGAATTAGATTTAGAAAACCGAAAAACCAAAAAACCAGACGTGCTCGTGGCTGGTCGGGCTCTTTTTTGGGATCTTTAGCGTGTCATTGTCAGATTCCCAGACGAAGACGAACGTCGGGAATCATAATTTGGCTTAATCTATAATTTCTGAACGAGACGGGTTCGGGCAAGGATCTGGATTGGATTGCGTGTGCGACCTTATTGGGCCGGCAATTAAAGTGTCCACTTCTCGGAGGAGGAGGAGGAGTTTCCAGCTCGCCAGCTCGCCAGCTGTTGCCGGGCTTACCTGTTCATAATTCTCACCTCAACTCTTTGCGCCTCATTATGAAAACAAGCCCAAAGCGGAAGGGGTAATTCAGAAAATCACAAATCAAAGAGATCTATGCCGACCCAGGAAAGGTAAGGAATAATCCTGTATCATTGGAGTGCTTCTAGATAATTATATGAATATTTTTATGCAGCTCTACTTTAATGGGTATTACTGATAAGATATTTTATTTAAATTACAATTATTTTATTTTCATTTCAGAATAAAAGGGCCACACTTTCCCCATAATCACTGGCGTAAACTATTTAGTTTGGCTATTTAGCCAGCTCAGTTAAGTGCCCTTGGTTGTACATGGATTACATATTCTCTAAATTGCATTTAATTGAATGTTTCGTCTGCCTAATAATGCCGCAAAGTGCTGTCATTTTGCGAAATAAAATACGTGTTCATCTATGCACGAATTATATTATTATGTTCGAGTATTTTTTTTACTTGTGTTTAATTAATTTATATTTTTAGCGCAACGAACACAACGAACATTTTTATGCAAATGCCTTGTAATGTGACAATGAGGTCGGATTGTTTTGGGCTGCGGATTATGATTTGTTGGAATGCGTTGCAAATTTTCGGTTTATGGCTGCATTTTCCGCAAAATTTGCGCAGAATTTGGTCAATAGTTTTCGCCATTTTGAGGGTTTCTAATTTGCAGCATTTTCAATTAAGTTCACCTGTGTTCGCTGCAATTTGCAGACTTTCATGTGGAAACCTCAAAATTCATTTACAATTTTCACATTTTCTATTTAACGGCAAAGGAAAATGTGTTATGACAATGTCGAGGGCAATTAATAGGTGACTCAATGAGGGAATGACTAAGAGAGAGAGAGGGAGCTTATCAGACTCGAACCGAAAGTACCCGGAAAAATGCCCAGAAAAAGGACACTTTTCGGTCGGCTGACTCACGGGACAAAAGGGGGTCGCGTGCCCAGACGCAGGTGCACTGATTACCGGCTGACTCACCTCCTTGTCCACGGATCCCTGCCAAGGCATTTGTCAACGTCACAAAATTCTCCTTGACTGCGGGGGTGGACTTTCGTCCGCTCCCTTTGTGTGTGTTTGTGCTTGTGTTTGTTTTGCCCTTTTCTGCATCATTCACTTCCGGTCCGTGGCTGCAACGTGACTCATTTGAGGTCCCTGTGGCCGGGGGAAACCCTTGCGACGGCGCTACCCTGCCTTTTTAAAGGGGTTCCTGGCCAGCAGACCTCGCTGCTCGATTTTCCGGGACTTGAAGGTAACTATTCCGCATAGGGACTCCACTAAGGATACATAAATATCCGAACCAAAATACTTGTAATTATATATTGCCTAAAAAGAAAGTGTATTTGGGTTTTTGACTTTGCCTTCCTCTATTTTTTTGCCAGCCGCCCTCTGCCGAACTGCCGAATCCTCAAATGCTAATTGGCCACGCCCACGTGCCGCCCCCAAGCTTACTGCACATTAAGAAAAAGGATAATAAAACTGAGGTAACTTATTATTTTATTAAATGGTAAATGGATTTAAATATTTATATATAAACGACAAGCTGAATAGGCAATTGCATATATTAATAATAATAATTATCAGCTCCAAGTTATCTTTATTTTCTTTCTGTGTAATAACAGCCCCATCAGCGGCACCGCTGGGGAAAGTCTGCAAGTCAGTGAAGGCTCTTGAAAGTTCGAGCCGCATGTCACACGGGTTTGTTGCCCCAATCTAGGCAGCACTGTACTACAGGGAATACAGCAGGGACGTAAGACTTCGGGAAGGTTAAAGAGGAGAGTGGAAGGGTAATGTCTTCGATGATTTAAAGTCGATATATAAGCAGGGATCGAGTGATATTTTCAATATGATAGAAAGTGTGTACCTTAAAACGATAAATAAATTATTGATTAAAGTTGCATTATAAAATAAAAGCAAAAAGTAATTTAAATTATATATTAAAACTCTAGAAATGTTAAATTTAAGTATTTAGCAAACCCAATCCTGTGGCAGAGTGTTGTTGCAGGCTCTACGGATGAGACTGGGTGCCGCAGGATGTGGCGGATGGCAAAAATGCAAAGTACGCTTGATTTACAGTCATTAAAAGGGTTCTCCTACGCCTCTGCTCCTGTCCCTGCTCCTGGCCAGCTTCCTCGTCGTGAGCTCCATCTTTGGCAAGTTGAGCTAGACGGGGCTCGAGCCCCACTCCCACTCCCACTCCCACTTCCACTCCCATTCCCACTCAGTCACATGTGCCTGGCGGTGGCATTTTAATTGGCAGCCCGGGCTAGGGCTTCGCCAAAGACGGCGCAGCGCATATCCTTATGCATGCCGTTGCATGTCCTCGTCTTCGGATTTGTGGCCCCTCTCCTGGACATTTTTTTGCATATTTTTTTCCTAGTCGTAGTATTTAGGAGGAGCGCGTATGAATGAAATGCTGACTTCATTCATAAAACAAATCGCAGCCAGGCGAATTCTCTCAATGAAATGGATTAGTCAGCAGGTGGAAAATGGCAGGTAAGAGGCTGGAAAATGGGGTGGAAAATATGTGGAAAGAAGGGGTCCTGCAGTCTGGAGAACAAAAAACCAAGACCAAAGCAGGAAGCTGCAGCCGGCACAAGGACAATGCGGACCCGGGCCCAAGACCAAGACGTGGTCTCATTAGCGTTGCCCCAGACTGACTCTCCGCTGAGTGGAGCACCGTATCCGTCCGGGGATAAATATATTTCTCCTAAGAACTTGTACCTGCAAAGGTATATTGGACCTGTGAGTAGAAATAATTATTTAATATTATTTTTATTACTTTAAAAATTTGTTTAGCCCGATATTAAAGTAATTTTATATTGATTAAGCATTTTGCAAGACAAGTTAATACAAAAAGTATTTCTAAATATTTTTTGTGTTACTATTTCAGCTGAAAAAAATGTTTAAAACACTTTATATTAGGTCTTAATAAAGAAAAGCCTCAGTTGAATATTATATACTACCTTAATATATTTTATTTGATAATATATCCCTATACAGTATCCTCCAATTCGCTTCCTGCACTCTCCTCCCGCACTTTGTATTTATTTAAACTCTTTTTGTTCTGTCTGCTTCATCTGCGACGGGGCGAAAAAAAGAGAAAAAACAGAAACAAGCTGCCTCTATTTGCCGGAGCGAAATGTTGGTACACTCTATTGACAGTTCACTGCACGACACTTGACTGTTTGAGTTGGCATTCAAAACATCGCACACACACACAGCTGCGCCACACACAGATACGCCGCCCAACAACACAGATACACAGACGCATTGGGGCCCAACTGCAGCAACACTTTCAAAACAAATACAAACAACAACTGACAGCTACCACCGCACTTTCTTCCTCACAAAAAATACATAGGCAGAGACGGGGGGCAAAGGCGGCTAGGAGGGGCTATAAGGGGGGGCCAACACGTCGCTTTGAACAATGCAAGTTAATTAAAGTGCAATTAAACACAGGCCCGGGCCCGGGCACAGGCAAGATGCAGATGCAGCTAAATAGATGAGGTCAACTGGAGATGCCTCAAAGGAGGCAGCAGAGCCACGTCGGGCGGAGGGAGAGACCGAGGAAAGTGCGGTAAATGAATTAGAGATTAAGCACCACACACTAATTAATTAAAATTAAAATTCAAGAGAGCATAGAAGAGCGGAAAATGCAATTTGCCCTTAAAAAATCAAAGAACTTTATGTTTTGTGGCTTAAATAATTACTGAAATTATTCGAAGAGCAAAATGTGGCTTTTTCCTTAAGTTGCTTAACGAACAATGAGTTTTGAGGTTTATATAATTATTAATTATTGATTAAAATTAATGTTCAAGAGAGCATGGAGAGCTGAAAGTGCAATTTAACCTTAAAAGATTAAAGAACTTAATGTTTTTGTGGCTTAAATAGTTTTTAAAATTATTTTGGCTCTTTCCTTGGGTTTTGTGGCTTTAATAATTATATAAATATTAAATTCACATAGAAAATATATATATTTTAAAACAACCTCCCAAGCTCCTTTTAAAATACAATTTTCCTACCAAATATCCTTAAAATATTTCCCAATTTTAATCAACCAAAACTCGTATCTAATTTTTACTGCCTTGTCCCACCTTCGAGTTGCAAACACAAAACCAGAGACACATTTTTAGCCAAAATCTTGACCGCAGAAATTTGACCAGCTGCCCTCCTGGTTCCTTCTTCGTTCTTCCCGAGAAAAACCTCAATCTTTGCCCTCGCCGCTGCGGCAAAGTCTCCAGCTTGACCCTTGGTTTTTGGCCGAAACTTTTGCCAGTTGTTTGTAATTATTTATAGCACCTCGGAGCAGCTCCTTTACTCCTTTTTGTGTGTGCCAAAAGTAGAAAACACTTTCCAGGAATGTGGCTGAGATTCTGCTGCAGTTTCTGCGGCGAAAACAATGCAATACAAATAAATAAAAAACTCTTTGCCCAACAAGAAGCAAATATAAATGAGAGTCATTAACCCTTACTGTCTTAATGCTCCAATGCCAATTAAAAATATTTTTTAAATATTTCATTTCAAGTTTAACAACAAAAAATCCCTTTTTTGTGAAAGGTTACCTATTATTTTCATTGACTCTTTCCAGATAATTAGAGCAAAACACACAATGGGTTAAGGATAAGAAATGCAGGGGCTGCGGTAAAAGGGGGTTGAGGGGGGGAGAGGGGAGTAGCCTGTATGACAGGTGCATGCGTCATCACTGTTCGTGCAAAGGCCAAAGTGTGCACAACGACCACAAAAAGTGGTAAATAATTTCGCAAAAGTTGCTCAAACAACCTGAGCCCCCAAAATATCAAACGGTGGAAAATCCAACGGCACCAACAACAACAGCAACAGAAAAATAGGAGAGAAAAAAAATTGAAAAACTGGGTAATTGGGAGTGGCAACACGCCCCCTTTGGCCAACTGCCATGGCAATTACACGTCTCCTCTGACAGGAGAGGTGCCCACAAATTAGCCGTGGCAAGGCGCAAAGGCCCGAAGACAGCGGAGCGCGCTGGCAAGGCCCAAAATCCAAACTGACAAAATAAAATACGAACGAAAAATACAGCTGAAATGCTGAAAATACGAAAATGCGATAACTGAAAACCCGAAAGAGTAGCTGGAAACTGAAAACCCCAAAATAAAGCCAAGATCTTCGCCACGAAAGTCGGCCGAAAGATCCCCAAATGCGGAAAATTAAGGTTGGGCCGTGAATGCACCTAGACGTAGCGAGAGCAGTGGTTCTGGCAATGAAGGAATATATTTAATTAATTATTAATTACATATTTTATTAATATTAAATTCAAAAGGTATATTAGGGATTAAGTGTACTGAAGAAATGGCAAAAGAAAGTCATAGCCTCCCAAGAAAATATCAAAAGAATCTCATTACTTGCCAGTAAAGAAAATATACGTTAGATAAGAGAAGCGTTATCTTTCTTTTTCTCCCTGAACAACTCCATAATATATAATTTTAATATAAACTAGAATCCTTAATACTCATTTTAATTATTGTTAGCATTTCCCCTTTAATCCACTTGCAACCACTGTTCCCCAGTTGCAGTTGCAGTTGCTTTTGGCTTTTTGGTTTTCAGTTTTTTTGGCCAAATAAACCAGTTTCGGCACCGCTTTCCATTTCGAAACCGCCACTGAAAAAAGGTTAAATGTGAGCGACAAATGCAGCGGAGCTGTTTTTCTTTATGTTTTTTTTTTTTTGTCCAGGTTCAGCTTCGGTTTCGGTTTCGATTTCTGGTTTCGGGGTAATGTCTTCGGCTGCCTGACAGTCCGCTGATAAGAACTCGGTGGGTTTCTGTTTCTGGGTTGGGTTTACCTACTCTACCCCTTTGCCAGGCCTGTCTTCTGATAAGATTTGGCTTTTTGGGTTGAGCCTAACAAATGATGGTGGACTCTGACAGGCCGAGGTGGAGGAGGAGAGCCTAGCTTGCAGGGATAATAAGGAAGGAAAAGCAAGTCAGGTTTTATATTATTTTATTTTAATAATATTTAAATTTATTTTATTTTAATGATATTTAATATTTTATTATCATAATAATAAAAGCATCAATTTTTCCTCTTAAATAATATGTTTCATTTATTACCCATCATCCTGCTAATGGAAAATATATGAGGCTTTGTAACTAATAATTCCAGACTGTTAAATAATCTAAGTATTATATAACAAGTGCCCAAGCTAACTAGATATTTCATTTCTTTGCTGAAACTATAGTCTTTCGCAACTGCAATCTGTGGAATCTTCCACCATTATTGTCAGCTTAATTTCGGCACTGCAATTATTCAAAGCTTGTTTAAGCCGGGGAAAAAACTGAAAAATTGAAAACGAAAACGAAAAGCCAAGTAAAACCCCATTCGACCTTGGGCAAAAAAACCAGACAACAAGAAAACAATGCAAAATGTAAGATTTTCACAGCGGGGCAGAAACATAAAGTTTATACGCAAATGGAGACCAGTTCCCACACAAGTCGCGGCGGTGTAACAAATCGGTGTGCTACTTTAAATGGTCCACTAAAATATATCTCGGAGCCATCACCATATGAAATATGTCTCTAATATTGGCTTAAAACACTCGAACAAAGCCCCGTGAAATATGTGTGCCCTGCCCCGGCATCATCACCTTAGGAACGATGATCATTATGATATGATGATGACGAAAGCGACGAAGCCGACACCGAAACCAAGTCGGGCATTTGCATTCTGGATCTGAATCTGATTCGTGGTGATTTACGATCCGTTTGCCAAATCCGAACACTGACTAATTCGGGGGTTGCCTCTTTGATCTGCCAGCCCGAGGAGTAACCGGAGAAATATAACAAATTGCCCACCAAATCTTGGCTTGATTAATAAACTGTGTTTTTATTTGTATTTTTCGGCATTCAGCATTCGGCGGACCCTTCTTATCACCAGAAACAGAAACAGCAACAGAAAACGGTCATAAATCGTGGCCTTTTTTGTCACCATATTATTTGCATCCAAATTGGAAAATTTCAACTTAAATTTGCTTGATAAGCCCACTAAATTGGTCTGCTCGAAGATTTATTTGCTGCCTCTGCCCATGATCAAGTCAAATGAATATTGAAAAGTTACAACTTCTTGATTAAAAATTATTGATGGACCCACAAGAATTTGGGGGGATTAATAAAACATTTAATCAGGCTTCTCGTGATAAAATTAATTAAACGATTGGCTAAATATTTACCTAGGAACTCTACATTTGAAAAGTATTTTACTCCAAATTAATATTTCATATATATATTTATGTTTGTTTTCCCTTTGCTTGAAATTAGGTTCAATAAATGCGCAAAGGCAAAGGTAAATAAAAGCCATCAAAATTATTTTTGAGTCAACATCTTTGGTGTGTGCTGAATGCCGAGAAAGCCAAAGATATGTACTCTCAATAACCACCAATCGCATACCAGTTGGTCATCAATTCAATTCACATTCGATTACAATTAGATAATTGATTTTCCCCCAAACACGTTCGCTGTTCGTTGTTCTGACTCCCCCACAAAATGCCAAAAACCGACCGCAAATTTTATATTACAATTTTCAATTTGCCGTGGCCACTCAATGTCAGGCGATTGACCAAAAACAGCAGCCGAAAAATTGGACTCAAAACAGAAAAAGACAAAAATAAAATGCAATAAAAATCAGTTGGCCAAATGACAAAGTCTGAAATCCAAATTAAATGCGAAAAGAATACAAATACACGCCGAGGCGAAGATGAAGTTTGACTGGATTCGAGTTAAGACCGGCGACACAATAAAATGCGGTTAAAAATTTACGAATAAAATTAAGCACTTTCAACAAAAGATGACCAAACAACAGATTTAAGATACAGATAAGCAGGGGATTAAGATTTGCAAGCCGAAGAGGAAGTACTCTATAAATTTAGATGCTAGATTTAATTTTCTTAGGGTTTTTAGCTGTTGAAAGGGGTTCTTACAATTTGGTATTATTATTTAGAAAACCTTTTTAAAGTGACATCTTTGATGGCCAAGTGAAGTCAACCGAATTGCAATTTGTGGCCGTGTCAGGGGGGGACCTGAAAACTTGTTTTCTTATTGTTATTGTTATTAGCATTTTTCTCTGTCATTTGATGTTGTTTTTTTGTTGGCAGAGTCAAAATATAAAAATAAAAACAAAATGCAAAGTTATGGCCACGAGTTGTGGGGCAGGTTTTTATTTTTATTTTATTTCGTTTTGTCTCCTATTTGTTGTCTTTTTTTTTTGCTGAAGACGAAACGCCCACGCGACCAACATTTTTTCCTTGTCTTTTGAACTCCCCACTACACGGAAAGAAAATGTAGATGGAGTTAGAAAAATAAGAGAGTTAATAGAAGAACATAATAAGTAATAAGCTTTCTACTACTCATAGGATGTTTGATATTTAATTTCTTCTTTTAAACATATTATTTAATACTGTAAAGACTTGTTTTAAGCTCCAGATTATGCCATTTTACCGTAAACACCTGAAGAATCAATTAATCAAGCTTCTCTGTAGGTGCTTTTCCTGCGTGTAGCCTCTGGCAGTGTGTTGTTGCACATACGTCGCGAGGTCTCGCTTTTGATTTGAAATACGAATGAGAAAACCCGTTGCCAGCGCCACATAAATAAATAAAAAAATATTCCCCGCACATGTGTATCTGTAGTCTGGTATCTACGAGTCGCGGAGAGAAATAAAACCGTGGTGTTACACGACAATTCGTGCAGGTGTTATTGAGACTTGCGAATGATTTGGCACCAGTTTATGGCGCTAGCCGACTTTTTCGGTCTGCGTATCTCAAAATTCTGCGTCTCCCTCGAATATATTTCAATTTGTGTGCCAAATACTCGGCGATAAGTCCGAGTTTATCCACAAAATACGAGCTATCGCCAGGTTCTTTTTCTTTTTTGTCGCCACGGTTGACAAGAAACGCAAATCTTGTGGCAAATACTCAAGTGACTTGCGTTCGAGCTGCCTGCACTTGAAGTGCTGCCAAAATATGGCAATTAAGCCATTTAGGGAACCGCTGAAATATTTATCATTTGGCAGAATAAACAATTTAAAGTAATTAAATGTCTTTGCGTCATATTTAAGTGCAAGAAAAATGGGGAATAAATTTTTAAGGGGTAAAGGCATAATTTATTCTCTTGATCTAAGCTTGTATATATTTTTCAGTAACCAGTTAAAGATATTTAACACGATTTGCATATAAATTAATTTGTAAAATACATGAAACACTTCTTTAAAAATATATACCTGTGTTTACTTGTTTCTGCTTATAAACAATTCTTTAATTTGTTTGGGAGTTAAAAGAAGCCTTAAAAGCAGATTTAATTCCCAAAATTAAAATCTTAAAACAAGTTTTAATCCCTGTAGGTGTTGTTCAAGTCTTAAACTTCCTTGGAAAATAAAAATGACTAACAGAAATCTAAAAGTAAACTCCAAAACCGCAGGTCCATGTAAAATTCTGGGAATTAAATCAAACCGCAAACCTTGATTCGCTCCGTTTTTAGGCAGAAACTTCCGCCATCATATTTTGGTCAGCTTAGATTGATTCTGAAAGTTGAAAGTTGGCTCTCGGCTCTGCCGGCTCATCCCAACTTTATTATTTTTGAGATTTTTCCCGAGAACTTCTTGCTGCTGGTGACCCAACGCGAGAACTAACGGACAACGCAAAAGCGCAAATTAAAATTAAAATAAATAGCAACCCGGCTCGCAAATATAATTCTTAGCCCCTTGCTGCCATTTGGTATGTATTTATATATATTTTTTTTGTTGTTTTCCGTCTGTTTGTTCTCTTGTTTCATGCCTTATTCTATTTATTTATTTTTACTTTCCGGCAGCTGGAGAGCTGGAGCCGAGAAATCTGAGAAATCCCAGCTCCGACGGTCAGCAAACTTTCGGCTTTGCTTTTGGCTCTTCTAATTAAGATGAATTAAGCAAAATCATTTCGATTAGAAAAACGGAGGAGCGACAAAAAAATAAAGCCCCGCCACAAGATGAAGACGATGAAAAGGCAGAAGCAGCGGCAGCAGCAGCGGCTAACTGTTCTTTGAGGCGTTTGATGATGAGCCGATGGATGACGGCCAGAAAATGCTACTAAAAAAAAATAGAAATAAGAATAAGATGGAAAATAAAATAAAATAAAATAAAATAGGAATAAAAGCGTTGACAGATGCCCAGCGATGCTAAGTGACGACGAGGGGCCCGGGCTTGGGCTTGGGCCTGTAATTGCTGTTAACTGTGGGGCATAATAACTTTATTAGGAAGTTCGTCGTGATGACGATGATGGCCTCTCCAATTGAGGGCAGATTTAAGTGCCAGGCCAGGGAAACTCGGTTTTGTGTGCAGACAAAGATACTGAAATTCTAAATAGTATTTTCTATAATTACCACAACTAGTTGTCCTTGCAAGTTGACCTAAAAATCGAATTTAAGAATTATTTTTGTCTAAGAAATTTAGTTTAAAGTATAAGTTCCATCTTCTTCAACAATGGTTAAACATATTTATCGCAGATAGCCAAGATTTTTGGCAGCGCCTAGGCCTCGCTTAGTTCCCAAGTGAATGCGATGTACGGCAACTTTCCGGTTGTATTTTTTTCTCTTGTCGAAGAGGCAACCGGCGAAATTCCCTGGCCTGGCCATCTTATTGTTGTGTGTATTTTAATTAATTAAGATTTATAAGCGGCGGCCGACAAACGAACGCAATTCAGCGGAAATTTAAATGCACAGACCACCGACCACCGACCACCGACCGTCGAGCGCCGCCTGTCTTCGGGTCTTGAGCTCGAGAGCTTGAGCTCTCCGCTGCTGGCTGCTGTGCGAAAAATGCCCAACACTCACCTCCCCACCCCCCCCTTTGGCAGCACTCCCCCTCCCCTTGGTGTTTCTTGGCCGCAGCCGAGTTGCCATGTATTTAATTTAATTGAATTTGCGCCGCCATCAACGGGCGGCAGGCGGCTGGCGGCAGGCGGGCAGGA
Organism: Drosophila triauraria; assembly: GCA_014170255.2. Taxonomy (NCBI): domain Eukaryota; kingdom Metazoa; phylum Arthropoda; class Insecta; order Diptera; family Drosophilidae; genus Drosophila; species Drosophila triauraria. Next base: position 17,663,119 of record CM024333.1, read on the forward strand.
ACAGCAACACGACAACGACGATGACGAGGAAACTTAACGAGCGAAACGTGGCCCAAACAGCAACAACAACGGCTAAAACACTGGCCAACGGGTGACCCCTTCTACGGCTACGGTTACGGTTACGGTTACGCAGTTACGGGGTTACGGGTGCACGGACAAAAATTATTATTTTAGATGCAATAATTTCGGATTAAGCTAAATAAATTGATTTCCCATTATTATTTTGGTGACATTATTATACATCTTTTATCAGAGTGAAATAATGCTTAGTGTATTTTATTTAAAGCAGAAATTAATGTTAACTCGTTAATTAAATTGTTAGTAATATTTATTTAGCTACAAACACTTCAACCGCCAAGAGATAAATTATGAGCTATAAATATTTTGTGTTTCAAAGATGCAAGAAAGACAAGAAGTATTTTAGCTTTTCTTTCTTAACAGAAAATATTTAAATATTTTTAAAAGCAAAATAAAATAAAAAACAATATAAAAATAAGATTTAAAGAGATAAGGATATAAATAAAATAAATAAATAAATAAAATAACAAAGATCACTTTGATTTGAGTTAAGAAATTTATAATAAAGCTTATATTATTAATACTTAAAACATTTTTATCGAAACCAGACAAGGATAATTTAATTTATTTACTTACAATCAATTTCCCTCAGTGTACACGGGTAATATGATAAAATGATTACACATCCGCCTCGAGTTTGCACTGAGACATTGCTCATACGACACGTTGTTGCCTCGCAGCCCCGAGGGCTGGCGAAAACAGGAAATCGTGTTTAGTCTTAAGTCGAGACCTCATCCCCCTCCCAACATTTACCCGGACGGAATGAAGTCCGGGGAAAAAAAGCAGGCAAAGTGAGTAGAGAGAGAGAGAGAGAGAGGGGTAAGCATTGCCATTGCGAGATGTTGTGTCCAATGCAATTATGAAAATTTACGAGTTTTTTGTTTCAACAGACAAAGTGCGTTGTTTTTCGCCTCTCCCGCTTGCTTTACTTTTTGGGTGAAAATAATTTACGATCCGCAAAAGTTTTCTCTTAACTTAATGCTGCAAAACATCACAGAGGAACATGACCGACAAATAAACCGTCGCGACGGCGAAAACTTTAAAAATGATGAAAAAGTTGGGGAGAAACGGAAGAAGATTTCAAATGTAATAAAGTTTAGTAATAACCAACATATTTTTAACTTCGTAAAAAGCAACTATTTCCTCTTTGTACCTAAATATATTTTACAGTTTTTAAGCATTGCAGGCAGCTTTAAAAATATTTAAGGATTGCTGTTTATGTTTGTCACTCGAAGTGCTGGCATAATAAATCGACTGACCCAGAACTCGAGGAACCATCAATTGTGAGGATATCGAAAATAGCCCCCCCTTAAACGAATATATATATATCGTTTATATATATATATAGCTCGCATGCCACAGACAATTTTCTCCTTCTTCTTCGCAAGTTAATAATTAATTATATAATTGCAAGCGGACCAACAATGTGGGGAAAAACAAAGGAGGCGAAAGATGACGGCGCACAGGTGAATTCTCACGCTTGTCTCCCCTTTGCTGGGGTCATATTGAAATATTTATTATAATTATAGGTCACTCTGGGTCTATTCATAGGATCTGCAAAAATAATCGATATGCATGCGTGCGAGGTCCTAACAAATTGTGCGAGGCTCCCCAGTTGACATAAGTGGACGGTTGCGCCTCCCAAAAAAAAGTAAATAGAATCAGCAATGGGCAGGTGTCGGACAAAAGGTAAATAAAAGGCAGGACACTTGGGAAAATTTCTAGTAAATATAAATATTTCAGAAAAATGCCAGCAAGTTCCATTCTGCTTTGGGAATAGTTCTTTAAAGCTTTCAAATTTTATTTATAAAATATTTTGTAGTGCATCTTTTCTGTAAAGATTTTTTGAGAGCTCCTAACTTGGGCGAAATATGCGATTTGTAGGCGTTGACATTACGAAAGTGCTGGGCATCATTCCGACTCCGATTTCGATTTCAATTATGCTTCATCATTTTTCAAGTTCGCATCGCTGCGTCGGCACGCGACAGAAATTAATAATTGAGCGGCGGCGAAAGAGACGGACTGCTTCCCACAGAGAGAGAAGGGAGCAGTGCCATTTGCCAAATTGAAAGCAGCAGCCGATGTGGAATTGGACGTGGATGCGGCTGTGAGTGTGTCTACAGCAATGGCTGTGAATGGGATTGTGGATGTGAATGTGGATGTGAATGTGGATGCGGTGATGATGATGATGATGATGCCCAGTCAATTTCGCCTCACTTTGATTGTATGCAAATCTTGGGGGCGAGCAAGAGGGTGCAATGCTGCATATTGGATGTAAATTAAGTGCATCACTTGTTGCCCAGCACTTTGTACACAGGGAGAGAAAAATATACAAAGTTGTGACTATAACAAGTAAGGGGATACTGAAAAATATTTCAAGTATATAGAAAAAACCTAGATACTCAGTTTTTTGTTATATTAAGAGAACAAATACTTTTACCATGCTGAATATTTAGTATCTGAGTTATTAATCAATTAAGTTATTTGATTTTACTGAAATTTACTCTTAAATTTATGTACCCTTTTGAGGAAATACAAATTTTAAACATCTTCTCTCTTTTTCAATTTTTTTAGATTCTTCTCCCAGTGCAGCAATTTTTCATTGTGCGCCCGGAAATGCAAGAGAAGATTTGGCTTCTGCTTTCTTCTATTTAATGGCCCCTCAATATGAGCAACAGGATGCAGGTGAAAACTTGTGAAAATGCCGGACGCTATGAGGAAATCAAATCATACTCTCTGACCAGAAAATTGCCCAAGATACCCGGGCCTGCAAAGTATTGAGAGTCTCTACTTTCAGCTACAAGTTAACTCTAATAATAATAATCAACTACAAGTCTAATTAATATTTAATATTTATTTTCCCTCAGAGAAGCCTTAACCTGCTCATGCATAACATAGTTTTGTGCACTTTCTTAATTGTGAACTCTATAAATTGCAATTCCGGTAAAAGCCACTTGCAGCCAGCTGAGCCCCAGTGCCAATTACACTTCTCCCATGGCCATCGAGTGGAAAAAGAAGAGCAAAGAAATTGAATCAATTAAATCATAATATTTGCAGAGCACAAAAGTGATCAATGGCTCGAAACCTGGTTGTGTGTGTGTCATTAATTGAGGAGAATATTCCAGGGCGAACGAGGGGCCCTGGCAAGCTGGACGCATTTGCAAAAAGCCACACGGAAAACCGCATGAAATCACATAAATTAAAATAACTCTATTAACCTGAACAAATTTATTATTTTGGCCAACAGCTTTTTCCTTTTTTGGGGGCTGGGTTTGGGTTTGGGTTGGATTGCAGGAGCGGAGGGTCACTTGTACTCGGATTTGCTGTGACAATGAAACGCGTGACTTGAACAAAGCGCCAAAGAGGCACCAGGCTGGGGATGAGGACGCGGGACGAGAGAGTCCTGTTCCATTTCAGTGGCCGCTTTTGTTCGACTCGCTTCTCTGATTTTTTTTTTGTTTTTTTTTCGGAGCAGCAAAATTTATTATCCTTGCCTCCTGCTGCGGCACCTACAGTACCCGAGTCCCCGCCCCCCGTTTAATTGTGCGCCATTTAAGCACCTGCTGTGAGCCAGGAGGAGGGTGCCCCAAGCCCCAAGCCTCAGCTCCCCCAACAACCCAACAACCTCACATGTCCATACATCATTGGGCCGCAAAATGTTTATGACCCTTATGGCATGCCATGGCACGGCACGGCCCCAAAAAGGCGCCCCCAACGAGCATTTAATAGTTTTGGCGCGGCATTTTCTCGTAATGCTTTATTTATTTTTAATCATAGAACAAATACGAGTCCGTGCCCGTACCCGTGGCAGGCAAAAATATGGCCCATCATTTGTTCAGCGATATGTGCAAACAATTGGCGCATTAAAGCCAAAAGCGGAAAATAAATTTTCATTTAATTGATTGGAACAAACAACAATGGTTAATAAATAGAATAACGACTCAGGGATCTTGAACTCTCTATGAGCTGCCAAAATAAATAAACTTCACTCTCTGGGAATCTGGGAAGCAAGCTCCTTGTCCATCTTCAAGTCACATCCATTTGCCGGCCAGAGGTACGCCTCAATTGAGTTCAAATTATTGGCCAGGCTGTAACAGAATCGTATCCAGAGACATTGGGTATTATTAGACCAAGTTTTTGGGGCCCCCGGGGCTCCATCAGTCACTGCCTGACTCATCGTCGTCGCATTGCCTGATTGAGGGGCCAAACTCAATTATTTTCTCGTCTCTTTAGCTTTTTTTCTGGCTCGGAGGCCTTGTAATAATTACTACCGTTGTCATTCCATTTCTATTTTGCCGTGTTGTTGCATTTAAATAGCCATTCGATGCGAGTGACTACTGTAGCTGTAGAGCCCCGAGTCGAGTCTATTAATCAATCATCTTTGGAAATGCTGCAAGTGTCCATTTCCATTCGAGAGGGGTATTTACTCCGGTGCCTGCAGCACGAAGATGTCAAGTCGTGGCTTCTAAGTGATTCTGTTAATGGATATCGAGAATCAGAGGAACCAGACATCAGCAACTGGTAAATCTTAATATTTACACAAATATGGTAATAAAGTAAGAGTTACTTCTTGTCAGAAATTACCATAATTACGTTTTTGGTTAGATTTTCTTTCCACTTTATAATCTGAATGATTTGCTGAGAATTTAGCTGTGCAATTCGCTTTAGACATTTGCTAAGGTCAATGGGGAGAATCGAATTGCGGAATTGGAGAAAAACGAGCGGCAAAAATTTGTATAAATTAATAAGAAGCAGTCTCGTAAATATAAAAGAAGGTACAAGGTATATAGAGGGGTTCGAAAGCCGCTTAAGTGGGGCCTTTGAAAGCCCTATAGATGTAGGGTTACCATGGCGAAACCGAAACCGAAACCGAAACTGAAATCCATTTTCCGGCAAACCCAGCCCACATCCACATCCGTCGTCGCCATAGCCGCAGGTTGAACCACTAAATGCGCAGTTTTCTTATGATTTCCACACTTCCATTTGCCATTTTCAGACTGCCTCGTTTTTTTCTGTTTTTTGCTTTCTAATTAAGCAATCTTTTTTTGTTGTGCGATTTTCCGGTTATGTAGAGCAATTTGAGCCATGCTGGTAGCTATGGTATCTCAATATTAATACCTTAAAAACTAAAAATACAAATTTTATATTGAATCTCCTTTATTCCAAGGCCACAATTTTGCCTAATTAATCCCAACTTCTTCCCCTCGGACTTCAAATGTCGCTGAACTTCGACGGGGGGAGCGCACAGTGGAGGTCTTCCAAATGAACAGAGTCACACACTCAAATCTTAATCACAACTTCCTGTATGAATTGATATTTTTATTTTTGTCTTGCAGTATTTCTCCGCCGTTCGTTATTATTTTCTTTTATTTTTAGCTTGTAGTTTTTTCTCTATTTCTGTTTTGGTCGTGGGAAAAAGCTAAAGGCGTGTTTTTTGGGTGGGCCCCGGAACGGAAGATTAGTATGCAAAAGGTTTGAAAATGATTACAAAAAATAATGGTATAAGTATGATAGAAATTACCAGCTTGCTGAAGGCTTTAATTAATTAATTGTTGTAGAGATGAGACAAAGTACTTATTTTTTTACTCAAATTACTCAATTACTCAAACATCTTTGCTGATTTTGTGCTTCTGATGTTTAATTTATAAATATCATTATAAATATTAAAGTATCATTTTTCCCTCAGTGTAATTGGCAGTGTTTCGGGCCTCTGGGAGTACGGAGAAGAATTTGGGGGATTATGGACCGCCGGTAGAATTTTGAATTTCGAATTTTCGGGAGACAATCGGGTGGAAAACAGGCAGCAGCACTTGGCACGCATAATTCATGTAAATTGCGGAATCGCACTTTGACAATGGCCGGCGGCCCGGCAGCCACGCCCCGTTTTCGTCTCGCCGCCCCTGAAATAACCGGCCTCACCTCACCTCCCCGCATCGCCGATTAACCCGCCTAATGCGCATAAATTTGAGAATCTTTATGCGCTTGACTGCTGTCCGCTGATTGCTGCCGGCGAACAAAACTAAACACTTTTAAGCCCATAAATTTTGCCATCACAAAAGACCTAAGCAAATCAAAACAAAGGCACGGGCACTGAGAGAAAAAATATAGCTTGGGTAAAGTATCCAGATAAATACATAAATAAATAAAAGCCTCTTAAAGAAAAGGTACTAATTCTTTGAGTACTTCAGGAAGATTTCTTTAAAATGCATTTCTCATAAATTTTTTATATTACAAAAAATTGCAGTACTTACCGCTTAAATTGCACTATAATTCCCAACAGGTTTCAGCAGCAAACTGGTGCTTTTTCCTTATTTAATTAAGGCGGCAAATATCTTCATCTTAGAAAGTATATTAAGTAAGTTTCTTCTAAAGCAACCCAGTTCCACAGATTCCATATTAGCAATAAGTTTATTTCTACATGAAATATCGAAGGCTTAAGTGCCCCTAATTTCTTGCAGTGCAGTGCGATAGAGAGGGAAAGAAACTCATTTGAATATTGATATGATTCCGATTTGGTTTCGGGGTCTGCATTAATTAAGAGTTGGAAATTAGCGCTCGTGTTGAACGCGTGCGCAAAGCAAGTTATACTTATATATGTACATATATCTGGCCGATCGCCACGAATATATGGCAATGTCCCTCATTTGACAATTTCCCATTAATCCTCCGTCGATTTGTGATCCATTTTCATGGAGACTCCCCTCCGCTCCACCGATTTGATCAATCGATGGTCGATGCCCCTTGGCAACAAAACTATTCACGATGAGAGATTTATGGGATTTATGGGAGAGAACGGTTGCTGGGTGGGATTAGAGAAAGGTTTTTGGAAAGTATTTTGACTTGAATATAATATGTAAAGCAAGTTAGTAGTTTACAACCAATTTTGGGTATTTTAAAAGTACAAAATAAGTCAAAGTGAGGTTTTTATTTACTTAAATTTTTCCTCAACTCTTAGGAGAATTTCTTTAATAATTTGTAATTGCCCAAAAATTACCCCTGATATACTCTTCTCTTCTCGAATCTTTCCTCATTTTTCGCCAAACTTTTCGGGCCAAAATCGAACGCTTAACGCTTAAGCTTAGGCTGGCTTTTAAATCGGCTGAAAGGGGGGCGCCAACGGGCTGGCTGGGGGCTAACACGGCGGTTATGATTTGATCGGATTTTGCTCATGTCGCCTGTCGGCTTTAAACATCGAATGGGTGGTGTGAAAACAGCGCGAGGGAATATAGATAGTCCGACCGAGTTGGCTTGGCCGGGCTAATACATTGTTTGGCTTAGCGGCGATTCTATTTTGGCCCACTGGACATTTTCCACAGCCAAGACAACGGCACAAAGAGATTCGCCCGGGTATTTATTTATTTCTTTATTTTCGTGATTTTTATTTGACTTTGTGTGTTGTCGCTGTCGCTGTCGCTGCCTAATGCTCATTAAACACTTCCGCTTCTGATGCTGTCTGAATAAACTCCACGAATAAAAAAATTCATCAAACAAAAGCCTTGCATGCTGCCAACATTATTTTTTTTCCCCGATTTTTTCCAGAAACAGAAAAACATGGAAACAAAGAACGCGATGGGCAGGGAAAGATAGGAATTTAATCAGAGATGTAGGACCTGTGGATGCCCTAACTAGGAGGCTTGAAGAGGCCTACTGAACACGCACAGAATGCACAGAATGCGGTCAGGTTGTAGTTTTTTGGGTAAAACTAGCTATATTTAGAGCTAGAAATCTATTATTTTAGTCTTAGCTATTTTTAGGAAATATTCAAAGAATTTGAGCTATTTTTGTAGCCAAATCTAGCCACTTTGTCCTATTTCTTGCTCAATGTACTGATCTATATTCTAATTGGTATTTAATCCTGTTCTATCCCTAAAGTAGCATCCCTAAAGTAGCAAATTAATAAATAAATATCCCAAAATATTATTTTCCACTCAACCCTTCTAAAATAAAGGGTATTCCACGCCAATTTCTATGCAAGTGTGCGAGAATCCAATGACTAGAGTTTTCGAAATTCCACTGGAAAAAAGAAGGTGGCGAGGGGGAAATGGAAATTGGGCATAAATTTCATCCACAATTACGAACGCAATTCGACTTATTTACTTTGAATAATTAAAGATACAAAGGCGTTGGCTCTCCCAGAGAAAAAAAAATACAAAGAAAAAAGAACTCCGCCAAATGCGATCCCCTCTTATTATGTGATTGGGGGCGTGTCAGAGGAGGAAATAGAGCCCGGCAAACAAAGACTCCGGCTCCGAAAGATCAATGGAAAGGCAATGAATGAACTAATCCAGGAGATGAACTCGAAATCAAATAATAAAAAAAAAACAGCAGAAAATAAACGAGAGATGGGGGCCAGTGCTCCCTTTTGTAGGCTCATTGTTGCTGCTAAATTTAAATGAATATGCATGCGAATGAAAAGCAGCTCGATTCCCATTCAAAAGGGCCCTAAGTACAATGCGGCGAAGGAAAGCCAGATGGAGGAAGCCCATTTAACTAATAATTGCCATGTTTTGTTCGCCAAATTATATATATGTGGAGTTCGGAGTTGGCAGTTTTTAGCTTGGAGTCCCAGAGGTCAAAGGCCGGCGAAGAAATTGAAATCAAATGTGGATTTATTGGACTAAGACGAGGAAAAAGTATAATCAATAGCTTAAATTTCTTATTAAATTCATTAAAAGATATACCAACATTAAAAACAAACCAAAGATCTTGTCCGGCTGCAGCTATTCATTAATCAGTAACCTCATCTTATCATTATGTTTTTGCAATCTGCCTTTTGAAGTTTTCCAATTAATTTTTCCTCATTAAGCTCAAGAAGCTCTTCTTAAAAACCCATTTAATCCCCGTTTCCTTTGAATATTCTGATGACAGGCTTACCGTCGTCGAATGCCATTGCTCTGCAGATCCCACCGGCTGTCAGACGATTTCCCGGAATGATCAATGGCTCTTACCATAAAACCCGGCGATAATCACTGGAAATCTCGGCGTAATTTCTATTGGTCGCTCTCTGGGGTATCAAAGAGAAAAATAGTAGAGGCAGGCGGGAAAAATCCAAAACAGCAAACAATCTCGGTAACAACAGTTACTCAACTTGGCTAACTGCCGACTGTCAGTTGGCAAAAAAGCACTCTTGCCCGTCAGCCAGCCAGGCAGTCAGTCAGGCATTCAGTCAGTCAGTCAGTCAGTCAATCAATCAGAGTTCCACACTGTACAGCTGATTTTTCTCACAATAATTTGTAGTCCGCTAGGCTTTGTCAGAGACACCTGTGCGCGCTGGCCTTTTCCACTTTTCCGCCTTTTCCGAGAGTCGAGCAAAACATTGGCCAAATATGAACGGAGGAGAGTCCATAAATCGGAGGAGCGACTTTCCAGTTAGTCGGAGACACTGAGCAAAAATATTGTGGAAATCAGCAGTTAAAGTCCGATAAAAAATTCTAAAGAGAAGTCAGCCAAAACGGGAAACTCTTGGCCTAGTGGCCCCAAATTATTTCCTTTTGTTTAAAGGGAAATTTAGTTAAATAAAAATTTCCCTCAGCGCATCATTTTCCCAACTCCAGTCGACGTCCGAGTTTGGGTCTGAGCAGGAGCCACACCTGAGTTGAACCGAGCTTGGGATCTATCTATATGCCATGGGAACGGCCTACGCTCCATATACGACCACGTTAATGTGTAATAGTTCTATTAGTCTCAGGCCTCGGATCTCGGGTTGCAGCTAATCTGCACTGCTACCAAGTTTGGCCGGTTGTCGGCCCCTTTCCTCCTCCTCCCACCTCCAGGAGACCCCATCCCATCCCCATGAGAACCGATGCCCGAGAACCGGATGGCGCTAGATAAAAACAAAAAAAAAGCGGTAGTTATAGCTTCTAGGAGTTTAAGGCTTCGACTTAAAGATACCTTGGTTTTTTATTAAAAATACTCTATAATTTTAAAGCAGTGATGCCCAAGTCCCCGCCACATGTGGTTGGTAAAAATTCTGCCGGTTCTCTGCCGCTACACAGAAAGTGTAAACATGACGTGAGCAGCAGCAGCAGAGAAGAGAATGAGAGAGAGTGGTGCGGTTGCCAGAGCAGTGCAAAGTATTAAATTTTAATGCTTTGCACTGCTCTGGCAACCGCAACGTCTCGCGCGAAGCCAACTTCGTTTTTCTCTTACGCACACAAATGCAAGTCACATGTAATTTTTTTTGTGTGGGCATCACTGTTTTAAAGCCACCCCTTTCTCGGTTAAAAAGAATAAACTAAACTTACAAAAAGAAATAATTAATCTGGCATAACCTTATATTCCCCCACAATTACTGGGTGTCTTAAAAATAGAATTACGCCAACAGCGAATTTATGGTATCGTTGTTTATATTGTATATATATTTATATATATATATATATTTTTTTTTTGGCCTGAATAGTTTATGGCTGGCGCCTCGTCGCCGTCGTCACCGGTTGCCCAATTTGGAGTGCCGAGCCGAACTGGTTATTCCTCGGCTTCGGATCTCCGCTCATTTTCGAACTGGCTGCGTTTTGTGGGCCACAAAGGCTGATTTCTAATTAAAAGCGGAAATATTTCAGATCTGGCAGAATGGGATATATTGATTGCTGACAGGCAGGCGAATCATAAATGACAGCGCTTGTTTAAGCAGTCTATTGTTGGTTTTCGGCATGTTCTATTTGCTTAACAAATCATTTATATTTATTTTGCTTAATACAGATATTTGTACAGGTGTCGAGTATATTTTTATTTTAATAACAATGTTCTCCTAGGTGCAGCTATCACTGATGATGCACTTTAATGTCACAATGATTGATATTCTCTCATGCTGATTAATGAGGCCTTAATCGAGGGTCGCGTAGAATCCATCTTATTCCCAGTAAATCAACCATTGGGTTACAGGAATATTAAGACCTGTCTCCCCTTACCCCATCATCTATCCATCAAATTTTACGAGGGGCTGGGACGGTTGGAAATCCGTTTTACAATATTTTCGGAATGTTTAGGAAACTGAAATTTTATGGCACCTGCCTCGGATCTCGGATCCCAATGAATAGAGTTGTCGCTGCGTTTTATGGCCGCCTTATCGCACTTCACCATAAAACTGTCAAATTTCGAACAAATGAAATGCATTTGACAAACGCGTCGGTTCTTTGTCCGGCTGGCAGTTGGGGGTTAAAGCTTAACCCACGCATCTCCCAAAACTAAAACTCACCTAGCGCTTATCTTATTGTTGATTTTTGAGGGCAGGAATGCCGGAGAAATTCAAGTTTATTGAGGTGAAAAGGTGAATGGATATACTTTATTAATGGGTTCGAGCTAATAAAATTTCTTTTAAATTATGAATTAATTGTGATTTAAATTAAGGAAAAATGTAGATTATATAATTTAAACAAAACTTGTTAAGGAATCTTAAGACTTGAACCATATTTTAAAGATATCAAAATTCACTCAATGTTTGGAATTTTCCTAGAAAAACGTGGGCAAACGATTTTCTGGCCTAATTAAAAAACAGCTTTGCTTTTTATCTTAAAAATAAAAGTGATATAAATTGTTTTATTTATTTATTTAATTTTTCTTTTATGAGTTTTTCTTATTTAAATTTATAAACCAAACCTTCAACGTCTTAAGTCCGCCGGAAGCTCTTTAAAATATAGTTAACAAAGTAGTATTTAACTTTAATAATTAGTGGTCTTCCTTTTTCTGCAATTTTCCTCAAATATTCTCAAGCAAAAAGCTTAGAAAACTATGTAAACCCTGTAATTAAACCAACAAATCCATTCCTCGAAAATCGCCATCATTCCGTAGTCAAATTGCAAACAAATCAAACGTTTTCCACCATTTCAATCGATACGATTTGGAATATGGAAGTAAGAAGTTACTCGAGGGAGTCTCTGCCGATTTATGGCAACTATTTATAGTGGAGCGGCTATCAATTACGTGCAAAGCCGATGCCATTAGCCTGACAATCGCAGCCCACATTTCATGTCAGCAATCAACTCATCACTTGGGCCCAAACCACACACACGGAGAAGGGCCAGTGAGGGCGAGCACCCTGCCACTGTCACTGGCACTTCCACTTCCCCTGCCACTTCCACTTCCACCTGGTCGCCACATACATGGTATACTTACCCCCAAGGCGACATATATGCCGCATTATTCTGCCAAAGTCTGCGGGTCTTTGTGCATTTTTAGGGCTACGCGCCGCAAAAACCACAAGAAATCAATTCCAAGAAATTGTTTGTCTTCCGCTGCCGCATCGAGAGATCCAAGATCGTAAGAAATACTGAGCTGAGAGTTGAGTTGGAATCCAGAAAACCTATGCTCTCTCTGCCTGACAGCTATAGAAATCATAATTGGCTGCATTTGGCACGCTTCACTTGATGACCTCCAATGGAGTGGCGAGAAGAAGCCTCGCGGACTTCATTATTGATGGTCGATCAGCACGGCATGAAGTGCGAATGGGTCAGCTTTTTTTCCTCTCTTTTTCCCTGTTGATTGTTCTTTGTAAGAAATAATAAAATTAAGCGGCGAAAGGAAGTGAAAAGCGGACATATGTGTGACTATAACGGAAAGCGAAACCAAAGCGAAAAGTTTATTGGGTGCGGAAATTCGAGGCGTGACATTAACCCCGTTTAGCCCGACACCTCTCAATCGAGTCTTCTCAGCTAATGACAAGCGATTTTTACCCGTTTTCTCGGATCCAAGAAATTAACCCAGAAATGCTGGAAAAAATATTTATAAATACGCGAAATAGGAAACTTACTTGAACTTAAATTATGTTGGAAAAATATTAGATTCAAGCTTAAAAGGAACCCTTTACTTGACCCAAAAACACCCAAGCAGCTCTCATTTTAATTCTTCTTAATTGAAATATCAAATATTTATTTCCCCAAGACCCTACTTAGTAGACTTTTGATCCAATCACCTTTGACCACTTGCCATATTCCGGCACCTGTGTCAATGCGACTTCCGTTTCCGTTGCCAAATTCTGGGAGAAAACTTTCCGCTTCTCCTACTTTTCCGCAGCCTGAGCACTGAGTTTCCCTGCGGCATCTTTCGTCTGAGGTAATTATAAATAGCTGACTGGCTCCCAGACCCATTTGTAACCGGATTCCCCTGGTCCCCAGCTAGTGGCATACATATATCCCTTCGTGTGTGCATATCCTTGTGTGCCTCCTGCGCTCACCTGGGCAGGTATTTTAACATGATGCTCAAGTGGAGCGAACGCTTGTTTTTAATTAGTTTGCGCTGACCAGGAAGGAATTTCAGGGGCGCTCCTCTCTCCTCCCCGTGTGTGTGCTCAGCTATTTTAATCGAAAATATCCTAGTCACAGGGGCAAATATTTTTGCAATTTCTACCATTTTTGCAAGCATAATTTAATGGCCAAATATCGGGAAAAAGAGGAGTTAAAACGGGGCGAAAAAAGCAGAGGATTTTAGAGCATTTTGAGAGCAGTTATTTGTGGTTTTTATGTATAGAAAAATATAGTTATTAAATCGTTTATTAATGTTTTATATTTATTAAATATTTTCCATTATGCAGCACTCACATCTCTCAATTTACAGAAGGATGCGGAACTGGCTCGGCTGGAGCTTCAGTTTCAGCTTCAGCTTCATTTGGTAGTCAAGATGGCTGCCGTGTGGTGGCATTACCGTTCTTGCGGCTAATTCAGACAGCCGTCGCTCACTACAAAAGTCAGTTGGGGTCATTCGTCACCCACTCGACCGACCTGCCGACCCCATCCTGCGGTGCAATTTTTGTCTGACTCGGCTAAATACTCGTACTTCATTTATTTTATGAATAAAAACCGAAACAACGGGGCCAGCACAAGTAGGCTAAGACAAAGGACGATGCATCAGCCTCGGGGCTCTTGCATACAGATGCGGATACCTCCTCCTCCTGCTCCTCCTCCTGGCCAGCACACACACCCACTCGACATACAGGCTGAAGTGTTGAGGAGGACGACGACTTCCTGTTTATCTGTCAGGACTGCATCACTGTCTCGGGCTGCGGATGGAGTTGCCTGGATCCAGGATCCTGATTCCAGATGCCAGACTATCCGGAGAGACCACGAAGCACGGAGAGAAAATATATACAAAATATTTAAAATATAAAATGTATCAGAAAATGAGTTACTTAATTCTTTAAGCTGTTTATATCTTCAGGAATTACTTTCGAATTTCCCTTAAAACTTAATTAATTTCATTTTTAATTCATTTTATTTATTAAATTAGTTTTGCCTGAACTTTTTCTCTGCCTGTTTTTGTATATGTTTTGCAAGTGGCGTCCGTGCATGCTGAAGCATCCACTTTGGTGCCATTCACATGGCGAGGCGAAGACGCCCGCCCTGATGGGGTTAGCCGCCCCCCCGGATTCACCCGTGAGCCTCTCGAAAGCCCCTCTCTGCAACGGCTGTTGCGGTTAAGCGTTTTATATTCCCTAACCGAGAGCTGAGTGTACCCAGCAGAACGCAGAGCGCAGAACGCTGTATCCAGAATCCAGAAACCAGGATCCCGAACCGGAGTCCCCCCGGAAAATGAGGCAGGTCCACGTCACCCGAAGCCGAAGAAGCCGAGACTCAACCTGAGCTGCAGGCAAGGCTTCTTGCGGCTTAGAAATTCCTTCGTTTATATATTTTTAATAAATTTTAATACTGAAACCGTAGACGGCAGTCCCGCACTCCCCTGCCCTACTGCTCAACGGCTTTATGGGGTTTCTTCTCGTTGGCTTCGCCGCAAAATTATAATTTTTATGCCATACACTTAAAGATAAGATTACAAATAATTCATAATTGGGTTCATGCAAGGCAGCAGCAGCAGCAGCAGCAGCAGGCACTGCAAAGAAAGCCAACACCAACAGCCAGCCGGCTAACAACAATGGGTTAGGGGTGGGAGATGGGAGACGGGAGATGGGAGAGGCGGAGGGCTGGGCCTTGGACCATTGTTAGTTGGCTTAGAATGGCTGAAAGGGCGCAGAGTCAACTCAATTATTAACCCGAGTAAGGGCAGGCTGTCGAGGGTTGCACAAGATCAGGCAATATCGAGTAAAAAAATTAAAAGAAAATATGGGAAAAATGCTTAAATCAAATAACAATCAAAAGGAAAATATATTATCTAGATTTAAAGCCAAAGCTAAGACCGCAAAGTTCAATAGAGAGGCTTTTTCTTCTCTTTTATGTATTAATTGTGTGACCAGGCTTGCTTCTGGCCAGCCAATGTGGTCGTGCTTATTGCGGATCAGGGATTTTTATGCGCATTCTTTAAAATTAATATGAAAATATTATTTAGATATATTATCTAGCCCTAGATCGACTTCTACAACTTTAGTATTGCCTTTGTCCACACTTTTACGTATTAATAGTGTGACCAAGCTTGCTTCTGACCAGCCAATGTGGTCATACTAATTGCGGATCAGGTATTTTCACGAGCAATCTATGCAATTAACAGGAAACCATTACCTAGTTTTATTATCTAGCCCTAGATAAATACCTAAAACCAAAAATTTCCCTAATATTGTAGTTCCCAGAACCTTTTGCGTATTAATAGTGTGACCAGGCTTGCTTCTGACCAGCCAATGTGGTCGTGCTTATTGCGGATCAGGGATTTTCACGCCTTAAATAAGTGTTCCGGCTCGGCAATGCAGTCTGTGTGTGTGTGTCAAAGTAGCAACGGAAGTGTGGGGGCAATGAGGCGGATTAAAGTCAAAATTAATAAGCGCATTCTCTCCCACACACGCACACTCACACGCACACACACACTCGGCTGTCTGTAGTGTGGCGGCAGCTGCGCCAAAAAGTATGCAAGCCAAAGTGCCCAATGCTTTTTGTTGGCGTCGCTGTTCTTTTGCATAAATATGAATAAATTAAAATCAGAATCAACATTTTGATATGCGAATGAAACCCATTTTCCGCCACCGTGCCTCTCCCTCGCCCCCACTCCCGTGGAATCTGGCGTAAAGCCCGGAGAACTCCCCGTGTCCGGCTTTTGCGGCTCTCCGGACGCATGAAAACCGAAAAAAAAGTGGGAAAAAAAAGAGGAAAAGCCGGGGAGGCGATTCAGAAATTAAGGTGAAGGTGGATGTGTGTGTGTGCGAGTGCGAGTGTGTGTGCGGGGGCCATTTTGTGGCCTGCAATTAAAAATGGCGCGCTGTTGCACATTTAATTATTGGGAATCGGCTTTCAGGTAATCATTGTTAATGGCAACTACGCTGCATTTAATCTTTGTGCAGCCAATCGCCTTTAAGTCGGTCACATATTTACGCACACACACACCTCTGACCGCTATATATACATACATGTGCATGAATATATTGAGATATATAGATTTTTCATAATTTCATCGTTTCTGTGTCGCTGCCGTGCCGCTGCTCAAGCAGAAATTTCCAATTAAATGCAATAGCATTAAATAATGTGTGCCATAACCGCCCAGCCCAGTCCGTGCCCAGTCCATCCCCTCCTCCTCGGCGGGTATTTTATTTTTAATCAATTCGATATTCACACACGCACACACAGCAAGCGGGGCAAAAATATTTAAATTAACAAAAAAGAAAACACAAGTGTGTGTGTGGCGGAAAGCAGGGAAAACAAAACGGACAGAAATTGAAGCCCAAGTGAAACAAGTCAATAAAGATGAATAAATAAATATGAAAGGGCAGCACAGTGGTGACTTGCTCGAAAATAATTATAAAAAGAAGAAGGCAAAGGTAGTAATCTACAATTTAATTAAATTTATATATTTTTTATTCACGAGCTGCAGATAATTAAGTAATTTGACTGAAATTATGTTTTTGGCTCCCTTCTTTTTGTAAGTTAGGACCACTGTTCGAGGAAAATGTCATTTATATTACACTGACACCAGTCCCAGTGCCTTGTTGCCATCATAATTGTCAAAAAATTGTTAAATTTACTTGTAAAAGCAATTTAAAATATTTATACTCGAAAATTGCATCAAAAACGGAAACGAGAAAAGCGTTTCCGCGTTTCCGCGTCGGCGGTGGCGTATGAGTAATCTGACAAGAAATCGAGTAATGCAGATAACTGCAGGAAGAGCTTCAATCAGGATAATTATTCATATGCCAGGACATTTGCATTTGCCAGCGAAGAGAAGAAGGAGATGGGAATGGGAATGGCGATGGGGAAAACTTTTGTCCAACCAAAAATCAAATTAAGTTCATGTTGGGGTTGAAATAAATTATTAAAATACCTTTTCCTAAAAGCTTTTTGCAATTTAAGTCAAAATTAAATACAACAGCTTGCTAATTATTAATAATAATAATTATTTTACTCAGTTCAGGTATTAAGTATAATTATATAAATCATTAAGTACTTATTCTTTGATGCCAAAAATATCCTGCAATGAAGTTTCAAATGCCAAGCATCTCTGCTCACATTTCGAAGGAGCAATTCAGCTGGGGATTAACGTTTTAGACTCGAAATTTAAAACCAAAAGCGAAAGGCAGCCGAAAAAACCGAAAAAAAAGAAAACAAAAAACAAAAGGCGACAGAAAAAATCCTGAAAAACTCGAATGAAGTAAGGGGGACCTCAAGGATGACAAGGCGACAAGGATAAAGTTGCAACAGGCCAGAAAAGGCTGCGGTTTAGCAGGTAAAAAAGAGAGGCAAAAATCACCAGAAAATATATAGAGGCTGCTGTGCAAATATTTTTAATAACAGCAGCCAACGACCGACCCCAAGCTGCATAAATAACATCGAAATATGAAGCCGTCGAATCCTTCCTCGTCCTGTTTTTATCCCCTGATCCCCGGCACCCTTGGGCTCGTCCTTGGCCAGCGTCTTTAAGCCATTAAGGTATTACATTGCCCATTGCAGCGGAGAGAGAACTTAAGTAGTACACGGAAAGATTTTAAGGGAGTTTATATTTTTTTTAAAGCGAAATTAAGGCAAAGATTTTAATTAAGTAGAAGAACCCATCGAAGAAGTACCTCTCTGGCAGCATAAATGTCAAGATACTCAAACAGGTTTGACAGGGCCTCCCATCTTCCATCTTCCATCATCCATCCTGCAGCCTCGTTCTCTGTATTCCTTATTCCATATTCCACCATCTCCCTTCGGAGCTGACAGGCTCTAGAGGTAAGGCACACGTGTCCTTCATTCGAAGCTTCCTTTTTCCAGCGAAGGAAGCCCCAATAAAATGCAGCTCGTTGGCCTTATTTCGGGCGGAATCAGAGTTGGCTTTAAAATAAAATACAACCAGAGAACTAGTGAAATATTCAGGATTTTCCCGATATTAACTTATGGACTGCTGGAGAAAGTTTCCCCACATTTATTTCTGCAGTTTCAAGGCTGGCCAAAACGTTTAGTGTGTTTATTAGCCTGAATCGGATATGTGCCACTCAAATCCTTTATTTACCAGAAAATAAAAACAAGAAAAAAGAACAATTTTCCACTTGTAACCAATTTGCGCCGATCCCCCTCGCCATTCCCCCAGCCATTTCCCCTTCTCGGTTGCATGAATTTTTCATATTTTCATTCCTGTCGCTGTCGCTGTCCGTGGCCCCAGCTCTTCCCCCCCATAAGGACATCGGAGTGCCACACCCCATCGTATTGCCGCCCATCTTGTTACGATTTCTTGTTCGTTGTCCTATTTTTTATTTTAGTTTGTTTTGTTCCTCTTATATATTTCTTTTTTCTGTTTTTTTTAGTGCTCTTTTATATATCATTGCATGGGAAAAGTTTCTCGGCTCTCGTTGCCAGTCAATTTTTAAGGCTAAGCAACATTCTGACCATGTTTTTCCGCCCCTCTGAATTTGCCTGTTTGGTTTTTGTTTAAGTACAATGGAAATTTAACACCCCCCGCCCCCCGCACAGGCGGCATGAATGTAAGTTTTTCATTGCAGTTTGCCAGTTTGTCAGTTTTTCAGGGGGGACAGGACAGGACGACAGGCCAGCTCTTTGTCATCCCTGTTTTTCTGGGAGGAGCCCCCCGCAAAAGGCATTCCTCCAATAATGTTTTCATTGCCAAAATCTAAATTGACATTGCTGTTTGAGGGAAATGTGCATTGTTGCCAGTTCTTTGAGGATTTTCCCTCTATTTATGGTTTATATTTGTGGGGGCAATGTAATTGTAGTTGGTAAGATCATTATTTCGGGTCAAAGCAGTTGGTTAAAAAATATGATAAGTAAAGGTAAGCCGTAGGGATGAAAAAACATCGATAATTACCTGCCAAACATCGATGATTCTCCATCTCTGGCGAACATTTTATTGATCTTAAGACTTTGATTGCCAACTGTTTAAAAACTTTTTCAGAATTTTTATTTTAATAAGTTTCTAAATGATTTTAATTTGTAAAAAAGGAAAAATAAATGAAAACAATAAAGCTTTAAGGATAATCATCGAATAAGGAACCTAAAAACTTATATTATTGTTAAATTCTTTAATATTTACATTACATTTAACACATCTATAATATTTTTTCTAATATCTATAATATCTATCTATCTATATAATATGATATTTATTTTTTAATGGAAATTCACGTATATTTGCTGCTCCTAAAAATATTATTATTATGTTATAGCATGTACAAACTTATTACATTATTAATTTCAACAGAAGTATACCTCTCTGAACTACAAAACTCCTCAAACTCCCCTCTTAACCCCCTGAAAGCAAACCCAAAATGCATTTTGTACCCAACTCGAGTGGCATCCAAAAATGTAGTTGCAGTTGGGTTTGTGGGAGTGTGAGTGCGTGTGTGCTTGTGTGCTTGTGGGTGTGTGTGTGGACCATTGTTTACAATGTGGCACAGTTCCAGCTGTTACTGCCACGCCCCCCTCCCCCTTAACCCCTTCGACACACGCACATAAATTGCCGTAGTTGCAGCTAAACATAAGTTATGTGTGCAAAGTGCACACACACAAAGGCGAGTGATGTGGGCGGGGGTTTTGGGGGGGATAAGGGGGATGCTGGAGACCAAGGGCACTCATGAATATCAGGGGTTAAGCCAACTGTTGCATGTCAGCAGATGAAATAACGCGCATAATTGCCGCATATTTGTAATGAGCGAAGATACCCTGTAAGTGCCGTGGAATAGGAGATTCTGGAGGTAAAGCGCAAGAAGTGGGGATTAGAACTAATACGAGATTTATGTAATTATTTTAGGAAAATATCAAAACTAATTAAATTCAGATATTTGAGGCTTTTAATATTTTTTTTTTATTATCTAGCCCTAGATAAATACCTAAAACCAAAAGTTCCCTAATATGGTAGTTCCCAGACCCTTTTATGTATTAATAGTGTGACCAAGCTTGCTTCTGACCAGCCAATGTGGTCGTGCTTATTGCGGATCAGGGATTTTCACGATTTAATACGAGATTTGTGTAATTATTTTAGGAAAATATCAAAACTAATTAAATTCAGATATTTGAGGTTTCTAATACTTATTTAGCTTTGATTCGGGAATAAGTAATATATTTAGGAAGATATTTACACCTTAACACAACGAGTGCTTGGTCTTTAGTTCTTTTATGAAAAATAATTACATTACTTCAAACTACAATGTCTAATTATTTTACTAGTTTAGTTACTTAATTATTTATTCAAGATTTTGTAATAAAACCGACTGTCCTACTTGTCAGTTTTTTCTACCATTTACTTGGCGTATTTTACAACACTTTTCTGTAGGGCCCAAGATCTGTCAGTCTGTCCCACCTTCTCGGCTCAAGCAGCTGCCTTTGTGGATTGCAAAAATTCTCGTGAAAAAGCTTTTGGCTGCGGCTCCACGGCTCCACTCTTGTCGACACAGTTTTTTCCCTTTTTTTTGTTTATCCCAGCACGCTCCACTTTGCTCGGTTTCATTTGTTTTTATTTATCTTATTTTTTGCAAGTATTTTTTCCATTTAAACCGATTTATATTTAAGCAATTTTCCCATCGCCAAGCTGCTCTTTTTCCGGTGAATAGAAAATAAAAGCTTAACGGAAAAAAATAGAGAGAAGCAGCTGTCAGTGGAAAGGCTTTAGCTTCAACTTCATTTTCAGCGCCTTCTGCCTGATTAGCGGCGCTTGCATAATCCCAACATTTTCGCATTTTCATCCGCAAATTATAGTCCGGAAAATTGCAGGTGGAGAGCCTCCACCGCCACTGCACTACCGGAGATGCAAATTGAAATGATAATTAATTATGGCAATCAGGCTGCCGTCCTAGACCCCGAAAAGAAAAAAGATATACTACCTATATACACGCCCGGGGGGCCCTGCGGCATGGAAATGAGAACGAGATTAACGGCTTGTCAGGCGGTCGGTCTGGGAAATGTTTGCAAATTTTCAGCAGGCGCATTGTGAAAATTGCGTAACAAACACAGAAGCAGGCACAGACACAGAGACAGAATCAGAGACCGAAACAGCAGCAGAGATCACAGAATCAGAACCAAGTTTGGTCTGGGCCAACAACTTGATTTGGCCCAAACTACTGGCACTTTGCAGTTTATCCGATTCCCGGGCCAGAAATTAACTTTGCGGCAACTCGGACCATAAGTTATGTATGTCTGGTCCGAATAAATAAAATTACTGTCTGCTGCCCCCGAGGAGCAAGTGCGGGCTATGAGCCAGGAGGCCTGCTTTTGCGGGCAAAAATTTTAAATATTAAAAAATAAATTTAAGAAACCTAGATATTAAGTGGATGCCCTTTAATATTTCAAGCTTTAACCCTTTTAAAATAATTCCATATATTCTTAACAGTTCTTAGTAAGATATTCAGATTTTTCTGAGAGCTTTTCTACACCTAGACTGGCAGCTGCACAAATTGCGGCTGGTCTCATTAGAGCCCCGCCCCAAATAAAAAGTAAACAATCTCAACGATCCCTCCTTACCCCTTCCCCCCCTGCACACACACACACACACACACACTGTAATCGCCACCAAATTGACAACAATAAAAAAAAGGAGCAAATTCATGCAGCACCTGTCAGGAAGATGGAAAATGAAGCCGACCTGACGATGCTCACGCACGCTCCTCTTTTTATTTCTTTCCTTTGTGACTTGAATCTCTTCAGCAGCATCTTATATGCATATGTACACTGCAAGAAATGGGGTGTAATGATACATACGTAATAAGAAAAGAAAGTAATCATAAAAGAGCGATCTACAAATAAATCTACTAAGTGAAACTTATGGTATATTCTTGCTGCTTTGCTTGGAAAAGGGAAAGATTGGTCTTAAGACATTATTTGACTATTTTCTAGGCTAGTTTTTTACTCAGTGCTTAAGTAGTATTTTCTTTTCTTGTTGCATATGCAGAGACCAGTTGTTCAGGTTGCCTGGACATGTTAATTTTAAATTGGGTAAGCAAACCGGAGGACTGCAGAGCTGCGAAACCGAGGGCGAAATTGAGTTGCCGCACGTCTTCTCCATCACCGTCACCTCTCCCTCGCCATCTCTCTCTTTTTCTCTATCTTGCCCCGGTTCCTTTGCCCCATCTAGTGGCAATTACCGAAGAGCAAATCGGTAGCCAGCTAAAAAAGCAAAAAAAGAAGGCTAAAAACTCAAAATAAAGAGGCAAGTCAAGCAAAGCTGAATAAAAGAGGAGAGCCAAAGCCAAATAACAACAAATTTGCGCAAGTGAAATTCGAGAACTAACGATGACAGCGTGAGTGTCAGCGAAGGAACTATCGAGATCACTAAATAATTCATTAAAAATATTTTAGAGTAATCAGAGTCAAAGCATAAATTAAACCCCCCAAAAACCCCGAGTTAAAGTCAACTTTATACCCATCTTGCATCATTTACTTTCAACTAAAAATCAAGCGAAAACTTCTCCCCATCGCAGGCTGAATAATTCGAATTTGGGATCTGTTGGCCAAGTTAACGTCTTTGGCCAATTTCAGTGCCCATTTCGTTATAATGATGATGACGACGCCTTGGCCAACATTCAAACTTCAGCTGAAGGGACGGGGGGAATTAAATGAAGTTGACTTCGCTCCACTTGACGGACGACTCTCGGCTCAGATGCTTATCCGTTTTTAGAATATCAATTATAAGTCATTTGCTTGTGGGGCACGTCCGCTACAGTTAACCCCATAGTGCCCAGCTTACAGCCGGCGGTGCGAAGCTGTTAAAGTGCTTTTTAATTTAAGCCCATTTTAATTGTGAGAACCTTATTCTATTTGTTTTGGTTTTGTTTCTGTTTCTGTCTCTGTTTCTGTCCGATTTCGGGCCAAAGAGATTTCCCAATTACCCGAAGCCCCAAGAATACCCCCATCCATCGCAGTGTAATTACATTTTATGAGGTCTTTTTCCCAATTAAATGAATGAAGTTACCACACAGAGTTGGCTGATTAAAATATCTCTTACTTCAAGTGGGCAAAGCGAAATGCGAGGGCTAATGTTTATTATTTAAGAAGCAAAAATATATTCCCTATAATTTAAATTCGTTCTTAACTGGAAATTGATGGGTGTAAGGACTCTGGAATACAGATTTTTCTGTATCCAGATTTTTTAGTATCCATTTAATGCAAACTTTTTGGTGGTCCACCGCCAGCTGTTTCTCAGCCTTTTATAGATGTCAATTAATTGAGTTTTTATCGAACCGGGGGATTATGATCGGCGGCTGTATATAGTTCGATTCCCCAAGGAATCGAAGGCGCCGCTCTGGAGAAAGGGAGCGAATAAATATTTATGTAATTGATGCAGCAGTTAATTAATTGCAACAAGTTCTCCGTTTCTCTCTGCCTTTCGGCGAACAAAACCCAGCAAAGGCCATGGAAATGTAAGGCAAATCATCATTGAGATCATAAGCAGAGGCAGCTTCGCTAACTGCCTTGCACGGGAAGAAATTAAGATCGAGCTTGATGTGATACTTGGATGCACTGGAAAATAATAAGGGAACAACTGGCTGAAAGAGTTTATTAATTAATATTTTGTAACATTTAAGAAATAAATCCTTTTAAGCCGAAATACCTTTTTGAAAATATTTCTATATTATATGCAGCTAAATGTATTTGATATTTCAAAAATTAATAATAAGTCAGCTTAATTTTAGGGAAAATTCCTTGGTTTATCAAATAATAACCAAAGGACCTAAGTTAATACTTTTACTCATTTTGCCAAGTGCAAGGCCAGCGATTGGTAGTGAAAATAAAACTAAAAATAAGAGCCCAATCGATGAGGAGCCCCGATCACGAATTCATGGACTCGACTTCAGATCGAAGGGTAAGTCCAACTTGGGGCTTAACCGAGCTTGGGGTCCGATTGGAGGCTTTGGCGCTGGGGCTTGTGCTTTACACAAAACGGCGTGTTGATGCGAACTGAATGGCCAACAAGAGAACGACGAGAAAGAGGCCATTAAATTCAATTTCTCGACGAACTTTGGATACTCTATATTTACTTTATATGTTTTTTCTCTCATATTTGCCAAAAAAGAAAAAAAAACAATAATTACAAAATACTTGAATTTACTTGAGAACCTCCAGAATAAAGGTGATATCCCACCTGACATATTCGTGCTAACCCACTTGCCCTGCCGACCGGGCAAGGCCATTAAAAAACTAGCCGAGAAGGAGAAAAAACGAAAGACTTAAGGCACAAACGCGCTGCTCACGTGTGTGATTGTGTGTGCGCACCGCGGAGCGGCGGCAGCAGTGTGTGATTGTGTGTTGGCAGTGACTATTTAGGCCCGGTTTAGAAGACTCCAGTGCAGTGCCAGTGCCGTGCTGCCTGCACTCAGCCCGCCAGACATTCCGATGCAGCAGGTGTTTAGCATAAGTAATTGATATTCTACACACAATCACCGGAGGAGAGCCATTGCCCATTGAGGGGGGAAAGGAGGTGAAGATCAGCAAAGAGGAAAAATCAGAGGCAGCATAATGAAGCAACTTCTGGCCACAGAATCGAATGAAATCTTCGCCAAGAATCACACATACGAAAAAGAGGCCGAGATATTGGCGAAATGGGGCCAATACTCCCCAATAACCGATCCGATATGCTCGTGGTCTCATTATTTACGATTATTGGTAATGAATTTGCATAAGGCGAACGCTGAAAACCGAAACTTCACACAAATCAGAAGCTTATTGGCCGCTGTTTAGCCGCGGCCCATTATTATATTGCTTATTATTCAGCCGATTGCTTTGGCGCCTCGAAAATCTGGCGACTGGCGTCTTTATCGGCCCTCTCATTCGCACCGTCTATCGCCATCTCTCAGCTGTAATTTATGTAGATTTTTCACTTTAACTTTAACTTTACATAAGCCACACAGCCGCGCTGCGCCGGACACGAGAAATATCGAAACGCCTAAACAAATGCCAGTCAGCTTTGGTCGTCGAGCGTTAGATAGATCGCTGCGACGCCGTATTTAGTTGATGGCACAGGGGCGTAGGCAAAGGGATTTATTTTATTTATGGAAACATATATAATTTAATTTAAAATATAACATTTTTAACGCAAAAGTAACCCTACATATTCTCATTAAGATAAATGTAATAGAAAGAAGAGATTCATCTAAATAGCTCTTAGGATATATTAAGATATATTGAAATTAAATTTGTGAGAGCTAGAAACTGCCTAGATATGAGAAAAAAGAGGCTTACATTTTTTATAATATTGCATAAAAAAACTATGCCGAAAAAAATACTAATTCAATTAAAAGAAAAACTAAACTTAGCCCCAAAGCAAGAGTTTGCTAGCACTGGTGCATGGCTTACACTCTGTGCGTGTGACGGCAGAGGCCGGATAAGAAAAAATATAAAATAAATCCCCCTCTCTCGGCTACGCCCCTGACATTTAAAGACCATTCATTGGCGTCGACTATTAACATTTTGCTGGTGCGCCAAATGAAAAATTATGCCCAGCCAGCGAGATCATTTAAAAGAAATATCTATATGAGCCGAACAAGACATTGGAAAACCTAACGCCCACGTGAACCGAAAACACGAAATCGACTGGCTACGAAATTGAAATTGAAATCGAAAAAAACGAAAAACGAAATCCAAAAAAACCAAAAACGAATCGAATGCAAAAATAATGTGTCTATCGGCGGAGTGGAGGCCCGTTGGCGAACTGGCATTGGTGGCCGGACAATTAATGCAAAAGGTCACTCGAAATCCATCTCGAGTTCTCTCCAGTTCCAGTTTCAGACCGAGTCCCAGTCCAGCCCCAGTCAAAGTCCAAACCGATCCAATCAACTATATAAGATCGCTGGCAACCAGTAAGAAGTCGAGACATATGGCCCGGGGCCCCCTAAGAGTGGGTCTTCTAGAAGAGAGAAAAACAAAAAAGAAGGTAAAATGGTAATATGCATGTGGCGCTGTCAGCTTTTTGCGCTGACATGGCCGAGAGTGAGGCAAATGTTTAATTATAACATTGCAAATTGTTTTAATTGCAATGCCGCACAAAAAGAGACAGCAAAAAGCAGCGACAGAAACCGAATAAAATTATATAAGAGAGACCTTGCCTTGTCGACATTCGCACTGGACTTTCTACTTGAATGGCAAATGAGAGAAATGACCCAAATACTTGATTAAAGTCGGATTTTTTAGAGCCTATTTGGTTAAATGTTTACTTAAAGTAAAAGAAATAAATGTATACATATTCTTAATATTATATTTTCACTTTTCAGCCCCACAATGCCTTGATTCTTTTCGAAAATATGTCTAAAAATAGCCTCCAGCATTTAATCAAACACGTGTGTCCTTTCGAAGGGTCTGGGGCCGGAAATGGAAGTGGCATCTTAATCATATCCACTTAGACTAGATAGATTAGGCAACCTTTTCGGTGACCTTTTGGCCGTTTTGATTATATCGAGCATCGAATAGGAATCGGACTCCCTGTGCGAATCCCTTTTTTCTGACTGGGCAGGATAATTTAAAATGATTCGCATTTGCCGTTAAGTGGCCGCCACTCGAAGGCGGAAGAGCAAGCTAAGGCTGCCGGGTGAAAACTTCCTGCTTTTCCCGCACCCATTTCCACCTCTTTTGTTGTTCGGATTTTCCCCCCCACAAAGAATGCCATGAGTCGGCACAAAAAATAATGCACTCCCACGATTTTTGGGGCATTCTCATTACAAGAATCCATCTTGGGGCCAGATGATGGCCATCAGTTGTGCTCGGGCCAAGGGATAAAGGGCTCATGGGCAGGACTTCCGGGTCCTCTGGAGAAAAGTCGTTGGAGTAGGGGAAAATACTTTTAACTAAACGGAAAGGCTGTCGAAAATAGGAGTAACTTACATACATAGATAAATGTATATATCTCAGGGTGTACACTGTGAGCAGCAAGTAATTAATGCAAATAGAGATACATTTTTCTATTACTTTAATGTCCCATATCGATCCATGAAACTAGGCTTATATTTATAGATATTTTCGGAACTATCTCGGTTACATCAATCAATGTCTAGATATAATCCCCTGTATAGGTTTAGGAACCCCCGGCGATTTCCTCCCCCAATTAGGGCCGACCATATCCTAACAGATACTATCCCGTTCATAAATGTTCGACGGATGCGTCCAAAACTGACCTTTGATAGCGGGTTTGGCATTAAAATTCGCCATCCTTGGGCGGATTTAGTTTCGGGTTTCGGTCACAGTCACACTTCCCAATCGGGTATCAGTTCGATTTCCTTTCGGGGGTCGTCAATTAGGATATTAGAGCGGAATCTGACCCTTCGAGACTATTTGGCTGGCTGTCCGACTGTCTGGCTTTATTCTCTAAGTTCTCCCTTTGTGTGAGTGACATATTTGGGTTCAGTTTGTAGTTTTTCGGTCTCGTTTTCGTGGTCTAAATTGATATGCTAAGTAGTTCTTGTATTCCTCCGATTCTCTATCGGTTTTGTGCGCTTGTTTCTTGATTTCGGGCCACTTAGATTGGCTCCCTGAGTTGGCGTGCCATTGTCATCCATTCCGGTCCCATTTCACTATTTTTCTATTTTTCCTTTTTTTCTTTTTTCCCTCAATTATCACAGCTTTTTATCAGGCGTCGGGGCGGTCGACTAATTTACAAATAAAGGAATGAGCCCGCCAGCCGACAGAAAATATATAAATACGGTTTCCATTTCCGCTGCGCTGTGGAGGGGAAATCGGGCTGGAAAATCCTTGAGCTGATCATCGACAGAGAAACCGCAGCAAACCTTTGGGTAATAAACAAAAATTGTTTTTAAACAACTTAATCGAATTTGTGTTTTGTGATTGACTATCTCTGAGGTTCCAGGTAAAAGCAGCAAGGGGAGGCCTATAAGTTTTGAAAATGTATAATAAAAAAATTATAAAAGATTAAAAAACCTTGCAAATATACAGCATACCTTCAGGTATAAAATATACATAAATAAGCAGCGGCTACTGAACATTAGGAACCTAAGAACACACTCTGAATTAGCGAATTTATAGCTTAAGTTGCACTATAATTCTCAAGTTCGAATTCGTTAACTGAAGAACGACACTGACAATGCCAGAAAAAGCTGTAAGAAGCTTTTCATAAAGGAAAATACAAATTGTAATTCCTGAAATTTCGTTTTTGGAATAAAATGTATATAAGTTAAGTAAATAAATAATACTTCAATAATTTTTAAAACCATATATAAAGCTCTTTATTAATTTATTTTTAAAAAGCCAATTTAATTTTCTTACTAAATAAAATACTAGCCTATAGGATACAGATTTTCCTGCCTTACCCCAAAACCCACCCTCGCCGCTCGGGCTCCGTTTTTATGTGCTCGCCTTTTGGCCTTTGACTTTGACATAAAAGAGGCGCCGCTGCAGTCACTAAAAAAGGGGCGGGGGTGCTAGGTTTATCCAAGGGCGGCGGAGGGGTGTTTTTCTAGGGGCTGTGTGTGTGTTATTTTGTGCTCGTGGAGGAGAAGCGGCAGCAAATGCGTTTTTGTTGTTTGTTACAGCCATTTTTATGGCCAAAATGGCCATAAAATTCTGACGCTCTCTCTAAATTATCCGCCGCCTTTTATTTGTCGCCTACGCACTGTGTCCTCGTGCGATCAATTATAGGGGGTGTATACTGTACCCACTAATGGAGTGTTGCTGTTTTTTTCGCTATTGCCACAAAAAATAAAACGAGCAACATCCCTGACATTTTTTGCCACATATTACTTAGTTGCTCTTTTGCATTTCATAGTTTGTTTTTTCGGGGCAAGAAGATGCTCAGAAATATTTTAGGTATTCCCCTTAAAATGCTTTCTCTTGGATTAAAATGGCAGAGAATGAGAGAGAAAATGTGTTTGTTAATCTGTAATTAATTTGGTACTTATTTCAGTGTTTTTTTTTCGACTGGCCAACGCTAAGTATTCATTCCGCCGTTTCCCATGTTCGGGGCGCTGGAAATTACTTGGGCGCCACAAAAATGCCAAATCAAGTGAAAGTTTCGCCACAGACAAAAAAAACATGACAGCCACAGCAACAATAACAGCGACAGCCACAAAACTACATATATTAACAAGCGAACAATTTTTACACATGTCAGTTTGTTGTACACCAAATTAGAAATATGCTTATGAACCGAAAACAGAAAAAATTAAAACACAAGAAAAACATGAACACGGAGCAGGGCGAAAAAAAATATAAACTCCCTTAGTTGCTTTTGTTTTTGTTGTTTTTCCGCTGGCATTCCAAACAAATGTTTTTCTTCTGTTTTTGTTTTTTTTTTTCTGCTGCTACGCTGTGAGCGGGGAAAATATTTTTATGGACTTCGTTTGCTAATTTACTTTCCGGAATGTTTGACGATGCTATTAAGCATCTTTTGGTCTGATTAAATGGCAGTCTTGGAAGGGTTTATGAATTGTTTTTAAGCTGAGAAATGTTTGCTTATTACACAAATATCTTTGTGGGTATTTCAGTCTTATATCTCTAGGAAAATAATATCTATTTAAATATATATATATTATTAATATTATTTTAGATAAGTTTGACTTGCAAGAACTGATTAAATGGCCGTCTTGGAAGGGTTTATGAATTGTTTTTAAAGCTGAGAAATGTTTGCTTATTACACAAATATCTTTTTTGGTCATTTCAAACTTATATCTCTAGAAAAATAATATTTATTTAAATAGTTTGCTTACTTTTAATATTATTTAAGACAAATTTGACTTAGAGCTGATTAAATAGCAGTCTTGGATGGGTTTCTTTATTTTTTTGAAAGCTGATAAGGTTACTTATTGTATAAATATTATTTCCACCTAATTATTTTATTTATTTAAATAGTTTTCCTACCCCTCATATTATTTAAAACAGATTTTACTTGTTACAACTGATTGAATAAAAGTCTTGAAAGGGTTTTTGAATTGTTTTGAATGCTAAGAAATGTTACTTATTTAATTAATATTATTTTCAGTCATTTCCATTTTATTTTATAACAAAATGTATGTTTATTTAATAGTTTGCTTACTTTTAAAATTATTTATGACCAACTTTACTTGTTAAAACTCTCGCAATTAACTAGCTTTAGTTTATGTATTGATCAACCTGTTAAAGGCTTTGTTTCCATTTATTTTCCCATTTTATTAGGCTTCAAGTTTCTCGAACTAAAACACTTTGATTGCTTAACATTTTCCCCCTGCTTAGAACACAAGATCCACTTTAGATTTAAGTTCTAGCAGACAATGCTCACTCGAAATAAAATGTAAACCAATTTTAATGGCCTTCTTTTCTTCCACTTCCCCCCGCTGCTGGAAAAATCTGTAAAATCAATCAAGATTTGTGGCAGATAGCAAACAAGTCGTAAAAGCCAAGCGATTAAAACCAAAAAGTGCTAAGAATAAAAACCAAAGTGCACTTGCTAGTGCTATTTTTTATGAATGAACTTCAAGTCTTCCTTCTAAAAAAAAACGAAGAGAACACTCCGAGCAGGTAAGGCAGCAAAAATTACAACAACCATAACAATGAAGTGTGGGCAGTTGGCTGCCGTTTTCGCGCAACGAAAAAATATACAAAAAAAAAACAGAAACAGGAAAAATCACAGGTAAAAAAATGAAGAAGACTGCGCCGAGCGCACGCGTACAGCAGGCGAGTGGCATGTGATCAGTGAGCGCGAAAGAGAGTGGCTACTACTGGCTCACTCCCTCACCCGCCGCTCTCGAGAGACCCTTGAACTTCTGACAGGCCACCGCTGCTCGGGTAAGCGATACCCACAAAAAAGGCACACAAAAAGCATGCTTTACTGGCTTGAATTATTTTTAAATAAGAGAAAATCAAGGGAATTCTATGAATAAAAATATTTGTTTTGGGAAACTGGGGTTTTTTACTTAATTCCAAAAAATATATATATTCTGTCAAGTTTTTTAAACAAATCCCCTTTGCTTTATGGCCAGAAAGAAGCTTATTTCACATCTCTGGCGGCAACCACAAGTCTGCAAATTGAAGCACCGCAACAGCTTCGCCTGGCCCTGGTCCCGGACTCGGTCTCGGTCTTGGTCCCCCCTTTTGTATTTTGTATTTTGTATTTATATGGCTTGCAGCAAATATGCGCCCCTATCGGCCAGTTTGTAGCCGCCGCCGCTTCCTCCTCCCGGCTCGGAGTTTCAGTTATCGCATAAACCAGTTGCTGCCCTCTCTGGTTCGTCTTCCTCCTCCTGGCACTCCTGGCCTTCGCGGTCCTTGTCTGTCCTGGCTTCGTGCGACGCCTTTCATATGCGGACGGTTCCAACGTATGAAAAGTGATTTCTTTGCATAAAATTGTGAACCAACTAAGGTGCACTGGGAGAAGCGGGATAATTTAAGGAGATATTTAAGGAGATTCTCTAAAAAATAAGAGTTTTCTGAGAGGTATTTTCAGGCTAATTAAATTTAAGAAATTAAAGACCATTAATAGATCTCTTCTTGTTTTATTTATTATTTATCTGCAGAAATATTTATTTATCTATCTTTCTATTACCATTTTCGCTCAGTGCCCTTAAGCGATCCCAATTGTGGGGACCTCAGCTCGAACTCAAAGCTGAAACTCGGGGCCCCGAGTCGCTCTCTCGCCTGATGATGATTGGGTATAATGGGTTTTATGGAGCAGCTGCTGCTGTTGCTTCTGATGTTGCGGATGATGCTAAGACTCCCCCCCTCTACACCTCTACATCTTGACACCACTACACACCATCTACACCCATGCCCCAGCCCCATTCCCAATCCCCTCTCCCGGAGTCGAGTCAACTTGCTCGGCCGTTCAAGTTTCTGCGGCTCACACCTGTGTCCGAGAGCCGAGGCTGACATTTTGAAATATTGCCATTGATTTGGGCTTTTGGGGGGGAAAGAAAAAGCAACGAAATAAAAAGTAAAGCACAGCTGAACATTCTCAGCAAACAAAAAA
Source organism: Drosophila triauraria (assembly GCA_014170255.2). Classification (NCBI taxonomy): domain Eukaryota; kingdom Metazoa; phylum Arthropoda; class Insecta; order Diptera; family Drosophilidae; genus Drosophila; species Drosophila triauraria. The sequence goes on from CM024333.1 coordinate 17,695,423, forward strand.
TCAAAAGAACGATACAGTTGCCAAGGTCTGGAATATATATAGTATATATCTCCTATTCTTCCCATGGCGAATTCCCTCGGCCCTCGACTGTTTGCCCACACAATTAGCAAGATCGCCAGGAATTATGGAAAACAGTAACATTTTCAATTTTTGGGTCAGCGGCAATTGGAATCGCCTCGCATGGATAATTTCCGAACAATCACATGAGTACACAGGAGAAAACAATACTTAAAGAACTTTATTAAGAAATTGAAGCTCCTCATAATATTCCTTTTTTTATTTTTTGATAATTATGAGCTGGAAAATTATATTCTTAGCACATTTTTGTATAGTGCTCAGCTTGATTGTAAACATATTTAATTATAATAAACAAATAAAAGCTAATAAAGTGCTGAAACAATTTATAAATAAATAATTTTAGATACTGCCTTATGTTAATTTTATTTTTAAAGTTTTAGTGGGGTTTAAAATAATATTATTTAAGTAATATTTATTTTTTAACATATTTTCTGTATTAGATTATATATTTTATAATGGAAATAAATTGTTTACAGATCTTAGTTTATATTAGAAAAAGCGTTGGAATAAAGTAAGTAGTAATCAATAATAATATTTATTTAAATAAGTAAGTATGCATATTTTCTTTTTTTGATTTTGTAATTACTGCTACCAATTCCCCAATAATACCTTTATCTTTCTGTGCACACATGTTGATGTGAATATATTTATAGACGATTTAGAGCCAGGCCGAGGTATCACGGTATATCAAATTAATTAACATTTTCGGCACGCACAAACTGTAAATCTCTTTGCATAAGCATAAAAAAAAAGACTCGATGCCTCGTCCCATGATCTATTCTCATATCCCTCGTTCACGGCGTATGATCCCAAGAGTGATCTGACTCTGAGGCCAACTTGCAACATGTTTGAAGCAAACAGCTGCTTGAGCAAAGGTTCGATGCGGCTTGATGGGCCGGAAAGTGTTTTCTAATTGTTTTGAAATAATTAACACAAATAATTTAACTCCTCAGTGGGTTTTCCTGTCCATTAGAGCATTGTTTCAAAAGTAATAACAAGTCAGTAAGTTAAATAAAAAATAAAACAGGACTAAGATCAAGTTCTAGGCCTAAATCTTGGCTACTCTAAGATCTCAGTAAAATCCTAAAATAGAATAAAGTATTTCCCTGGCAACCTTTTAATTGAAACAATGTCTTCAGGGTTTAAATCGTGGATTCACATTGCTCCTTCAGCGCTTTGTTTAACTTGAAGCTCAATCATGTATTTTTTGTATTTTTTTCTGTTTGTCTTCACCTGATTTAAGTCTGCCTGCCCGTCCCCCGCCTTGTACCGACCCCATATCATTATTCTATCTGTATTACTCTGTATTATTTTTGTGTTTTATGTTGATTCCTCTCCTTTCTTCTGCAGCCTCCAGCTGAATTGTCCAAATGTTTAGTTAGCAATTGTTATTGTAGTCCTGAGTGTGTGTGTGTGTGTGTGTGTGTGTTAACCCGCCGGCAGTCTATATGGCCCCCCAAAAACCCCCTCCGCAGGGGTTATTTCGACTCCCTGAGCCCCTGTTTCCCCACGCTCCCTGCAAGCAGAGGAGTCTCAAGTGCAAGTGTACTCAAAGTCTACCTGATGTTTGCTCTCCCTCTCTCTCTGGCTCTTTCTATTTCCCGCTCCCCCTGGCCCCCTTTTCCCCGCCTCTGTGTGCAGTCCAATCCCTGGAGGCCAAAACCATACAAAACCTCATGGTACACTGGAAAAATAGCAAAAATCAAGGAGTTAGGGGGGTTCCTTGGTAGAATCAAGAATTTGCTTAATTTTTATAATTTTTAATTTAATTTGCTTTTTTAATGAATTTTTCTTAAAAATATATTTATGCTAAAATCAAAATTGATCAGTTATCTTAAACATTACTATATTTTCTATTTTTTATGATCTATAACTGGTTTGTAAAATAAATTAAGTACCAAAAAGGTAAAGGTAACTTATCTTTTTATTTATTGTTTACCTTTTATTTATCTTTTAATGGTTCACCTCTAATTAAACTGTTTAAATATTTATTTAAAATCAATATAAATACTTATTTTAATATACTTAAGACTTAGATTGTAGGTTATAGACCTTTGATTGTATTTCTCACTGTACTTCTAATATCTCAGAGTTTATTGTCGCAGCTCCATCAATGCTGGCCCCCTTTTCATCCCATGACATGCACCGCTTTCCTCTTCTGCGCTTCGTCTTTTTTTCGTTCCAGCACTACGGGCACACTGTATTTTTTTTCTCTCTTTTTTTTTTAGCCACTGTGCTGTGTTGCATTTTAAAATTAATATTTGGATTTTAATTAGCAAGAAATTTACTTTGGGCCCTGGCAGTTTTGAGTTCTCGCTTTTGTGTTTACCTTTCCTAGGAGCTCGGCGCGCCCTCGTTCCCCCCGGAAAATCCCGTGAAAGCCCCCGCCCCTCTGTGTGCACACTAATTAAATATACACACACACACACACGTACACGCAGGGACCCGAACACAGGGGCCCACATCGATGGGTTTAAGGTGGAAAATGGGTTAACCCAATCATCAAATATGCAACATTTGCTTAGTTACAAAATTTAATTTTCGCCCAATGGCCCAGGCCCAGGCCCGAAGTTTCCTGCTTCTTGGTGGAAAATTGCATCGAGCGAGGAAATGTATATTTTCATTTTCAATTTGCAATTTTCAAAATTAAGCAAAAGGCGAACCGAGCCCGCGATTACCCCGTGTGAGTGTTTAATGCAATGCAATTGCTGCAAATTAATTGTCCACTACCGTGTCGCCCGAATGGGCTCTCTATTCTGCGGTCGCCGTGACTTTTGGGCCCCCTCTTGGTCCCCACCCCCCGTGGCTGTTGCCAAGTTATGTTTATCATTTTGGGAAAGCCGGAAAAGCCGGGCCAGTCTTGTGGGCCCAGGCAACGTGAGTTCGCATCGAACATGTTGCAAGCACGCGGACTGTTAGGGCTTAGCAGGGCTCTGTTGGGCCCAGGGGCGATAACAGGGCTCTGTTAAGGCAATAAAGAGTCTTTCAGAGCATTTTGAAAGATATTTCTTTGATATTTGTTACGATAACTGCAACTGCAGGTTCAGAAAGCAGTTTTTAAGTAGGCAAAATACGCAGAGTTTTGCCAAAGCTTTAGTGCTAGAATAATCACTGGAATTTCCAATTGATTCCAGCCATTAATTGCTGAGTGAATACTGAAGAAGGTTTTGGAAGGAAATTTAAATTATTTAATATAAAAATTATACATTTCTTAACGAATAAGCCCACAAAATGTAAAAAAAAACATATAAAAATTACAAGGAAATTGGGGAATAGTCCCTATAAACTTTCAGTGTAAGCCAAAGGCTAAAAAGTAACTAAAAATAGCACAAATTTAATGTAAAAATTCTTAAGAAATATCTACAACTAAAAAATAGCTATTAAGGCTAAAAAAAGCCTTAAAGTCCTTCTGAAAACTACAAATAATGTTAATTTCGAGCACAATCAATATACAATATAGAGGAGAGTCAGCTTATGCTAATTGCTGGGATGATCTCTCATAGCAACCCCCCTGGGGTGCTTTGGATTTTGGATTTGGCATTTTTTGGGGAAGCGGAACTGAAACTACCCCTAAACAAGCCAAGAGCAAATCCTATTTGGACTTTTATTTGGCCATTGCGGATGGGGTGAGTCACTTTTCGGCGTTTATTAGATTTCGCGTTGCGATTCTCTGGTGACTAACAAAGGAATTTTAAATTCCAATAAATCTGCCAGCTTCAATAAGTGTTCGGCGGGGCGCTGTGGAGCTCACCCTGGTTCTTGGCGCCTTTTTGGGGGTGAAGTCCGGCGAGTGAATGAATGGGGGGCTTAACTGTTGATTTCCAGACGGGGACTTCATTTTTTTCCTTCTCTTATTCTGAGGGGGTGGATTTCCCGGAACATCCATCCATCTCACAGCGCTTTTTATGGGACCCCCATGAAAATTTGATTGTTGCCTCGTGGTGGAAATTTGACAACAAAACATTTTCGTAGGCAAATTTATGTGGCTTGTGCTTTTTTTTCTAATTTTTATTTTTATTCTTATTTTTATTGGTTTCAGTTTTATAATATTTGCTTCGATTTTGGATCGATTCGAGTTAGGCAAAGGCTCAGTTTGCAACCCCCTTTTTTTCTAAGTCGTAAAGCAGAATTTATTATTTGCATTCGCAGGACACGGCTTAAAGCCCTTCACGTCAACCCAAACCATTTTCTATTTCCTCTTTCGGTTTTTGCTTGTTTTATTCTTTTATTTGGCTGCCAGTGCTGCCAAGTTGTCCTTGCTTTTTGGCGACAGTTTTTTAATTAAAACAGTCAAGCAGTCACAAAAAATAGAGTCGCTTTTGTGGTCAAGTTGAGGGAAAGCGTTTTTTTTTACTTTTCGAGAACCTTTTAAGCCTAATTTTTATGAAAAATTAAAGTCAATTTTCTAATCCTTATTAATATCCTTAATAAGTTGTTCCAGCTTCAAAGCCATTAATCATTTCGTCAAAATATGTCCTTACCTGAGCAGGAAGAGATGTTTTTCAATTTAATTACAAGACTCTCGGCCTCATTAGGTTCCTGTTTGTGTTTTTATTTTTTGAAGCACTTTTCCAGCAATTTGCATGTTTCCTAACAAGGACTCAACCACAGCCGAAAGCCATTATCAATGTTCTCTCTTTTTTCAGGCATAAGAGGGCAGTGGACGGAATAAATTTATATAAGTTCAAGTATATATAACGATTTAATTAAAAAGTTACATTAAATATGTTTTGCCAAGGAACAAACTCAAAATCATTTTGGTACAAGCAAAAATGAAAGGAAAAGTGAAGAAAGAAAAGGAATAACAGCTTTGCTAAGGTGCACAGTGGCCCCCACAATTTCCCCTATCTTCTTAAAGTATAGTGGACACTGAATAAGATGGAAATTAAATAAAATTTAATTTTTTGAAAGTTTTTGAGTGGCAAAAACTCTTGTTTAATTTGTTTAATATCTATTTTACCTTTTGCCCAATTTGTTTAATAAATTCCTGTTTTCTTAGATCCCCTGTATTGCCTTGCAGGCTCTCTTCTTTTTTCCTTATTTTTCCCCGATGCTTTCCCAAGTTTCCCGAGCTATATCCTCGCTCATTAAGTCATCGTTCGAGTCAGGTTATTCAATGGCCAACCTTTTGAGTGCCGAAAGGGGGACAGCTGGGGGTCACGGGTTCGCGGGGTCGCATCGCATCGCATCGCCTCGCATTTTTATTTTCATAATTTAATGTGTGTGTGCGCGGCGCGCCTTTTGTTTTTGGCGATGCCCAAAACACTCGACAGAAAATAAACAGAAAAAAAAGAAGGAAAAACCAGCAAGCGACAGTGAAATGCGCGGAAAATCTGTGCGGAAAAAAAACAACAGGCAGCGTGGCAAACAAAAATGAAAATGTTTTTTTTTCAGCTTTTTTGGCAGGCTGCGAAATCAAAGAATGTGGCACCCCCGCCTTTTCCCGCCCCGCCCCCGACTTTCACTTGTGCCTCGAGCAAAGAAAAGAAAAGCGTGGCCGGGGAGGGGGGTGAAAAATAGGTGGGGGAGGGGAGGGAGTAGGCAAAAACAAAACAAAAATTAAGCAACGGCTGCGAAATGAACGCCGAAAACCGTTTACCAAGAGTTGTTTACGGGGCTACCCATTTTTTCCCCATTTTCCGGGGAAACATCTGCTGCGGATTTTCCGGGGGCGTGGCAGGGTGGCAGGCGGGTGTAATGTTAAAGAACGCGACTTCGTCTAACCCAGTTAACCAGGTAAATAACATGTGAGTTCAAAGATTTCCCTTAAATTATGCGCGGGGGCGATGTAATGAGGGAATTTAACGGGGGACGAGGCTAGATTGCCTAAATAATTGGAAATTACATTTGCTCGCAATTATTAATAGCTTAGAAGATTAGGAAATGTGTTTAAAATGATATCTAGACGAAAGGGTGTCACTAAAATATTTAAGAATACTAAACACAGTTTTAAAAATTAAAAATAAATATAAAAAAACAAATGAGTAAACTTCCGACTTGCCTGGAGCTTAATATAGGCTAAAAGATGTCTCCTTTTACCAGTTCTATACATTTCCCCCTAGTTCTCAGTTACAATATCCTTTTTTCCTTTGAATAAAGGGTATAAAAACTCTTCTCAATTGCTGTTTACAATTCAAATAGTTGCCTTTATCTATCAACTGACATTTACAATTTTTCCCAGGGCTCTAAAACATCGCTCACACAAAATATGAAACTCAAAACACAGCCCGCATGCGGAGAAGTTATTAATGTTTGTTTAACATTTCGTACGACACTTCTATCAAAGGGCCTGAAAAAAAAGGCAGTAAATATTTGAAATATGTATAAAAATATATATATATGGATTTTTTAATGCATTTAACCATTATGCAGACTGCAATTAAAAGCTGTAAGGCAGCAACAAAAATCGAATAAAAATTCAATTGATTTATGTGGCGCGCATTTAAACGAAACTGAGGCCAAGTCTCGTATTAATAATGACCATAAAGGCAACGACCCTGTAATATTTTTTTCATTTTCTACATTTTTCTTCCCATTTTTTATGTGTATATTTTTCTTCTCTGCTTTTATTTAGCATTTTCTATTGGCCATAATGACATTTAAATGAGACGCGTGCCGCGGCGGCGCCACCCCCCAAAAAACTGAAGCCTTCACAGATATTTTGCTTAAATTGTTATTATTAATAATAATAGTCGCATTATGACTAGAAATAATTAAAACCCAGCAAACTGTCCGCGGATGCGGATGCGGGCTGCGGTCTATTGAAAATGATTGAAAAAAGGGAACACACACGCGCTCACATTTCAATTAAGCCAATTAATATGCAAAATAATTCATCCAAATATTATGGACGCCGAAAAAATACTAAAAAAGTACAAAAGCTTCAGCACGAAACTTCAATTGAAACAATTATTTGCTTTTGATATATTGTTTTTGGGGAAATGAAGCTGTTAACAGATATTGTTGCTAAATTATTAGACTCGAAATTGGAATAGTTTGATTATGGATCTTAAACTAACACATTTTGGGAGCTCGTAAATTAAATGTTATTGAAATAAATGTATTTATTTATTTGTTTGAAAGTTATATACACTCTTGGCTTGGGCATGGGTTGGGTTTGATAACTGAGAAGCTTCCGGATGTAGGTTTAACCTTGGGCCCCACAAATAGTTATGCGTACTCGATGATGAATGCTTAGCCTTGGGAGAAGCGCGGAAAATGAATGAAACGCGCCCACATATCATGCCACTTTCCCGACACTTTCCCCGCGCCAGTTTCTTTGGGCCTTCTCCCCGATTTTTCCCTTATCCTTTGGTGTTGGCCATAATGACCAGGACAACAATGAAAAGGAGAAGACAGCGACGGACGGCATGATAATGACGTTGATCAACGCACACACCCAGCCAACGTCCATTTGTCTAAGCCCCACCTGCACACACACTCTCTGGCGTCCCCGCCTGGAAAATTCCACCCCACACTTAAAAAATTACTAGTCAAGGCCAAGGAGTGCTGGATTTTTATTTAATTTAAAAATATAAATTTTCAAGAAGAAATTTGCTTTAAATATTAATTATATTTAAAAATAAAATCCTATATGAATATTTAATAATTCTTGATTTAACCTATTTTAATTTAAAATACCCAATTATTATTTTAAAACCTTTTCTCTCTCTGCACGTCTTCAAAGTTGTGTTTTGTGCGTTGTCTGACTGAAAGGAAAAACCTTTTCCAAGCACACCTCTCGCCATGGAAATGCCACACCTCCTCCCCACGCACACACACATATACATACATATATACATTTATATATCTAAATATATATATATATATATATGTATATGCCACGCCCACATTCAAGTCAGTTGGCTTGGCGCGTCAGCAGCTACAAAATATTTACAATGAAAAATGTCAGCAGGTATTTATTTTTATGGCCCAACATTCGTCAGTCTTATTGTTAGTTGAGTCGCCTCTTGGTGGCGATGTGGGTGAGGTGAGGGGGCTTTTCCTCCGCGTTTTCCCGGGCAGAAGAGGTGGTGTGTATTTCGTGGAAAAGCTTGCTCGCAAAGGCTAAGCCCGCCTTTTATGGGTTATCCATCAGCGGAAAAGCGTTTTCGCTTTCGGTTCTAGAAATTGGGAGTTAATAAAAATAAATTAAAAATAAATTAAAATAATATAAAATAATTTGAGAAAATTGTATATATATTTATATTTTTATTATTCCATTCGATGTCTTTTAAAATATATAAATTTAAGCCTAAGATTGTGTTATTCCTTTGTTAACTATGGGTTAGAGTCATCCAATTTTGATTAAACTTATACGAACTTCCATTAATGTATTTAAATATTCTTAAAAAATAATAAATGCATCGTTTTTCTTGTAAACTTTAATACTTTGCAAAGGCATTAAAAATAATTAAACATTACTTTAATAGATCGTTTATATTTAAAGAATAAACTAATATAGTTTCTTCTTAATTTAGTTTCTTCTTAGAAACAACATAATTTCTTTTTAGAAAAAGTGCTCAAGAACATTTGTATTGGCCTAGACTTGTTTCGCCTTGACTTTGCCGCTCCCTTCTCTGCTTTTCTGCTTTTCCCCCACTTTTCCCGACGCCCTCCATTTTCCGCCTTCCCTCTGGGTGCTTAGCCACTTTTATGAATATTTATTCTGTCTCGCATATTAAAAATACAAGCCGTCCCCTCTGAACAAAATACACAAACAGCGGGCCAATGACTAATAGTTGTATATTTTATTAATATTTGTCTCGGCCGGGGACTGGGGTGGAGCTGGGATATTAGATAAGTCTTTGCATGCCTCGGACATTCGGGAAAAAGCTGAAAAGGAAAAGGTAACGGGGCGGATTCCTCCGGAAAAGCAGGCAACACATTTTTGCGTGCGTGGCAATGAAAAAGAAGGGGTATCCAAGCCACACACCAACACAGGGAGAGGGAGAGCGCCCGAAAATGCTGCCACATGTTTTTTTTATGCCACTTCCGCTTTTATTTTGCTTTTTTTATTTATTTTTATATTTATTTCGGATCCCAACTGGACGTTTTGCGCCCCACGGAATCCACAAACACACGGAACTGTCAACGCTGCTGTCGTCTGACTTTCCAAACAACATTTTGTTTTCTCATTAGACAGTTTTTCCCCTTTTTTCTCTTCGCTTTTTTTGTTAACCCTTTGTTTTTCTTTCACTCGGAGCTGGAAGCTGGGAGCTGGGAGCTCTTCATAATTGTCAGCCCTCCAGAAGGCATCCAATAAAAGTCCAGCTCCGGCTTCAGTTCCAAAACCAAACCGCATTTCCGCATGTGACTTGAAGGCCGCTACGCGCTTTTTTCCCCGAAAGCAACTTGGGTCCTGGCTGTTATTATGATACAAGCCAGACATGTGTGATTTATGTGGAAGGATTGTAGGGGTATGATGAGCGGGTAGACATACTTTTTATATATAAATAAATATATTAAAGATTAAGAAAAATAAATATAGATATATTTCTGTCTAAATATAATTTCTTAACATATTTTTATATATTTTACTTTATTTGTAAGAGTAAGAAACCAGATTTTTCCTAGAAATTTTTAACTTTTACAGGGAAATTCTTAGAACAAAAACCCAAATGCTCAATAGTGTACAAAAAAACCGGAAAAGGGTTGATTCCAAGGGGGGAAAATCCTAAGGGTTTCTTTGGGTTAGGTTAGTTTTTTGGCCAGGCTCTTCTACGTGTTGATTTGCGGCGCCTGATGTTGTGTCTCGTTTTTCCAAACATTTTTTTCTGCCTCTTGCGAGCATGTTTTATTACTCCGTCGAAATGAAAATATAAAATCGTAGGAAAATCGGGGAAAATCGGGCATATAGGGGAGAAAGTACTGAAGTGTGGGGCTTTCCCTCGCCCCACTTGTTCCGGCTGATTTGGTCGAGCGCTAATTTAATGACATTAAGCTGGTTCCGATTTGGTTTCCTTTCTGTTTCGGCCTCGGCCTCGGCTCGGCTCGGTTTGGTTTGGTTTTTTGCCCACTTTCCACCGAATTTTCCAGCCCCCCTCCCGCCGCAGCTATTCGTTTTCTAGTTTTTCGCTCAACTTGTAATTTGGCACAGCTGCAGTTTGGCGATGGCCAACATTGAATAAATAGCAATTTCTATGCAATGTTTTTCTGCAATTTAAACTTTATTTTCATTTATGGCTGCCACTTCACCCGCAAGGCGGCGAGCACAGGGGTTTGAATTTCACTTTTTTTATGCCATTCCACAATTTCCCTCTCACATCTCCTTCTTTATTATTATTATATTATTTTTTAACATTTTTTTTCAAATACATATTTCACATTTATGTTGCACTTTGGCTCGGTCGGTGGTGACAATATCCAAGGAATTGGATTATCAAAGGGATGAGCTTAAGTGGCACTCACTGGGAATATATTAGTTTAGGAATTATATTCCGAGGGGGCTTCAAGTTACTTTATAATTGAAATATATGTGTTATAAAATTAGGGAAAAACGAAAGGGTATTGATGTATCATTTTATATTATAATTAATTTTGGATATTACAAATTTGATAGATATTTAATTATGTTAGAAATAAATCAATAAAACCCGCCTTAAGAACTCTTTTCTTAGCTCTTCTCTCAATTTTTTGGATTCAAGTATCCCTCGTAATCTCATGGCCCAATTGATATGTCTCAGTTGGCGCTTAGTCACAGAATTTAGCCTCCTTGATGGTCGAAAACTTCCTGCCATATCCCATTAGCTCTCCCCACCCAACCGCCTGTCTTAACCCCGAGGTTTGCGGCAAAGTTTCTCCTTTAACCCAAACTTATTAAATGCGACCTAGGACAAGGCTAAGAGACGAGAATGAAAAGCTGGATAAACGGAGGTAAGGAGGCAGACGCTTTGGCATAGTTTTGCACGTGTAACGGTAAAGGGCAGTCAGACGAAAGGCCTCCCCCGTTTTCGCTCAGTGTGTGTGGGTGCGAGTGTGCTTTTCTCATTTGCTTTTTATTACAAATTTCTTCATGACGACGGCAGAAAGAGGAGACTGGGAGCTGAATGTGTTTTCTTTTTCGTCCAGGACCCCTTTCTCCCCTCCAGCTCCAATATATTTTTCTAGTGTCAAAAGAAGGCCAAAATAAATAGCCGGCAAAAAAAAGAAGAGAAATAAAGGAAAATCATTGCAATAGGAAATGAAAATGTTGCGGGTAAAAGGCGAAAGGTGCGGGCGCTGGAAAATCAATAGGAAGCATCGGGAGGATATTTAAGCAGGATATTTAATATGTACATGCAACTGCGACGGCATTCTCTTCGCCCAAATATGATTTTTATCCTGTATTTTTCGTCATTTCGGTGGCTTAGACGAAGCCACTTAAGCCACCTTCAATTTGATATCAATAATGGCCAAAGGAGCTGGAACCAGACAGAGAATGTTCTGTTCTTATTGATAAAAATATTGTAAAAAAATATTAATTTATTAGTTATGACGTTTATAATTATATCATTACATTATCTAATGATTTATCAAGTAATGTATTGGTAGGATCGAGGTCTAGTTTATTTCCTTTTTTAATCTTTTTAATAAATTTTAAACTCTTTGGGAGTTCATCTTCAGTGCACCTTTTCTATTTTTGTTATCTATTTAAAAATTCCAAATCAATAGTATTTAGTTCGCTGTTGCACTTTTCTTTCTGTGTACCTTCGCCCCTGGCAATTTCTAACGTCTGTTGCTGAGTTTCTAGCATTCCTTGTCTGTGTTTTCTTCTTCCTTTACATTTTTTGTATCTTTAAGAACGCTTTCTCTCTGTCTCCCTCAAACTTCCTATAACCATTTCTTGCCCCTTCTTCCACACAAGCCATTTCAACTTCAACTCGCACTATTTATCTTGTTAGCGGAAATCTATTGAAAATGTTGATGTCCTTTGTTGTTATGGGTGGGCCCTATGTGTGTGTGTGTGAGTGTGTGGCATCCAAAATATATATTTAATGTATACATATTTACTCCTGTGCGGGTTGCCATTTTCAATATGCTTTGAGTGCTCAAGTTTCTACAGTTTTGAGAGCATTTCTTTGGTGGCGTCAAGAGTTCAAAAGTTCAATTGGAATGTTCAAGAATTTCTTGAAAGGCCATTAAGGAAGGGAAATTAAATATTGTATAATAATTATTTATAAGAGACATTGATTAATTAAAATAGATCTTTAAGGTTGTTAATATTTTTAAGTTAGTTACCTTGAGACAGGATATATAGATATCAATCTCTTATCCTTTTTCCCCATAACTATTTTTCCTAGAATAAACATTTCTTTGATTATTTCCCTTAGTTGCACGATTAATATTTATGAGTGCCTCTACATAAGTACACTCCAATCGCTCTACCGATATTTATCGCCAGTAATCGCTCTCCATTCCCCCCCAGGAATTATCTCCGGCAAACAAAATCAATAAAGTGAGCAGCAAAGCCGGGGTTTCTTTACCTTTTAACTGTCGCCGCCAGGTGAACGAGCGACAGGAGCGACTGAGGGGTGAGAGTTCAGTGGAGTGCTTTCAATTATTTTGCAATTGCGCTTTTTGCGGCATGCGGTCGTAATGGTAAAACTCTTTGCCATAACGGTTAACGGTCTTTGGCCCAAACCAACCCCATCGAAGTTGGGGCGCGCGTTTCAAAACTGCTGCTAACCTAGAAAAAAATAATATAGACCCAAACCCCAAGCCCCAAACCCCGAGCGGTGGCAACAACATGTTATTGTCATAATGTATGCTAGCTGCTCCTTTTCCAGCCCATTGCTCGCTACACCTACACTGGGGTGAATGAGGGGTGAGTTCAAGGTTCAGTGACTTCTGGAAACTTTTGGGATAAATTTGGGATATTTTTTTATAATTCCCAAGTGGTGATTTTGAGGGAGAGAAACAGGGAGAATATCCAGTTTTTTATTTATAATGCTTTTTCTTAATTGCTTGTAATTCCCAATTACTTTTTCAGAAGTCTTGAAATCTTTGTTTGTTTTAAGAGCTTGTAATTCCCATGTTCTATTTTAGGAAATTCCTTTTTCTGTAATTGTCAAGTTCTTTTTCAAGAGGCTGTTAAACTTTGCTTAATTGGAAATGCTTGTAATTCCCAAGTACTTATTCAGAGGACTTTAAATGAAATGCTTGCAATTCCCAACTATTTTTCTGTATGCTTATAGCTCTTGCTCTCTTTTTTGCATTATAAACTTGATCTTTTTTCGACCAGTGTACATTTGCAACCCTTTATTGCGGGCTCCCACTCCGCCAATTGTTGACTTTTTAGCGTTTTGTCTTCGCTTTCATTTGATGTGGCCTCGCTAACCCTTCGACTCACGCTCCCGGCCACTCCATCTGCTCCTTTCTCCGTGCTCCGTTCTCCGTTCTCCTTTCTCCTCTCTTACTCTCTTTGTCTCCTTCCCCCAAAAATTCGCCCCAGCCCCCGTTTGACTTCAACCATAATGTTGGCAACTTTATTTGCGGTTTTGTGTGACTGTAAATTACGCAAACAGACGCGCAAATGAAACATATGTAACAAAATGTCTCCTCTGTATATATAACTCTCCCGATTCCCCTCGTTCCCCGCGTTCGCTCTGTGCGAGTTTTGTGACTGCCAAGGCATAATAAATTATTAAGCAAAACTGCGAGTGTTCGGTGCTCAGTGTTCATGGCAAATGCCAATGCCAAAATGTTTCACACACTCGACAAGGAGGTACTGCACGTTAGACCCCCCATTCGCATTCGGTGCTGTCCGATCCCAACCCCTTTTTTGCCATGGGCCCCCTTTTGACATGGCCTACATGGCGTATGCGTAATTTTGTTTTATTTGCCGCCTTTTGTTTCTCTCGCCTCAGTGTGTGTGTGAGTGTATGTTTCTTTGTATTATTTATGCATAGGACGCATGGAAGATTGCAATTGGTTTCTGGTATACATATGCCCGTATACACCAAATACAATTTATCTAGCCAGACAAAACCAGCACAAACAAAATGCTTAATAAAAATAAAGAGCAACATGGGAAGATTGAATCGAATATTCTATTTTGTAAAATAAAGAAACAAGAAAGTATTCACCTAGAAAACAATCAACATCCTAGAGAAATAATCGTTACAATTGTAAGTAAATCAAACGAATAAAATCGATAAGAAAAGAGGTTTGTATATATTTGTGATGTAAGCATGCATGGGAAATTAAAGATTGTAGTTGTTGGAGGATGTTTAATATTTTGTTTAAAATAATAGGGCCTTTATATCTTTGGAAATAAGTTTATGGTTAAATAATTTAAATTAATTCATAATAAAAATGTAGCAAGGTGTTTAAGGGGTTCAAGGTTCAATCATGGCTTCATTTATTGAAGAACTGTTGAAAAATTCGGAATTATTCTATATATTAACGATTGGTAATTATTTACTTATTAATTTCTGTCCAATTGAATAAAGAAACCTGTCAAGTTCATGGATAAATTATGCGTATATAAAATTTATTTTATTAATAATATTATTTATACCATTGTTAAATTAATCGTTAGATCGTTGTAGAGATTATCGGTTATTAGTTTAATTCCTTGCTTTGTAATTTAAAAAATGTCGCTTAAAAGGTTCATGGATAAATAATGGCTTTATTTATCGAAGAAGTGTGGACAAATTCGATATAAATCTATCGATTAACCATTGTTTTTCATTGCTAAAATTTTGTAACAAACTTCAGAAGTGAATGGTTAAATCATGGCTTTATTTATCGAAGAATTATTAGCAACTTCGTAAGGATTCTATCGATTGAACACTAGTAAAGCCATTGATAGGTCGTTGTAGAATATATTGGGTAATAATTTCTTGCCTTTTTATTTAAAAAATGTAAAAGGAAACTTTAAAAGTTAATGCATTATTTTTGCCATAAATTAATCGCCAAGTTATTGACAAATTCAAAGTGATTCCATGGATTAACCACGGCCAAAAAAATCGATAAACTATTGTGTAATATATGGATGATTAGTGATTAATTCCTTCCATTATCAATGCCAAAATTCCCAAAGTCACTGAATTCGACAAGCCTGAAATGCTTTATGGCCCGATGCAAATTTTCTTGCAAGACGCCGGCTTTTGTTGTCCTGCAAGCCACTAGCCCGACAGCGTCCATCAGTGCTCGGTGCTAGCCGGAAGGTAAAAGCCTCTCCAATCGAATCCATGTCTGGCATAGATATGTCAGGACAATGAAGAGTCATGCCCCGCAGACGAAGCGGCGCCAACCCCTTTGGCTGCTTCGGCTGTCCTCCGCCTTGGCCAATCCCTCATAAATTCCACTATATGCCATCATCTTGGGTCGGCATATGACACTTGCCCCCGCTCCCGCTCCCGCTCCCGCTCCCGGCCAGCAAGTGCCAGCGGCTGCCAATCGATGTATCGATTGGTCATAATGGTTGTTTGCCAGGGCTTCCCCTTCGGTCTATTGCCTAATAATGAGGGAAAAGCCGAAAAAAAGAGGCGAAATAAAATACATTCTGTTGATATTGATAATGACGCTGATGTTTTTGGTCATTTGCGAGTGGTCACCCACCCTCCGACCCTCCGCAGCTAATTAGTGGTTCACTTTTCCAAACGCCTTTGCCCTGGGAAAGTCTTTCGTTCCACGCCCTCCTTGAGGCCCGTCCAACTATCGCAAAGTAAGTGAAAAATTTCCTGGCAATTTGCATAGTTGATGACAATTTTCGTCTCTTTGCCTTTGCCCAGTGCCAGTGACAGTGCCGGTGCCAGTGCCTTTGCCTTTGCCTTGGCCGCACTGACAACTTGGCGAGTTAGTCAACTTAAGTAGTTACTCTTGTTGCCGTTTGTCCGCGCTGTTTTTGTTATTGCCGTTTTTGTTGACGACTTCTGGCCAACTTATTATTGGTTTGATTGTCGCAAATTGCCTGGCCCGCCAGCGGTTCGACAGACACCAGCACTTATGGCCTTTGAAAGGAGTTCGGGGTGGTTTTTAAAATGATTTCAATAATAAATTCAATACAAAACGCTGACATTTTCTGTTGCATTCGTTTTTTACTTGAAATACAATTATTTCACTTAGCAAATAAACATTATTTGATTAATTTGAGCTTAAAAAAACACATGTAAATGCGTTTTCAGATGTCACATTGTGATAAAGCCATTGGGTTTTTTTTTTAGATTATTTTTTTGGCTCGTAATACCTTTCATGCTGTTGTCAATGCGCAATTTGCCATTTCAAGTGACGCACCCAAGGTCGGTCAAAACAGCAGCAGTTTCAATAGCAGCTACTTCAGGGGAAAATCCTGTGGAAATCTGACCGGGAGCGGGGCGGGGCAGGGGCAGGGGCAAGCATTTCAATCTTTGAGTGACAGCTCAGCATAATCCGCGATTGGCACAAAAAAGTCTGCTGAAGACAAGTGGAAAATCCATTTTGACAACTGCAACGCCAGCATCGGCAACATTAAATTTTTGTAGCAACAAAAAAATTACGTAAAGAAAAAAAGGAAAAAACTATTTAAGCTCTTAGCTATTATGAATTTTTATATTAATATAAAAGCACCGCTCAGAGACCTTTTTTTAGACTTGAATGCAAAATGGCAAGTAAATAGCCGAGCCATAAAAATTAGGAAGAGCTTCCAAATGAGAGGAGCCACAGCCCACAGCCCCGGACAGAATCAATAAGTGCGAGGCGGCGGCGGCGAGTATCTGCCGCATCACGTAAGATGGCAGTTTGTGCAGCAGCAACACCTTGCAGCAAGGCAGTAACATAAAAAAAAAAAACAGAAGAGGCAGCAGCAACAGCAACACGGCCAACGGCAGCAAAACGCAATGACATTTTAATCGACAAGCGTCAGTGGCCCCTCCGCGGAATCCTGTCCCATAATATGTAATAGCGTTCTAGTCACCATTGACAGCTTTCCAGAGGCACTCCGACTCCGAGTGGCAGAGGCAGAGCCTCAACAGGGGCCTCGCCCTCAACAGTTGTCTAAAAAGTCGGCATCGGCAGCGGCATTGGTTTTTCAGCGTTGGCATTTTTTTTTTTTGCTGTTTTGCTGTTCCCCTTTTCATATTTCGGTTGCAGGTTGCAAGTTGCTAGTTGCAGGTAGCAGGTAGTGGCAGTGGCAGTGGACCCTCCAGGACAACCGCAACAGCAACAGCATCGCCAGCATTCGTGTCGTCATCATCATCATCATCGACTTGTGCAGCATCAGTGCCTCGTCAAAACGTCAATCGGTGTAATCAAGCGTTAAGTGATTCTGCGGAAGCGCAGCGAGGCCTTTACTTTGCTCAGGGCACTGAGAAAAAAAAACTACACAAAAACTAGTAAGAATTTAGACATAAACCAAGATATGTCACACCGAACGCACGATTATTTATTATTATTTAAGTGTCATGTTTGTGCATGGCTAAGGTTATCGATATTAGGCAATATATAAAAAAATGCATATCGATAATAAATAAATTTTTTTATTTTTTTAAATATTTATTTTATGAGCTATTTTTGCGCATGGCCAAAGTCTTCGATATGGAGCGATAAGCTATCGAATTTCTACTATATTTGACACATTACGTGTCATGCTTTTGCATAGTTATCGATATTAAACAATATATGAAGATATGTATATCGATAATCTATTGATTTTTTAATTATATATTTTTTTTTAAATATTAGTTTTATAAACTATGCTTGTGCATCTATATTGAGCGATATATAAAAATAGGTATATCGATAAGCTATCGAATTTCTGATATATTTTACATTTACTGGTCATGTTTGTACATGGCATAGGCTATCGATATTAAACAATATAAGCAAATATGTATACCGATAATCTATTGATATGGACTATGTTTGTGCTTCTATATTGAGCGATATATAAAAATACGTATATCGATAAGATAACGAATTTCTGATATATTGCTTTTACTTGTAACATTTAAGCTTATCATCCCAGATTCTTCTGTAAAGAATCCTAATATTAAATGCCGACCCAGTGCTTAGCTTTAGATATTGGCTTTAACATAAATACTTCAGGAGATGTTCGATATATTCGATAAATTAATTACGAATTTCTTTGGCATTTTAGACTTTAAATTTATAGTTAGTAGCACGAGCTCTGTTCCAAAAATATTATTTCAAACTCAACCTCTCTCCAAATGAAGTCTGTAATTATTTCTTCCAGTGCAGAGACAAGAGGGTCCACTGCACAACTTGCGACTAAGTTAACTTAACCCCCGTGAACCGACGGGTGGACAGGGACAGCTGCTGCCAAAGGGGTCTTAAGCCAGGGGGCAAAACTCTGTCAGTTGGCGAAACAGAGACAGGCTCCCTCTCAGTCTCCCCTCGAAGCGCTTTTTCAGGCAAGAGCGACAGAAACAGAAACATTTAAATCAAATAAACCATATTTCCCTACACATAAATTATTTATGGAAACTTGAGATTTAATTTAAGCATTTTGTTTGGCAGCTCAACAGATTTCATTTCGATAAAAGGCAACATAAATCAGTTTAGAACTATGAAAGTGAAGAAAAATAAATACAAACTTGGTACTATTTGGTATTTTTAACATGGAAAATATTGTGCCTAAGTTATTCCTAAGTAAACCCCGTGAAGCACTACAAAATTCCCTTAAAAATCCATCGATTAAAATTAAGCAATAAATAGCGAAAGATGAGACTGAAAATAAAGTAATATGCTGTCGCCGGGAAGGCGGAGGTTAAATGCTTGTTAATTCCCCAATGGCCTCTCTATGACATTTCAATTAAACGAGCATAATGAGAATGCCCAGGCCCGGCGTAGAACCTGCAGCCCGGCTGCATCGGCAGCAGGCGGTCAATGATTAATGGGCCAAATGCGAGATCTGCAGCGAACTGCGAAAGTGTTGACTGCCTGGCCGTTGTCCATCTCCGGGGATCCGGGAATCTGGGGATCCTGCATGCATGCACACAGCTTGCAGGATGCCGGGCATCCATAATTTGCCTATCCGAGGGTGCGGTGAGTCGCCGAAGGGCGGGGCAGCTGCTCGCTTATCACAGCCGAACGATCGGGACGGGAATCAAGGCGACGCTCTGGATAACCAGTTTGCCAAGGAGACCACACTGTCACAAATCAATCTTTTGCTCTCTTTATTTATCTGCTTTCTTGGGATTTTGTTCATAAATATTTCTACCCTAAAACCCGCTCTCTTTTTCTTTCTGTGTGTTGAGATGTCAGAATACCTGAGCAATGTTTTCGCGGCTTATTACGCGCGATCGACTCGGACTTGGACCGTGTGTTGTCCAGTGTAAGGCAGCCACCTGTGCGCGAGCAAAAAAATACGAGGAGAAGCACAAAATCAGACCGAAAAGCAAAGCTCGTTATGTTTGGTTTGGTTTTCTCGCAGCAGTGCAAGGGGGCAAGGAGCTGGACCCCATTCAGACAGGCATTGAACCAGTTTCCAGATGGATGGATGGATGACCAGATCCACAGAAACAGAAAGAGTCCAAGACTCGAAGCCAAACACCGCCAAAGTGGAGCAGTCAAGCAGGCTTTGAAATGCCGCTCAGGTTGGCCCAGGCAGTGCTGCGAGGATATATATATTATATTTTATATTAAATTTACTAAAGTAAATAAGTTTTTAATATTTATATCAGTTATTTAAATATATTTTTATTTAATTTATACCTAATTTCTATTCAGATTTTCCTGATTGCCAAAAATTTGGTTATTTAGTAATTTTAATATTTATTTTTAATACAATTTAGACCTTTTTTAGACCTTTTTTAGACCTTCTTTAGACCCTTTTTAGACCTAAAAATTACATTACTTACTTAATTCCCTTAAAAATCCCTAAAATAAGTCCTTGCTCATCACTGATTCGACACAAGTTCGATGCCAGGGGCCAGGATGCTCCTCACGCAGCGCGGACTGCAGCCAGGCCAGATTCTGGAGATCTGAATGGGGGAAAAAACTGGATGCGTCGTCGTCTTCGTCGTCTGGGGAGCGGAGATTAAGCCCGGCTCCCCATTAGACTGAGACCTGTGACCACCTGGCGCTCTCGGCCAATCGGAGAAGAGCCTGGTAAATTAGTGGGACCGGGACCCGATCGGGACCCCTGTGCTAAGGCAGTTGTCGATTTGAAATGCGAACCGCTTTGCCTTATTTTTAATATGCGTAAATGTAAACTTTTACGATCCGAACCCGAACCCGGTCCATATATGTGGGGTGTCTATGGGCGGTGATTTCCTTCGCCGCTTGTGTTGCATTTAATTCCATCTCAACTGGCTTTTCCTATGTCTTTTTCTCTTTGCTTCTCTCTTTTTTGGGCGGTCCGCGGACACTTGTGCACTTAAGTGATTTAGTGTAAATGATTGTGGCAAAGCGGCCCCGTCTTGGCCTGGCTAAAATGTGAAATTTTCATTGTAATTGACAAGGCTCCTTCACATTCGGGCAGGTGGATTAGGCCCCAGTTTCCCAGTGGGATAAGTGGAGTGGCTAATAGATGCTGGGCTAGCACGCTTGTGCCCTGCGATCGCTAACTTGCTTTTGGGGCGGAGGAAACTTGAATTTAATTTCGATATCTCTGGACTAAATCTTCGCTCTTACCTGAGGGATGGTATTTGATTTTTACGGAATAGTCAAGGTTAAAAATAAGTATAACTCTCTTATAGGTTGGCCCTATTGAGTATTTGTAATTTATTTGAGAGGAAAACCCTCCTTCTGGCCTTTAAGCGTGAATTTGTTGCAAAGAGTGCTCTTAAAATTCTCAAGTACGAATTCAGCAACACACTAGTGAGGCCAATCGCCTGCAAAATAGGTACTGATGAAGCTCCTTTCTGTTTTTTACCCTTACAAATATTCCCCTTTCGATTTATAGGGATTAAAATCACCCAACAAGACCTCGACTCGGGAATAAGCTCATATAAATTATAAAAATCAAATAAGTGATAAAACTATATTAGTTAGCATTTAATTAATAACTCGGACCAGTACAGCAGTCAGTTACCACAAGACTCCGCGTTGCTGGGTTCTACAAAAGCCACTAGAAAATATATATAGTTGACCGATCTGGAGCCGGTACGCCCACGTTTTCCAGCCTTAGCTTATCAATGTGTTTTCAACACTAAACGCTCGGAAAAACCAGTTGGACGTGGTTGTGCAACAAATTAGAGTGGAAACAAAAAAAAATAAAAATGAAAACCAGTCGAGTGACAGCGTTTTGTCCACGAGATGAGGCCGCAGAAGATGCTTTTTTATTATTATTATTTTCGGTTCGGTTTGGTTTTGGGGTCTCGTCTCTTACTCGTTGAATTTATGTGCGCGTTCTAATTTTAATTGCCAATTTGTGGGCATAATTTGTCCATAAACCTTAATTAACGACGAGAGACAACACAGCCGCCCGGCCGGCCGGCCAGCCGAAAGATGTCAAAATAAAACAAACACCTCAACAGCCTCGACTTTGTTTTCGTTTTTTTTTTTTCTTTTGAGGGGAAGCCTGACCCCGTATTTACCTATCTTTTCATCCGAACCCATCTATTTGCATCCAAATTAAGTGAAACACTGGCTTGGAAAATGCTTGGAACGGGGCTGGCGATGCTGAGAGGGGAAAATAAGAAAATAGGAGGACTTGAGGTGAGGGAAATAGTCTCAGAGAAAGTGGGATATATGCATGTCCTTCTCTTATATTTTAGCCAAATATATGTATAGTACTTATGCTTTATTTCTGAATTTTTAAATAAAGTAAATATAAAATAGATTCAAGTTTTATTATTCCTCACTTAACAGATTTAACTATTTATTGCTAAAGATTTTCCTGTAAGAACTGGCAGAAACCACAAAATAGAATAAAATAAATACCCAAAAAACCTTAAAATATGGAGCGGTCGCACGTTTCGACCGAAACCATTAAAAAACCAACAAAAAACGGAAAATAACATCGAAATAAGAATAGAAATAATACAAACAGAAACGACAACGACAGGGTTTTGACTTTTGATCGGTGCTGAACGCTTTTTGAATTTGATTTGATTTTGTTATACCCTTGCAGAGGGTATTATAATTTTGCCATGATATTTGCAACGCAGTGAAGGAGGCATCTCAGACCCCATAAAGTATATATATTCTTGATCAGCATCACCAGCCGAGTCGATCTAGCCATGTCCGTCTGTCTGTCTGTCCGTCTGTCTGTCCGTCTGTCTGTCCGTCTGTCTGTCTGTCTGTCGGTTTCTACGCGAACTAGTCTCTCAGTTTTTGAGCTATCGGGCTGAAATTTTCAGCATAGTCTTATTTCTTATTTATTAGCACGCAGTACATATGTCGGAACGGCCGAAATCGGACCACTATATCCTATAGCTGCCATAGGAATGATGGCGAAATTAATGTACAAAAATTTTTAATTTCTCTGTTTTTCAACGAATTTCTATAAATTTCGAGATATAGTCGTTTTTATAGTTCTAGAATTACGGTTTTAATTTCATTAAGATCGGACAACTATATCATATAGCTGCCATAGAAGGGATCGGTCGATTTATATGAAAATGTAAAATTCTACATGTAAAATGTAAAATTTACAAAATTTACATAATTTGACATTTTTTTTTACATTACCAAATTGGATCGATTTTCAATGATCCAATTGCTGACTGCAAGGGTATATAAACTTCGGTTTACCGAAGTTAGCTTTCTTTCTCGTTCATCGTTTGTTTTTGGTCATTTCTATTTAAATTTGATTTCTCGTTTTATTGCATTTCGTTTTACGTTTACGTTTACAACGGAGCCCGGCCAATAAAAATTAACAAAATAAAAGTCGTAGAGATGTCGGGTATCGCAAGGGCGAGTTCTGACTCATTAAAAATTCCCCAAGAGCTTGCATAAAATTTGCATTTGAAGAGCGGCGACTCTGGGGAATAGTAAACACCTTATAAGCCTAATGTAATCCCATTTCGGACCGTTGAAATGTGTCTTTAAATCAATTTGTTATCGTAATATATGGCCAAATGCTGTCATATCGTTCCCAGTTCCCGCATTCATATCTCTCAATCGAATTCTAGATTGTTACCAATTTTTTTTGGTATCTTGGTAGCCAAAAATCATCCGTGTGATTGGCTTGGGAAAAGCCGCAGCAAGTCAACGACCTCTCACGGATATATCGATTGAGTTTTTAACGTTACGATCGTTTTTAAGGCCTCCGAGATTCGCTTTTATGATCACTGAAGCCTCGTGAGGAAACAATGATCACCGCTGTCTTAGTTGACCTCAAAAGATAAATATAAATCTGGGTAACAAGAGATTAGAACTTGTTTACGAACGTTTTTTATGACATTTACCATAAGATCGCAGCCAGCCCGGGGCAAATATGACTTAATTAAGCCCCAAAGCCTTTGCGTTGTGGGGATTGGTTATTATTTAAAGTCCATAAAGCATATTTATTTGAAGCCAAACCCAAAGTAGAATTCGCCGACTCGACTTCTTAACGATTTACCATTAAATATACAGAAATCATTTTCACTTCAACTGCCAAAGTTCAAAACTACATAACCAAAGATTTCAAGGAAAAATGAGTTTTCTTTCAGAGCCTGGCCGAAACCAGGCATTATCAACGACAGACTGATGATCCATAATAAATGGCATTAAGGCAGAGAGAGAAAGAGACGAAAAGGAAAACGTTTCAACAGCTAATTGGAACTGGGTCTTTGCATATATTCTAATTGCTATTCAATTTCCCAAAGACGATTTTTCAATTGTTTTAATGCCTCCATGATTGATACGCCTAATTGCTGCCTAGGTGCGCCCCAAGAAAGGCAAGTGCAGCGGATCGGGGGAAGGGATACGACCAGATACGATACTCGAAGATATACTCTATACTATATAGAGGCCCAGAGAATCAAATTGCAAAACGGCAGCCAACTGGGCAAGCGAAACACGTTTCAAAACCTCACATTTTGCTTGCGTCATTAAAATGAGCCTGATTTATAGCCCCAGTTGAGTCCCAGGTTCAGGCCTAGTTCGGCACTGAGAAATAATATTGTAAATATAAAAAAAAGCATCCTTAGCAAAGCTCTTTATCATCTAGATATATTTTGTATCAATGAATAATTTCTTTGATTTTGTTTATTAAAATATAGACCAAGTGTAAGCCCTGCTTTAATTTTAATTTCTCATTTACAAACATATTTCTCAATTATTTGTTATTGTCAATCTTAGTTTGGCTGGACAATTTCTCTCTGTGCAGCTTCTGAATCAGGTCCAGGAGCAGTTGAAAATGCCCGCGTTTCCACACATTGGCCAATGGCTACCACTTGGGCAAAGACAGATCCAAAGACCGGGGCCCGAACGCACATTTTCCCATAGGCTTCGGCTTCAAGTAAACTATAACTATGACTATAACATCGAGGCGGACCCTCCCATCTGGTTCCCGGGCGCAGGGAGAGGGAGCCTGAGCCAGGAGCCGCTGTGGACGCGGCTTTCGAGGGGCAGCCGCCTGTTGCTCTCGATGTTGGGCTCGACGCTGCCAGTGCCAGTGCTGCCAACTCATCCCTTTTTCAGATAGAGATGCCCATTTTCCCGCACGAACTAGTTGGGAATTCCAGCAGCGATTTATGGTTCTCTGCTTCCATTATCATTGGGGAAAAGGCTTTATCAACTTAGCCAAGTTAGTGTTCGTGAGCTTGTAATTACAAGTCGTGAACAAATAAAAATCATACCTAAATATAAATGATGAGGAAAATATTAAATTATGCTTATTCAGCACTGCTGATTTAATTGAGAGTTCCTACAATACTTTCGGAAATTATCGTCTCATCGTTCAATATGTTTTGGAGTTACGATTAATTATTAGAAAAAAAACAAAAATAATTCAAAATAAAATAAGATATATTTGCTAAACTAATAAGGAGTTTCATCAGTATTTCCGGATGCTATCGTCTCATCGTTCAATATGTTTTTGGAGTTACGATTAATTATTAGAAAAAAAAAAACAAAAATAATTCAAAATAAAATAAGATATATTTGCTAAACTAATAAGGAGTTTCATCAGTATTTCCGGATGCTATCGTCTCATCGTTCAATATGTTTTGGAGTTACGATTAATTATTAGAAAAAAAAAAACCAAAAAATAATTCAAAATAAAATAAGATATATTTGCTAAACTAATAAGGAGTTTCATCAGTATTTCCGGATGCTATCGTCTCATCGTTCAATATGTTTTTGAAGATACAAATTAATTAATAAAAGTAAAAAAAATGAAAATAATACAAATAAAATAAGATATATTTGCTAAACTAATTAGGAGTTTCATCAGTATTTCCGGATGCTATCGTCTCATCGTTCAATATGTTTTGAAGATACAAATTAATTAATAAAGTAAAAAAAAATGAAAATAATACAAATAAAAAATGATATCTCTAGCTGAACTTGTTTGCTTCCTATTTTAAGAGCGCGAGTGAATTAATTATTAGAAGTCATAATAAAATAAAAATAAATTAAGATACAAATAATGAAAAAAAAATGAATAATTATTCTTTAGCAGCACTGTTGCTACTTGCTAGCTGGCAAGTTGCTCTGCCAATGTTGCTGTTGCTGCTGGCAGCGCAAATCAAAGTGCAATATGTTGACTACATTTGACTTCCCGGTAATTAGACGTGCATGCCAAAGCAACCACCGATGAGGATCAGGCGAGGATCGAGGCCAGGACGGAGAAGAAGAAGAAAGTCCAATGGCCAAGACAAAGCACAGTGGAGCAATTTTAATTAATAAATGGAGCTCTTGCGTGGTCACCAGCCGTAGTCGATCTGCACGAGTTGCAAACTAAACTGATAAATAGAAATCAATAAGGCAGGCATTAATTTTGATTAACGACCATGCCGAATTTGTACGAGGATAATGCAGAAAACTCAAATTAAAGTAAGAATCGATTAATAATAATAAAATAAAAAATAAAAATCAATAAGGCCAAGCTCAAAAAATGAAAAAAAATAAAGCAAGTTTAAGTCCGAAATCGATCTGACTAGCTCGACTTCTGCCTTGATACTGATTGAGGCCAAGATATTTTGTGGATGTAAAGCTTTTCAAATGTCACTTTTTTCCAGAGCCTACGCTGATGCATTTGCAAAATTTCGGTGTGACCATACTGGTAGTACCGCAAAAATCCCAACAATAAAATACAGAGTTGCTTTAAGAGCCTTATGATAACTCAAATTAGTAAACTGAGTTGGCTTTGTTTTAAAAAATGTAATCTATATACCTTTGGATTCATTATTATCACTTACAATTTAATTTTTATAATGTTTTGTTATATAGGTTATCCCTTCGGATATATAAAGTTATGGCTGTGCAGTGATTTAGGGCTTAAAAAATTAAGTTAAGAGATTAAGAAATTAAGAAGGGTTCCTTAAGGTTTTATAGACCGAATTTCTGAATTTTCTAGCCATTCTGGAACCACAGTCGCCATTGGCTTCGGCGTTGGCTGCCATTGATTAAGTGTTTCGGCCCGGGATCGGTTTGCTGCCTGCTGCCTGGTGCCTGGTGCCTGCGTTGCTTTGATGTGAAGTGCACCTGTTTTCTGTTTCAGTTTCTGAGTTGGCCAAGAGCGGGTGGGGAGGGGTCCAGGAGTTGGGCCAAGTCGAGCTGGCCAAACAGAGTCATAAAACGCCACGGCGGCCACGCGCACTCCGCAGCTTCCACAGCTTGTTACAACTGGTTGTGATTATATGGGTGTGGGGGCCCTACACTGCAAAAAACGATGCTTATTGTGCTTGTTTTCTGAAAGCCCATCTCTGGCCATATTTAAATATATTTTTTACAGTGCCCGCGCAGCCTTAGAATTGGCTGCAGATGGGCTGTGTTGTGTTCATCTAGCAACGCGCCGCGGGCTGGAAACCGGGGAAAACTCTGCGCAAAAGGGAGGAAACTCGGGGTAAAAGGTGGGGACCACCGAGGAGCGAGCGATCGTCGATTTGGTTGTCTGCTTGTTATTATTGATGCTGCTGGATGGGCAGGAATCGGGATCGGATCCGGGAATCAGGCATCAGAAATCGCCGCGCATAAATAACCCGCCTCATAATCAGGCGCTGCTGCCATTAGGTTTGTGTCCCAGCTAAGGCCAGCAGAAAAAGAGAGAGAGAGAGAGATAGAAAAAAACGAAGAAAAGCTGCTGCCACCAAATATGGAATCATATATATTGTAGCGCCAGCCGGTGTTGCAAGTTGCCGGTGCCAGTACTTGGTGGCTAGTGGCTAGTTGCCAGTTGCCAGTTGCCTGGCTGCTTTGGTTTTTGCAGCTGCCTCTTGTAGGAGGCGACAGGTGCAATTATGCGATGCTTTCGGCCTCGGCCGCGGCTCCGACTTGGTCTCTCCAGGACTCAGAGACCATAGACCTTAGACTTGAGGCGGCAATTTCCGCATACCGCACGCAACATTTGCACATCGCACATTGCCGCGAATTAGGAGTGCGGCGGCATCTTCATTTGCGGACCTACAAAACGCCAAGGGGCAGGTTCAGGGTCCGTCTGGTCAGGTTTAGGTTTGGGGGTTACTTTGGTTCAGTTTTTAATCAAAGATAAAATTTAATTCAATATATAAATTAAGAAGGATGCTCAAAAGCTGGAATTACTTGGAAGTTAATTGATTTACAAGCGATATTCGCATATAAAATATAGGAAACTGTGATTTATTGTTCCAGCACTTATATAAAACCGCAAATATTAATTTAAAATATTTGTTTAAATCTAACATTGAAGATATTATACCCAAAATAGTTTTTAAATTAATATCACTTTCTCTAAGAAGATAAGTAGCTTTCACTATTTAATATTTCACATGTTCAGAGTTACTTCTAACCTTCCGATTAATTAACTTTAATAAAAATCTCTTGTAATAATATTCATTAATTTCTTAGCATTCCATATTTCCACATTATGTTGCCTTCCTTTATGGCTTCCTCCGGTTAACCTCAAAGATGTGAGTTCTTATCTGTCATCCGTTTTCCAGCCATCTTTCTAATATATTCGCTATCAAGTTCTAATATCCGACCGCAAGGCTCCTGTTTGTCACACCTTCGACAGCTTCCAGCGTACTATATGTTCTGTATGTATTCGTCTTCCCTCTGCCGAAAGGATGGGTCCTCGATTCCGTGATTGTAGCAGCTTTTGATCGACTTGTCTCAAGTTACGCTTATCGATGTCTGCCGATCACGCGCCATGTTGGCACTTTTAATTATGTTGTTGTTGTTGGTACAAGTACACCGAAAAAAAATGCACTTTAATGTTTGTGAATAGAGAACCTAAAGCTCGAAATATCCGACTTTAAGTATGCTGCATTCTGAGCATTTATTATTCAAGATTCTAAACATTTTAAGCTTTTTCTTAATCAATTAAGTCATAAAACGAGAAAGAAAGCTATCTTCGGTAAACCGAAGTTTGTATACCCTTGCAGTCTGCAATTGGATCATTGAAATTCGATCCATTTTGGTAATGTTAAAAGAAAAATGTCAAATTATGTAAATTTTGTAAATTTTACATTTTACATGTAGAGTTTTTCATTTTCATATAAATCGACCGATTCCTTCTATGGCAGCTATATGATATAGTTGTCCGATCTTAATGAAATTAAAACCGTAATTCTAAAACTATAAAAAACGACTATATCTCAAAATTTATAGAAATTCGTTAAAAACAGAGAAGTTAAAATTTTTTTTACATTAATTTCCCCATCATTTCTATGGCAGCTATAAGATATAGTGGTCCGATTTCGGCCGTTCCGACATATATACTGCGTGCCAATGAAATAAGACTATGCTGAAAATTTCAGCCCGATAGCTCAAAAACTGAGAGACTAGTTCGCGTAGAAACCGACAGACGGACAGACGGACAGACGGACAGACGGACAGACGGACAGACGGACAGACAGACGGACATGGCTAGATCGACTCGGCTGGTGACGCTGATCAAGAATATATATACTTTATGGGGTCGGAGATGCCTCCTTCACTGCGTTGCAAACATCATGACAAAATTATTATACCCTCTGCAAGGGTATAATGAAATACCGAGTTTCCTTTTAAAAAGTTAAACTGTTTAAATATCTTATCTATCTAATAATTCCAAATATATTTTATTTAAATATATTTTTTTCTTAGTGCACATCTTCCCCAAATCACCTTCTCCTTATACCTTTGACTGTGGAATGTTGACGAACTGCTGTCGCAATTAATACGCATTTGCTGTCGTCGTTGTCGTTGTTGTCGTTGTCGCTGCAACTGAGACTTTTTAGCTATCTTGTGGGGTTCCCCTTGGCTCAGCCCCTGTCCCCTGTCCCCTGTCCCCGTATATCCCATAAGTTGTCAAAAGCATTCGCTATTTATAGACGTGGGGCTTTTGTCCCCACGTTCTGTCCCCACAAAACGCCAGAGAGCCACGAAAACAGTTGCAAACTGGTCCGTCTCCAGTCGCATGTCGCATGTCTCATGTTGCTCGTGTGCGCACGGCGTTGATGTTGCTGTTGCTGCTGTTGTTTCAGTTGCTGCCGTATTTTATTGCTTATGTTGTTGCTGCCGCTGTTGTTGATGTTGCTGCTTCTGCAACTGCTAATATTGCATGTTGCTGCTGCTGGTGCTGGTGCTGCTGCTACAGTTTTCGCAGTTACCTTCGAAGCTGCGTTTGCGGTTGATTATGTTGCTGCAGCTAATGCACTCCAAGAAATTTTCTTACGTTTTCTAACTATTACTAAATAGGTTTTATTATTTCCTAGTTTAATATTATTTCGATTTCTATTTATTTTCGTTTTTAATTCATTTTATTTAACTCTAGGTATCAGCAACTGTTAGTATTTTGAACTATGCCTTATCCCAAACGTATGTATTAATATCTTTCATTATTTCCCCTTCTATAAAATTCTCTAATTTCTTACTGTGTAAATACCAGTGCTGCCTTTGATTCATAATGTTGCTGCTTTGTTGCCGCTGCTGCTGCTGCTACTTTAATTCATAATGTTGATGCTGTTTCTGCTATAATTCCTTCTTTTCGCCGCTGCTGCTGGCTGGACCTCTTCGGTATTGGCCACATGAGTTGTTGTTTGCTCATATTGTTGCTGCCTTAACTCTTAATATTGCTGCTAATGTTGCTGTTGCACCTGGCGAATTTTTGTTTGATTTTGCTGTTGTTGCAAGTGTGGCAGCTACAACGATTGCTGGTGGCTGCTATTGCCTTTGTTTATGTTGCTGATTTGATTTTTTTTCAACTTGCGCTGATATTTATGATTTCTTATTTAATTCCATATTTTATTTAGATTAAACTAATTGCTGTTACCAAAGTGATTTCATTTACTGAAGTTGCTGATGTAATATTCAAATAAGACTCTCCAACAATTGCTTTTGTTCGTACTTATTGACGTTGCTGATTATAGCTGCTTGAGTTTCTTGGGACCTGTCGGCCTTTTGTCTCAAATGTTGTTGGTTTCCCTTCTGGCTGCAGATTAATGCCATATTCTTCCCCATTTCTGCCTTTGGTTCCCAAAGCTGCAGTTGGTATTGCACTTACTTCAGATATTGATATTGCTGCTGCTGTTGCTGCTTTTGCTGCTGCTGCTGCTTATGTTTCACTAGCAATTATTGCGGCTGCCGTTGCCGTTGCCGCTGCCGCTGCCGTTGTCATTATCTGTCGCCTCGTCCCACTCGGTTTCTTGGCATTCAGCATTCAGCTTTCTGTATTCTGCATTTTGTCGTTTTTCCCTTGATTCCAGTTTCTGCCTAACCTGTTGGGGCTGCGTTGCCAGTCGCCCGCCCTACGCCCATGTACTTAAAACCATCCAAAGAGAGACCCCCTTCCGCCTAACCGCATTCTGCCGGCATTATAATGAAATTATTTGTACTTTTTTGCTGCGTTTCAGCCGATGATGATGTTGCGTCTGTGTCTAGGAACAATTTCCACAGCTACTGCTTTACGTGGAAAGTCAGGGAAATGGGTTTTCTGTTCAATGGGCATAGAGGTGGGTCTTGGTGTGTGGAATTTGATGTGTCCACAGGGATGACTTCCTCTATTCTGCAGGTGGTAAGGGAGAGATTCAGGTGTTGAATTATTAGATGCTTTATATTTTTTTGTAATATAAATTTACTTTTATAAATTTATAACAGAAATTGTTGGTCGCTTCTTTGGCAGAGAATTAAAAATAAGTCTTTTAAAAGCATTACCTTTGTAAAGGATTTTTTTTATTTTATGCTGAATTCATTAAATTTGCATGCATTCCAAACGCAGGAAAAAGGAAGCCAAAGTTTCACATGAGGCTACATATACGCAAACCTGCAGCCAAACTTAGCGTTAAAGTTGTGAGATTTTCCATCAGACAAGTGGGACTAGTGTATAGGGTTTATATCCCCTCTTCCCATATCTTTTTCTTTATGCAACCCCCCGTTCGTTGATCCTGATAACTATTTTTCTGTAATATATATTAACATTTATAAATTTATACCAGAAATCGATAGTCGCTTCTTTGGCAGATAATTTAAAACAAATCTTTTAAAAGCATTACCTTTCTAAAGAATATTTTTTCATATATCTCTGGATTCAATGCACGAGAACTCATGAATTCTGCATGCATTCCAAGTACAGGAAAAAGGAAGTCACACTTTCACATGTGGCTTACATATATGCAAACCTGCAGACAAACTTAGCGTTAAAGTTGTGAGATTTTCCATCAGACAAGTGGGACTGGTGTATGGGGACTAAAACCCCCTTGCCATACACCTTTCTCTATGTAACCCCCCTCTGTTCGATTTTGTGCAATGTAATTATTTCAAACTGTCTCTGCTTCCGTCGAACGAATTTCCTCACATTTTTCTCTCTCCGCTTGCTCTCACCTCTCGTCATTTCCTTTTGGCATAAAGTTTTTCCTCAACGGGGAAAATTCGAAAGAGTGGCAGGGGGAGTTGGAGGGTAGTACACACACATTGGCAATTGAGCAATGAGGTTGCTGCCAAGAAGACTGGGCCAAAAAAAAAAAAGGAAAAACATAAAGAACACTTTTTAAGGAATATGCACTAAGAGGTGCAAGTATTATTAGTTTATGTCTCACAAAGTAAGTAGACTTTCGATCCAATTTCTAATGAGAATATTTTACTAAATAAGAGAAGACGTGGAGAAAAACGTGAAAATTGCCTGTAAGTAATGCATATATGGGTGATATATTTTTGCCGAGTGTAGGTGAGGGAACACCGAATGCTTTTGGCTTCGATTTCAATGCAAAATCAATAAGTTCGCCTGCGCCAGCGAGGGCCAAGTTAATTTTCGTAATTGGCATCTTAACAAGGTTATCTGCAGTCGTTGCGATTTGCATTCAACCCACCCCTTGCCCCTTGCCCCTTAATTCACCATTCCCCCCACTCTCCGCCCTTATCAATTATGCAGCTGGCGTGTGGCACCCACACCCCCTCGGAATATCTACTCCTCTCTGTAACGCCCCTGACATTAGCATCTAAATGCAAAGAGTCGACCTGAAACAAAAAAAAAAGAGAAAAACGAAGAAAAACTTTTTGGCTGTCAAATGCTTTTGGATCAAAACTAAAATTTCATATTCGAGAGCATTCCCTTTTTTTCCGTTTCTGTCCGCTTTTTTTTTTTTTTTTTTTGGTGCGGCGGCTTCTGCATTTAAATGAAGTTGTAAGCCGAAAGCAAACCGAAACCGAGTCGAAATAAATAAGTTTTTGGTATGAAGAATCCATTGCGTGTGGGCTGGTGTTTTTCTCTTTTTTTTTAGTCTTTAGGGAAGCTTAGAGGTTTCAAATTAGCATACGAACTTTCAACCACACTTTAGAAAAATGTGGGCTTTTAGATAAGACAATAAATATATTTATTTAAATATAAATCTATTCCTATATTCAATGTTTATGACATAGATTTAATAAATTCTTGAATACTTGAAAATAGAAACCTATTGTATGGTATTCTTCAAATTGTATAAGCAGAGATGCCACTTGTGTAGAATTAGGTCACACTCTTTTTCACTCGGCGTTGCCACTTTATTTATATAAAGTAAAGCCTGTTGCCACCCAGCATTTTAATTAGTAAAAGCTAACCATTCCATTTAAGTGACTTTAATGGTTCAATTTAACTTAAATATTTAATTTAATTTATGTTTTAAAGAAAAAATAGAGCAAATCATTTAACTAGATATAGAATTCGTGTTAATTATTTCCCATTTTAAGCTTTCACTAAAAACCCTTTATTTCAGTGTTTTTAAATTTTATTCAACATACTTTTTCCTCTCCTCTTTTACTTTTTGTGACTTGAAAATTCCTCATAAAGGTGGCACTGCATTAACCGTCGCCGCACAATTGAATTAATCGATGTTGGCCCATTGCAAAACCAAGTCACGTCGACTTTGTTGTCAATCATAATGACAACTTAACACACACACTGGCAAGCACGCGAGTATCTATGTGGACAGTGGGTCATACATCAAAAAATAAATATGAATGAAATGGCCATTGGAACATAAAGGAAAACAAGCAGCGCGAGAGGAGAGGCACACGGGGATTATCATATTATAGGAATGATAAAGATAAATTATGGCGCAGTAGCTCGGCCTGAATAAATTAAGGCAGGTGGATGGGTCGGGGATCTAAACGACTTTGAATGAATGAAAATCTGAAGTGGCCCTCGATGATCATTTTTGGGAGTGTCCCCAAAGGGTTTAAGACATTTAAATTATATTAAATATTGCTTTAGATAAGGTACAGTTTATTGATTAATTATTATTAATTGAAATAATATTTGTTAAGCCAAGTCTTTGGCTTTACAATATATTTCAGGCATTCAATAATATTACTTATTTTATTCCTTTTCTATCAACCATTTGAAGAGCACTTTCCCTCAGATATTATCATTATTCAATCCACGACGGGGGAATTGCTGTAAGCAAGGACATTTTGTGCGGAATAAATATTGTGTAAATCAGATAATCCCATTCAATCCATTCTGCTCACCAATCATCTCCCAACTAGATTCCGACCTCTGAACCAAAACTTTTGTTAGGCCTGCAACAAAAATTGAATTCACCTTCGTTTGGGCCATAAATTGCCGCCGAGTCCCCGGCCTTCTCGGCTCTCGGCTCTCGCTTCGCCCCTTCCCATTGCCCTTCCCCCTCCCTGCTGGCAATACAAACCAAATCAGGGAAACCGAGTTACATTCTGGCCCCAGCCTTGCCTCTTGTTTTTCTTCTCCTCTCCAGCAGGTCCTTGGGCGGCTTCCAAAAGACGCAGGAAAAAAAAAATAAAATAAAACGCCAGGATAATCAATAAATGAAATTCAATTTGCTGCGCCATTTGCGCAGACAGTCAACAACATAGAGGATACGAGGGGATTTTAGGGGGCCAGAAAAGCCCCCAGATTCTGACTGCATCTAAGGGGAAAAAATATATATTTCTCTTGGAATTTTTAAATAAATATTTATTGTGGTCACAAAAAACAAACGAAATTGAGCTATATATTTTAATTTTTTACCTAAATCACTTTTCCTATAATTGAATTTATTTTAAATTAATTTAATATCAATGCTAAAGCTTTTTCTTTCGCAATTCTCTGGAATTCATTTTAATTTATTTTCTTTTAGTGTAAGCCTCGCGCTCCGCTACGCCCTGAAACACGAAAAAAGGCAGCACCCATAAAATGAGGACATCTAATGAGTAAATCTGTGGGGTAGAGGGTGCTGTGTTGACTATCTAGGAGGCAAAGGGGGCTGGGAGCCTAGGAAAAATCGGGGTAGGGGCTGGCCAAAACCGTGAGCCGTGAGCGACGCGTGACGTTCGTGTATTTTATCGATATTGCAATTTATTGTATTAGCCCACAAAACGACCAGGAAACCAGGGAACCAGGGAGCCAGGGAACCAGGGAACCCAGTTAATATTCGCTGGCTATAAAGTGAAATATGTGTTAATTTTTCTACCATAGATAAGTAGGGAAGCAGGGAAAGCAGGAAAAGTCAAGGGGAAAAGGAAGCATCAGCAGTCACGCCCAGACATCTTCCATAAATATATATATACTCGCATAAATATTTGTTGTAATGATAATATTGACATTGATAAGCGTCCACAAATTTATGCACAATTTGGCTAATTGATTGGGGCGGGTCCGGCACGCGAAAGGAAAATTGTGAAAAAATATATTGATGAGTGGCAAAGTGGGAAAAAATAATAGGAAAGAGTTTAGAAAGGAACTCTTATTCCGTTTGTTCCTATACTCAAATAAAAAAATATATTGATGAGTGACAAAGTGTAAAAAAATAAATAAAAAAACGTTAGTAATAAATTCCTATTTTAGAATAAAATTTAATAAAGGTCACTTTCATAGAAGCAAACTGAAAAAGCTTCACTGAACGCTAAAGCAATATTTCACTAACAAATTCGGAATATTTATACCGCTCCTGGCCAGGTTCTCGTTGCCCCTTGAGCTGCAGATGATTAGCTGGCTTTTAGTTATTTAATTAATCCTCTGCCCTTGGACGACTCGACTCCACTTGCATTTGTAGCTTACTTCAGCCCGAAACTTTTTCGCCTGCAATGGGCGAACTTTTGTCAAGCGCCAAAAACTTTGCGAAAAATCTGAAGCAGCGGTTGGGCGCCTTAGCCCTTTTCATTCCGGGAAGAATGGGGATTTTCGCCCAGTCGCCCGGGTCGTTGTGTTTACCTTTCCAGCTGATTGGGCAGCGGGCTCAAATGAAGCATGAAGTGTTGGCCCGAAAGACGCAGATACCGCACAGTGGATGGTTTTTGCTAGCATTTTTTCTCCAAAATTGATTAAATTGAGAAGTACTTCAAGTGGTTTCCTAATATTTTTCAAATGCTCGTGGGTTTTAAGGGGTTTTCCTAGGTTACTTGAGGTTTTTTTAGGTTAAAGAAGTACAGAAAATGTTGCTTGATTTATTTTAAAGGAAATGTGGTTTTTAATTTGGGGATTTTAGTCTTGGAACTTGCTTTTAAATTGTTTTTAATGAGACCAACATTTTCGATATAATTTTATTGTATCTTTTTTTATTTTATTTCCAAAAACTGCCCCACTGTTCTCCGCGTTTGGGGCTCAGTCGATTCGTGGCGAGTCAAGTCGTCAATGTCAAGTGCACAGAGGCGGCGACGACGTCGATTGCCACCGAAAATCAAGACGGACAGCCGCAACCAGATGGACAGATAGTCAGATGTTAGCCAGGGGGCTCCGAGATAAAAGTCAGGCAGCAACTGGGACAGACAGCCAGCAAGCCGCCCACGCAGAAACCCCAAAAAGCCAGGGTTGCATGACATGTTTTTTTTTTTTAAATATAAAGGCGTAAATAATTTCAAAACAAATTCTGCACTCTAAACACTAAATTTATATATTATTTACTTAGCTTATGGTGCTTAGAATAGGTTAAATACTTAAAAGCTTGTACTGTTTCTGTGGCTTCGCTCTGGGCACCATTTTCGACACAAATTGAAAGTGAGCCACAAAAAACGCTTAATTCAATAAAAGACAAGCGAACAGTGGCATCAAGAAAAAAAAACAAACAAACAAACAAACAAGCGGTGGCAACAACTGCAACAATAACAGCCGCAAGAAGGGCGAAAAGTTTATAATAACAACGGACACAAATTAATTTTGCAAGCCGTCGCCGGCGACACAAATTGCCGTGTCATGTCCAGAGTTGAGTTATATCTCTTATTTTTTTATTTACCTTTTTTTTAAACTTAAGAAGGTAGATACAGGGAAAAAGAGAGAGCAGGTTACAGAGGGAGAAAGCCACAGGTGGGAAGGATGTGTACATATAATCGTTTAGGCAGTTTTTCTTACTAAAGGAGACTTTAAAAATCCTAAAATAATATTTATAAAACCCATACCTATATGGGATTATCCTACAATATTTGGAAAATTTTAAGCTTTGAAAGTCTGAAAGGATAAAGCCTGAAATATGTACTACAATATATATTTTTTATTACTGTGCTGGAAAGTCAATCATTGATACAACATTTTCCTACAACATTTATATTAAGATTAGAAAATCTGCAAGTACACAAAATTAAATCTACAAAATGAAACTTAAATTTTTTTATTTCCCTAACAATCCTCCCTGCGAGGCTCACCTGTGGAGAAAAGCCTACAGAGAGAGAGAGAGAGAGAGAGGTGTGATCGGGGAGCGATCTGTGCATCGTAATTACGAACAACGCAGCCTCGCTCCCTCCTCACCTTTTCTGGCCCCGTTTTTTCGGAAAGGTAAGATAGGGGGGGACACGAACAGGTAATTTCCACTAATTACGAGGCAATGAGTTGGTAAAAGCGAGTGCAAGGGGGAACTGTCTCGCAGATCTTTAGGCGCATGATTTGCATTTTGCCGTTGAGTGTTAACGGACAGCCCCCAAAGCAAATTAAATCTCTTTTTTTATATCTCCACGGACGTTGGCAAAATCGTAAACACAAATCAAATGAATTTTCATAATTGCACTTGTGTCTTAGCTCCTTCCGTTCGTTGTAAAAAGAAAGAAAAGAAAAAATAATAATAAAAATGCAAGAACATAAAAGACATTATGTTTGAATGCGCCGCGATACGCGATTTGTATACACGAAACGCCCAAATGGGGCGTGATCTGCTGTCTAGACATGGAAAGCTGTCACTCTGGAAATTATTATCATTGCAAGAAAAAATTTATAAAGATATAAAGACGATTCTAGGTAATAAATAGCTTTATCGAAGGTACTTTCTGGTAGTTTTAAGGAGTCTTGCTAGGAACACTTAACAGGGCTTGAGAAAAATTTGTGGAAACTAGTCTGCTTATATATTTAGCTTATTGAAAATATATTTAGATAAGGAAATGCATTTTTTCTTGATAAATGCAAAGGAAGATTTTCTATAATAAATCTAGCAAAATAACAAAAGGAGAATATCTTTAAATCCGCTAAATTTATAGTTAAAATTTTATTAGAGTCTCCAGGACACTTTTTCCACAGCACATTAATATTAAAACAAGCATTTATATATTCGAATAAATTAAATTTAACCTAGTTATCGTATTTCCTCTTTTTGCTGACAAATTCTTGCGCTTCTTAACCATTTGGTCTTTGGTTTTTGGTTTTTTCGCTCCTGTTTTTCCCCCATCTGGTTGGGGTTTTCCCTTCAATTGCTGAACAAGGGCTTTTGTCATATGCTCCAGCCATAGATACAAATGTATCTTGCGCCATTTCTTCCTCAATTTACCCCTTTTTTTTTAGCTCTTTCTCTTTTATTTTTATTTTCATCACGACACTTTTTTGTTTGATTTTTTTTTTTGGTCAAACTATTTGGAATTGTAGCTGCAGCATTGTTATATTTTCTTTTAGTTTTAGTTTCTGGATTTGGCAGTCTTTTATTTTAGTTTTTGATGCAGTTTCTAACGGAGCTTTTACGATTCCGTTTTTTATTCAGTGTTTGCTTTTGTTGTGTGTGTGTGTGTCTATGTTTTGTTTGTCAATTTCACGCTCTATTTGTGAGGTTTGCTATTTGCCTTTGCCTTTTGTTTGATTTTTCCTATGTCTGCCTTCTGTTTTTGCTATTTTTTTCTCTGTTGATTTTTCGTTCTGTGTTTTGGCCCCGAATCTTTGATATTTTTGTACTTTTGACCAATTTGCGGCGCACAATGCAAACAAACAATCCAACACATGGACACAAAGGCGCACACAGATACAAATGTATCTGGGAAACCGCCGGGGTGTGTGATGTTGTGTTGTGTTTTTTGTTCTTACTTTTAAGGGACAAATGATTGGCAGCTTTTCAATATGGCGCTAATTGAGTTTTTAATTGTTTGACCTTACACTTGTTGGCCTCCCTTTTCTTGGGCGGGAGTACGAGTGTCTCAGATCGTTGGCAACTCAGGGAATATATATTCTTAGGGATTAGATCAGTGATGCCCACACAAATATAATGACATGTGACTTGCATTTGTGTGCGTAAGAGAAAAACGAAGTTGGCGTCGCGCGAGACGTTGCGGTTGCCAGAGCAGTGCAAAGCATTAAAATTTAATGCTTTGAACTGCTCTGGCAACCGCACCACTCGACCTCTCATTCTCTCTCTGCTGCTGCTGCTCACGTCACGTTTACACTGTCTGTGTAGCGGCAGAGAACCGGCAGAGTTTTTACCAACCACATGTGGCGGGGGCTTGGGCATCACTGGATTAGATCTTGCCTAGAATTATTTTAAACTTGTGTCTACTCAAATGTATCAAAAATAAAGTCCCCATTTAATTTATTATTATTTTTCAAGGTCAAAATTTAATTGATAAAACCCCATAAAAGGCAGCCTTAAATTTCGCCCTGTTCATTTCTCTCTCCCTCTTAATATTTTTGGACTCCAGCTCCAGCTCCAGCTCCATTTCGGCGCATCTGCCGCCGCCTGGCTTGAAGTCTGTGGGGCTCATAAGTATTTATAATTTGATACGACAAAAACATCGTCGTCAAGCGGCTGCAAAACAGCAATCAAAATCAGGGATGCTCCTCGAGTGCCGTGGCGCCCTCCCTTCCCCATCTTCCCCATCCGGACCCTCCGTTGGCTCCGTCGGTTAACCCTCTTTGCAACTGGTTTTAATGGCTCCGTTATTTGCCGAAGACTTTTTCTCGTTCGCATCCACTCGAGTTGAAATAATTTTAATTTAGTTGCTCTCGGGCCGGGGAGCGAAACTATATAAACAGGCTCCGGGTAGGAAATCAAGTACACTTGGGCGAAAATCTTTGCATTTGAATTGAGAAAGTGTGCAGATTTTGAGTTGCTTAAATTTGAAAATTTATTTTAATTAATTTCTTCTGAAATTGTTAATCATACAAATTAAAATTTATAATGTTTTAATTTTATTTTCTAATTATTTGTCGATGACAGTCGACCGATTTTAATTAAAATCAAACTGTAATTCAAAAACAATGAAAAACTCTCATATCTCCATACAAACCAAGCTACAATTGCTTATCTAATAATTATACGATCTTTCCATGTTCTCAATAAGATATAGCGGTCCCATCGTCTTCCTTCCGTCTTATATATGTTACTTATTGTAATAAATAAACTATTATTGGGAAAGTTCCATTAAAGTAACTCTAAAACAGTAATGCCCAAGCCCCCGCCACATGTGGTTGGTAAAAACTCTGCCGATTCTCTGCCGCTACACAGACAGTGTAAACGTGACGTGAGCAGCAGCAGCAGAGAAGAGAGAGAATGAGAGGTCGAGTGGTGCGGTTGCCAGATCAGTGCAAAGCATTAAATTTTAATGCTTTGCACTGCTCTGGCAACCGCAACGTCTCGCGCGAAGCCAACTTCGTTTTTCTCTTACGCACACAAATGCAAGTCACATGTCATTGTATTTGTGTGGGCATCACTGCTCTAAAACCAAGTGACTAATTTTCGTAGAAACAGATGCTGATCTACAGTTTATACACTTTATGTTAAGATATCTCCTGCAAACTTCAAGCAGAACTATTAAGCCCTTTTCAAGGATATAAATATAGAAAATGTGGTCTTTTGTCTAATTTGTGGTATTCAGTTACTAACAGAAATACAGAAGCTCGCGTATTTTAATTTATGAAAAAAAGTGCTGCCACCTCATTTGAATTGATAAATGTTAACCCATTGATTTCCTGATTTCCGGATCCCCTTTGAACAATCGAATGCAGCCATAGAAAAGAAACGAAAAGAAAAGAAAAGAAACGAAGAGAAGAGAAGAGAGGAAAAAAGATTCCTTGGCAGTCTTCGATTGCGGATTCTTCGCTTTGTGGCATTTCATTCATGGACAGCGAAGTTTTTGCAGCTGCACTCGTCTGGCAGAGTAATTAATTTCAATTTGCAAAGTTCACAAGTTGTTCCTAGCAGCAGCCTCCACACTTTTTCCTTTGTCCTTTGTTCCGGGATTCCGGGATGGATCCCGGGAACCCGGCAACCCGCTCGAAACAATCCCCTGGAAATCGCCTGACTTCTGTGACAAGCTGAAATAATTGTGGTGCATTCGGATGAGCTCAGCAAAAGGACAACAAGGACAACTTAATATGCATGGGAACCCTGAAATACGCAATGCAAAAAGGGATTCCCTCCATTTCCACAAGCTGCAGCTGGAAATTCCCCAAAAACTTTGCGGGATTTTCAATTTTTTGAGCCAATTCTGTGTCGGATGTCGGACTTTTAGCCATTCTGACAGACGGACGGATGGGGCATGGCCGTGGGTACGAGGAGCATGGAGCATGGAGCATGGAGCATGGGTGGTGACCTCGCTGCAAATGCTATAAATTTATTTGCAATAAATTTACGACCTGCTGCAATGCAGGCAATTGCAACTACAGAATTAGAAACAGCAACAAATGACAATTGAAACATTTTATTCCCATTTGGCCAGGACTCGGGAAGGATCCGAGAGTACTGCTAGTGGTCGGCTAATGAAGATAAATGCGTAATATATCGATGGGAAATTTTGGGGATTATTAAAGGATGGTTTAATAAGATATTACCAGAACTTAAAATATATTTTAAGTAATTATTTACTTGTGTTCCCCTCTATTATATCCAAATTCTCTCGCCTTAATTAAAACCAATACTTGACACCCTGAAAAGCTGATCGCATAGATCAAAAATATCATTTGTCGACTATTTTTCATTCCGTTTATAGCCTTTCCTTACCCCTTTTTTTCCTTAGATGGAAATATCTGGAAGGGAAACCCCAAGATGAAGGAGAGGTAGTCCTAGGAAACTAAGCCACTATGTGTGCCTTGTGAATTATGTGAAGGGCTGAGGGTAATATTTTATGAGTGCGGGTGTATGTATGTTTTTTCTCCCTTCTCTCCTTTATTCTTTTTTTTTTTTTTGGGTGTCATAATTTACAACTGTTGCTGGGAGACGCTCAGCCGGAGCTCCCCGATTAAATATTGCACTTTCTTTCCGGCTGAGACTGCTAGAGAATTTTGTATCAAATATGCATGGATTTTTTCAACCTATGCCGCCTTAATTTGCCAGTTCCTGCAGGATTCACAGAAATAAAAGCCGATTAAATACCAGTTAAAGCTAGCTGGCACTCCAAAATTATAGGTCAGTGCCACGATAATTAAAAATGCATTCATCTCTTTCGAAAAAGAAATCAACCAAAAATACATAGTAATAACAACATGCTCGATAAACGGACTCCTGGAATTTCCCAAACAGAACCCAGACATAAATCTTTATTATCACGAAAAAGAACGACAAACGACAGGGATACACCGAAAACCTTGGGACAGCAAATGAAACGAACCGATGATAAATACCGAGTCTGGGCCTGGTATTAAGATATAAGAATATAGCCGAAGATGGATGCCCCGTCCGATGAGCGTGAGACATCAAGAGGCGCCCGAGCTCGCTCTCCAAATTCAAATGGAACCTAATTAGCCCCGTGGACGGGGACAGTGGGTTAGGGTAAGCTGAAAACTTAAGAAAATTTAATTAAAATATTAAGATTAGAAAATATTATTGAGGGATATGTATTTAGAACATTTCCCTGAGGAAGTTGTTGAATAAATCTTTTCCGAAAATATATTTAAGCCCAAGTATCTAAGACTGTAATATATTTAAGAAGAAAATTACGTCTAATAAGGGTTTTCTTATTTAATTATAACCAGTTTTCTTTTTTACAGTCTTATTAATTTTATTTTATTTCCTTAAAAGGCTCAAGAGTTTATATTTTATAAAAGGATTACCTCAATTCCTTTTAGGAATTTACTTATTTTCATATTATTTTGCTTCACAAGTTGTGTAGTTTTAAATATACTTTGGAATACATCTTTTTTCAGATATATTTTTTATGTATTCTATTTAATTATAATTATTTCAAATCGTTCCACTGTGCCCTCTACTTTATGAGTTGATTCTAATTGGAGCCCGGACCGGCATTTATGAGTGGCTGCTACCCAGGGCTCGCCGGAGCTGCGTCTGGAGGATTGGGGGGCCTCTTATTCCGATTCAAACTCTGATTCGGAACCTAATGAAGTATGCTAGGGACTGCTCTCCCTTCCTCTCTTTTTTTCCTCTCCTCTCTCTCTCTCTCACTCCCATGCCGTGCTTTCATTAGCATTCGCACTAATTGTCCTCGGGGCTGGAACAGTTTTTCTTTCCTCACAGTCCCCTTGTCCCAGCCCGATCCCTATGCCATTCCTGTTCCCATTCCCGACTCCGGCCTGAACTGCTGCTGATTTGATTGAAACCAAAAAACAATCACAGCTTGCTCCAGCAGCTGCTAATGAAGTCAATCTCATCAATGCACATTGCGTGCTCATTTCCGCTTTTGATTTATGCTCCAGAGAGAATCGCCAAAGTGCGACAATGCTAACATAATGCGAAATACTGTGAATAAAGTTGATTAAAAATCGGAAAAATACATTTTGTAGAAGCTACGCTCTTAGAATCACTTTAAAAATGGTTTTAAAATATTTTTAAATAATTTCTTATTTATTTTTCCCACAGTGGAGCAAAGGGAACGCTGTACCAGGTGCTGATTGTGCTGGGGGGTTCCCCTTGGTCTGTTTGATTGATGATGTGCGATTGTACAAACAATAATTGCGAAATTACAGTTATGTTCTCGAAAGCGCCAGCCCTAAAAGTGTTACCAAAAGCGGAAACGAAGCCCAACCGTTGACGATTGAGATTGATGGCAATGATTGAAGGGCAACAGAACAGAACGTTTTTA
The DNA here is from genome assembly GCA_014170255.2 of Drosophila triauraria. Taxonomy (NCBI): domain Eukaryota; kingdom Metazoa; phylum Arthropoda; class Insecta; order Diptera; family Drosophilidae; genus Drosophila; species Drosophila triauraria. Next base: position 17,739,124 of record CM024333.1, read on the forward strand.
ATGTGCAATTAACTGCTTAATGTGAATATGTTATTCTTATTGCCAGGGAATTGGTTCCTGAATGGCCAGGCCAGGTAGGGGTTCTTTTGGCTCCCAGAGACGGAAGTCCTTTTATTCGCAAAGCGAGCACGGATTTTTCAAAAATAACTTTTATATCGATAGACTGCTTTGGTTTATCGATTCCCATAAATATGATGATTTCTAAAGATTTTAGTTTACGGAACTAACAAATTTATTAATATATTCTAGGTATATTTTTATATACTTTTTTATTATAAATAAAAATTCGAGTATTATTTTCTAAGCATTAACTGAGTACTAACTATAGCATAGTGTAGCCTTTTTAGCATTTTGTAAAAGTAGCATTATGTAAATATGAATTTTCAAATTTATGTTCCAATTCCGCTGTGTCAATTTGAGATAAATTAAGACATTAAGAAAATTAGGATTAAGTAAAAACAAAGACTACGGTCACACTACAATCTTGGAGAATTAAAGGCACATTGAACAAATTAAAACCACGAAAATAAATCAGATAAATAAAGAACAATCTATATAAAAACTACGATAACAATTTATATATTTGTTTATTCCGTAAACTTAAGATCCTTTTAATTTAAACTTTAACAAAAAAAAATGCACAACCTTCGATTGTTGCACTTTTGTTCGATTGCCTCTTGTATATCGTGGCCTCTCGATATCAAAGCCACCGACCGATTGATTGATTAATTCACCGCACTCATCAATCATGGGTCACTGCATCTTCAGCAGCTGTCAATCAAATTATAGACAAAAAACCCCAAGAAATTTCACTAGTTCCTTTTTTTTTATTATTATTTTGTGCCTTGCCTTATTTTCGTTGGTTTTCGCTTTATCAGCAGCAAAAGCTGGGTGGCATGGCACGGGCAACAATTAAAAGCTGGCAAAACAAAAGGAGCAGCAGGAGCAAGAGCGGCAGCAGGACGATGATGAAGAGGAGGACCAAATAGTGAACAGGATGCGGGCAACAACAATTAGGTCGAGCCATCGAGCGGGAGGGGAATGCCGAAAGATTCGCAACAAAAATCTGCTCAATCACTTTTCACTTAACCCAAACACAAGAACTTCAAGTTGATGCCGGCGGAACTCTGGGGGGAGGGAGGGGTCTAGAGGAGGAAGCAAGAAGAGCGGCAGAAAGAGCTCTTCTGCGGGCAGAAGAAACGAAAGAGAGAGTGTGAGGGCAAAAGTGATGTGTGGGCTTTTGAACGCCAAAAAAAAGGAGATGGAAGGAGGGCTTACGACGATTTAATACTCTATATTTACTTTGTTTAAGGTGCTCATTTTATATCACAAAAAAAAACATTAATTTAAGGGAGCCACAACGGTTACTCGCGTGCTCTTTTACAACGAGAGTGAACGAAGTTTGCGGAGGCTAGCCGAAGAGTCAGAGCGTGAGAGAATACTCTCTTAAATCGCCTTCTGCCCTTGTTCTCTTTCTAAATTACATCTACACTTATCTAAATGATCTTTCAAGAACAAAGCACTCCTTAGCTCTCTCGTTGTGGGCAACGAGCTTCTTATAAACTACATACCCCTTGCAATTACAGGGTATTCCAAGGAACACGAGGCGTGCAAACAAACAAAGCAACAACAACAACGGCAGAGCTGGCAAAAAGCAAAAGCAAACTGTACGTGTATGATGATATGCAAAAAAGGCCAGGCCATCGGAAGAGAGTGTGAGGGAGAGCAGCAGCAGCAGCAGCAGCACATGTGCTGGCCACTCGCACACACACACACACCCTAGCACACTTGATATTTAATTCCTACTCCAAAAAGGAGAAGATGCAGCATCCGCTGGCGAAGAAGGAGAAGCAGCACCGGCAGCTGAATAAAAGCGTTGGCTACGTCAGCATCAAAAGCAGCACTTGACCCACAAAAAAAAAAAAGAAAAAAAAAGTGAGCCAGTGGCATAAAGGAGAGCCGAAAATGTGTTGTTGTTGCTGTTGCTGCTGTTGCTTGACCGAAAAATGTTTGCAAGCATGCAAAAGCCAAGGGGGAAGCCGAGACAAGCAAAGGCTCAGAGCTGCCTTGCGATAGTTGCGATGACAGCGTGAACTTATCGAAATAATCGTAATTATCAAAAGGATGATAGGCGATATTAGGTTATGATATTTTTGGGGATATATAGTTATAGTGAATATGTCACTGAATATGTGAATATGTCACTATATATGTATAGAAAAGGATATATACATATATTCATAGATATAAGCATGATTATATGTACATAAGTCATTTATTGTATTTTTGGTATTATCTTATTCCCATCTACTTGCATTTATTGCCGCTTTTCATTGGCGGTGATAGCGTGAACTTATCGAAATAATCGAATTTTTAAAAAGGGTTTTAAAGCGATTAAAGTCATATTATGAATTTGTAAATGCAGATACTTTACATGATATATAGACTTTGATATATGTATGTAGAAATACATATAGAAAAGCATATTTCTGCTGATATCCACAGGCTGAATTTTAAACTTTTATGATTTATCGATATTTATTTTTGGTAATGCCTTTTTTCCATCTACTCGCATTTATCGCCTCATTTCCGATTTCTCTTCGCAAATCGAAAAGTTGCTGCAAAAAGCGTTTGCCCAGACTTAAATGCTCATTAAAGCGAGGGGTTATGGAGGCAATCCCCCCTGTAAATGCCAACCCGACCCCTCTAAGCCCGAGAATTTCCCCACCTCTGCTGGGCAAGCAATGCAATTTGTTATTGTATTTTTTCTTCCTATTTTTTTTTTTTGCTTGCATTTCTAGCTTGTTAAGGCGAGAGCAGGGGGTTGTGGTGGGTGTGTGGGTCGACTTATTGGCAGTTTCGAATGTGTCAGCAGCAGGTGCCACGCCCCCTTGCTGCTGCTGCTGCTGCTGCTGCTGCTGATGATGAAAGTGCGTCAAATGGTTTTTTGATTTGCTTGTTTGCGTAACTGAGCCGCAGCAGCAGTCCTTCAGCGCCGCCCCAAATCCTCCCTCCTAATTGCGTATGCGTGTGCAAAGGCTCCAAGATCCTTGCGTAAATTTAACAAGTTCGCACTTGAGCCGAAAGCAAAGTGAAGCACAAAAACTACGCCAGGCAAAAGGCCAACGGGGGGCCGAGGAGGGCGGAAAAGCAGGAGGAAAAGCCGAGGAAAAGGAGCTAACTAGATGAAGAACGGGTGAAGAGTGCACTGGGGAAAATAAGTATGATATGATGGATATACAAATAAATTCTAAAAATGTTAAACCTACAATTTTTGTTTTATTTATTAATTTAAAATTTATTTAGTTATACTCTTAGTCATAAATAACATTCTTTGATGAACAAAGAAATGCTTTTCCGTTCTTAAAAAGTTAACAAATTTACTGAAACATTTTATATCTCTATGATGATCGTAGAAACTAAAGTTTCCTCCTTTTAAATAATTCTTGGATGTACATAGAAATGTTTTTTCTTTCACAAAAAGCTATTAAATTTATTGAAACATTTTGTATATAAAGTTTCCTCTTGCTTAACCATTTAGTAAAATTGGAAGATTGTTTTCTGTGCATAGAAAGTAGCTGGGGAGCAAGTCTTTCTTCAGGATTAATTTGATTTAGATGTTCAAGTGTTTTGCCTCAAGTTCCCTCGTTCTTCTGTCTAATCCCTTCTTTCCCGTCGAACTGTAACTTTTCCGACTCGCTATATACTCTTGGCGAAGTTTTCTTCGTCTTATGTGTGTGCTGCAGCAGGGTCTCGAGTAAGGCGAAAAAAAAAGGAAAAAATTGAATGTTTAGGTGAATTAATGTTCTAGTTTAACCAACCGAAAAAAGGAAATACTGGGTAAGTACGTAACCCTTAAAAATCAAAGAAATTAATACGTTTTTGGAACTACATGGTATTTGAATAAATAAATAGCTAATAATTTCCATGAATTAAAATAGGGCCAAATACTAAACAACAAAAAATACATACATAAGTCATGAAAATCAAAGATTATAATTAAATATAAATAGGTAAGCATCAGAGTTACCATAAATAAAATTAAAAACATATCTTAAAAAGTCAAATTAGCACTTTAAATATTTATTTATTTAATATTATTATAAATAATATAATATTATTTATTTAAATGCACATATAATAGGTACCTTGCCCAAAAATTAAGGGCATTGATCAACCAATTGGAATACAATAATCATCTAATCACTTGCATCCCTTTCCTGAATCCTTTCTTTCCCTCTTTCGGGCTCCTTTCTGGGGCAACAAAATTGCCATTGACAGCTCGCACCAGAATCAAGGAGAAGAAAAAAAAGAAAACAAGGAAAAAGAAAGGGGAAAAGAAGGTAATTTTAGCTAGCAGAAGTTCTTATACCCCTTGAAGTTCTATTTATATTAATTACTTAGTTAATAAAATCCTTCTTAAGATGACTTTAATTAATATTTAAATGTATATTTGATTTAATAAAAATAACGATCTTATAAGAGCAATTGGATATAGAAGTTGACAATTATTCTTAAGTGCAACAGTGGTATGTTTATTTTTGGAGAATTCATAGGGAAGCTATACCATATAATTCTCCCTAGAATCGAATATTTGAATCATAATCTTCAACTTCTCTTCAATATACTTGGTAATACCCCCTGTCAGGGCACAAAAACACTTAAAACGCTGATTTCCGTCACGTCTAAGACAGGTCATAACACCCCCAGCCCCAGAGGCGTTAACCCATAATTGAATGTGGGCGGGGAAAGGGGTTAATATCGGGAATTTTCAGGGTAAGGGATCGTTACAAAGCACAAAATGCTTCTTTCCGATTTCCAAACTTGCTTTTTTCCTGCTCATTTTTGGCAAATTGACTTTTGTGCAAAAGTGCAATGACGGGGCCACAAATCGATGAGGTGTTGTTTAGCCCACCTCTTTCCCTTTTTTTCTCTGTCAGCATCAGCCAGCGCTTGTTCACTTTTTTTTTCTCTCACTTTCTGGTCTCTCGCCTTGACAGCTGCAAATTAATTAGATTTAATTATTTGCCCCACTCCCACCCGCATTCCGCCCGAAGTTTCTGTCATGTCCTTGTTGTCCTCGTACATTGATTGGGCCTAATTAACTGTACTTGAAGTTTTGTACGCGCTCTGCGAAATTTCAATCATCCATCAAAGCCAAATCAGGGCTTCGTCGGTGGCGGGGAGGGCCAAACCGGTTGAATTAGTTATGTAGGGGGTCAGGAATGGGGTGGGTTCTGTGGATGGGGTAAAAGCTGATTGGTTTTGATTGCAACCGAGTTCTTTTGCTTGTATCTGTTACAATGGACTGCAATTATGAGAGACCGTCGAATCAATCAATTAATTTTCTTATCTGTAAATAATGCTAGCGGGAGGGTAGCGGGGACTGCACTAATTTGGGGAGGGGGGGGGGGTGCTTAAAAGGGTTGTCAAGATTAGCATTTGCATGTAAATGGCAACACGGAATGGTAATTATCGTTAAGGGAACAAGGGGAGAACATGAATGGATTTTGGCATTTTAATTGAATTATTTAAGATTTAAAAACCATTATAAATAATTCAAAATTTTATTTTCAATAAAAACCCATCCAGCTCCATCTAGAGCAGTGATGCCCAAGCCCCCGCCACACGTGGTTGGTAAAAACTCTGCCGGTTCTCTGCCGCTACACAGACGGTGTAAACGTGACGTGAGCAGCAGCAGCAGAGAAGAGAGAGAATGAGAGGTCGAGTGTGCGGTTGCCAGAGCAGTGCAAAGTATTAAAATTTAATGTTTTGCACTGCTCTGGCAACCGCAAAATCTCGCGCGAAGTCAACTTCGTTTTTCTCTTACGCACACAAATGCAAGTCACATGTCATTGTATTTGTGTGGGCATCACTGATCTAGAGCTTCAGCCTTATGAGCCATAGTACATTCATCCCAAGCCATATACCTGAATTTCTATTTTCAGTACGTAAAATATTATTTAAAATATAGAATAAAATAGAATATTATAAAATATATTCAGTACTTAGAATATTATCTAAAATACCCAAATATTAAATAATTTAACATCAATTGAAGTACAAAAACAAATTATTGACACACTTTTAAGCTAAAATATTTGCTAAACTCTTGCTCAACGTCAAAGCCTAAAAATCTTTGATTGATTCCACTCAATTTAAACTGGCGCTTGGTACTTATTTTTTATTTTTTTGGTTGGCGAATTTATTATTCGAAGCTGGAAAATTTATATCGTCCAATCGAGGTTTTCTGGGTCGTCATTTATCAAACTCTCGAAAGATATGCGCATGGACCAAGAGTACACTTAAGCACTTGCTTTTTTCAGTTGCTTTTTTTTTGTAATTAGTTCGCCAAATCATTTATCAATCAACCAGCGGTAATGTGTCAAGTCAAAAGTAAAAAACTAAAGCCAATGGACAAAAAAAATAAATATAACAAACAAAAAACTAAACAGAAAAAAAAAACTTGAAGAAACTGTGAACGACCGCACACCAAAAGCACTTGACAAGTGTGCCAAAAAAATAAAAAAAAGAATACAAAAAAAGCAGCAGCGACAACGACAAGGTCGCCACTTGTGAGCGGGCCCCCCTTTTGGCTCGGCTCAAAGCCACCCCCTGAAGCCCACCGACAATTGGCTTACAATTGGTCTTGTAAAGCAACCGAAAAAGTACTAAGTAAATCAAACGTCAAGTGGCCAGCAGCAACCAAAAAACGAATGAAAAATACAACAAAAAATGAAAAACCGAAAAAGAAGGTAAAATAAGAAAAAAACGCGTAGAACAAACACGTCACGGCAATTAAAAGCCAACGAAATACAAGAAATTCACTGAATTGGGGGGACAAAAAAAAAGCCAAGCCACAGATGTTGTTGTTATGTCAATTGACCAATGGTTTGGTCAAAAAAATAAAAAAAAAGAAACTGAGAAAAATTCGAAAAATATCGACAGTCAGAAGAAGAAGCCTTCGAGCCGCAGAATTTCATCGGTTCTTGGCACTTGGCCCGAAAATAAATGGCGAAAACGAAGAACGGCCAGTGATGGCGACGTGAGTTGTGAGACAGGAATTAAAACTTAGATACTATTACTATTATAAAAATAGGTACAGAATATAGCTTAGATTTTTAGCCTTGAACTAATATAAATCCAGAGGTTGAGGGTTTCAATGGAGTTTGGACTTAGGAAGCATTTTCTTTACATTATTCCTTGTCCTAAAATTATGTTAGATTTTTCTTTTGATTTCCAAGTAACAATTTATTTATTTATTTTTATATTTATATAATTTTGTCTCTTAATAAATCTAGAAATCTCGCAACTTTATCTACCATCTCTGTCGATCTCCAAAACACTCTCAGAGAAGACGGGGACACTCCGCAATTATGCCCTTTCCTGACCACAGACGTGGACACTCTGCATGCCAAATGCCGCCTGGCTACCGGAATCGACGAAGTGGAGAGTGCGGGCAAACTTTTCCACTTTGCAACTATTTCAAAAGTGAAACGAAACTTGTGGCCCACTTAGTCTGCCTTTCATATATACATTTATATACATATTTATGCCCCGGTGATTGCAGTGTAAGAAGAGTATATTGAATTGGTAACAGGTGAGGAGTTCCTCGGGCTGAAAAATATTCCATTTATTTATTTTTTGAGATACAAGACCATAATTGAAGGCATGATCTTACCAAAAAATTCCCCAATATTCTAGGCTGCGAGTTCAGGGTATTTCCTGGTCGAGAACCTGCCTTATTTGCTTTTTTTCTATACAAGTTTATATATATATTTGCTGGTATTCCCTCTGTCAACGCCTGGGCTTGAGTCCCCGTCCGTCTGTCGTCGATTTCCAATGCGGTTCGTGTCTTTGCCTGCTGCATGATTTATGATTCCGGCCCCAAAAAGTATTTGTGGACCCCTCCCTCCAACCATCGGCCATCGGCCAACCAGACCAGAGTCCGAAATGAGAATATCCGAATCAGAGCAGAGTCCGGAGTCGGTGGCAGAGTCACAGCCAGAAGCGTTCAAAGTTGTCTACTCAAATCATTTTAATTGAAAATTACACATGAGCGAAGCCAAGGAACTGCCAAAAGAAATACAAAAAAAATCGGGCATTTTGCAGATTTTGTCAAGACGAATTTTGAAAGTACTTTCAAAATGATTTGGGGCTTAAAAAAATGTAACATTGAATTACACAAAACATCTAATAAATACCTGCATATAAATATTTGAATTTATATTTATATTATTCAATTAAAGCCAAATCAATTAGTTAAGAAATGGAAATATTTAAATATATAACAAAGGCTGACTTAGTAATTTATTTTTCAACTTAATTCAACTAATACTTTGAGTTTAAGGCTTCCAAATGCTGGTAAATCTTTATTATTATCTTAAATCCTACAGCTTGAACTCAAACTTTACTATTTAACAAAGATAACCCGAAAAATAATGCCACTTTATAGAGCAGAGAAATGTATCCAAGCAAAGAGAGACGCCGCCGCCGCCAAATGGATCCAAGGGCAGGCAGCATGGTGATGTGGACTTTTAGCTCAGCACATGTCCTTGGGCGGTGAGCGTCCTGATACCTCATACCTCCGCTCCCCGGCCAGCAAAGGATTCGCGGGCTTGGCCAGGACCTTGGTTCAGTTTCAGTTCCTCTCTCTCTCTCTCTTTCTCTGTCTCTCTGTTGAGCTCGGTTTTGGCCTGGCACATGGCACGTTTTGTCCGTACCGGAAATGTCCATTCACTTGCATATTAACAAAGTTCCGTGCACTCACACAGCGCTCCCTGTTGCCCTTTGGTCTATGCATATATGCACTGAGAGAAATTGGATGATATATATAAATGGTGTTAACAAGTCGAAGAACGATTATCCATAAAAAAAGAATTAAAGCAGTTGTTAGAAGGGATACCTTAAGGGGTTATGACACTACTGTGTTGCTTGCATTATTTTTTTAAGTTTTGGCATGACTTACCCTGATAAATATTTATATAAATATATGTTTATATTAAAATAAGTTTTAAGTTAAACGTGCTTTGGCTTTTGTTGAATAAAATATATATACTATATTAATTACAACATTTCTGTGACATAAATTAAACAGTTTTACAAATACAAGTGTGGCCATGGCCTCTTTAACGAAAAAATCTCAAGCAAAATGTATTTTCAGTTATCTCTTTCTGTGCTACAATAAAGCAAACTAGATATAGTGTCATAGCACCATAATAAAATGAAAGTGTTCCAAGACTTGCTGGATATTTTCTTAATACTCACTAAATTAATAAACAAATAAATAAAAAAATTAAAGAAAAAATACTGTCAGTTAAAAATTGTGTCATAACACCAAGATTAAATAAAAACAATTCAAAGAGAACTAAAATCTATGAATTATTATTTTTTTTTAAATTATTTTCATGAAAAGCAGTGTCACAACACCATAATTAAATGAAAAAGTGGCACAGCTTTCTCGCTAATGTAAGAAGTTACCAATATTTACTTATAATATATTTTAAATCAATTAAATTCATGAAAAATTATGTATAAAATCTACTTTGGCGAGTGTATACTTGGCAGTACTTAATAAACTCCCCAGAGAGTGGACGGTGTGTGAGGGACGTCCAACGAGAAGGCCAACCAAGTTGGTCGTACATCATAGAGTCCTTTCTATATCCTTGCCAGGGCCGCCTGCTGCGGCTGGCTGGCTGGCTGACTGGCTGGCTGGCACGGGGGCTTGGGGAAAAACAGGAAAGTATTTCGAAGGCACCGGAAACAGGAAGCAAGCAATAATTCAAATGAATTTCAAATCAAATCATTACAAAACATTTACAAAGTATGCGCCGAAGCGCTGCACAAAACCGCACAAGAGCCAAGTGCCAGCCAGGAGCCAGGCGAAGGCGGAGGCGGAGGCGGTCCGACTTTGACTTTTGCAAACTGCAGGTGGGCACAGGGAGCCAGTCAGGGAGCCAGGGAAGCCAGGGGACCTGCCATGCTGCCACCTCACCCTCCTGCAATGACTCGGCCTTGCAGTGATTAATTTCTATTATTATGACACTGATTAGGTCCACTTACAGGCTCATTACAGTCATGAGCACATAATGCACAGCCAGGACACGTGACGGTGATTTAGGGGGCGCGAAATGTGCCCCGCAGAAAGGGAGAAATGGTGCGGCTTCGGCTTCGGCTTCGGGGACTCCCCTGGCGGCCGTTGGTAGACATTTATCAAGACATTGACCGCCGCATGCAGCGCCAACTGGAGACCGTTTGTCTTGCACTTGACCAGGGGCTCACCAGGGGGCTCTAAAGAGGGGGTTGTTTCGGAGGACTAGGTCTCGGACTAGGACAGGGAAAGGAACAGGCACAGGTACACGTGGAGGTAGAGGAACAAAGAGGCCACACCTAAGCACCGTCAAAGGCCCTGAACATGAACACCACTTGGCCCATAAATTAGATCCACCGACCTAGGCACTGCCCTACACAAATTTTAGGTTTAGCAATCAACTCTGCGGCGAGATGAGAAGTTAATTTCGTATGGGAGTTTATAGGGAAAATATAAGGGAAGGAATAAATCGGATATTAACTTATAGTTACAGTATCTCCATATAAAAGGGCTTAAGATTATTTAGTAAGATTATTTATACATAAGGCACTGAGGATTATAAATCACATTTTCCAGTGTCTCAAGTATGCAAATAATAAAGAAAAAGATCAAGGCAAGCCTGGACTTAAACATTATTTAACTTCTGGTTATTGTAAGAGCGGTTAAGCAAGGCTTTATGTATTAACGGTCAGTTTCAACAAAGAGTTAGGCTACTGGCCCTTTAACTTGACATTGAGAAACCGGCCTTTTCATTACTATATGCTTTTTTCAGCTCATGCTACCATTTAACCTCCGGTTAATGTACCAGTTAAGAAATCTAAATTGTATTTACAGCCAATTTTAACTGATAACTAAGCAACTGACTTAACTTGATATTGAAGGACTTTAATTACTGTATGCATATAAGATCCAGGCTTTAATTTAACCTTCGGTTAACAAAGCAGCGGCCAAAAGAACTGCTGAGAGTTAAACAACTTAAGAAGTCTGACTGAGAGTTAAGCATGTGGTTCCAGAACTCTTCCATTATTGTATACACTTTCCAGCTCATGTTAAAATTTAACCTCCGGTTAATGTACCAGTTAAGAAATCTAAATTGTATTTACAGCCAATTTTAACTGATAATTAAGCAACTGACCCCTTTAAGGGGTCTTTATTTACTGTATGCGTTTGCAGTCCAGGTTTTAATTTAACCTTCGGTTAACAAAGCGGCGGCCAAAAGAACTGCTGAGAGTTAAACAACTTAAGAAGTCTGACTGAGAGTTAAGCATGTGGTTCCAGAACTCTTTAATTTGTGTACACACCTTTCAGCTCATGTTAAAATTTAACCTTCGGTTAATAAGCCAGCAGTTAAGAAGTTAGAATTGAATTCACAGCTAGTTCTGCCTAAGAGATAAGTAAACTGGTCCTTAACTCGTTAATTACTGCATAACTTTTACAGTCCATGCTAAGACTTAACTTTCTGTTAATAAACCACCAGTTTATAAACTTAAACTCTACTTTTTCTTTACTGCATTTTTTTAACGCAAAAGAATATCCCCGCCCAAAAGAAAGTACCCATTGTTGCACAGTGTAATTGCTTTCAATTGTATTTTAAATAAATAAATTAAGTTGCCTTCTCGCATACTAATAATAATCATTAAAAAAAAAATTGCTTGGCCTCGAAAAAAAAAATTACAAATTTACTTAGCTAAGAGGAGGGGCGAGTGAGGTGGAACCAATGGAACCTTTACCTTTCCACCTCAGCCTCAAAATCAGCCTCAACCGCGATTGGGCCGCACGACCATCACCTGGGCCTTGTTCTTGCCCCCCTTGTTGCCGCGCCGACGACGCCGCTGGATTTGGTTGTTGTTGACGCTGCCACGCCTCTTGTTGACCCGACGCCTATTGCCGGCCACGCGCCGCCTGTTAACCTGGCCCGGACGCCGCCGGCTGGCCACCGCCTGGCCCACGATCTGGGGCAACAGATCCGCAATCGGCGAGGAGCCATAGATGGCCTGGTTGATGATGGCCTGGTTGGTGGCCGACGTCGACGAGGTGGAGGACGACGAGGACGTGCCCGAGTTGCCAAGATTCACGTAGATGGCTCCGTTGGCGGTCGTGGTCACCAGGCCAGTGCCGGTCGTACCAGTGCCAGTCGAACCAGTCGTAGTGCCAGTCACCAAGCCGGTGCCCGTTGCAAATGTACCTGTTGCCGTGCTGGGACGCAGTTGCTCCAGCATGTCCTGCTTGTTCGTTATGTACTGATTGAGGGCCGAGTTCAGGCCCGTGTTGGAGTTCAAGCCCGTGGTGCTGGTGCTGCTGCCGAGTCCCGAGGCCAGGAACCGCAGCTGCCCGTTCGCGTTGCCGTCCTTCACATAGATGCCAGCCAGCCGCGACAGATCCTGGCCGCCGCTGACCAGCTCCTTCTCCTGCACCGCAGCCTGAGTACAGCTGCCCAGCAGCAGGGAGAGTACCAAAATTGCGTAGATCATTGCACTGCCGGCGGATGGTGATGATTGTGTGGCGTTCTCCAGATCCCCGGCACTTTTATAGTTCACCGACAGAAAGCATGAGTTGACGGAAATCAGAATCGATTGTCTGGCTCTGGAGAGCCGCTTTCTTTTGGCCAGAATCCGCGCTATGCCAATATGATTTTCATTTATTTTTTTCGGCATTTTTTTGGCGCTTTTAGAAAGCCTTTCGCCTGGCATTTGCCTTCGGGGCTGGATAGTTGGCCAGCAAGCGTGTCAAGAAGTGCTCATACTTATGGGCCATTGTTTGCTTTTGGCCACAGATCGTGGACCTCAAGTGGTCACAGCCATTTGAAGCCGGAGTCAGTGGCAGAGTTCGCAGAACTCGGCACCCTCGGCACTTTAATTAAAATTTAAAATCAGCCACAGAAACAGAAACAGGGGCTTCAGGGGTGAAGAGAGTATTTTTTGGGGCACAGTGGCTGGGTTTTGATATAAATTTTGCAATATTTTATACGATTTTTAGCTTGGAAAACTTGGAAAATTATAAGTAAGCATTTAGTTATAATTATAAAAAAGTTTTCAATAGTACAAAATATATAAATACACATTCTGAAATCGAATAAAGTCTAAAAATTGCTTTTAACATCCATTTTAATCGCTTTAATATTTCTAAACACTCTTAAAACTAATTTCTAACTAATTTGTATCTAATTTCTTAGTCAACTTCCAGAAACTTTAAGTGCCAATAATATATACCTAATATTCTTAGCTAATGCCAACACAAAAAGTACTTTGGAAACTTTATTTTTTAAGAGAAAATATCCCCCGAACAATACAAAGCTTAACCCATCATCTTTCTTAGCACTTTGCCATCCTCAACCCCCCGAAAACTCCCCATGGAAAATTGCATTTTTTCTTCCCGTTTTTTTTTTCTCGTTTTTTAAGATCCCAACCCCACTGTGAGATTGTGCATTCGGAATGGTTTCCATCATTTTGGCGCCAGTGTGCCGCAGATGGCGCCCCCTGGTGGGGCGTACACAACCGGAGAAGCGCTCCCGTTCGCGATTTAACCCACTGCCGCCCCCGATTTAACCCCCAAGTGCCGCCGCCCCAGCCTCATTTCATTCTATTGCCGCCGTTGCCGTTGCCGTTGCCGCTGCGCTGCTGGTTGCTTCTCAATTTTTCGCCTAAGTTGGCCAACCGACAGTTTTGGAGCTGAATGCCTGGCGGGGGCTGTTGAAATAATTTTCACTTACGCTGCCACACACACACACACCCATACACGCACACATGCGATGCAGAGAGAGAAAATTGGGGAGAAAGTTCGCGAGAAAGAAAAGCTAAGCAGACCAAGAATAGGGCTTTTATTAGATTTTTGGTGCTTTAAACTTAATTATTATGATTTATTAAAAATCTATGCATAATTCTTTAGAATTGCATATTTTTCAACGTTATTTATATTAATTTATTATTTTTTTAAAAATTGTTATGCCTTTTACTATAAACTTGAAAAAGCTTCATACGGCTCGAAGGACCTAAAGGTTTTATGTTAATAAATAATTATAAAAATGACTTAAAGCCAAAAACACACAAAGATTTGATAAAAAAAACAGGCAGTACCCTTCGGCTTACAGCTGTTTTTGACCCTGTCAGGGTCTTCATAAGTACCCAATCGCAATTAACCATGATTATTACCAGTTTGCAGCAATACCCCTTAGGGAACTCTAGTTTCTAAAGCAATGAAAGCGATATTAAGCTGGAATTTTGTATTAATATTCAAAATAAATAGACATATTTATATTTATTTATATTTTTAATGCTTATTTTTTCTCTGTGTAACACCCACACACAGCCAGGCGCAGGAGACACGTACGAGTGTCGCTCACAGTTCGCGGTTCGTCGTTTACTTGGCAATGCAATTACAGGCGCTAACCGCGCGTGAAAACAGCAACAGAGACAACAACAACAGCCAGAATAACAACAAAAGCAAGGAGGCGAAGAAGAAGGATCAAACTATATACACAACGAATTGGGGAATATCCTTAAAAAAATCGAAGGAAAAAGAAAGGATATGAAGAAGAACCCACATCATTCTAAAAGTGATTCTATGACAGAAAGAAAGGATAAGAAGAAGAACCCACATCATTCTAAAAGTGATTCTATGACAGAAAGAGAGATATAAATTCAAAATAAAATGAACTAACTTAATTTAATATGAATAACTTAAATAATCTAAGAATACAGAACCTCCTTTTTCATTATATACACAAAAAAAGGTTATAAAAAAATTACAAACAATAAAATTCAAGTCAAAATCCAACTTAGAAAGAGCACCAAAATTTTAAAAGAAGAAAAGCTGAGCTCCCCCAGGACCTTCATTCAGAGTATAACGATACCCGCTGATAGAGTTTTGCCAGCTCCTTCGTCTTCTTCTTACCGCACTGAATGCACCTCCTGATTTTCCCCCACCTTCCCCCCACGCGTTTCCGAATTTCCCCATACCATTTCCCATTTCCCGTGGCTCTGTCACTGAGCGGCTTAAAGCGACGCAATGACAATTAACAACAGGCGACAAAAACGACGAGGAGGGAAGGTGAGAAAGGTGGGGCGAGCAGGGAAAGCAGGGAAACCCAGGGAGCCAAGGGGTGTCGGTGGGTTTGTTAGAGGGGGCAGAGTGCCATATCAATGACAGCTCCAGACGCCCCAGCAAAATGGAGGAGGAAAAGGAGCCAGAGTCAGGCCAGAGTCAGCGCCAGAGTCAGAGCCAGAGCCAGGATTAGGGATGTCAGAGAATGTCGATATATATTTTTTCAGAAAGTCCTTGATGGGCAGATATTTTCTAAATTACTTTTAGAATTATGCATTAATTAAGTAGATATTTTTTTTATAGCAAAAGTTAATATTCAGAATATTTTGTTATAATAAAAGGCATTTAGATAACCTTCATGCTTGTTATTTGTTTTATTTTTTGGTATTTCCCATAGTTGCTTACTTATAAAATATTGCTTATGGCTTTAGTTAATAACAAAACACATTTTACATATTTTTTTAAAATACTTTTAATATAATAACGTTTTTTTTAGATATTTGTATTATATTTTATAAATAAAGATCTAAATAAAATATTTTTTTTCTAATAAAAGTCAGCAAGTTTGCCTTCTTGATCGCTTTGTATAAGTTTTCTTGGTATTCCCCATTGTTTCTTACTTATAGAATATTACTTAAGGCTATCATAATGAACAAAATATTTTTTAAATATAATTATTTCTCTAATACATCCATACTTTTGTGTATTTTAAAGATAAAGTCAATCGTTTCTCCATTTCTTTAGCGTTACGATTTTTCTACAATAGTAAATACGCGATATTTATCGATATACATCCCTAGGCAGGATTCCCAGCTTGAGTTAAGATCCTCCTCCTTGTCCCAGCCAGACCCAGGCCAGGACACCCACCTGCCCAACACACTTACGCATATTAACAGGCTTGAATTTTTGCAGTTTTTCCCCCAGAGTCTTCCCTTCTTCATTTTCATTTCCAAGTGCAATTGAAGTGCAAAATGCGTTTGGCAATAGAATTGCCAGCTAAAGTTTTCCCAAGCCCCACCAGCCACCACTCCGCCCCGCCACGAATTTCCACCACAATACAAAACTCGGTGCAGTTTTTCCTCTACTCAATTTTTATTTGCTTCAGTTCCGTTTGGTTTTTGAAGTAAAAATGTTCCGTTTCCTATATATTTTCTTTTTTTTTGTATTTTGTAAGTGAAATTTCAATGACATTTTAATGGAAATTGCAAATGAATGAATGAAGAAGTCCGGGCTTGGGAAAACAGGGAAATCGGCGGCTGCGGCGGCTGCGGCGGTGAGGATAAAAACTTGCATAATTGATGCAAAACTTTTGAATATCTTGGTTAACTATGCAAGGAAAATTCCATCGCTAAAAGGAGGGAAATGCATTTGGGACAAATGCCAAATGGATTTTTCAAAACAAGGAGAACTATATTTCAATGAAATTCTAAGCTTGAAACGTATAAAAAGGTATGAAAAGGTAGCAAAAAATTAAATATAAATAACAAATATAATATAAAATATAAAATAAATATTTCTGAACCTTTCAAGTGTATATACAAATTTTTAATAATTTTTGTAAGTGCCTTTTTCAAAGTAAATTTTCAAAATAATCAACTCATAGCTCAAACTTGGTTTTTTCTTGAAATTTCTTGTAAAAAACACCCCCCAAACTACACTCCACCCAAGTTTCTCCAGGAACTCTCGATCTTCAAAGCAACCAAGGCCCCTCCTGGATGCGGAACTGCTCAAATCTGGCCATCAGATTGTTGTCAACATGGTCTCGCACGTGATATCAATGCATTAACGGAAGTGTTTCAATTGTTTAATCCCGAAATAGCCGCGGAAATGTAACAGACTTCTGGCTAAAGATCAATAATCGTACTGTGCATGGGGAGTCCCCCTGGAAAATTGGGGAAAACATTGAAAAATGTAGCCCCCGTGTGGAAAACCCAAAATGACAAACAGACGCGGCAAATAAATAACGAGAAATGTTATGTGTAGGGGGCGGCCTCCTCGTAATGTCCCGAAATCCGGATCACTCTCTCTCCCTGCCCCAACTCTGCCCACTTAAGACCCCCGAACAAATTAACACGAAAGCAAAAAGTCCAGAGAAGATATGGAGCTTCAGGGGTATCTATTTTAGGACTCGGCGGGGCCCAGACAATTCGGTGGCCTGATCTCCAGTGTATCCATCCCCAGGCCCCAGTCCCCAGTCTGAGGCATCCATGTAGCACCTTTATTAATTGCAGCTGACGACGAGCCGAGCGTTTGACATGTTTAATGCGAAAAATCCCAGGAGCCGAGGGAAATCGTTGAAAAACGGAAGAAGGGCAGTGTGCACTGGGAGAAAAATTAATGGGACACTTCATTTAAATTATTGAGAGCTTGTCCTACACAAATTTGAGGTCAGAAATCATTTTTCTGTAAGCATTCTAGTTTAAAACATTTTGTATCTAATTAATTAATTAATTTTGAAGCTCTTCTTATTTTATTGTTCGTTTAAATTCTCTACTCGAGTTTTCTTTTTTATTTCCAGTGCATGAAGCCAATCCAAAGTCCCGTTTTAAGTCTGAGGGAACATTTGTACATCTATTTTTGTAAACAAAATGCCACAGCGTCTCTCCCCAAACGTAGGCTGGAAATTCTTTTGACTTAATCTATTTTGGTTGCCGAGACCAGACATTGGCCGACGCTATAGCAGATATATATATATATATATATATGCAATCGGCAGACAGCGGATTGCAGACTGCAGACTGCAGACTGAAGACTGAAGATTGTTGGGAGAAGACAGACAGCTGACGCCATTCGCGGGGCAAAGTCGAATGTTTGGATGTGACATGTGGAGGTCTGAGATGGGAATCGAGATCGGGAAACTTTGTTTTCAAGGTATAGGGTGATTTTAAGGGACTTTATACATCAAAGAGCTTTTTTCTGATTGAAAAATTAAAGAAAATACATTATTGAATATTTAAAGAAGTAAATAAAAAATATTTATATCTATTAAGTCACGTCTCAGAGCTTAGTTTCTGTATGAAATATATTTTTTTATAAATTTTATAATAAGTATAAATTAATAGAAGAAGTGGGGCTACATCTAGGAGATCCTGTCAAGGGGATCCTGTTGCTGAGTGGTCGAGTTTGGGAACTTCCTCCCTTCTGTTCCTAATGAAACCCTACAAAAACTCCAGTCCACTCTTGCGACCCTAGAGGTCCCTGAAACTAAGGACCCTCTGGAGTGGGTTCTCGGCTGACAGCTGCAGGCAGAACCGATTGCAATTAGGAACCAGAGAGGGAGAGGAGAGAGTAAGTACTTCCAGATGACCAGGCGAAGGGGCCCATAAATTAGAGCTGGGCCCCAGGGCGTAACCCAAACATCCAAAACATGAAAATCAAATTTCCCTAAGCTGGAAGAGTTCCTTTTCTGTTTTTTTGACCACTTCAAACTCTCGGATTCTGGCGCCTTAAAAAAGAGAGAGGCTGACGGCGGTCGGCGGTCGGCGTCCTGGGGTCCTGCCTGCATTTGTCATCCGAATGCGAGTTTTATGTAAATCAATGACCAGCACTCGAAACTCATGGAAGTCCCTAAAAAAAGAGAGTCGCCGGCAGATAAAGTGCTTGGATTTCCACAAAGAAGGATAATGACAGGCACCGCTCATGTCGCTGTCATTCGGAGAGTTTCTCCCGATTTAGTCGTAATTCGAGCTGCAACTTCTTCGTTTTTCCTTTTCAATTTCTTCTAGTTTCTTTGAATTTGCGCCGCAAAGTTTTTTCTTTTTTTTTTGTTTATTTGTTTTGTCAACATTTCTTTTTTTCCCGAAGTTGTCTTGGGTTTCTGTCGGGGTCTTTGGGTTTTCCGTTTTCCGTTGAAAGTTTCAGATTCGTTTTTCGAAAAATCAGGAAATGCAACTCAATCAATGAATTCTTTCAACTTGTGTGGCTTTTCTCACACACATTTTTCACGCTAAGCGATCGGAGCTCTTTATTGGCTTTGAAAAAATCACCCGCTGGGATCCACCAGGCCGGGACCAGGCCAGGCTAGGCCCTTCATTTGTCATCCTCCCTGAGGTTTTTTTGATCATATTTTTGGTACAGGGAACACTTGCTCGGGTATTAATATTTTGGGAAATAATTACTGCCTTATTTAAAGCAATTGCTTTCGTTTTGGAGTAAGTTTCAACCTTTAAAAAACATTATAACCTTTTAAAAACAAATAAATAAATATCTAAATATTAATTTAAGCCGTTTAAAGAAGGTTTTTTTAATTAAAAGCACATGAAAAATGGTTGATCGCGTTTTTAATCAATTTTTAGCCATTTATTTGTATAATTTTCTTAATTTCTTAAATAAAATTTGCAATTATGGGTAGAAAAAATCTTTAAAAAAATCTAAGAGCCATTGTATTTAATTAAAAATTATATTTATATTTATTACTAAAATAAAAACTTGTTGAAAAATATTTAAATATAAAATGAAGCCTGTTAAAAAAGGTTGAACGAGTTTTTGATCACTTTTAATTCATTTATTTCTATATTTTGCCAAATTTCTTAATAAAATTCGCTGCCATTAGTGTTCACTGTACTTGTATTTTCGTTGCGTAATGAATTTGCTGCATATGGGGGGGTGGGGGGTGCTACCTGCAACGGCCGGGACTCTGTTTTCCTTTGATACATCGATACGCAGCGTGTATTTTTCCCCGTGCACTCGGCATGTGGCGCTTTTCATTTGATTTTCATTAATTCGAGCTGTGTAGTTTTTCCGCTGTTTTCTTGTTTTTTTTTTCTTTTTATTGTAGTTTAGTAGTAGTTGTTGTATTTGTTGTTGTTGTCCTAGTTGTTGTAGTTGTTGTTGTTGTTGAAGAGGGCGCATAATTGATTTGTGGTTCACGCATCCTAAGCAAACAAATTGGATTTGCAGCGGCGGTTCAGTGCGGTGAGTGTGTGCGATTGTGTGTGTGTGGTGTGGTGTGTGTGGGGGGAAAGTTGGAAAATCGAAAATCTGGCGAAAATGTGCGGGGAACAGACCAAAAAAAAAAATAATTAATTTGTTGCTTAAACAACTCTTAAATTAACTGAAAAGCAAAAGCTATATTAAGGAAAAATTAAAGTTCTAGCTGGAAAATTTAATATAAAAACTATTTCTAACGATCATAAAAAGAATCTACAATTTGTAAGACCCAATAAATAATATAGTTTCCGTAAAAGAAACCTCTTCTTCGATAAGTAAACTGCACTCGACATAAAAGTCGCCGAACAAATTATAATCCAATTATCGTTAATTTCCAACACACAACCCCTCCTACTCCCTCGCACGGTGAACAATCCATTATAAGGGTCCTTCCGGCCAAGTCCTTCACTATTTTCCTCAATTCCCGAATTCTCGATTGTCCCCGATACCAATCCGTTTCATCAATCATCCGCCCAATCAAATTCGCCGACTCATTCGAGTGACTTTGGTGTTGCTTTTGACACATTTCTCGAGCGCCAAATCGATCATTATCAGCAAACGCCGTTGCCGCAAACGCCCCCAAAAAAACTAGGAAAAAAATACTACTTTTATATATATACAACTACAATTCAACACGTATATATACATAAAAATATGTATGGAAAAAAACAGTAAGAAAAAAGGGAAACATAGTAAAGAAACTAGTTTTTGTTTTAGATTTTATTTAAGAGATTTTTAAGCCAAAAATAAAGTTTTTAAAGGTCCAATGTATATTTTCTAGATTAGATTATATTATTAAAAGTATTTTTAATATAATAAATAATACCTAGAATAATAATAAGACACAACATTTTAATGGTTTCAATATTTTATTATCTTGCAACCAAATAATATTTAGAAATAAAATTTAAACACATCTTTTAACCAAAATATCTAGTCTTTGGTAATACGATTTAGTGCTAATTTCTCTCGGTGCCAAGAGAATGATCTCCGGAAAGTGGTGGGCAGCTAATTTGGTGATCTGATTTGGTCATTTGGCATTCCCAACGACCATTGTTTCGTTTTCGGGGCAGCTTCTCCTTTTTTTGATATTTTTTGATGTGCCTTGTGTGCAAATTAAGTTTTATTAATTTAATTTTTTAACGAGCCGCGATCGACGCGGAGATTTATGGTTCGGACGCCACATCGTTGGCGTTGGCCCGACTTATTTATTGAGACATATATGTACGACCATTGAGACCATCGAATGCGGCTTATTTATTCTCTAATTTCGTTCGCAGAAGGCATCGTAATGATCGCTGATGAGGTGTTTATGAGGTATATTCCGGCATTTTGCATTAGTCACGGCCTTTGTTTTTTTCGGGGGCGTTTTCGGTTCGGTTTTTGGTTTTCGGTTTTTGATTTTTTCCAGATCGGTCGCCGGGTCGGCTTTACCCTTTGTCTTTGGCATTTTCTCTGTTGCAATCCGGGAGAGTCATTAGGGCAAAAAGGGAAATCGCCCCGAATCGATCCGCGAGATGAAACCGAAAATGTGAGAAATTGATTTCGGTATGGTCAGTGAATCGCCGGAAGCCCATCTTGGGTGTGGTAATACCCATAATCACATATATACCCGCATCGTTGGTGTCGGATATATGAGATCTTAAGTGTTTGAAATTAAATCAGATATAGATCGGGAGATCTAGAAATGGCAGATGGAGGTGATAAATAAATTACTAATGCCTAACACGTTTTTAAATAATTATAAACAAGAATTTATCTCTATCAGTAGTAAAGGTGCATTTAGCGCTTGCCTTGCCCTAGAATTCCCAAGCATTCGGTCAGCCACAACTTGCTCTATGTATTTTTTTCCATTATATTAATTTTCAGATATCTTTTATTAATACAACCATATTCCATTGATCACAACTTATAAATAAGACTTTTAAAATGATCAACAAAACGAAAAAGGATTCTATAAGCGCATTTAGCGCTTGGGTTGCGTTAGAATTCCCAACCAAAATGTTAGCAAGCGGCTAGTAATGACAGAATCATTCTGCTTTACTTATTTTTGGGATAATGTTTTTTAGTGTTTACATTTTTGGAAATATTGTTTTAAGAAAACATATAAAATAGATAATCTGAGATCTAAATATAAATAATTCTTATGTTGCATTAGAATTGCCAACCATGCGGTTACTGAGACAGAAACAATTTGCTGTGCGAATATTAGGAGGAATTTTTTGATATAATTCACAATTTTAAAGATTTTACAGAAAACAAACATACATTAATAATATAAGTTATAAATTAAACTTTCAAAATGATCAAAAAGCATTGCGTTGCCTTCGAATTCCCAACCAAACGGTCAGCAAGCGGCGACTGACCGAGTTTTAGGGAGATTATTTTTTTATTTACGATTTAAATTTTTTTTTATTAAGAAACACATATTCCTTTAATAACTACTTACAAATAAAACTTTTAGCATGATCAATTAACGAAAAACAAAGCTTAATTTGCATTGTAAATATGTTTTCAACCTTGATAGTTACAACAAATACCTCATATACATATGTATATAAAAATAATATATAAATAAACCCAATACAAATAGAAAGCACTCCAAAACCTCCTTAGATTTGCTGATACCCTCGAGAAAAAGGGGAACTACCCCCTGCCGAAGCATTTATGGCACTCCATTTATGCGAATGACCCTAATGTATGGGCCGCCGTGTGTGGAAATGCGCTAATCGGCCATTTGAAAGCGGCCATCTATCTATTTGGCCCGGCCAAACAGGCCTGGGTGTGTGTGTGAGTTGTGTGTGAGCTGTGTGTGAACCCGTGTACTCCCACAAATATTGCCCACTTAGCGGATCTCTGGCACTACGGGAACGAAAAGTGCAGCGCGGAAATCAAACAATGCCATTAGGCCAATAATTGCCGCTCGTTATTGTTGTAATTGCCGAAGTGGCCGAAACACTGGCACTCGCACTCGCACTGGCCACTGGCAGCGGGACTAAACGTATTAATTAAGCTATTTATCTAAACTAATGCGAGCATTTAGTGGCCAAGACAAGAAGCAAATCGCACTCATTAGCCGGCACTCTCCTCTCCCCTCCTCTGCGTCCACTCCAATCTTCTTCGATGAGCCGCCGCCGACCAATCGCTTTTTTTCTCCCAAAGATAATTGGCCCGGATAAGTAGTCCGAGGATGGGGAAGGGAGCAAGACCAGCCCAGGCCGGGATTGAGGAGGAATCACCACCAGTCGGCCACCGCGGCTTAGCGATCGGCCCTCCGGCCTAGAGCTGCTCTCCCGGTCTGGAAAATGGTACCGGCCACAAGCCTGTCTTACACTCGAGGAAAATAAATCTAGAAATAAATACGTGAGAGCCTGATTGTCTTAATTTAAGGCTTAAGGGGAGACTCTAATTTCTTTCAGTGCCTTGGCAGTGGCTTATCATCGGCAGCGCATCATTAGCTTGATTATGATTATCAATGAGCACATCGCCAACGCCGCCGTCGCCGGGCAACGTTAAAATAAAACAAGAACTTGTCTTTGTCTTTTTCCCAAAGTCGAAACTGGAACTGGAGCTCCAATCAAGCGCAGGGCTTTGTCTTTGGCTTCCACTCCAGATTTAACTTGGGCAACTGACCACTGACCATCACTGGGCTTACTCCGCCCCGAAGTTCTCTTTTAAAGGGAAGTCCCATGGCTATTTGGTGGAGTTGGTAATTAGGAAAATATTAAAGAAAATATTGTGCCTCGATTTAGTTGATAAAATTCATAGTTAAAATATTATTTAAGGAACAGAAAGGAGAACTATGACGAAAAAGCCTCTTTAAATAAATAAAAATAAAGTAGAATACGTCAAGGAAGAAGGAAAGTATTAAAGGTAACCCCTCTCTGAAAATTATGTAAAAAACGTAGATGAAAAGGGGAATTATTGAAGAAATAGTCTCCTAAAAAATGTATACGTAGAGAATAAGAGAATTATTATGGAACAGCCTCTCTAAAATATAATTAATATACAAGGGAATTATTTAAGAAAACACCGCCTTAAAAAATTAAGTAAAATACGTAGAAAAAAGATAAATATTCAGGAAACAGCCTCCCTAAAAACTAAGTTAAATAAGTAGAGAAGAATAGGAACAGCCTCTCTAAAACATAAAGTACATAGAGGTATTTAAGATAATTCTTTAAAAACAAACTTTTTCTTGATTTCTTCAACAAAGAGTATCCGTAATTCATCTTCTTTATAAACGACAACTATCTCCACTTGTTTTAATTTTCGCCGTAGTTTCGTTTTTGGGTTTTTGGTTTTGGCTCATTTTCCGAGGGACACCCAGAGATGCGAGATCCGATTGAGATGCGGCCGATAAAAACGGCGGCGGCATTATTGTTGGCTTCCCAGTCGGCGTGACAAATTGCTGGGAGCTGGGATTTCGGATTCGGATTGGTTTTGGTTTCTGTTTTATATATATATATACATATATACCCTCGTATAGGGTTTCTTCTTGCTCTCGCAGCAGCAGCAGCAGCAGCAGCGGCAGCGGCAGCTCTAATCATTGTGATTAGCATAATGAGGTTGTCCGGGCTGGGGAAATGGGGATTATACTCGCATATATATACATATATATGTATATATATATCGATTCTGTCAGCTGTTGCCGGTTTCTGATTTCTCTAATGGAGCCACAGCCCGGGGACAGAACCTTTCGTTCGCCATCGCCGCTGCCGCTGCCATTGCCATCCCCAGCCCCGACTCCTGCACTTACACGTAATCATAATCGTAATAAAAGGCCACATATGGTTGCCAGGTAGCATAGGTGAAATGGGAATGGGTCTGGGAAGGCGACTGGGCATGGGTAGGGGAAATAAGAATGGCAGGAGGTGCCCCAACACACACGCACACACACACACTCTACGCGGATGAAATGTGGTCATATTTCAACATTCTGGAGAGGGGAGAGGAGAGAAGAGAGAAAAAAGTAAAGCAAGCCATCAAAAAGGCAACAACATCATCAAAGGCAGCAAGCACTCGAAAAAATTATTCATTTCACATATTAATATCCGAAATATTCACTAACTGGATTTTTTGTTTTAGGAATAAGAACATTTTCTGTATTTTATGTTGTTTTTCTTTTTTTTCTTTTTTCCTCATAAATTCTAAGCTTCAAAGTTCTATTCAAAGCTTCACATTTACATTTTTATTAAAAATTAGGAAGGGAATGTACATTTACATATGTGTTCGCTATCACTCCCTCTCGTTCTCTGCTCTACGCTTTGCGTGCAATGTACAAGCAAAAGCAAACGAAAATGTTTCTTTTTAGTTGCACTCTGAGAGAGCATCGCCATAGCTTGCAATAGAGACGGCAACCTTTCTCATTCCAAGTCCGTTCTACCTCTCTCTCTCTCTCTTCCACGGTTTGCCTGCTATGTACAAGCAAAACAGCGAACGAGAGTATTTATTTTGAGAGCTAAGAAAGATCGCTCTCCCAAGTTTCTTTCTACTAATTCTTGGAAGCTGAACCAAGAGACTTAAATGGATTGAGTGTACGAGCTCTAAATTATCGATACATTTATTACCTACTTAAGTTAGAATTCCATTATTTTCTTCGAGTGCATAATGGCAACCAGCAATCTAGGAGATTTCCCCGCCACTCGGCGGCAAACAATATAAAAAGCCACAGACACTGTCACCGGGCACAATGTTTGACAGATGGACTTGCTGCTGAATCCGAATCCGAATCCGAATCCCAATCTAAATCTAAAGCTGAGCTGAGCTCATCTAATTTCTGGCATTTGTTCTCGGCGGAGCCCCCTCCTGCTGCCCCTCCCTGCCTTCTATTTTCGAAATCAAATTTGAATGCGAGCGCGCGCTCCTCGGATGGATCCTGCTCATCGCGTGTATCCTGCCGACCGCAATATGAATGAAGTTTTAATAGATGTCTACGGTGACACATTAAAGGCCAGCCAGGCAAATGAAAAAAAAAAAGCAGCGAGTGGGGGCGAAATGCGACGGCTGACAATGGAAAAAGAATAATGAATCGCTAGATGCAAAGATACAAGATACACGAGACAGATACAGGAGAGATGCAGGAAGCTGGAAATATGAAAATACGCACCAAGTACACGGGGGCATCACTCACATTTTACGAGCCACACATCTGCCAGTTTAATGGGGGCTTAAAAAATCATAAAACCAGAGACTTGTGACTCAGCTTGTCCTTAGTCTTAGCTCATAGTTCGAGGAATTATACGATTTTTAATTGGCGGGGATTACGAATAAGTGCGTTTTAGTGTTACTTAAGTTTTGAAAGGAAAAGAAAATTTTTAAAGGGGTGTGCCAGCTGAAGGAGATTTATCTGTAATAAATATCAAGGAAGATAGAAATGATCTGAAAATCTAGTGTGATCAATCCTAAGAAAAATTACACATGTTTTCTTATTAAGAAATTATTAAAAATATAATTGTATGTATATTATATATTAAATATATAATCAATGCTTTTGCCAAATATTAAATGCTTTATTAGTTATGTTAACAATTTCACACAAATTATATTCCTAAATTTTTCATTGTAAACAAAATTCCATTGCCATTTTAATGTTTTTATTTATGAGAAAAGAGCGCCTGTACAAATTCTTCATTAATTTAAATAAACCTCTTTTTGTTTAATAACAAAGCTTAAAAAATATCTCATTTTCACCAACATTTATTTATCTATAATTATTTTTAATAAATTCCCCATTTATTTACTTATGTAGGATGTTTTTATAACTTTTTCCATTGCCGGAAATATTCCATATTGATAACGTAGCCCCTTTTATCGCTGGCAAACTTTCGAAAGTTAGTCACTTACCTCCGACCACCTTTCGGAATCAGTTCTTGTTTTTGTTGTCCTGTTTTTTCCCCATCATTTTTTTTTGGTCGAACCTCCCCCAACCTTTCACGTAATTTTCCATAAACATAAAAGTTCCCTGCTTCCTTCCGAACTCAGTGTTGCCACAAAGCCCTGCATATTGTATTTATATTTTGTGATTTTAATGCGGCATTTTGTGGCTGCGGCTTCCTTTGTGTGTATTTTTTTGTTACTTTTAGTATGCACGTATGCACTGGGAGAAAATGTGGAAAAGGGATAATATACTGGGGATTTCCTTAAGCATCCTGCACTCTTACGCCTATATTTTATTATTAATATCGCAAATAAAAATTAAATAAAAACTTAAAGACTTTCCTAGGATGTCGCGAGCTTCAAGGATAATCTTTGGGCAGTGTGTGTGTGTGCTCGACATTAGCTGGAACATTTTTATGACATAATTTCTGTGTTGTTCACCAGCAAGAAACAAAAAGGAGACCCTAAAAAAAGGCTGGGGCCAGAAGAAGACAATCTGCATATGTGGGCAGGGGACTTGGCCCGAGACGAGCCCGAAACTCCCCGGCTTCGATGACCCGGCAGGAGTCTCTGGATAAGGTTCAGGACATAAGGATGGAGGCGGTTGCCCTGGACTCTCGTGCCCGTGCCCGTGCCCTCCCCCCAGGCTCCGCCCGAAATGCCTCCCTGAATTGTAATTACAAGCATGTAACCTAATGGCACCCCCTCCAGAGAACCCGCCCCTGTAAGCGGAGAATCTGTTTTTCGTTTTTTGTTTCTTGTTTTTATTTTTTCGTAGCCGTGTTCGTCCTCCTCCGCATCATTTTGGGTTTTTCTTGTGGCTTAAGTGGCAAATGTTGTACAAAGAGCATTGGGAGGTGGTATCAAGAAAAGGAATAGCTTAGCTGGTAAATGTTACAGCTTTCAGGGGATCATATCTTGAGAAATACTCAACATTTTAATAGATTTTGCAGCCTTTGGCTACCTTTAATAAAGGGAAAACTATAGCAAAAGTTTTATTTAAATACTTTTAAGACTGAGAGATTATTTTGGGTCCCATTTCTATAGAAACCTATCAGCTGAATCTAATATTAGATCAGCTGGAAGACTTAAGGATACACAAAATAGAAAAAAGAAATCAAAACTTAGAACCCACACACATTCAGTTAATGAAGACGGTGACTGGCATTAATAAGCGCATCATTATCCGCAGTAACCTTTGACCCCGCCCACAACCCATCCAGTCCGTACTCACACACACACACCGCACCACACCCTCATTAACACCCGCCCACGCTCACGGAAAACAAAAACGCGACCCAACATCGCCAATTGCAGGTGTAATATTTCAATGTGCGTGGGCCCTTCACGCCCCACCACCCAGCAACCACCGCCGCTCCACAGAGCACTCTGCTAAATTTATACTCGGGCTTTGCTAGGCAATGCAATCAGTGCACTGCAAAAAATCAATGGAGACAACATTCAATTTAAGGAAAAATTTTTAATAAAAAATATATAAATATATCATATATAGATATATATATATCATATATCATATAAAAATCTTTTAAGTCAGTGAACTTAAAGCTTAATCTTTAAGTACTTAAAATTCCCAACTTGCCGGTCAGAGAAATTTGAGTATTTTGTATTATTTGGTATTATGATTAGGTTTTATGATTTGGTATTATGATTTGGTATTATGATTTGGTACTATGATTTGGTATTATGATTTGGTATTATGATTTGGTATTATGATTTGGTCTTATGATGTGGTATTATGATTTGGTATTATGATTTGGTATTGTGATTTGGTATTATGATTTGGTATTATGATTTGGTACTATGATTTGGTTTTATGATTTGGTATTATGATTTGGTATTATGATTTGGTATTATGATTTGGTCTTATGATTTCGTATTATGATTTGGTATTATGATTTGGTATTATGATTTGGTATTATGATTTGGTATTATGATTTGGTATTATGATTTGGTATTATGATTTGGTATTATGATTTGGTATTATGATTTGGTATTTTGATTTGGTATTATGATTTGGTATTATGAATTGGTATTATGATTTGGTATTATGATTTGGTATTATGATTTGGTATTATGATTTGGTATTATGATTTGGTATTATGATTTTAGTATAAATATCTTTTTTTAAATCCTGTACGTCTTTAAATGTATGCGGATTAAAAATCTCTGAAATCAGTGAAGCGAATAAGCTATATCGTTTAATGTACAACCCTTTAAATAATAAGAATTCCCAACTAGTCGGTCGGTAAACGTCTGTCCTCTGATTTCTATATTTTGTATTATAGTTCTATTGTTAATTTTTTTGTTATTTCGTTAAGCAATCAAACATTTTAAATGCTAATTAAAAATATAACTCACTAAACAAGTTAGAAGTTCAGTGAGTTATATATATAATAAGAATTCCCAAGTGGTTGGTCAGACATTGACTAAGCCTAGAAACAGCTGTATTTCATAGAGCTTACCTAAGCCATTAAGGAGTGTGTTGATGATTTTTCAACAAAAAATTACCTGCGACTTTCTTCGCAGTGCATAAGTGCGAGGGAGGGCCGAGCCGTGAGTCGAGTTATGTGGAGCCTAGAAGAGGCCAGAAAGATACCGAGAATAGAACCCCGTACCGGGGCCTTGTGGGTGTATTATCTTTTGAATTTATTACCTACAAATGTTATTTCTAGGACGTTAGACACCGCGCTGGAAGCTGAGTTGGAAGTCAAGTTTTATGCGCCCGCCTCATCAGCGCGTTCATTAGGAGCACCCTCAACACCACCCAGCCCCCACCTTGGAAGCAAAAAAAAAAAAAAAAACAAAAACTGAAGCCTGGAAAACACGCAACAAAACAAAAAAAAAAAAAAACTGAGAAGAATTGTGAAAGCAAGGAAGGAACAGCCAGCCGCGGCTGAGGCAAAAACATCATTAAATTTATGGGAGACTTTGGCCTTAGCATAAGACGTAAAACAGCTCGAAACAAAAGCAGCTTAGAGGGGGGATAACTCCGAGGGGGATGCCAAAAGGGGGTCCTGATATAGGGGCCAACTTTGGCATAATTATCCCAGGTGCGGGACTTAGGCCAAAACTAAACATTTCAGTGGTTTTTCAGGAGTTTAACACAAGTGAAAGTTTCCATTCCGCCAAATCGGCAAGAAATAGACAAAGAATTTATGTGGTGTGTTTTTCACAGATAATTCCACTGATTTTATTCAAGCAAAATATTTAAATTCTATAAGTTATAGGTGGGCAAATTATTTTTAAGTATTTTTCAGAGAACAACAAGTGAGAAAGTGCATGATATAAAAAAAAATTACAAATTACCTTGGGGATGAAAAATAAAAGGGAAACGGTAAGGTTTATAAGCTATTTTTATTATTATTTAATTATTGTATGCTTTTTATTAAAGCAACATATTTAAAATAGATATATTATAAGGTAAGAGTTTAGAGCAAAACAATTTTAGGTATTTTCCAATGAACTAAAAATGAAAAAATGCATGAAATGCATGAAAAAATTAATAAAGGCATGCAAATACATAATAAAAAGGGAAAGGGATGGTTTACGAGTTATTTTTATATGTATTTATTTATTCTATACAGTTTATTTAAGTAAAATATTTAAAATAGATTTATATTAGGGTAAGAATTTACAAAAAAAAAAATATTAAATAATTGTTAAAGGACAACCAGTGAGGAAATGCTTTAAATCAATAAATGCAAGCCCAATACATAAGAAAAGGGGAAAGAAATGGTTTTAAAGTTTTCTGTTGCTTATTTTAATTTATTATTAATTATTCCATGCATCCATGTGTTAAAAATGTATTTATCCTTTTATTAGTTAAGTTTATAAAGCTCTTTCTATATCTATTTCTTTCCTTATTCCCTTTAAAATAAAGAGTTCGCCATCAATATTGCAGTAGTTTTGAGTTCGACTGAGAAGGGCAAAGCCATTATCGAAATTTAGTTTAAAGTCACACAATTTCCCCCCCTATTTCCCCCCCCCATTTTCCACCGCATTTTCCAACCGCTTACCCTTTGGTTCTCTGTTTTTTCTTCACATTCTTGCGGTTTCGAAATGGCGCAAAAAGAATCTGCTACTTTTATTTGGCTTTAGGGCGCTCTTAACCCTTTTGGCTTAACCCAAAGACAGCCAAACGGACAGTTGTCTGTGGAAAACTGTTGCATTTCGCTGCTCTCTTGCCTTCGCGTTTTCCTATTTTCACCATGCATGTGTGTGTGTGTGTGGGGGTGTGCAAGTGTGCGTGTTGCTTTTCCCGGTCTTTGACATTTACAACAGTTTTCCGAGAAGGAAGGGGCTTTTCACGGGGTCATGACAGTTAGTCATAGCATGTTTACAGAAGGGGTATGCGAAACCACACACACACACACCCACACACACTCCACCCACACATACAAACACACTCACCCACACACAGACGTTGTGGCAAAGGGGTAGAAAAAAGGGGGCGAAAAGCAAGACAGCGACAGCGACCATAATGGCGTCATAAAGATGATATCATAATTTCCTACTTTGCTTTCCTTTTTCCCCATTATTGTGCGGTCTCTCTCCTTCCTCTCTCTCTCTCTCTCTCTCTCTCTCCATTCCGCTCTCTTGGCTCGCTTTTCCTCTGGCCTTCCATTTGTTTTTCCAGCTACTGGTATCTTTGTTTTTCTTTGCATCTTCAGACAGTCGCTGATCAAGAATGAGAACTTATGCCAGCCAGAGAATGAACTTCAAAAGGTAGGGTTTCCTAAGCAATTTATAAAATAGGTACCAGGGTTGCCACAGAAATTGCTTAAGATTTTAAATCAATTAAATAAAATTCAAATGTGTTTCAAAGAGTGCTAAAAAATATTTTGAGGCCTGTCTTCATTGTAAAATTTTACTTAGTTTACTTCTAATCAAAATTTTAACACCTAGCAAAGATGTAATTATAATTAAAGGGTTGTCACGTTCTTAAATTGGAAACAGGATTGCCACAGAAATTACTAGAAATCTTAAGACAATTAACAAAAATGTTTTCAAAATTTCGAAACCTAGAAAAGTGTAATTAAAATCAAAAGAAAGGAAACTTTTTTAGCTTAATAATTTTGTATTTTTTCCAGTAAACCTCAAACCCCTAACGTCTAAATTAAAATTTCCTATTTTCTTTAAGAAATTTTAAGTGTAACAAAAATGCCACAGAAATATCTAGAGATTTTTAATCAATTACAAAATGTGCCCAAAAGTATGCAAATAAATATTTAAGGGTCTGTCTTCAATGTCTAATTATATTTTCATTTTTACAAATACCTCCTCTTACGATTTATTATTTCGCAATTGTATATCCTCAGCCAACGCTTTAATAGTAAATATTTAAATAATAGTAAATATTTCAAGACCGGGTGTTTCATGGTCGAGACAGTATCTTCTATTGCCTAGCTTAATTTCTTCGTTTACTTCTGGTACGTCGTTTGCTTTTCTATTTGAATGTTGGCCAAGCCAAACAATTCGTCAGTATTTGTCAAGCCGTCAAGCGAGCTCCTCAAAAGCCCCCACACCATCTCAAGACCCTTCCCCCCTCCTACCACTAACTCTTAATATGCTTGCAAATCGTTCCAGGAAATTGAGCGAGCTGCACAGCACTTCAAGTAAACACAAAATAATAAAATAAAAAACACTAAAAACCGCACAAAAAGGGGAGCAGAAAAAACGCCAGAAAAATACATTCCCTTTGTTTGAAGAAATTATGAATAAATTTAATTTTATCAAGTAGAGAACCCCCCCGGAGTCCCCGCCAGACGGAGGGATGGGGCGGAAATATTTTGTATAACTAAACGAAGCGTGCCCCGCTGCCGGCTGAAATCCCCGAGTCCGGAAATTCATTGAGGTCCTGCCTGTTGGCAGGGAGAGAAACTAGGCAAAAATACCACCCCTTTTTTTTCTAAACTAAGCATCTATTTTAAGCATTCCGCAGACCGAGTGGGGAGACCGAAAGTGATTGTCGGTTAAGAGGAAGCGATAAAAAAAAATAGCGGAATCTGAAATTATGCTTCGGATCGCACAACCAACTCGGAATCCGCTTTTAATGGGCTCTACTTGGAACGAACGCATAATGTTTGTGACTTAAATACTCCGAAGGGTTTCTCTGTTGCCTCCTGGAAATATTTTACTAATTTAAGGGCATCCGGTTGGGGTTTATTAAAGCGAAAAAATATTTTCCAGCCATTCTAAATACCAAAACTAAAAATGTTCTTGTTGCTCAATTTAAAAATCAATAAATACCACTTGATGCCTCAATTTGTTTCCTATTAAATTCATTTTCAAGGTATATACGTGCCGTAAAAATCTATATAATAAATGTATTATATTTTATAACTTAATAATGGGCTAACAAGAAAAGTCAGAGCGATGGAAAATGCTTTTACGATGCCTTCTCGGGCTTTCATTTAGCTCGCAATATTTCGTGTTAACATTTAACGCGCCCTAAAAGGCCAAACAAACCGCAAAATGTCCCTCACTTTAAGTTAATAAAATTTTATTTGCGTTTCATTTTCATTTACTTGCATTTTATTATTTTATTTGGATCATTTTGGGGTGAAAGGCAGGTTGTTAAGGGCGGCGGAGAGCCAAATTGACATGAAATCAAATGAAGAAATTTTTATGAAGCTATTAAAGCGAAGAAGACGCCAATAAACAAATGAGAAACTGCAAGAACCCAGGGGGGAAAAGCCAAAGGGAAGCGGAAAAACATATTTTCCGTGAGGAAAAGCGGATGCCGGAAATGGAAATCAAATCAAGAAAAATTAAAAAACCGTAAAAAGTAAGGTTCCTTAAAGCCAAGCAAGAAAAAGCAAGAGAATGGCATTAAGATAAAGATAAGACAAGGAAATGAAAGCGGGAAAAATCCAAAAATTAAAGCTACAGTTTATTAACTGCCTTAGCCCTTTCGAATATCCACTTAAGTTGCATAATACTGATTAAGTAGAGACTAACATTTTAGCTCAAATATTATGCCACTCGTATTTACGAATTCCAGTTGGCAAAATCCCTTAAGCCAAAAACCCCAAAAGTTTCCCATAAAATTTGCCACCAAAAATT
The DNA here is from genome assembly GCA_014170255.2 of Drosophila triauraria. Classification (NCBI taxonomy): domain Eukaryota; kingdom Metazoa; phylum Arthropoda; class Insecta; order Diptera; family Drosophilidae; genus Drosophila; species Drosophila triauraria. The sequence continues at coordinate 17,773,145 of CM024333.1, forward strand.
TACATTAACCCCATGGAGTGTGAACGTAAATATGTGCCAGCAGATACGAGTGTGCAGGCACATATCTCTTTCAGAATAATTAAATGGTAAAATGGCAAAATAGTCCCAGACTCCGGTCTTTCAGTCGACTTCCTCGAGGCTTCTTCGCTGACACATGGCTACACTGTAACTATCCCACCTTTCAAAGTAAGCCAAATAGTATTTAAAGAGATTAAAGATTATTGGCAAAATATTGGCTAGTAACTATCACAAAAATATAAATACAAATCCCTTTTATGTTAACTGGCAAAACTTAATTTTATTTCACCATTTTATGTGTTCATCCGGCATTCATCAGGCTGAGTGTAGGAAAAGCGGGGAAAACTGGCAAAGTGTCTGGCTCGAAGGGGTTAAATGGCAAAGAAACTGAAAATGCACACACTCAAATGAATTAAAATGCAATTGAAATATGGCAAATGGCATGCGTCGGTCTCGAGAAAACAACTTAAAAAGGCGACTGGGAATGGTGGGAAAAACGGGGGAAAATGTCAAGAGAAAGAACAGCGGAAAACGTCTCGTCTGGATTCAAAGACGACTTGGCAAATACAGGCACAAGTTCATGGAAGGTGGGATTAGAACGAACCTTAGAATACCCTTGGGGGATAATTGCTATATTTCGTCACCCAAAAGGTAAATATAAAATATACAAAAGCAATAAATAAATATTTAAACAATTATATTTAGTAAATTTAAAGGAAACTTTAATAGTAAAAGTTTACCAACACATTCCGTTACTAAATCCTTTCTATTTCATTTTTATGAATGGATTTTCCACTTGATAACCATATTTATTCAATTTCACAAGTTTCAAGGCTTTACTCAAGCATTTACCTCTAATAATTTCCCAAGAAATTCGGTTATTCAATAGCCCAGTAGTTTCGGCACTCAATTTATTATTCCTTAAGCTGATTATGCCATTAAGAAATACGTACAAAGGACATCAATCAGCCGGGGACTGAATGAAAATTATTTCACTAGACGACAATTTACAAAATGAAGTATTGAAATATTGCCAAGATCATTTAATTATAAATTGAAGCATAATTAAAGAGCAACAAATGCCAGACACAATAGCCAACAACCATTCCAACCCATTTTCATCCGCTTTCCACCTTTTCCCTCGCCCAGCACTTGGCTTGCCAACGCTGGTCGGCTCGGACTTAAGCTTCAAACACTTCTTTGTGTCACTCAGGTATTTAACCTGAAGGCGGCTAATTGGAAATTTAAATGCCGCTTCTGCCTTCAGATCCTTCAGCTGCAAGGCGCCGCCCACGCCGACGCCCATTCCGTCTCATGTCTAATTAAACGTGAAAATCCTTGACCTTTGAACCTTTTGTCGGAGCTTAGCTGTATTGCTGCGGAAATCGAGAGGAAAGCCCGGTTCGGGGGGGGAGGGGGGGGGGGGGGGAAGCTGAAGGAACAGGAAGTGAAATATTTGCGTTGACATTGGCCGGGCAGTGTGTGTGTTTGTGGAGTCTCTCAAGCTTTAATTGATACTAAGAATAAATTCTAGGAAATAATTGGAAACATGTTCCTAGAAGTTTAGTTAGTTATTTATACAAGAAATTTATTAATATATGTGTATTTTATTTTAAATCATTTAAAATGATGCCCAAAAGTAGGCTACAAATATTCCCAGAAATTTAGATATTTATTAATACAAGAAGTTTAAAGAATGTATTAATATATATGTATATATTTATTATTAATACAGTTTTTAGATTTTAAATCATATAAAATGAAGCCCAAAAAAATTCCCAGAAATTAAGAAATTTATTTATACAACAAACTTAAGAAATGTATCAATATATATGAATATATTTATTATTAATACCGTTTTTAGATTTTAAATCATTTAAAATGATGCCCAAAAGTATGCTACAAATATTCCCAGAAATTTAGATATTTATTTATACAAGAAATTTAAGAAATGTATTAATATATTTTAGATTTTAAATCATTTAAAATTATGCCCAGAAATTTAGATTTTTAGTAATACAAGAAATTTAAAGAATCGATTAATATATATGTATGTATTTATTATTAATACCGGTTTCAGATTTTAAATCATTTAAAATGATGCCCAAAAGTATGCTACAAATATTCCCAAAAATTTAGATTTTAATTAACACAAGAAATTTAAGAAATGTATCAATATTTATGTATATCTTTATCATTAATACAGTTTTTTAGATTTTATATCATTTAAAATGATGCCCAAAAGTATGTTACAAATATTTATACTTAAAAAGATAATCCTGTGGCACTCCTGTAAAGCTACTTATATTTATTAATCCCTTGTAATTTGGTGGCCTTAAAAATTATATTAAATATTTATTAAAGTGCATTTCTACCCCTCCTTCCTTTCGGACTTCCATTTCATTTGAAAACATGCAACAACAGCAACAACAACAACAACATTTGTTATTGTTGTTTCAAATGGCGGCACTGTTGTTGTTGTAACAGTTGTTGAAAACGCAATTCCGATACGAGAACTCCCCTCCGAGAATTCCGACGCTCGCCGCCTCTCCTTCTCTCGCCTTTTCTCCCCTGAAATTGTAGTTCAGCTGGAGTGTGAATCATTTCCGTTCGAATTTGGTTCATTGCATGATTTTCACATTAAAGGTGGGGGTGTGTGGGGGGTGGGGGTTAAGATCTCTTTCGTAGGACCTCCGTGGACCTCGCTTCACTGCTCTCCCTCCGTTCGATTGTGTGTTTTCTTCTTTAACTTCTTTTCGAGCGCCATTATTGACGTGTTGTGCCCCTTAAAAAATAGCAAAGAGCTGACTTACAGTGAAGTCTCGGGAAAGTAGACCCTCTAATTGGGGTTTTACTGTAGGGAGGCCTTAGAAAAATTTTTATTTCCTAATATATATATTAACTGTTGTAAAAACTGTACGGGAAATACATATATTAACCTTATAATCTCGCAACTCAATGACTTTATCTAACCATCTTCACCCAATTAATGGATGCCCGCGAGTCGGCTACCTTTTCTGTAATATTTCCCTTTTTTTCTTTATTTCTTGTTCAGTTTTTTTCTGTTGGCATTATTTGCGCTCGAACGGTTTGAGTAGCATAATAATTGGCCTACTAAAAAAACAGCCGGAAACGGAAGCGCTCATCACACATCTCCCGCATCTCGCAATTCCCTCTCATCCCCTCGTTGGCACCCACATGAGGTGGAAATCGAAATCGAAATCGTAAAAAAGAACCGAATTTTCAGCCTGACTAAATAGAAGTATCAACGCCGAAATTCAATTTCCAAACAACAACAAGCCCGCGCACGGCCATATATACACAAATATACATAACAGACAAATACGAAAACACGCTAAGCACACAAAACTTTAATATTTAAAATTTTCTATTGAAATGCCAGAGCAAACAGGCAAATAAAAGACACCAAGGAAGCCTCAACTTAACGAAAATATGTGAAGAAAATAAGACAAAATACATCAGCTGACGGAAGTGGAAGGCGTTACAGATTTTTTTCTCGGTTCATGATTGGACGATGATGCACAGTGGAATTCGGTATTTAAATAATTAGGCTTTTGTTTTTTATTTTTATAATATATTTTCCCACAGAAATACCAATTAATGTGTTAATGTTTTTTGTATGCGTTTTTGCAGAGATACTAATAGATACATTTTATAGGCATTGAATTTTAAATATTTTTTTTGTTTTCTTTTAAAAATAATAATTTATTTTGATTATTTGGTATCGTATATGTATTTTATTTTAATTTCGATTATTGGATAAATAATATCGATTATTGTAGCAACAATATCGACTATTGTAGAAAATTTAATTCAACATCAATTAATCGATTTTATATCCACGTCTAGTTCCTGACTTTGAGAAGGGTGAAGACCTAAAAATAAACTATTCTGTAGTTATTATTTATTTTTTTTTTTTTGTTATTTTAATAGGAAAAAAAATTAGATTGATGATTAATATTTTATATTTTTTTTTAAATATAAAAAGGGTTATAGATTTTTAATAGAAGCATTAAGTTACTTTTTCTTACTGTCATATAGAGGGAATTAAATACTTAATACCTTGACTTTATGCTTTAAGGGGGGAGTACACTTTGAACGTCCAAAAAGTAAGGCATTTTCGTTAATTTTTTTAAGCAATAAAACACTCAGGAAGGGCAAATATGTTATAACCCATTTATTACTCATCCTTCGAACTACAATTCGTATTTTTGAACTCGATTGGCGTCCCCCCGTGGCCGGTGCACCAGGTCGCGCGGGCGTCCTCGCGTGGAAGTCGGAAAACGGCGTGGGAAAATACTCCTTCCCATGTGATCCTGGAACATAAATCGAACAAAATCCTGATAAGAAATGAAATTCGGGTTAGAAATACGTATTCCGATTTTTTAAATTAATTGTTTTCAAAAGTTGTGGCCTTAGGAAAAAAGTCAATTTTTAACCCTAAAAATGCTTACAAAATCGTGGATTAAAAATCCATTTTTGACAAAATCGAAAATGTGGATACGTATTTCTAAGCAGAATTTAATTCTAAACAAGAAAACCTAGGCGATATCCAAATTTAATAATAACTGGTTAGAGTTATTTCCCACGCCAGTTTGAAAAGCCCCGTTTCGAGATAAACGCGTTTAAAGATACATGTTTTACATGTACATGTACGGTACATGTTTTAGGAAATCGCTTCGTAAAGCGGTAAGGAATATTCTGGCGGACTTGGAGTCTTTTCTAAATTAAAGTATACATCCCAAGGAACATTTTAAGCCAAAAAAAAAAAAATACATTTTTTTGAAAAATCAAAGTGTACTCCCCCCTTAATGGTTAAGTCTTAAAAGAATTTTATTAATTTAAAAAATATGATTTAACCTTTCACTAAATGACAATTAATTAATTTAAAATTTTTATCTCATTTGCCCCACTGTACTGTGGCGCTTCCTTTCAATTTTCAGCTGTCATCGGACACAAAATAACAAAAACAACTGCAATCATAACAGCTCTAAAGAGGCAGAAGATAAACAAAAGCAACAACAGCAAAGCGTAAAGGGACAACCAAAAAAAAAAAAAAACAAGAAAAATATGAAGCAGACCAAAAAGTGGGGAGGAAGAAGAAGGGAAGATACAAATTCAAAGTCAAAAGTGCGGCAATTAGAGCAATTTCCCCTCTCTCTCTCTCTCTGTCTTCTTCGCCGCCCATAAAACAACCTTTCCTCTGCGGTGATCATTTCTCCAACGCCTTCCCTTTCTTCTTTCGTCTTCTTTTTTTTTTAGAAAAGAATTCATTCGGCTCTTCCGTTGTTCCGTTGTTCCGCTCTCGATTATCCGCCGAAAGTCAGAGGCTTAAGTACAGTGGACACACAATAAGGGGGATTAATACATTTACATATATTTAGAAAATTAAGATAGTATGCTTTAAAGTTAAATGTGTAATTATTTATTGTAGAGTTTACTAATAGAATTAAAATTCCTTGAAATGTAGTTAGCTTGAGCTAGGTGGCTCCGATTTTTAGATTCTGTGCCCACCCCTGTTAAAAAAAATTATTACATCGTTAATACTTGATTAATACTTTTCTTGGGTATTGCTTTTATCCTCAATTCACTGTATTGGTCCGCATTTTATTCATCTGGCTCATTGGCATTTGAAGCGTCTCGTGTTTCCGCCCTCCGAACCTCCTCCTCCTGCGCCGTTTGTCGTTTCCACTAAGTAAGTAATCCCGATAAACAAGAGGAAGAGAGGAGCATCCAAAATCCCAGGAAATATGCACAAAAATGTACATAAATTCGTTTGCCAGGCGATGCAAACTGATCCACACGTGTGTCCCTGTGTCTTTTTCAGCCCCCCCACCCTCTCCCACTCTATCTCTTTCCCTTTCTGGCTTTTGTATACCCCGCCGTCCCCCTTGCTCATCTGCCGTTCTTGGTCATTCATTCCCATTCATTCAACGCTTCATTGCTGCGGTAATTGCTTCCAAATGCTTAAACGCTTGCATTGTAGATGTCTCAGGGGCACTGCGAGAAAATGCAGGATAGTTTGCTAAGTACCTATCATAAGAAAATATTTAAAGTAGAGAGATTCGGTGGAGACAGTTGAAGAATAGGATAAGCTGGCAACTTTGGAAATATATTTAATTATTAATTATTTAATCAACACAAAAATCAAACGAAAATTACTAAAATTGTGGCAAAAAGTGCGCTTAAAATTCTCAAGTATGAATTTGGTGAAGCCCGAAGATGTACTAATGAGTTCATTGGTTTGGCCGAAAAGAACCTAGTTGACCAGTGACAGGATAAGGCAATTTTCGCAATAAATAATTATTAAATATGGACTATATTTAAGTTACAATATTTCCTCCCAGTGCATCATGATTCCTTGGTGTTCCCTATGCTGCTGCAGCGCTCTCCCCGCTCTCCTTCCCTCAGTTTTCCTCCTCGGTTTCAAGTTGGGATGTCCAACATGTGTCGTCGTCATTGATTTGTTGTTGATGGGCATGCGACGGCTGCTCCGGAGAAAGATACGAGTCGAGAAGGAGGAGGATGAGGAGGAGGTAGCTCTGTCTGTCTCGCTCTATTGACATTTATCTGTCACAACCCAAAATTCAACTCAAAAATCCGAAAAAAAAGCGAAACCAGATTCCAGAACGAACGAGATTTTCGTAGGTTTCGATGGACAACTCCCACACACGTTATCTGTGGTTATTGTTATTTTTAGGAGGCGTATATTTTGCACTATCGCCAAGGCGATAGACATAGAAATAATATTATTTTATTGTTAAAGGCAAATTAATTAAATACCTTAATAAAAGAATTATGTAAAAATAATAAATAAGGTTTTAAAGGCATATTTTTTAGCTTTGATTGAATCTTAAGCTAAAATAATATTAAAGAATTTTTACTTTTAAAGCACAATCTTTCTTCTAAGCTTTGACTATATAATTTCCTAAATACGAACGATCTGAATAGTATAATCTATTATTTAAATGTGGAAAAGGTTTCTGGGTGGCGGAGGCTGTATGGAAAGTTCTTAGTTTTCTCAGCATTCTGTGCCAGTCGAACGCTCGCTTTTAATTATGAGCCTGGTCTTTGTTGTAGTCTTCTCTCTTTACAGTTGCTGCTACTGACGCTGTCTTCTGTGATTCTTTCTGTCCGCTTTCTCCCCTTCGACCCCTTTTTTTTTTTGCGCGCGCGTCTTTTGCATGTGCATTTTATTTAAATTTTTAACCCCATTCCCAATCGCATGCAACAATAAAAGAGAGCGCGCGATGCCAGCCAGCCAGCGGCGTGAATTGTCAATAGTTCTTCGAACTGGGAAAGGGGCTTCGGAATATGGGAAAGCGTTCTTGAAGTGCTTTGTCCCGGAGATCACAGGGGAAAGAAGAGTGACTCAGGGTCACAGCGACTCGAAATTGGATGCTGTCCAAAGTAACAGTGACTGTAAGAGGCTAAAAACGGCTCACAGATGGAAAATATATCAAATAAATTCGAGTCCCTAAGTAGAAAAGGACCAAAATATTAATAATCATGGAGGGGATTGAATCTCACTTAGATCTTCACAACTTTTATTTATAATAAAAAATACATTTGCTTATATTTTCCGATTTAAAACCCAAAAAAAAAGAGCTCAACAGTTCGCTCATCAATTTAACTAAAATAAAAAATTATTCCAATAAATAAAAATCATATTTTCCGGATTCATTGACACCCACAGTAGTGAAGTAGCTAGCCAGAGTTGCCAAGTGTGTTTTATTAATTTAGTGCCAAATAATTTTAATCACTTTTTAAATTTAAAAGTCATACATTTTAACTTCTATTAACTTTTATAATTGCTTATATATTTATTTACACAGAAATCATACTAAACAATTATTTGTAAACTCTTTAATAGTTGAAATAACGTAAAAATTAAATGTGAGACTCCTGGAAGGCGGCAACCCTGCCAGTCAATGAAAACCGCTCAAAAATCGCCTCAAATCGGTTAAAAATCGCCCAGAAATATGTTGTTACAAAATCGCTTGAAAATCGCTCGAAAACCGCTCGAATATCGCTCAAAACCCCTGGTGGACTTTATCCTCCTTTGATTTCCCCTGATTTATGGCATTACATAGATATCTGTACTATATATGGTCTTCATTCCGATGTGGGGCATTCCTGCGCTGTCGCTGTCACCTTTGTGTGGCACTTCCGGATCTGTGTGTTCGCTTTTTTGGGAGCACGAACCGGGAACGGGAACGGGAATGGGAGTGGGAACGGTAACAGTGACTGACTGACTGTGTGCTGCATCTGCCGGCCACCAATCAAGATTTTAATGCGTCGGGACCCGATGGCTAATTTATGCCGGGGCTATAATATCACTTAAGCCGCCCCTGATGTCTCCCGATGTTTCCGATGTTCCCCCGATTGTCCTCCTTCTGCTTCTCCTGCTTCTCCTCCCACTCGTCCTCCCACTCCTCCTTGTCCCCAAAGACGCACTGTTAGCGGGTGCCGCTGCCGCTGTTAATATCCTTAACATTTTTGAACGAAGCGACCTGGTTTCGCAGCCCCCGAGGTTGCTTTGTTCGTTTGACTTCGTTTAAATTTAGTCCAAACACAGTGGAGCCTGGTGGAGCGGGGAGAGACCACGAGGGGGGGGCATCGCCTGGCGTCGGGGCGGTCGGCTTTCGGTCGGCTTATGTTCGGCTTGCTTTATTTTTAGCAGAGGCACGCGAACGAAATTCGGGAACAGTTTTCCGCCACGCACTGTTGTTGCTGCCTCTGGAATCTGGCTTTTTGCATGCCGCGTGCCGCCACTGTTAATGCTGGGCAGCGACAGCGACGCTGGCAGAACTGCAGACGACGACGACGCCGAGGACGGCGAAGACCGAGTGTTTTCAGCGATTTTCCTATAACAAGTTTTTAGTACGTGTTCCGCCGTGTCAGCAGACAGTCGTGTGATTCGGTTGCGTGTTGCTCTCTCTCCCCCACCACAACAGTCCGCAAAGAACAGCCACAACAACAACAACAGCAGCAGCAGCAGCGACTAATAAAATCACAACAACAAAAAATATAAACAAAAAATACAACAAAAAAATATTAAATAAAAATATTCCACAAACGCAACATATCACCGCAAAAAGGAGTAAGAAAAACACACACACAACAAAGGGAAAGCAAGAAAGGCCAAAGGAGAAGGAATGCAAGAAAGGCCGTACCGTTATTTTTTTAAGTGTTAACCGAAAATGCAAAACAAAACAGGCTGCATAAATGCTAAGCAACAACAGCAACAACGGCAACAGCAACAGCAACAAGCCGCTAAAAAAAGGAAAAGCCCAATTAAAATAAATTAAATTCTTTTTTTTGTTCGTTTGTTATTGTGTGTGCTCCGTGTGTGTTTGTGTGTGTGTGCGTGTCCGTGTGCGTGTGCTGGCCAGCTTCCTGTGCAACCGGTCTGCGAAAAAAAGGCAAAGAAGGCGACTTACTAAGCATCCCATTCATCCAGCATCCGACACAAGTTGCACCTGCAGCAGCCGCAGCAGCAGCAGCAAGCAAAAAAAAAAAATAATAAATAAAAATAAGCACCGGAGAAGGCTAGAAGTAGGACCTCACCAAGTAAACCCGTTTCAAGGGGCGGCAAAGAGCGCGGCTTCTTGGTCGTCGCCTCCAAGGCCAAACACAAAATCCACTCTTGGCCGCAACAACAAAGCCCAACACAAAATATAAATAAAATAAAGGCAGGCCAAGGAAGAAATTCAGCGACATTTGGACATTTCCCTCTTATGGTGAGTGTTGCCTGAATTTACCCAGTGACAAAATGCTCCAAAATGCTCCAAAATGTATTCTACATCAGACAGCCTATTATGGTTATTAATATTATGCAATTTGTGTGGTTTTCTCCTCAATAATGACATTAAAAACCGTTTAGAACTCACCTGATCTCTGTTTATTCACTTTTAAACACAATTTATAATTAAGTTTAATGCACTTTAACACTTTTTTCTTTATTTTCCACTTCCAAACACAACTAATAATGAAATAAAAATGAATTGCAGTTTTTTTCTTGACAAGCCAATGACATTAGAGGCAGAGTTGCATTTGCAAAGTAGTTGGAGGGTTGCCAGAAGTCATAGAGTTGCCAATCTAATATCAATTAATATTTCTTTAATTTAATTTAATATTTAATTAATATAATTTAATATTTAAGTAACAAAATTGCACTCGTACACCTTGCTTTATGTTACTGCCAAGCTTATCAGCACAATTTTTGCATATTAAACGATTATTAATAAGGAGATAGGGTTGTCATACAATAAAATACAACAAACTGTCGAAGAGTTCAAAAAAAAAAGGGGTTGTCACTGCTTGTACCTCCATTAATATAGATAACTTTATTGAATGCATTTATTTATTTATGGACATTTAATAAATATCGTCTACAATTCCCTTTTGGAGTTCCTATAAATAAATACCAAATAAAACATTCAAAGGGCAACTATAAATACCCTGCCAAGCAAGGGGTTAAAAGCAAAGAAATATATAACGAATAGCTTGGCTCGAGGACCTCTTGCCAGGACCGAGCGAGCAAGTTTTCGCTTTCATATTTGATGCAGCTCTAAGTATGCTACGCTTTATGCCTGCCCCAAGCTCCCGTTTTGCAGCTTTCATGTTTGTCTTGCATTTAGTGGCTGTTGCTTGAGTGCAAGTGAAATCCTAGACCGGCCAATCAGTCAATCCATCAATCAATCAATCAATCAATGCAAAATGACTTGAAACTTTCCCTGTTTCCTTCGTTTCTTTCCCTTGCCTTGTGTCTTGTTTCTTTTGTTCCTTCTGTCCTTGGGAACATGGAAAAAATGTTTCAAGTCAATTAGCAGGGGCGCCCACGTCATAAATATGGATGGAAGGTGAGGGTAGGTGGTGGTGTGAAGTGGGGTCAGAGGTCAAATTCCGCTTCCGGTCTGTGCTAATGGAATGATGGCCAAAACGCCTTCGCAACCGCCAGGAGCTGCGCAAATTCACTTTGTGGGTGTCCTTCGACAGGTTTCTTCATTAAGTTTTTTATTAAAATTAAGTAAATAAATCGAAATTAGAATAGAAAATAATTTGCTTACTTTTTTTTTTTATTTGTATTTATATATTTTATTTAATTTTATTTGTTGTTTAATTCAGATTTAAAGGAAAATTTTTTATAATTGGAAATTGTTATAATTAAAAGCTAACTTTAAATAGTATTTAGTAAATACTTAAAAATATTAATTATTTATTTACATTTTTGTTTAAAATAAGAAAAGTAAAAGCAAGGCCTAAAGAGTGAAATAACTTTATAATTTATATACTTTAATATTTAATTTTATAAATAGAAAAATGTATATAATTCCTAGAACATGTCTTGACATTTTGGTAAAATATATTCCTTAAAAAAAGTTTAAAAATTCAACAAGAAAGCCACTTCCTCTTCTTGAGAAGTTTTTCACAGTTTGCGGCCAAGACCTTTGACAGATTTTGGCATTATTTCGCCTTGAATTCTCTCATTCTCTCACAATTTAATTGTAGTTTTCAAACGATTCACTTGAGAACTCTTTAAGCCTCCCCCCCCCACTCCTCCACTCCATTAACTTTTAGCCAATTGCCGAAAATGACAAAAACCAACAGCAAAAGCAAAAATCTTGTTTGCCAATCAAATTTTTCAAGTGGAGACCACAACAAAGCAGCAACCGACGAGAAGGAGTAGGCAAGGGGGAAAAAGTGCGGAAAAAATGGGTGGAAATTCGGGGGAAAAACTGAGTGGAAGCTACTAAACCTCAACGGAACCAACAAATATTTTCTCTGTCTTAAATATATATTTTGTTCGCTTCAAGTCATAAAATTCGGATTTTTTTTAAGTCGAAACTTTTCTAATCAAATTAAGAGGGAGGCAGGCTGTGATGCTGTGAAAGTGAAAATTATCTAAGTCAATTTAGAGTCGACGGTGTTATTGGGTCTACAGTGCGGGTCATGCTAGCAAATAATTCTACAACAAAATATAAAGTAAAGGAATAATATGCTGTAATAGATAATAAATATATAATTATTATTATTAATTAGGCTAAACCTAAAGGCCCACTTTTAAATTAGATTTAATATGAAAAAATTGAGGAAAATACACCAAAGAATTTACTTATATTTTGGTTAGAAATATTTATCTTTATTTCTAAGGAAACAATAAATAAATATATATTAATGAAAACATAGAAATAAGGAACTATTAAAAATTACCTTGTTTCCAAAAGAAATTTAAACAAGACCTGAATTAATAAATTATTAATTGGAAATACAATAACCACTGACCGAGAACATTCCTCCGCCCCAAAAACGATAACACTTTCGATAGCGAGAGCTGTGCGAAACAAGATAAAAAATCGATAATAAAATCGCTGAAATAAAATGCTCAAAAGTGAAATAATAAATCCACTCGAAGGATTCAAAAAGCCGAATGGAATCCGTGAAATTCGCACAACTTCACAGACTACTCAAACTCTGATCCCACGCCAGTGATTTAACGACGTGAAACGCACTGTGGCTGCTCCATAAAAATGTTCATCATCATTTGTTGCTTCGCCCAACTGCAAATGGGCAAAAGTTTACACATCTCAATGACCTTGGGTACTGCTGCTGCTGCTGGAACCTCGCAACTCGCAAAACTCCCCCCAAAACACCCGCAAAAGCCCCGCAGAAAAATAAAAAAAAATATACAAGCGAGAGAGAAAAACGAAAAACATATTTATTTATAAATGCGATGCGAAAATGGCGAGAGGTAGAGATGGGAAAAAAATAGAAAAGTTTGCTGCATAAAACTGAATTACCGGAAATTGGCCAACAAAATAAAAGGGAAATAAACGGCAATGCGAAAAAATGCTCTGCTCTCTCTCTCTCAAGCTCTTTCGGCCAAAAGTAGGTGGCCAAAATGGCGAAGAGGAAACGGAAAACTTTTTTACCTACTTTACACAAAGCGAGAAGAGGCGATGAAGCTCTCAGGAAAAAGTGAAGAAATATACACACGCGTACATAGAAATATATATAGAAGTACTTATGCTTTTATATAAACAAGAAACTAGTGCAAAAACTTGGCTCAAAGGCAGTTGGGAGAAAATGTCAAATAAACCTTTAAAGGCTACGTTTTTCTATATATCAATAAGTGTCAGGGAAAAAGTTACTTAGAAACAAATATTCAGCGAGGTGTCACATTAATATATTTTTGGCATTTGGAATTTATTTATAAGGTAATAGCTTTTAACTTTGAGTTATTATAAATGCAAGGAACTTGTGAATTACTTACAATTTGCAGAAACTCTCGAGTTATTTAGCTTGGCTTTAATTTCTCTTCATTTCGGTCGCCAAAAAGTATGCCATAATTTCTGCATTTCCTTGGCTTTTCATTTATATATTTGCCCCTGCCCTTTTGCTTTATTTTTCTTTTTTTTGCCATTGCTCCTTTGGCTTTTCTTTTTTTGGCTTTTCCTTTGTTGTTGTAATTGCAAGTGCGCCACTTGCTTTTGACACCTGCTTCCATCGGGAAGGTGGGGGCTTTGGGGGGTCATTTATTATGGCCAGCTTCTTGGCTTTTTTAGCCCAACCCCAGCCTTACCCCCCCTCTCGTGTTGTTGCCTGTCGCCGTTTGTAATTGACATGAAAATTTAATGCCATAATTTTATTTTGCACTTGGCCTACACTCCCTGCCCCTGGAACAACTTTTCACCCCCTTGCCGCGTAGCTTAGAGTGTTTGCCTTTGTGCTTTTTTAGATTAGAAAAGTTTTGTCCTTGTTTGCAATTTTTATTTTGTTTTTTTGCTTGTACTTTTTTTTTTTTTATATTCTATATACATTTTTGCCATACTCTGTTTATATATGGCCAACGCGCCTACGCTTTTCCCGCTTTTACAGCTTCTTCGCACAGGGAAAAGGGCAAAGTTTTTTTCGGTCAACTGGAAAGTGTTTTCAAGGAAGGGAAAAACAAGGAGCAGCAAAGTGCAGTTTTACATTTTTTCCCCGCTAGCTTTTTTATAAGCTTATTTCTCTTGGATTGATATATTAAATTAGGAAGATGTTGTGCTTCAATTGAGTTAATTTAACACTTTTTATGATACTTTATAAGGAACCAGAAGCAAGGAGCAAGTGCTGCATTTTGTGAGGTTTAGATAGTGGAGGAGGCTTTGGAAGGTTCTATGTTCTACTTTGTAAAAGGAGCTTAGATTTGTTATGTTTTTTAACCAAGTATTTAAATTAATGTCTTGAGTTAATTTAAAAAATAATTAAAAATACATTTAACCTTATATTTAATCCTAAAAACAATAAATTAAATATATATATATTATTAAACCTATATTTTCCTTAATTAATAGAACAAATGCCCTAAAATACTTTGAAAAATCAATTGAAACCATGTCCTATCCTCACCAAAGCACCATTTTGCATCAAGAACTGAAAAAAACAGCAAACCCCTGAAAGATAACCCTATTTACTTAACTTAATTATTATTAAAGCTGGCGCCCCTAGCTGCGAGCAAGAAAAAATGGCACTTCAGTTGAGCTGCGATTGAGTTGAGTTCCTCGCCTCACTTTGGTTAATTTTCATTTATTTGCCGGCGAACATTTTCATTTCGTTTGCCGCCGTGAAAATGTTTCGCTGTTTCTCGCAATGGAAAAAATGCGGCTCTATAGGGTTTCCTTTTTTTTGGGCTGAAGTTTGTGCGCTTCCATTTGAGCAGAAAATCGCGTCGCTCTTTTTGCATTTGAATGACCTGCCACGCCCACCAAAAAAAAGTAAGCAAGCAAGCAGCCAACCGCCCCTTTTTGGCAGCGAGAGAGCATGCTTAATAATTCAATTCATAGGCTCAGGCACGAGAAGGAGTCACGGAATACAAAACAAGAGCAAAAAAATAAAATAAAAATAAAAAGGCCGTCGTGGCTGCAAAAAAACATAAAAAAAAAAAGAAAGTAAGTTTCCCACTCATCCTTCGTTATCCCTGAAGGGGCATCCTTAAACAGAGTGACACCGTCCAGGAAGCGAGTCCTGCCCTTGTCCATTTCACCTGCCCCTGTCCGTCCCCTCACATTAGAAGCAAACAAAATGGGCAAAACGAGCAAAAAAATGTTTTGTTTTTTTGTTTTTTGCCGCTGTCTGTTTCTGTTGTTTGCCTTCATTTGCATATAAAATTTTTATACAACCTGCAAGCGTTTATATGCCCACCCACCGCCGCCGGCCCCTTCTAGGCCTGGCCGAAAGCCTGGCTGCCTGTTTCCATATCCTGGCCATGTCCATGTCCGTCTTATTGCGCAACGCAGCTCGGTTTAGTTTGGTGGTCACGGCGCCAACAAAAATGCTTGCGAACAAAAATTACATTGAAAAATACTGATGAGAGACAGGTTCTTAAAGGGTATAAGAGTTTAGACAAAAAAACTTTAATGTTAATCCTAGAAAGTTCCCGAACTAAGTTAAGATCTAAGCTTTGGCATAAATATTTCAATTGAAACCCTAGTAAATGTCCTAAAACATAACTCTCATTGGTTCTGTCCGAGTACCCACTGTAGCACACTTTAGTGCTCATGTTACACTTGTTTTATATATTTTCCTGTTTGTTTTCTGTCTGCGTTATAACAAAAGATGAAAAGGCCAAGTAAAGTCAACTGTCTGACTATAAAAAAGAAGAGAACAGTGCCCAAAGAAATAGAATTTAAGGGTAACTAAACAGGATATTAAACAGATATTAGAATGAAGAGAAAAATAATAAAAAGGTCGAATCAATCTATATTGTATAATTTTTATATGAATTTTGTATGCAAACCAAAAGTAAGAAACAAGTCTTATCCTTTGCAAATATTTATTTATTTATTATAAATAATAACAAACAATTTTAAAGCTATAAACTAAACGAGTTTACCAATAAAAAACCCAAAGATAAAGTACTTTTAACTGGCAAAAATAGGCCTAGAAATATTTTAACTGCCTCTCGACTTATTCTCCTGGAAAATTCCCGCAATCCAAAATACTTGCACGCAAAATTTAATTTGTCTAAAATTGTTAAATGAAGCCAAAACTTCAGAAGCAGACATCCAGAGATACAGATACAGATACAGATACAGATACACACACCAGCTTAGCTTAGTTTCTACTTATGCTTTGTTAATTTAGTTATGCCCAAGTATTAAAAAGAGATTTTTGAGCTCATTGAGTTTCCACACAGAGCCAAAAGCAAACTTTTCCTCTCGCCTCACTCGCTGTGTGTGTCTTTATTTTCATATTTTATTTTTTGTTATGTTTTTGCGGCTGGGAGTTGAACAAACTTTTTCGTACACTCAACGAAATTGTGGGCGCCTCCTCTGCTCTGCCTTATTTTTTGATTAGAGGGGAGAGGTGGAAAATTGAGGGAGGGAAAATAGCCCCGAGGTGGCAGTCAAATGATGACTGCTAGTGCCCCAGACAGAGGAGGCATCAGAGCTCTAAAAACAAAATAGAAGGAAGTAAAGAAAATGGGAGCAGCAGCAGGAAAAAATGGTTGGGGAAAAACCTCCGACTATCCAATCACTTACTCCACTCATTCATTCATTCATTCGCTCATTCATTCATTTCGGACTCTCGGGTCGACTTTGCATTTAAATCAATTTAAGCGTTTTACAGTCAGTTGAACCTTTTGTGCCTCATGTCATGTGCACATCCATACACAGACACACACACAGTCGTCCATTGGAGAACCCACAGGCATAGAAACGGAAAAACGAGTGTGTGTCTAGGTTTGGGGGTGTGTGTGTGGGTGAGTGGGTGAGTGGTGTCCAAACTGCAGACCAAAGCCAACCGCAAAAAAAATAGAGATGGTCGAAAAATGCGGAAACTCTTCAACGGGGAAGTTAGCAGAGCTAGAACCCCTTGGGAATTATAGTGTAAAGCTTGGGAAATGAGTTAAGCTAGGCCTATAAATAGTTTTGGACAATTAATTAAGGAAAACTCTTAAGCAACAGTATGTTATAAATAAATAAAAAATAGAGATGGTCGAAAAATGCAGAAACTCTTCAACGGGGAAGTTAGCAGAGCTAGAACCCCTTGGGAATTATAGTGTAAAGCTTGGGAAATGAGTTAAGCTAGGCCTATAAATAGTTTTGGACAATTAATTAAGGAAAACTCTTAAGCAACAGTATGTTATAAATAAAAAATAGAGATGGTCGAACAATGCGGAAACTCTTCAACGGGGAAGTTAGCAGAGCTAGAACCCCTTGGGAATTATAGTGTAAAGCTTAGGAAATGAGTTAAGCCAGGCCTATAAATAGTTTTGGACAAATAATTAAGGAAAACTCTTAAACAACAGTATGTTATAAATAAATAAAAAAAATAGAGATGGTCGAACAATGCGGAAACTCTTCAACGGGGAGGTTAGCAAAGCTAGAACCCTTTGGGAATTATAGTGTAAAGCTTAGGAAATTAGTTAAGCCAGGCCTATAAATATTTTTGGACAATTAATTAAGGAAAACTCTTAAGCAACAGTATGTTAAAAATAAATAAATAAATAGATAATAGATAATCGAAAAATAGGGAAACTTTTTAACCATGCTGGAACCCATTGGGAATTATAGTCTTAAACAGTAAAAATTGGGTTAAGCAAGCCCGTGTTGGGACAACAAAAGCAGAGAAACTCTTAAGCAATAGAATAATATTATAATCCTAAACTATTTGCCTTAAAATGGTTGAAAATATAATTATAATTTTGAAAACTCATTGAGAATTATAGTGTCTATCAGTAACAAGGACTTACGGAAGACCAAAGCTCGTTTAAATAACAGCTTAACACTGTGAATCCTTTAAAACAAATTACAAATAATGCAAGAATTATAAATTATAAAATAGTTTCAGTAAATCACTTCAAAAACCGCAAACAAAAAGACAATAAAAGTATTAAATGAGTAAGATAAGAGCCACAAGGACAATGAATAAACCTCAGCACCCGATCAAGGCTGAATGATATGAAATCGCTTCTTTATTGAGCCACCAGAAGAGGGCTGATTGTTATGCAATAAGGCCAGCCCCGGCGAACTTTTAGCCAAATGCCTCAGATATTCATGGAAATTCCCTTCGATTTGACATTTTGTAATCCAATCACGTGCTCATCTCTAGCACGCAGAGGGGGTTGGCGAAAGAATGGGGTAGATCTGGATAAAGAGGCAGCTCTTCCCTCTTTTATTTTATTTTATTTTTTTTGCAACTGTGAAGCCGAGAGCAAATTATGCAGACACTTAAATATGCCATAAAATTATTCGAATTCTGCATCAATTCTTGGCATTTGTATTCCTCTTTCCCCTTTACCTCCCTGTGTTTTTTTTTGTATCTTTGTTTATAACTCG
Organism: Drosophila triauraria; assembly: GCA_014170255.2. Lineage (NCBI taxonomy): Eukaryota > Metazoa > Arthropoda > Insecta > Diptera > Drosophilidae > Drosophila > Drosophila triauraria. The sequence continues at coordinate 17,791,510 of CM024333.1, forward strand.
AATTTTATTTATTTTTGCTCAGCTCGCAGGAAAATATGTAAAAAGATGTGTATACATTTCTAAGGGTTTTTCCGGGCTTCCATTTTACTCTGCCTGGGAAGGAAGAGTTCATTGGGTCATCGATGTGGGAAGGAAAAATCGAAACCGAAATTATGCAGCTGATAGAGTTTTCTCTTCAAAAAATTTACTATTCCTCTCTACTACAATTTTTGTTAATAATATTTCAACGAAATAAGTAGAACGAGCCATTTTATTTACAAAACCATTTGAAAATTCCACCTATGTACCTTCCGACACTACGTTTTTGTTCACTTTTTTGCCTTGCCACCATTTTGTGGCAGCGAAATGTGTTCAACATATAAATATACAAATTCATTAAAACGAACAAATTAAAAATGAGCAAGCGGGAGGGTGTTGACACAGTGCGACAGTAAAAATGACTTTTTTATTTAATTTTTGCGCAACTACAAAATAAAAAGAAAAAAGCCGAAACGAGTCACCGCTTTTTTGTTGCATTTAATTTCGAGTAAATAAATGTTTTTGCAAATTTGTTAGTGGACGTGGGCAGCTAAATATTTTACACAAGTGTCCAGACGACCATAAAAAAAATAACGTTGTATCATTATAAATATTTAACAATTGCGACAATTGTTGTTGCCACGGACAACGCATTGTCCTGCATCCTGTCCCAGGATTCCCTCTACACACAGCTGCAAATTTCACACGCTTGTTTGGGCTTAACAAAAGCAGAAAGCACCCAGTGTCGCCGGCAAAAATAAAAATAAAAATATAAATAAATATAATAATCATCCTCGCGGCAGCCACAGCAAGAAAAAAGTTAAATCTGTTTATCACCGCTTAAAATAAGAATTTAAGTTGACATTTTACCATGAAAAGCTTATTATGAAAAGTCAAGTACTAGAGAATAACAATATGTTTGAATTGCATTTGAGAACTTTTCAGATATTTTCTAAGTTTAAATGAGCTAAAAATTACTTAAAATTATAAAATAATATCTTATATCTTTCTTATGGTGCTATGGCACAGCTGCATTGCTGCTTTTATGCTTTGAAGTTTTTATTACAGCGCAGAAAAAGACAGATGTTTGCTTACGATTTTTATAGAGAGAGAATACGGTCACACTTTTTGGCTTTAATAAAAAAGACAGCTGTTTGTTTACGATTTTTATAGAGAGAGAATACGGTCACACTTGTTTGCTTTAATAAAAAAAACAGCTGTTTGCTTACGATTTTTACAGAGAAAGAATACGGCCACACTTTTTTTATTTAATTAAGGTTGGTAAAAATGCTACATTTGGTATGTATGCTTGTAGATATATAATATATAATATATACAATATTATTTATATTTTTGCTCATGTAAACGGTCTGAGAAAAGCACCAATGTACGTAATTAGTGTCATACCACCATAGCAATTTTTATAAATAGTTTTGTAGAAAAGAAAATAATTTAAATATAATTATAATCTTATAGGTATAGTTGAAAAAACATCCCCCTTTTAATTTACAATATCAATTAATAAAATCAAGGCAACTATAAAATAGCCAACAGGTTAAAGTTCACAAAGCCACAGACACATCCCTGTCATTATCGCTGACAAAATGTCCCCCGTTTCCCCCCAAAGCTCACTCTCTAAATTAATTCATTCGCATTCAGTTTTCATTTCGCCACAATTGAATCGATTAGCAATCCCTCAACACCTTTCTCCCTTCACCCTAATTGCATTCCCTGCAATATTCAGCAAATTCCGCAACACACATGCTACTCCGTACACACACACACCCCCCAAATTCCCCAAATCGCCGAAAGCAAAAAATTGATTTTAATGGGCGTGCATTAATTGCGTGCATACCATATTTGAATGCTGATTATGTTTCGGCGCCGGAAAATTTCTAACTTCGGTTTCTTTGGTTTGTTTTTCGGCTCCCGAAAAAGCCGCCGCACAATCGACGATGATTAATATGAACAATCCGTGGGGGGGAGGATGGGGGAGCGGCTAAATTCTCTGTGCGGTGGCATCAAATTGAAAATCCAATAAAACACTCAATTTATTTAAATTGCATGCGATTGACAATCCGCACAATCGTGAATAGATGCACCGCTTCAGCCTAAACAGGAGTACAGGGAGGAAAAAGTTCTAACAATCTTGGCTTATAAAAAAATATCAGATACAAGAAATTACTCAAAGAACAAGGACCTTTGACGAACTTCGAACTGGTTCACAGGCTCAACTTGTAGCTTTGTTACTTAAATGAATGCTGAGCCAGGTCAGTTATTGGTAACTGATGAAGAGGAATAACTATCTACTAAAACAGCAAACAAAATTGTATACTTTTTGATTTGTTTTTAAAATTAAATTGCTCATAAATATTTTAAGCAAAAATGTTACAAAGAGGAAAATGTTTTCTTACTGATTTTATTATCTTAAATACCAATTGAGACTTACACCTGTTAATATTAAAATTGTGTAAGAAATATAATAAGATATCACTTATATTTAAGCTAAAGATGCATTTATTTTTATTCTACAAATAAATCAATTCTATTCATATTTCTGTCGGTGTTCATCGTAACCAAAAATTCATTTCATTTCATGCCATTTCACGCGGCTCTTCCTCTTTTTTCGCTTTGTCTCCTGGGCGCCTCTGTGTGTGTGTGCGTTAGTCTCTGATTAGTTAAACAGGACACGTAACGCTTGCCACAGCAAAAGTGACAACAACACAAACAACAGCAACCACCAGCAAAGGGAAACACTCGAATATGAATGACAAGCGGAATACAAAATGAAAAAATGCAAACGGGAAAAAAAAAATATAACAAAAAATATATAAAAAAGAAACATTGGCAAATAAAAACGTAAGCAAATCAAAAAATTTGAGGCAATCGGGAATGCTTGAATTTTTGTTGTGTATATAAAATCGAAAACGAAATCCCTGATGCGGCAAAAAACCAGCTTGATCGCAGATAAAAGTGAGAAAAAAGAGGTTAGCCTCTTAAGGACTTATTTAAATTGGATAGCGAGCCTCAAGAATTGTCAATGAAAGAGTTATTTAAATGGAATATTTCTTAAATGTTTAATAAAATTATACAAAACCAAAAAGAAACAATATTTTAAAAGCTACAACATTTTGTGGCATTATTATCCCTATTTTTCTTCTTTTCCTTTTAAAGCAACATTTTTCCTTGACCAGCTCTGTGTCCACCTTCTCTTTAAGCCAAGACTCGAGTAAAATATTTCTGCAACTGCGGCAATTGGTGGGCGTGTTGGGAAAGCCACCCCCCTTGGCACTTAAGTCCCCGCCACCGCTGGCCCTGCACATGCCATTCGTCATAAAACATAACTCAGCAATTGCCCATGCCCCAATGAGCCCACGTACGCCCATCAATTGTCATTTTTATCAGCGTACCATGTCGCGAAATGTTGATTTCTTTTTTTTATTTTTTATTCCCCGCCACTGGCCGAAAATGTATTATCTCAAGAGATAAAATTTGTAAAGAGAAATTCAATTGAAAAACCAAATTAGAAAATTTAAAATTAAATGTATGCTGAAATCGAACTAAATCAAAATAATAAGCTTAAAAATATTTTAGAAATATATACAATGCTTTTCCCTAATTAATTTTACCATACACTGAAATATCTTCTAAAAGGGTTTGTAATTATTATTAAAAACTATTGCTAATAGCTTTAGTTCTCCTCTATTGTTATTTTTCTCAGTGTCCTTTCGGCCTGGCTTGCCTTCTTTCACTTTGCTCGCCCTCCTAAAAGTAGGCTACAAAAAACTGGGAGGTCAGGGGTGGAACAAAGTGCGTATTATCGACGCCCCAGCGCCCTGTCTTCCGCTCTGAACTCGCGCCCAGCTGCGCCGCTCGTTTATGCGCTGGCAAGGTTTCGCGAATTTCGTATATCAGGCTAACATTAAAATAAAATATGAATTTGCCTATCGATATGTTATCGATAGCCAAAACTAAGGATTTTATAAACTATCTATTATTTGCCAGCCCTAACTATTAAATCCATGAATTAACCAAGGCATAAACCTTCGCGAATTTCGAATATTAGGCTCACATTAAAATATGAATTTTGAATGAATTTGCCTTTCGATATATTATCGATAGCCAAAACTAAGGATTTTATAAACTATCTATTATTTGCCAGCCCTAACTCGTGAATCCATGAATTAACCAAGGCATAAACCTGTTGTATCTGTTGCCATTGTTGCTGATGTTGCCGCCTGTTACTGTGCTGTCCGCATTAAAATTTAAAAATGTGCGCACAAAAATTCGTCTTTTTTCCGCTGCTCGTCTCCGCCCCATATTTTTTCCATCCTCCCACAATTTTCACCCTAACGCTTCTCGGCTTTTGAGCAACAATTGCTTAAAAAGAAAAAAAATAAAGGCACAAGCTACCAACAATATTATCTAGAAAAATAAAGGCGAAAATGTAGAGAAACTACTGAGCTACGTGTAGACACTGTAAATATTTAATTATACTTAAAAACCTTAAAGTTGTGTAGCATCTATATAAGATTACTGTTTCCATTCAAGTTTCTTGCTGTGTATTTATTCTATTCGTTTGATGTTTTTTCTTATTGAATTTTCCTCGGCTTGTCCCAGGTAGCTGCTCTCTGTGGCTCTCAGTTGCTGTAGTTGCCGTTGCCGTAGCCATAGTTGCTCTAGGCTTAACTTGGCTAATCATAAGATTATTGGGGCGGGCATGTGTGGGCGTTCTTGTCTTGTCTGTGTCTGTGTCTGTGTCTGTGGCCGATTCCAGTTATATTCAACATCAAAGCTGGCAAGCCGGAAAAGTTAAGGTTAAATATGCAGAGTGTGGGAGCTGCTTTTGTTTCATTCCCAAAGATTATTTAAATTCAAAAAGCTCTCGAAGGCCAACCGTAACGTTGTGAGGAAAATGTGTAATAGTTAACTTTATGAATTGATCTTTTTCTTAAGCGCCATAAATGTTATTTTCTAACAAAGGCAACAAAGGGGTCTCTTATTCGCTCATAATTCTTGGCACTTTCGCCCGCACTTTCTCTTTGGCAAGTAAATTTAACTTATCGAAGCTGCTGCCGGAAAACTTTGACCAAAACAAAATATTTTCTTCTTGGCTGGAGAAGGGCCGAGGGCTCAGGAGGAGGAGCAGGAGCTCTATGAGTGTTTTTGTGGGCAGCATATGGTTATTGTCCTGCCACGCCATCTTCGCATTTTCCCCCAGATTTTATTTCTGCCTCGTCGTCAATGGGATTTTCCAACTCCTAATTTCCCCTGGTTTGTCCTGGATGCCAGGCAGAGGCATATGTACATTCTCTTGGCTCTTGCTGCCTGCTGCCTGCCCTATTTGTCAGCACGTGAAACAATCATAACACCAGAGCCAAAAACCCACCGCCTTCTCCTCCTTCTGGGCCTGCAACGTAACAAGCCATCTCCCCCCCCCCCCCCCCTTGTTGCATACATTTGTAGTGCTATTTGGGGCCCAGGACATTCCCCCCAGCCATGTCCTGCCTCGTGTATGTGTGTGAAAAATTCATTGAATCATTTGACAAGACAGAAAGCGCATTGCAAAGAGAGAGAGTGGGCGGGGGTAATGATAACCAGGCCTAGAGCAGATAGTGGCGCCAACATTTTAGCTTACCAGAGCTGGCCAAGACCCCCCCCCTCTAACCCCCCACTACGACCCCGCCAGCCTTTTAGAGCGGACCTGTTTTGTGCATTACTTTGGGGACGGCGTTGCCTCTTCTGAAATATTGCGTATACGCAGTGTGTGTGCGGGCAGAGAGCAACAAGGAAGAAGCAGGGAAGTACACAGAGAAAAGGAGCTTGAGTATTTTTGAAATATATTTTTAAACCATATTTAATGCATTTACGTATTAAATATAAGTGATTTTTAATTTTATACAATTTATTTTATTTAGTTTTGTAGGATTTTTCGATTTCTGTGTTTTTGTTTTGCTAAATAACTCTTTTATAAAATATTACAATGACCTAACTAGTTCGGTTATAAATATTTAATACAGTTTCTTTAATTTATATTTTATTTGAGGTTTGTTTTTAATGTAAGTTTCCGTAATTGTTAATTCATTTATTTATTTCTTAGGATTTTTAATAAAAACTCTCTTAATTCCCAAGAGTGCTTAGATATCCTTACAGTCTTTCTTGAGGCAACCACTTATTTATTTTTTATTTTTACTAAAATTGTCCAGATTGTCTCAGTGTGGCTCTTTTGAAATATTGCGTATACGCAGGGTATAAAAACCTAGAGTATCGGGGCCAGAAAGAGGGGTTGGGGTTGGGGCTCAAAATGTGGCAAAATCGGGGCTGGTCTGGTGGTTTTCTTTTTTAAATAGCGTGCTATATGGAAAACTAACGATGCCCCAGTCACGACTCTGGACATCCTTATCAGCTGCAGCTGGGAAAGCAACCCAGAATGCACTCACAGAATAAATGCACAGAGGAAAAGTGGAAAGGGGGGGGCGGGAAATGGGAATGGAGGCTTTGGAAAATGTGTAGTATAGATGGTTTTGAGTTTCATGAGTCCCCTGGGTAAGGCGGCGGCGTGCTCTAATGCTTTCGGGGCTGCTCTATTTGGCAAAACTGTAATTATTAATGAGCATTCCGATATGACGGTCATTGGAAAATTGCCTGGCTACGCTAAAAGGAAAATCAATGGCAAACTGGCTAACCTAGAAAGCATAAAAGAACGGGCTTACCAAATATTTTTTATCTTTTTGTTTATAATATATAATTCAGGCTATGAAAACTATATTTTTAAGGAAACAAACCGAATATGTCTTATTAATTTATTACAAGCTTGAAAACGTATCATTTTGCTTTTGCCAAATGTGAAACTTCACCTCAAATTGATTTAATTTATTTATTAAATTCATTTACTTGACCAACAACAAGGAATGCTGTCGAATTCCCGCTTAATTTCCTGTTCAATATCCTCTAATCAGTCCCGAAAAGTGTGCTACATTTCCTGGATGCTTTCCAAAAATAAAATATATATCAGCCCAGCTATCAAAATTCATTCTTCATCAGCCAAGCTGAGAGAGGGAAGAGGACAGCCAATTGCTTGGCACATTTATATTTATCAAAATCGTTTCCTTTCCCCCGATATTTCCGAATATTGTTTTTTTTTTCTTTGCTTTCCGGCCCCCCAAAAATCCAACGTGACATAATTAGCCAAAAAAACGGAGAGAAAAACAGGAAGGAAAGAGTAGGTTTAGGGGAATCATGTTCCTGGCATTAGGGCGTAAAAATATTAATTTCGACTTAAATGAAAAATTATGCTCAATTTGAGTGCCGACGCAGCAAATAAATGTTCGCACATAAATTTCCACAGCGCTAATAACAATAATAATAATAATCAGCAACATTACGAGGGTGGCTTATGAGGGAGAGGAGAGTGCAGGTGGAAAACTGACCGGCGGGGGCGACTAATGCCCGGCTATCGTTGGGCGATTAAATTTTTGTTATTAATTAGATGCGCCTGGGCGTCGTGTAATAATTCACAGCTCCCTCTATATACACACATAGGCATAATATTTATATATATATGTGTTTATATTATATGTTCATGTTGGGCACTAGTGAAAGTTTATGTATGAGTCATGGGGCAATTAAAGCAGTAAAGCCAAAATGGCCCTTTAAATCATGAATGTGTGGGCATTTGCAGTTATTAAGAGGGACAGGCAATCGGATAATCGTAGGGGCAAAGTTAATCGATAGGCTAAGATAGTGATCGGCCATATGCTGCAGGCAAAATACATTAATCAATTAATTAACAATAGTAACTAATGATTTCAAGGATACAAAATTGATAGTCTTTAAAAGCAAGCATTAAAGTAAACTGATAATCGATGAACAGTGTATATCGATAGACGGATAACAACAATCAATATGTTTCAGACAAGGAACACTCCCTGAAATAAGTCCAGCTTATGGGAATTAATCATTTATGCAATTCATTTATTTAATTTATGATATTAAAGGATACAAAATTAAAAATCATTGAAAAAGCATAAGAATAATCGGATTATCGGTAAGCAATAGTAATCAAAAAGCAGAAAGTAATAACCAATATGTTTTAATCAAAAAACATGACAATATGACAATATGAAAATTTAATAATAATTGGAGCAACTCATTTTAAAGCATAAAGAATTGTTAATCGTTAGAGAAGGAAGGAATATTATTCTATAATCGATTGCAAATGTGTATCGATAAGCGTATAATCATCGCCAATATGTTTAAGACAAAAAACACTCTCTAAAATAAGTCCAACATATTTAAATTAATCTTTCAAGGAATAAAAAATTAAAAATTATTAAAAGAGAGGCATAAAAGTAATCGGATTATTGATGGGCAGAGTTGATCGATAGGCAGATAGGAATCGGCAATATGTTTCAGACAACAAGTTGATAAATATAGGAACTTGTTTGTTTAACTGTTGAATTAAAAGGATAATAAAGTATAAAATCCAAAGAAATATCCCACAAAAATATAGCAATTAAAAGAAATATATATATGAAGATTATAAACATTATTTTATTATAACAATATAAATTCTTACAGCAAAGAATTCAAATATAAAGACACTTTGAATGCCCGGCATATGTATATCTTCCGCAAAAATTGAACAGTTTTCAGCGTTTTGTGGCATCAGTCGCATATCACACCCAACACACACACACCCAACCCACACCCGCACACCCACACCCCTTCTCCTCTGCCACCCCTTAGACAACCCCCACCGTCGGCCGGCGGCGTCTATCAATTTCAATTGCTGTTACTGCCGCCGGCAGTGTAATCAGTTTTTCGCTTATTGCCGCTAACTTTGCCCGCACACAACGAGGTCAAATCAGACACGACACGCCCACGCATAACCCACTGGCCGCCCACTTCTCCCCCACTCCCCGAAGGCAATTTCAAAGTGTTCTCATAGCGCCAGAATATTGGATAATTGGGCTTGGGGAAAATGGGAAAAATAATTTCAATAGCCCAGCTTTTAACTCCAAATTTTCCATTTTGTTAAGTGTTAAATATTTTACTTTTGAAATAATATAAAAGAGGCTTTGTTTTTAATTTTTTTTGTAATAGTTTTAAACGTGTTTGTCTTTTATTTTATATTTTTATAGTTTATTTTTCTAAATAGGATTTAAAAATATTTCCTTGTATTTATCTGTTATTTCCCGTAGTGTTATTTAAGCTGTATTCTCTTAAACATAAATAAATATAATTATATATATATGTCTTTAACAATTTTTTATGTTATTGCGGCCAAATTCTTTTTGTTTACACAATTTGGTTGCTTGTGTTTTCTTTACGGTTCCTGTCCATTTTGTGCTTTTTCTATTGGCGTAAAATGCAAATTAAATCAATTTTTCGTTCACTCTCTTTTTGAGTTTATGTGTGTCTTTATTGTTGTAATTGCAGTTTGTCAATTACTTTGATGTTGTTGTGTCCGTGTGTGTTTTTCCATTTTTTTTTCGGCTGTGCGTATGTTTGTTGAGACAACAAGAGAAAATAAACAGAGAAACACACAGTAACAGAAATAAATAGGAAAATAAATACGAAAATAAAATAGAAATTAGCAAATAAAAATGACAAACAATAAAAAACAAATATATAAAACAAATGCTGTCATAAATGTTATTGCCATTGATTTTCATTTGCCATATCTGTTTACCTTTTCATTCTCTATATTTTTTCCAGGTGAGTTGACAAACAGAGATTTTGAGTGCTGGCTGTGGCCCTGGTATAATTAAATAAGTAAGTGTATTTTCGGTAGTTTGGTAATTAAGTTAATGTCAGGGGAGGCTTAAAAAAATAATTTAAATATAAATGCATTTATGGCATATGGCATGTGGAGGCACCACACCGATTTTCTTCTTCTATTTTGTTTCGCAGACAGACATGCGGCTAGAGGTGAATTCATTTTTAATTAAAAACCTGCCACGCCCACCGCAAAAAGTAAAACAGAGAACAAAATATATAACAACTGGCGATAGAATATATAAGTATAAACCAAAAATCCGCAAGCCCCGCTTGTTGTTTTTATTTTTTACTATTTTTTTCGTATTCTTTCTCATTTCTGCATATTTTTCAGCTCTAGTCAAATTCATTTCGAGTAGAAAAATTGTAGTTGCACTGAAAAAAAGCATTTACAAAAATTCATAAAAAATAGTTAAATATTTAATACTAAACTGGGTCTTTAAACCAATTTTTAAGCTTTATATTTATCAGTTTTAATCAATTTTAATTGAAAATACAATGATTAAGCCTTTATTCTTTTTTATTTGTTGAAAATCAATATTCAATTTATAGTAATAATTTTTTTGTGATCTTAAAAAATATATCCTAAGCATAAAACGCCCTTTATAATGTTTTAAAAATAAAATATATTTAAATAAAAAATAAATATAATTAAAATCAACTATGATTTCATGTTTCCATACCTTAAACCAGCAGCAACCTTTCGGTTACGTAAAAATTCATTAAATCTCTAAAAAAAAATTCTACATATTTCTACCTGCATTTTTTCCAGCAGTTCTGTCTTTGGTTCGTCTTTTATGCCATATTCTTTTTTTTTCCTGCGACAGCTTTTCATTTGGCAAGGCCACCCCTGGCCCTACCCCTTTGGCCACTTCCCCCCAATGAAGCACTTTCTGGCTTAATACCTTCCTAATTGAAAGTTGCAAAAATTACAGGTGAAACGTAGAAGGACGAAGAGAGCCAAGAGAAAGAGCTTGGAAAAAAGTTTTTTGCCCAGCTAACCGCAAATAATAACAAGAAGAAGAAGTAGAGAAAAACAAAAGCCCCGGTAAAGGGATACGAGGAAAATAGAGGAACGCTGAAAGAAAAGTGGAAAATGGGTAGTGCGGTAGGGAGCGGGAAAAGGCGAAAACTCAAAGCCGCCAGTCGGAGCTATTGACTAGAAAAATGCCAAGGCAAAACCCTAGAGCGCAGGAAAAATACAAAGGCCAAGGAAAATAGAGAAAAATGAATCGGGAAAATTCGGGAAAATATTAAAGAAAGCTTAAACTTGAATATAAATTAAAATGTGAAATAATTAAATGTGCTTAAAGATTGTTAAATAAGATTTTAAGGCTTAAAAGCCAGAGAAAGATGTTGAAATGCAGCTGTTGACAAAGAAAGTGCTCCAATTAATTTCAATAAATATGTTTTCTATGACCAACATTTGTAATATATTATTGAAATAGTCTTAACCTATTTACCTGACCTTGAGTGTCCCTGCTAAGCGGCTTATCTGCGCGGGAATATGCACTGGGAACCGAGTTCTCAATCTGTTTGGACCCCAAAAACCTACAAGCTAACCCATTCTATTTGGCAAGTGGCCCGCTATTAGGGCCATTTAATTAAGTAGGCGTGGCAATTGATTATAATCGGCGGCCCGTAAGCGAACAACAAACAAATCGAAAATCGAATTCCAAATCCAAATTGATTGCCAAATCAAAAAAGAAAAATAGAAACACACCAAACACGCATGCCCAAAAATTTCTTGTATCTCCAGGCCCAGTTCTCCTAGTTATTTTTTCCTGGCAACAAGAAGCCCATAAATAATTTATAAGCAGTTACAAGGCCCATTCCGTTGCTTTTTCTTTTATTAATTAATTTGCCAATAGTCAGGGCCAAATAATCGGAAATTCATTTTCACGCCCAGCGGCTACAAGAATATTTCCATAAAGCTGCCAAATTGAAACTCGAATTAAGCTTCAAAAACCAAATGGAATTCATTTCTTATGCCAATGTGCCGGGGGTGAAGTTTTAGAGAAAAGTTCGGCAAGAAATGAATTTCCAGTTTCCATTATCAATAAATATAATTAACCTTAGCTTGAACTGTATGTAAAAAATAAAAAAATATATGTTAAAAATAGCTTAAAATACTTTAAAAATACTCTCTTAAACTAAAAAATTATATATGAAATTTTTCAAGTACTACTGATCTCTCTTTTGATTTGTGTTTTTCCACATTTAAAAATTTTCACATTTATAAATATTTTCTAATTTAATATTTTCCATATTTTTAATCAGTGAACACTTTTCCCGATTTTCCCTTGCAATTTCCATTGCCTGGGGCCAAATTATTTACTTCAGCACTTCTGTTTGGGTTTATTCAATAAATTAAGTGATTAATTGTTGAGGAACGAAAGTCGTCCTTTCCCTTTCCTTTCAATTTCCAAAGTCAACATGAATCGAAAACTTTTCAAATTGTCATAATTATTCAAAATTGTTTTCTGCCCAATTTGGGGAATGGAACTTTTTAGGGCGCCTGCCTTTTGGCTTTTCTAGCCTGGTTTTTTTTTATAGCTCTGTCGTGGAGCTATTCCAGAAATGTTTCCCTTCTTTAATCACGCCTCGAATATTTTTGTTGCCTTTGATTAATGGCTCGCTTTTGCCGGAGCAATTGTCAACAATTTGTGTTTGTTGCTGCCTAAAAATACGAGTAGAAAAAAACAAATAGGCAGAGCCAAGAGCAGAAAAAGAAGCTGGGGCCGAAATGTGTTGCCAAGAATTTTTGTGGCTCAGCAAAGAGACAAGCGACAATGAGACAAAATTGTCGCAGATTTTTCTCTTTCTTCCAGACGCTCTTCTTTTTTCTTTGTCCCCTAAAATATGCAACACCAAAGGTTGAAAATGGCTGGGGGGGGGGGGGGGGAGGGGCTAGCTGGAAATGGAACAAAAGGGGCGAGGAAAAGAGGCTAGGCATGCCAAAGGTAGCTGCCAATTTATTTTCTTGGCTGATTTTGTCCCTCCTTGTTATATACCCTTGCAGGGAATAGTTGAATTTCTAAGAGAAGTTTGCAAAGCAGGAACATAAATATTACTTTTTTATCAGCAGACAATTCGATCTAGCCATGTCCATGTACACTTTTGGCTTAGACTTCTCTATTTGCCTATCGATACTACCTATCGATAGGTCGTTGCACATCTCTAGATCAATAACTTTGTACTGCACAATATATATTTTCGCTGAAATTGATAAAAAGAACTAAGTTATTAAACTAAAATTATTCAGTGATCGATTGGCCTTTCTCTCTGGCTCAGACCCAACTATCGTCAAGTTCTTTATGGCATATCGATAGTACATATCGATTAGAGTACATCTCTAAGCCAGGAACTTTACACTGCGCTTTATTCTCTGTAATTAATATTAAATAAATAAACTATTTAACTGTATTAAAATAAATGTATTTATTTTGTTATATATTTCTTTCTAAAACTACAAAACACTACATATTTTATTATAACCCATTGCCTGGGTATTACCGGCTCAATTTCTTGTTAAATTTTATTTTCTTGGCCACATTTTTTTTTTGCCAGAGATTTTTGTTCTATTTTTTCTCCCCTGACTTGGTTTCCCTTTATTTTTATCGCGACATTTTGCTGCAGCGACTTATGCAGGGGAGAATGTTGGAGGTTTTGGAATTTCTGCATAAATCGCATTGATACGTTTACAGCAGCAAAGAAAAACGAAAAACGACAAAACGGGCAGGGAAAAAAAGGGAAAAAGGAAAATGTGTAGCGCCGAGGAATTTTCCTTTGTGTTCCGTGGTTGTCTTGGCCACGTTTTATGGCCCCGCCCCTCTTAACCCGTGCCCGCCCTCTGGCATCTCGGCAGTCTGCTTAACCTGCACGTGATGGAGAACGGAATCGCTATACCCAGCTGAGCCCAGGACGTGTCCGCAGTGAAGGAAGTCCGCCCCGACTACCCCTCGAGCTTAGCCCGGATTCTCCGAGTTGAGAATGCAACTTCAGTTTAGATCTCAGCTGGGAGGCACTGGGAAAAAATTTCAACAATAACTGCAGGCATCTTAAAGCATATTTTGCTAGAGAAAAAATTAAATTCTAGTTTTCAAATGCTTAAACAAAATTATATAAGCATTAAATTATTTATAGGTACTTCTTTAGGATCCTTAAAATTATTTCAGTTACGGTTTTCCTCAGTGGTTAATGGCTGGTCTCTCTAGGATTCTGGCTACATGTGAGTTCTTATGACAAATGGGACAGGATTCAAGATTCAAGAGTGCTGAAAATAGAGAAATTTCGTGCTGAAAAAGTGGTGGTAAATAGTGGAAAACACTAGACCGGAAAGGGGAGTGATTGGGGAACGAGTTTCATAAAAGAAAAATGCTTGCCTGTATTGATCGGAAAGGAGAGCTCGGAGATTTTACTATTCCTTCTATTTTTGCTAAGTATTTTAGCCTACCTTATGATATTTAGAATATTTCTTAAATTTTTAAATGTATTTAAACTTTATTCAATTTTATTTGATTTCAATTTTTCTATAAATATTTGCCTTAAATTTGTGCTCTAAATATTTCATGTCTAAAATGCATTTAAAAATCTATTATTTATTGCAGTTGCCTTTTCAATCAATCCAGTTAAAGCCTCGGCTTCGTCCCTGATCTAGCCCAATTAATTTTCCTTTAAGCCCAGCCAAGACGAACTTTTCTTTTAGCCAAAAACTTCCCCCTGACTCCCCACTGATTGACTGCCAAAAACGAATAATTCAAAGTTCCTCACAAACTTTCCCTTTTGTTGTACAGCCCCCCATCCCCATACCCACTCTTCTTTTTTTTCCTTTTATGCTCTCTTGTTTATTTATTTTGGTGCTTTTGCTTTTGTTGGCTTTGCTTTTGCTTTCCTGGACTCTCGGGCCTAGAATTTATTTTTATGACTCACGCACTTTTGCGGCTTCCGCTTAGCTGCTGCTCCATCAAAATGGAGCCATCAACACCTGCTTAGAGCCAGAGAAAAAATGGAGAAATGAAGCCGGGAAATCAGGGAAGAAGCCAGAAGAGGAAAAGCGAAAGGACCAAAGCGAGAAATATTTATTTCGAAGGCACAGCAAAACTTCGCTTTGAGTTATGGCCGGCAGTCGGCGAAACTCAATTTGAATAAATTGCTGAAACAAATTTCAAATGCACACACACATGCCCACACACACAGTGAAAGAAAAGGAGAGTAATTAAGGCATTGAAAGGGGGAATCATTTTACAAGTTAACATAATAATTGAGTTTTCCTGAACAAAAGTTTAGTCGGTTAAAAAAAAAAACACAAATTAACAGAGTTTTATTGTTAGCTAAGTAAGAAAAATAGTATTTAAGTTTCATTAAATTCTTTTAAATTTCAGGAACATATTTTAATTGTTTCAGGCTTTGAAAATTACTTTAAGTATATTTATAAATATTTTTACAAAGCCCTTAAAAAATGTATTTTCGTCTGAAAATGACTTTAAAAAAATACTTAAATCAATTCTCCATTGAATTTACTTATTTCGTGGCTTAAGCCTAGTGCTAAGAGCATTGTAATATTTTTTTTATAATTTATCTAATTATTTTTAATTTACAATTTAGAGTTTTAAGTAAATTCTTCGTCCTTAAAGCATGTAAAAATATTTTTTCATTGCTTTGTGGATTTTCGCGTAAAAAAAATGCTGCTGCTACATAATTTAAGTTGTTTCTTTTATTCTTTACAAGCATAAATTCATAATTTATAAATTTATTTCAAGCCTTTAAGTTACGAAATTATTTTCTGTGCACCAATACCGCGAACTACACTCAAAAAAAAGTCTAACTGAATTCACAGCCAAACAGAAAGCTGAGAAAAGCCATATAAAAAAAAATCAAAGGGGTTAGGGAAGTCAGAAGGGATGAGGGAAAGTGAGGAGAAAATCAGAGGGGCGTGGCAGGACCAATGGGGGCAGTGAATTTCTTTTCCGGCAGTCTATCGAGGCTGCCAAACTTTTCGCGCTGCGACTTTAAAATGAAATTTACAACATGGAAAAAGTACTTCTTTTTTTTTTGCCCGCCAATTTTTCTTTATTTTTTTTTTTTGTTCTTTATTTATTTATTTTCCCTCTCTGTTGTTGTTGTTGTTGTACTGCAATTGCCAACAGTTTGAAATGTAAAGTGTGTGTGCTGGCAAAAAGGGATGTGAGTGTGTCTGTGTGTGTTGAAAGAATCAAGTCGCATAAATTTCGGCTGAACAGGCAAACAATAAGTACAGTGAGCATGCGACGAAAAAAGGGCAAACAATAAATTAAATAAAATATAAAAAACTTTTCTAAAAACAAATATGGCAAGAATAAATATTACTTACATTTTAACTTCAAAATTAATTAGTTTTAAGCTCAAGAAAGCTTTTAATGAAATTGAAACATATTTTAAAACAGGGAATTTAAAGGGAAATCATTAAATGCTTGAATTCCAATTAAACTAAAGCCATATTATGTAAAAAATAAACCCCATTTTCAAGGGCAATTATTTAGCTTTCTTCAGGGATTTTTCCCACATTTTTCTTTGCCGTTTTAGGCAGTTTTCACTGTAGCTGAACGAACTGAAGCTGTAGCCGCCCACGCGGCTTTTAAGCTTATTTACTGCTTATATATTTTAACACTCCCCACACGGCCTTCGCAGCTCCTTGCGGATATGCCTCCCCCTCCCCCTTTCTGGTACCCCCTCCCTTCTCTTCGCCCCACCCCCCTCGCCCTTCTTCAATTCGACAACAGCGAGAAATGAAACCAAACAACAACAAACGATTTCCCTCGCTCCCTTCCAATATATTTTATTTTTTTGGCAGTACTTCCGTGCCAGCCTCCGCCATGCTTCCGTCCCCTGGTACCCCTCTCTACCTCCTGCCCTGCATCCTGCATCCCCCCCGCTGGTCCCCCTAAACATGACAAATGGCTGCAAATCGTCTTCCTGTCGCGACCGCCATTTTCTGTCAACGGTTTTTTCTGTATTTTTCGGGGGAAAAAGTAAGAGGGCCTGCTGGATGGTATATTTTTTATCGTTATTTTGCATTATTTATTTATTTATTTAGCATTTCTTGTATATTTTCGTTATATTTATTCCTCAGCCGGGGTTTTTTTCTTCTGTACTTGGGCCTGCTTGGTGTGGCTTCTTATCTGCAACTTTTCCGGGTCCCCAACGCGGAAATCAGAGAGCCGCAATTTTCATCTTGCTTGTGGAGGAGGGAGAAACTAACGGCCATAAAAATAGGGGCCATTGGAGGTGGGAGGAGTCCCAACAAAAAAAAAATAAAATAAACATTAAAGTCAACGCATGGAGTCCATTCTTTACTAAGGGAAAAGGAACGTTTTTAAAGATCAGGAAGCGACTTTAAATGTTGAAAAAAAGGGAGGTATTAAATACGTTTAGCTATTTAATTATTTAATTTTTAAAAGAACACAAATAAATCAAAAAGGGTATATAATTCTCTAAGCTAAATATTTGTTTACACTGTATTTACTTATTTTAAAGTCATTTTAAAATGAAGCTTAAGATGCTTTCAGAATTAAAGCAAACTATTAAAGGTCCCTCAAAGTGTCCTTCCAACTTCGTCGACTTTGATTTAAGCCACAAAACCGCCCACTGGCAGCCCTCAATTGAACCCAAAAATTAACCCAGGTCTCCGCCGAACCCTTTCCAAATTGTTAAATTTGCAAAATTCAAGCGTTTTGAGGTTTGGCGACCTTTCAATCCCGCCAACCCCCCTTTTACACGCTCACACACAGAAATATGTCCAGGAACCGCAGTCTTGTCAACTTATTTAGTGCTTGGCCACAAGACCCAATCAAAAATGTGGAAATGGCAGGGCACTGAGAGAAAACAAGGGGCTATTAAAGCACAGCAACATTGTTATTAAAGAAATTATGTGCTTAAAGTAAGAAAAATTATTATATTGGACATGTCAGTATAGATTCTTATTTTATTATTAAGAAATTATACTACATTTATTTTTTCTTTGAGTGTAGAACATGAGATGGGACAGAGGGAGTGCATAAAAACAATGCACTGGCAACACGCAACACGCAAAAGTGGATCCCGTCGAACTAAACTAAAGTTCAGAGGCGGAAATTTCACAGCGACCACAGCGACCAGAAAACAGGACCGAAAACCAAAACCGAGACCAGGGAGGGCCCTACCTAAGGGGGTTTAAGAGGGTGCTTCAGGTGGGGGTTAACGCAGTGCCGGCAACTAAACACTACGCACACGCCCCACACACACACAGCTGGGGTTAATAATAAAGTTCGAAAAGTATTTAAATAATTATTTATGACATACGACTTTGTTTTTTATTACATTTTATATTAAGAATTACATTAAAAAATTAATAATTCATTTAAAAAGGATTTATTTAGAAAAGTAATAAGTAGTAAAAGAATTTACAAGCAAAAACAAATTGAATAAAAAGAGAAATGCCCTAAATTAGACACCTGAAATAAGGCTGATAATAATTTTCAGATAAATAACAAAGAACAAAAAACAAGAACATAATGTTTTACAAAATATTTACTTAAAATATAACTTCCATAATTTGTAAAGTTTACAACTTAATTCTTAAGCTAAACTCAAAATCTTAGAATTGAAAATATATATAGTTTCACTCTTTAGTATTAATATTAGCCTTTGTTTCGTTATAGTGGGACCTTGTGGTTTCTTTTACAAAATCCCTTTAAGTTGACTTTCTATTAAAGTTTGGCAACTCCAACACTGTGGCAATTCCCTTAAATTTACGCAGTTTAAAGCAAAATGCAATTTTTCTGATCACATCAATGCTCCCTAACCACTTTTCTTGTTTAAATTTAGCTCTTAAAACTAAAATTATTTCTTTCCAATAAAAACATCTTTAAGGGTGCAATATTCTATTAATATCACGCATCTAAATACCCCCAACTATAGCCATCTAGTAGCCCTATTAAGTGAATTCCATAATTTGTAAAGCTTAAAACTTAATAATTAATTAATAATTAATAAATTGTAAATGTATAGTTTCACTCTTTAATATTAATATTAGATGCCTTTGACGCGCTTGCACTTTCGTTATAGTGTGACCTTGTGGTTTCTTTTACAAAATCCCTTTAAGTAGACTTTCTATTAAAGTTTGGCAACTCCAACACAGTGGCAGTTCCCTTAAATTTATACAGTTTAAAGCAAAATGAAGTTTTTTGCTCTCTAACCACGTTTCTTGTATAGATTTAGCTCTTAAAACTAAAATTATTTCTTTCCAATAAAAACATCTGTAAGGGTGCAATACCCCATTAACATTATGCATCTAAATACCCCCAACTATAGCCACCTAGTAGCCCTATTATGTGAACCCCGACTGTCTGGAATTCTGACCATTTAGCGGACCGACCAGCGGCAGCTGGAAAAGCTCTCACAAAAGAAACAAACAAAACGGAAGGAAATAAGGAGAGAGAAAAACGAGAACTATGGGAAAAGTGGGCGACGACCTTTTCACGAAAATTCATTGTCAAGCCGTGTGTGTGCGTGTGTGTGTGCGTGTGTGTGTGTGACGGACGAAAGAGAAAGAGCTCATGGAGGGGGGGCTGGAGGGAACTGGAGCCTCTGCACCTGACACGAAACTGTTGACGAAGTCGGGGCGCCACTTCAAACAGTTTTTCCACGCTCTCCCCCGGCCGTTTATTAAAACTAATTAAAATGTTTAAAACATTTATAGAACAAACGGAATGCTATGGGGGGGGCACGGGCCCCTCGCCGAGCTGAGCTGGCAAGGACACCCACAGAAGAGCGGGTCCTTAATTGCCGCAATTACCGTTGGCAACACTACACTACACACAGGCCCCCATCCAGAATTTAATATTTGACGGAAGAGCTCCCTGTTTTGGGTTTTTTTGGGGTCAGAAAAAATAACTGGGTTCCAGAAAACTCAAAATTATATTAGATATATTTTAAGGCCTTAATAATATTCAAAGCCAGAGAAACAATAAGTCAAATTTAATAACGATAGAATTTTGAACATTAACATGGGGAATACTACATTAAATAGATTATATATAAAATATATTTAAAGCCATTATTCCGTCCTCAAAGTCTGCAAAGTTAAGCCTCAAGATTTCATTTCAGATTTCAAGTTTTCCAGTTTTCCCGTTTTCACTTTCCCTGGCAGCTAGATTACTCAGCAACGATCTTGTGTCCCTTTCGCTGACCTCGTAAAACTTTCAGCTGCAGGGGTTTTTCGGCTGGATTTTCGCCCAAAATACTCATACATACGTACATCCTTCAAACAGGACAAAGATCCTTGTGCATCCCGGGGCCTCTTCATCAATCTAAGTCGCATTCTCGGACTCAGTTCTACTTCCTTTTCAGCGCTTTTTCCCATATCCCTAGCTGAGAGCCGGGTCTTCCCCCATTTAGTTTCAGCGAACCATTCAAAAGCTGCCAAGGAGACTGAGACTGCGACTGCGACTGCGACTGCGATAACTGTGAACGAGATTTGTCGTCCTTTTATATTTTCGCCTTTATCCCGCTGATTTCGTGTTTTCCTCGGTTTTCCCGTTGCTGCTGCTGCTGCTGACATCGATTTGGCCGCTTTTCAAGTGCACCATTCTCTTTCAGAATTTCCTTATTTTTTCTTTTTTTTTTGCGCTTGGCTCCTTTTGTTTTCTTCGCGATTTTTTGTTGGGGCGATAAAGCTGCGCGACATTTGCATAAGCCCGCATAGAGCACAGAGCTGCCACCCAGCTCATCCTCATGTTTGGAGGATACACTCAAAGGAATATATTATGAGGAGCTCTTCTTGTTCTGGGCTAAGCTTGCAATCGATATCTAAAGTCTAGGTACTTACCATCGATAGCTGGCGATATTTAAGTCGATAAAAACATTAATATTAATCGGTATGTTTCGATATCCGAAATCAGTAGAATTTTTAGTACATTTCCCTCAGTGCCTCTGCCTCTCGCTCTTCTTTATTATTTATTGCACTTCCAATATCGCCATCGCTGCAGCTGCACTTGCCCCCAGACATAAAAAGCACCCAACTTAATGTCCTTGCCCCGCTGCTCGCAAGGACAAAATGCATTTTGAAACTGATTGAAGGCGCGCTTCGGACAGATAACTAATCAATAAATTATTCAAATACTAGGCCAAGCTGAGAACGGCTAGGAGAGGGAAGAAAATTGAAGTAAAAGTTATTTATCCAAGTTGCCTCACATTCCGGAATTTATTGAAAGTAAATGCAAATATGGGATTATTTAATTAAAAATCAAATTGAGCATTTATTAGAAAATCTTTTAAACCAAGCGCAACTTATTTTTAAAATTCTTTTATAATTTTAAAATAGTCTGAGATTTCTCTCTTTTCTTTACCATTTATTAAGACAATTTAACTGTTTTCTTTCCCTAACATTTTGCTTTCCCAATTTCAAGAGCTCCTCTTTCGTCCTTATTTTTTTTGTTTTTTCCCAACCGCAGGGCGCCAAAATGTGTGCAACATTTTCTTCTGTTATTCAACTCTGCGCCAAATCATTTTGAAAACGAAAAGCAACAAAAATAAACAAATCGCTTCGTACAACAAAAAAAAGTAACAAAAATGAAGAAAAAAATACAGAAACCAAATGCATGTCCTAATTGATGACAGGACAAGCACGAAGGACGAGGGGGAAATCGAAACTAAGCAAAACAAAAGCTAAAACAGAAACCGAAACAGAAACAGAAAACGCAACGAAGTTTTGCACAATTTAGTGCACATTGTTGCCATTTATTGTTGTTATTGCTGCTGCTAAAATTGACTTAACTGTACTGCAACAGCAATAATAGCAACCAACACACCACACCCCACAAGCGCTCCTTTTTACACAGTAAAGAAAATATATACAATTAATATCATAAAATAAACCAGCAAGCGAAGGTCTCTATTAAACATTTCTTGTAAAAAATTCCTTTAACTTGTATAAGAAGATTTTGCGACAACTAATGTAACCCGCTAATGGCATGGTAACACTAATCGCTTTATATGTTGGATAGGCCACACTGCTTTCTTTTTTCACTTTTTATTTGCAGCTTTTTAAGCAATTTGGCTTGCAAAATA